>JAVJGI010000003.1:11343802-11398199 GCA_035590275.1 Ibycter americanus
TGTGTCCAGTGCTGGGCTGCCCAGGTCAAGAGAGACAGGGAACTACTGGGGAGGGTCCAGCGGAGGGCTACGGAGATGATGAGGGGACTGGGGCATCTCCTGTATGAGGAGAGACTGAGAGAACTGCGCCTGTTTGGCCTGGAGAAGAGAATACTCAGAGGGGATCTTATCAATGCATACAAATACCTTAAGAGCCAGTGTCACGAGGACGGGGCCAGGCTCTTTTCAGTGGTGCCCAGCGACAGGACAAGAGGCAGTGGGCACAAACTGCAACACAGAAAGTTCCATCAGAATACGAGGAAAAACCTCTTTACCTTGAGGGTGATGGAGCACTGGGACAGGCTGCCCAGAGAGGCTGTGGGGTCTCCTTCTCTGGGGACATTCAAAACCCACCTCGATGTGATTCTGTGCAACCCACTCTAGGTGAACCTGCTTTAGCAGGGAGCTGGACTAGATGATCTCGAGGTCTCTTCCAGCCCCGACCGTTATGTGATTCTGGGCTCCACGGTACAGGATGTGTACGGTGTCCCCAAGGAGAAGGGTTTAATCATAGAGGCATGAAGTTTCTGGCATTGTAGTTACCATTAGGGGTAAGTTGTATCAGCTAACTGTATAGTTATGATTTTTATCAGTCTTTGGACCAGAATAAACAACTCCAAAGCCTGGATGCTTATTTATTTAGTACTGTGCTCTATAGTTAACGTATCTGTGCCTTCAGGAGAGACCCTTCTATGTCTTTTCTTGCTTAAGGGAGGAGGCAGGAGAGATGATGTTAGCAGCAGAAGGGGTCAGAATTCATCACTTGTTTTCATCTTTTTTCGTTTAAATTTGGCTTGCAGTTTTAGGACTCTTCTAGGGCTTAGAGTCAGGGAAATGGGAAGGAAGCTTAATTTCAAAACCAAAAATTAATTCTAAAATTGGATCTGTTTCATTCACCCTGAGGGGATATAAAAACCTGAAACAAAATCCAGCCAAAGCCGTTAAGTATCCTCACTCAGGCTGACAGTTCTCCCCCATTCTCCCTGCTGCCAGGGAACACCCAAGGGAAGAAACGTTTCCTGCAATAGAAATTATCTAAGTATGAGGTGTAATATTCCTTGGAGTACAAGCAAGCATGATCATCCCAGCATGGGCTGCACACAATGGACTCCCAATTATGTATTTACAGGGACCTCACCAGCGCTGCCCTGCGAGCGCACCAGGATGCTGCAGCCATAGCATCACTGCGGTCTCCAGGATGACTGGAAGGGACACAGCCCTCACCGCGCTGCCCTCCCTGCCTGAATAAAGCAGCTTTTTCAGTTCCTCTGACACCTGATGAAGATGTGCCCTGAGGATGGTTTCAGTGAGCACCAAGGACCACCAGTGAACACCTGTGGACATCCTCTCCTTACCAGGTCTGAAATGGGTATTTTGTGTCCAGGAGCCTGGTTAATAGAGACAATGCTAGAAAAGGTTGTAAATGCCGTACATGGTGCACTATGAGCCGTTCCCAGTCAAGGAAAGAAATTACTGCCATCTCCCAGAGCAGGCATTAGGCTTTGCAGGCCGGTTGCAGTGTACCACTAACCCAGCAAGAAACACATCAGTAGTCATGCAAGTCAGACAGGTATGCCTGTGCGAGCAGTTGCTGTCTTGCCAGAGGCTCAAATATCAGCAGCTGAGGGCTAATAATTTATATAGGAGCCATAGAGAAGCATACCATAAATAATGCTGCCTATCAGCTATGTGCAGAGGAAGAGAAAGAGAGATGAAGGGCAGCAGCTCTGACAGCTGTGCATCCCTCTGCCCCTCACCCCGGTGAGGGCAGTACACCCGGCCAGTGCTCTGCTGGAACCCGGCTGCTGTGACGGGTCAGAGCCTCCGAGTCCATCGGGTCTGGGTGTACAGCAGGCATCACGGGCTGCTGTGGTAATATGCATCTGTCCAAGCGTTAAGGTACATGGTAATTAATTTGTCAGTCTCCTAACCCTCACGTCTGAGCAAAGTCCTGCCTCAAAATCACCAAATGGGTTGTGCAATTCTACAGTAATTTCTGGTCTCCTGTGCCACTGCATGGCCACATGAAGAAATGCAGGTTTAAGGAGTAACTCTTGTGCCCCTTCCCTGATAATCATCAGAAAAAAAAATAAAACGAAGCAGGCTGCAACAGTGACAGCAAAATGATGCGCAGGCACAACTCGAAATTAATTATAAAAATTTCTAAACACATGCATATGCTCAAGTGTATGTGCAGGTCCTCATATTGCAGTCTTTTGTACCATGATATGCTCTTGCTTAGGGTAATTAGACTTCTAATAACCTAAATCCCTTTCACAAGGAGTACTAAATTTTGTTCCTGATTATTAGTGAAACCTTTATTTCATTTGTTGTTATGTCTGGACAGATGGCAGCCATTCCTAAATATGTCTTTACAGTACTAAAAATAGTATTTAAAAAATGATGTTAACTGAAGACAATACTAGGTAAAGCAATATTACATATTGTTGCATTTTAATTCCCCAGAAAAGAGATGCCAACAGCTGCAGTACAGTAGCTGAAGCACAGCATTTCTCCTTGTGTTAACCTAGACATTGCAAGGAGGCAGTTAGCCACAAAAGATGCTTCCCTGCAATTATTGTACTTATCTAGGAAATAATGTGAAAAGAGCTATCTGACAGACAGGATACCATCTCTCTATTCCTAAGCAACCCCTGATACCTCTTTTCAGGAGGACTGATCAGCTTCCTAAGGAGCAGATAGCTGAATTTAAAGAAGTCTTTTTTTCCCCTATATTCTTCTTATTATTCTTCTTTTTTTTTAACTACAGAACACAACTAATGATGACCCTATAAAGACAAAAACTGGGACTGTGAAGAGCCTACTAGGAAAAAAACCTGCAAAAGCTGGGCTGCATGCTGCAGTCAATAAGGCAATGCCGGTAACGATGGCACAAATGACCTCCCAATGTAGCTGACGACGGTAATGAAAATGAAATACACCATTCTATGCAGAAAATTTGGGTTGCAGAGAGAAAAGTGGGAGGAAGACTACATCTTCTTTATGCTTTCCTGTCCCTATTCTTCCATTCAGTTTTATTTTCTCTCTTTTGTCCAGCTCTTAATTGGCAACAATTCAACAGCATACATGTTATGGTTCAACATGTAATTTATCCCACTAAACTCTAAGGGACTCTTGTGGCACCTGCTTTAGTTGCTTGCTAAGATAAGGCCATTAGTGCTGCCTTTTAATGGGTTCTCTATTTTGTTTACTCATTGTCTCTAGGGTTACATGTTTCTGCCATTGACTGCTCTTCCAACAGTTCTCACTTAACTAAGCAAGTATATTTTAAATTAACAGTGTATCTGTACTGGTATCTTGAGACAATTATTTATACAGTGGCATTCCACAGTGTGAGAAAAGTACCTACTGTTGTCCATTTCGTGTTGGCTGCCCTTTGCTTTCATTAGATGCCTTCTTGAACCTTTTTGTTATGACGTGAAGAAAGCAGAGGTTTCTTGTGGACATGAGAGTTGTCTTTTTTTCTAACCAGAGAGGAATGATGAGCAAGGAAAGGGTCTTAGCTCTCTTTCCCATGGGTAGTGCCCATGCTCATGTCTTCAGTTGGTGCAGATAACTAAGGATTTGGTCAAAATTTTCTATGAACAGGTCCAGATCTTAGATCAAGTTGGGGCACAACAACCCTATGCAATGACACAGGCTGGGGGAAGAGCAGCTGGAAAGCTGCCTGGTGGAAAAGGACCTGGGGGTGCTGGTTGACAGCTGGCTGAATGTGAGCCAGCAGTGTGCCCAGTTGGCCAAGGTGGCCAACAGCATCCTGGCTTGTATCCAAAATAGTGTGGCCAGTAGGACTAAGGCAACGATTATCCCCCTGCATTTGGCACTGGTGAGGCCACACCTCGATGCTGTGTTCAGTTTTGGGCCCCTCACTGCAAGAGGGACATAGAGGTGCTGGAGTGTGTCCTGAGAAGGGCAACAAAGCTGGTGAAGGGTCTGGAGCACAAGTCTTATGAGGAGCAGCTGAGGGAACTGGGGTTGTTTAGTCTGGAGAAGAGGAGGCTCAGGGGGGACCTTATTGCTCCCTACAACTACCTGACAGGAGGCTGTAGGCAGGTGGGGGTCGGTCTCTTCTCCCAAGTAACAAGTGACAGGACAAGAGGAAATGGTTTCAAGTTGTGCCAGGTGAGGTTTAGATTGGATATTAGGAAAATTTTTTTTCACTGGAAGGGTGGTGAAGCATTGGAACAGGCTGCCCAGGGAAGCGGTTGAGTCACTATCCCTGAAGGTATTTACAAAACATGTAGATGTGGTGCTTAGGGACATGGTTTAGTGATGGACTTGGCTGTCCTGGGTTAACAGTTGGACTTGATGATCTCAAAGGTCTTTTCCAACCTGAATGATTCTATGATTCTAAGTTCTCTCAGCAGTGAATAGAGGGGATAGCACAAGATTCCTTTTTCTGCTTGCCCACTACCTTCTCTGTCTGAATACTACTAGGTCAATATCTAACCAAGAAGCTCAGTTTAACCTCTTGAGCTCAATGGCCACTTAGCAGACATCATGCTATAAATAAGAATATTAATTCCCACTCTCCCAGCATGAAGCACATACAAAGGATACAATCTAGCTCAAACATACTAGTGCTCAATCAAATTAATTGTCTCTACATTTATTAGTATCAATTCAGAAATTTTCAGATATCCATATAAATGTTGTGTAGAAACATTGAACAAGGCCATAGCTGGAAAGAAAAAGTGCCCACACAGGATGTATTCACAGATATCTTCCCAGGTGCAATGAGTATCTGGAGTGAGTATGGGTTGAGTTTTACTGCACTTTCTCTTTGGTGTGAATGATGGCAGCAAAAGCAGTGGTCGGTATAGGGGTGAATATCAGCCTGGTGGGCAAAGCCGCTACTGAAATTACAGTCAGTTTGTGGACAGTTTGAAAGTATATAATTGAAATTAATTCATCAGGTCAATTAGGCAAAGAAATAATTAACACATCAGAGAATGGCGCAAAGGGGAATTCCTGGCAGGGAAGAGTCTGTAAGGAACCAGAGGGTTTCACTGCACAGGGCTCTCCCCTATAGCTATTTGCCTTTATGGAACCACAACTTTCTCAACAAGGGCCTCCCACAGGGGAAAAAAAATCTTCCTTTTGTAACAGACCTCAAAATAATTCAAGCTGTCTGCCAGTAATTAAATCCATTATATTAGCAACAGGTGGTGAAGCTGTAATTTTTTCACATCTGTTATCATTTTCATGAGTCAGTGTGTATTCATCGTAAGAGCTGTGTAAACCACAGAGCACAGAGCGCTGGGCTGATGGCTGTCATCCAGCCAGGCGCTGTGCTCGCTCCTGTAGTTATCTGAAGAGCAGAGCAGAGGGGATGTGAGAATATGTGGTAGGCAGGAAGGGGTTTGGGCAGGATCCCAAAGGGTAGAAAGGGGGGATTTAAAAGAGTGAAGAGTTTCATACATTCTTATTAGACTGAAAGAGGAAGGGGAGGATGAGAAAGAAAAAGGAAACTTGGATTGTATTCAGAGCATTACCTTGATATCTGTTTCAATTCCCTGCTATACCATAGACTTTCTGTGTGGCCTGGAGCATGTTTCTTGGTCACTCTGGTTTAGTAAATTTAAAACCTAAAATCCCTGGGAAATTTCATAGTCACTGAGGACCACAAACATAGAACAGCTCATGTGTATGTTAATGAAATTTTTCCCAGTCTCAAAAACAAAATGCATTTGTGCAAACTGGCTGTTGGGAATGGTGTACCATGGTGAAGAGGGCTGTGTAAGTTTCAAGATAAATTCTGGATGTTGAAGAGCTTGCTTAGACAGAAAGCTTCTTTTAATGCAAAGAACACGGGTAATGGCTGCAGTTCTGGGTTGATCTGGACTACAGCTGGTTGTACATACTGCTCCTATATGAGTAGAAAGGCGTCCTGCTGCCAAGATGTGCTGTGTCCTCATGTAAGCTTTGGAGAGTAGCTGCAGCTCATTTTGTTGGACTTCAGGATGCTGGACTTCCCAAGAACATTTTCCACGTCCTTTCCACCTTCCTCCAAACCCCACTTCTTTGACTCAGAGGAGAAGGGTTCTGTAATTTCACAGAGCTGTCTTTTCTCTTTCTGAATATTGAGAATAAGTATGTACGGAGAAGTGAGAGAAGTTCACCATCAATTTACTTTCATCAATAGTGACACAAGGTTTCAATTTATGTTTAGGACATGCTGCCTTTATACCTCTCCTCAAAGACTGGTATCTTCTCCAGTAACTCCTTGCATGGCGGTATTGAGGATATTTATTATTGCATTGAGCTACTGTTTTGTGGTCAGTAAATTCAGTTCACTTAATCCTTAAAAAAAGTTTAGAACAAAAAGTATATAACAGTGAGTCATTTTTGGAGGAATTTCTTTAACTGTATCTTGTTGCATGACAATGAATAGATTACTGTGATTCTTTTCAAAGAATCATCATTTTACTCTGCCAGACTTTGAACTAACAAAATTTTGCAGGTAGTTTAATGTTAATGACTGTCATTAAGCTGAGGTTATTTGGCTGAGATCCATTGTGAGGGGCAGGGTTTACTCAGCAGGTCTTGGCCTTGCTGGAAACTTTCCCATGGACAGAGCCACACATCATTCAATTCCTACCTGCATCCTGGTGGAGTTCTGTCACTAGAGACGCTCATGTGACCAAAAGACCATCAGGGACCACATCTTTTTCTCAATGAATAGAATTAAACAGACACATGCAATTAATAACCCTCAAACTGTCTAAACCTCAAAACAACTATAGCAGAGTTCTGGACAGAGATAGAAATGGATGCAGATGGAGTCAGTTCAGGCATCCTTCCTGCCCTCCTCCTCCTCTATTTCACAGCTTTGATTTTGTCTGGTCTTGGAGCCAAGCTTGCAGGATAGTGTTATGCTTGTGGAGAACTGTGGAGACACTGTTCTCCTCTTCTGAACTTGAGAGGCCCCACCGCGCATAAAAATCCCTGTGTCTGCTCTCCTCCTGCTCAGCTCCTTCAGATACACCAACAACCCAGTCAGGCCCTGCCATCAGTGCAGTCAGGCTCACAACGCAGCCATTCTTGCCCAAAGGCATCTGCAATCTGCCTGAGGCTCCCATGGACACCAGAGCATCACCCCAGCTCCTGGTGTGAGTGCCATCTCCAGCAGCGGCTCACACTGACTCATCTGCCAGGGCAGCAGCAGGACCCCCAGGCAGCCGCCTCCTGGTACGCCAGGCAGAAAATGAGCAACAGAAAGGCAGGACTCCCTGATACCCAGTTCCCTCTTTCCTAAAAACTGGATAACTAACCCTTAATTCATGGGACAGAGTTTGCCCACAGGAGACTGAAGTCATGATTCAGGTACTGTTCTTCACTGAAATCATTAACTTCAGTGTTTCATGTGATGGCATTGACTGATACAGGGAGTCTTTAGCTTTGCAAGGGAATGAACCAAAGCAGATTCAATGGTCTTTGGGAAGGGTAATTTATTTGTGAGGTTTAGCAGTGTTATTTGATTATTTGTCTTCAAAGACTGTATGGTGGAGGCAGTCTTCCTGGGAAATCATTACATGTTGTTCAGTGATTCACTGACTGCTGGCCAGAGCACTGTTTGTAACTGATTTATCTGAATCCTTTTCAAATCCTTCCCTCTATTAATGTTTCAGCAGTTCCTTTCCTTTGTAAATTTGTGGTAGTTATGTGTTACTCAGGATGATTGTATGAAAATGGTTTCAAACACAATGATTACATATTGAGCAGATGAGCTGTCTTGGGTTTATGTCACAGCCCATCTGCCTGTTTTAAATAGGCTTCCTGCATCGTGCCATTTCCTCTTCATCTGGTAGTAAAAAAGTAAAAAAGGCTGCTCGCATGTAGCATCTTCATTCCGTTTGACCTTTCCGGAGTGTTATTTCACATGCTTACTTCAAAGTTTGCATTTCCGTCTGCAAATGTAATTTGAATCTCATTCTATTTTGGCAGTAGGTGCCATTGCAAGAAAAGCTTTTCCTTCTTTATTCTGCTACCTTTAGTGTGGAGGCTGAAGTATGACATGTCAGCTGGAGATGCTGCAACCTGAGGTAAGCTCAGGGCACACACTTCAAGGCTGGATCCCACAGAGATCTGAATTGTAGTGAAAGTGGGAAATGTGTAGGTCTTGGCCCTCTGTTCAGCACAGAAGGGTATATATACTTGAATCTGGACCGGGGTTGGACTCAAAGTTAAAACTGAGTTTGATCTAGGCACCTTTTATCAGGCTCCCATCCACTGTGAGTACTTAAAATGAAAGTATTTTCCCTACAGGTTTTGTATTATAATCCCCCTTGCTCAGCCTAGTCCGGATGAATGCGTTGCATTATGATGAACCAGCCACAAGGTGTCAATATAGCGCAGCAGATTCTTGCTAAGGTATTGCTACTACAGCATCATTTGACTGTTAATACAATAAAAACCTGCCTTCTGGTGGGTTATTTGAATAGCTAATTGCAAAAATTCAGGTCAGATCACATCATTTGTACCTGATTTCTTTAATCAATGAAGTCTTCTCATGCTATGATTGGGGGGGGGAGGGGAATTAGTATAAATGCCTGAAGTAACAAATGTGACAACCCACCAGCTACAGGCTACAAATGCTGTAGCACTGTGGTTTAGAAGGAAAGTATGACAAAGTGAAACGTTAGACTGGTGGAGGTGAACTAATTTTTGTCAAGATATGAGAAGTGAGCATAAGCAAGAGACGCAACCTGTGAATTAATTAACTCTTCACAGTTGAGTCAAAATATCTAGATGAACTCGTGCCTGTGCTCATTTATAAGAGGCGTAATGACTGGTGAGACAAGATAAAGATGGAAAAGCAATATTAAAGAGTTCCATTTTGTCTCTTTTGGACACAGATCTTTGTGTGTCATTAGATATGAAAACAAATGCCTCAAAAGAGTCAGAGCTAAAGCTGAGATCTGAATTACAAAGGACATGGAACAATTTGGTTTTGTACCCCAACAGGGGGTTAGGATCTAGGGAAAAAGGGCCTGTTAGAAATGAGAATGAAAGGCTGTTAGGAAAATGACTCCTGGAATTGTGAATATTGTCTCTTTGAAGTATGCATTAATGAGTTTTGGTTAAGAATTTTCAAAGGAGTTAAGAACTTGGCTCCCATTGAATGTCAGTGGCTTTTGGACACTTCACTGCCATAGTCTGCTTTGAAAATCCCAGCTTAGAATATTAATTTTAATGTATCTTTTTCACTGTAGTAGAAGGGAGCAGATCCATGACAGAGAGATGGACGGAGAAGCTACAAAAGAAAATAAGTTTCTTTGTATTACAATCTTTCTTTATAAATTATTGTACTTAACCTAATCTACTCAGTCAAGTACAGAAGTATATATAATAGGTGCTGAGCAGAGGGTATTACATTACATGACATCTTTCACTTGTGTTAATGACTCTCTGTATTGTGCTTTGTACAAAGTGGAGGGCACTGGCTAGCAGATAACACCGTAAAAAATATATATATCCTTGGCTATATGTCTTAAAAGGACAAAGGGAAGATGGAGCCTGTTTATGCAAAGAGCTGGTTTTCTCAGGTTCTAAACCAGCTGTGACACCATGCTGTCCTTTGAGAGATATTTTATTGGGCAACAGATCAGTGTTGGAGGTCAAAAGAGCAACAGCAATAGATGCATCATGTTCCCTGGAGCTCCCTGGGGGTAGGTTGGGACAATAGTTAGAAAAACTGCAAAGTCTGTGGGAATAAAACTCTTGCTGTTCTTGTGCTTCTCCCTTCTGTGTTTCTTTTTCATATCATATATCTTAACGTGATAAAAGACCCATGCATGATACCAGTGTGATGGTGAATAAAATGCTACAGGATGGCTTTAAGCTCTTCAGAATTAAAATATGTTGAAAAGGTAATTTTGCATATCAATGGTGGCAACTAAAAGCAATGGATGGAAAAGCCAGCAGAGAAACACCACTGCTAGTCCCATGTCAGACCCTACTGTCAGACTTGATCTTCAAGTGGAGACGAGAATATCTTTGCTCCCCTTTGGTGGTCTGGTGACATTGTGGGTTTTAAATACTCATTTTATCTCTCCTCAAAGGAAAACAAATCCGAGCATTTTCTTTCTTGGAATAAACTGGGGAAAAACTAAAATAAATTACCAGTGATGTTGATACAATGCTGTAGTTGCTTCATGAACCTTTGTTCCAGCATATAAAACCCCCTAGCTTTTAGTTGCTATTAGGTGAGAATGTGGTGGTCTTAAGTTTATCATACAGTGTGCGGGTGCTGGTTTTTTTAATTGCATTATACTGAAGACAGGATAATTAGGTGTGCTGTTAGGAGGATTTAAGTAGAGAAGTGAGGTTGACCGGCAGCTCATTTTAGGAATGGGAGAATGAATGTTGAAAAAAACCCATGTACAAGAGCTGATATAAGAAAGTCCCAGTGAGTATGTGATTTCCAACAGAAGTTTGTCACTTCCAGATTTCACCATTTCTAGCAGTGTAAATATCAAAAGGGTTTTTTTAATAAAAAAATCTCAAGCCCACAATAACCCATACTATGACTGAGGTGCTTGTTCCCAGACAAGAGCCCAAATCAAAGGCTTAGATCTGTGTAAATCCAAAATGATTGTCTGTACATACCCAATAAATTCCTCTCCTGACAGATGCACAGGTTTCACTGTGTGTATCCTAGTCAACCTGTCACCAACCCCATCTGTTCTATCTGCCTCTGAAAAATTAATACCGCTTCCCAGCAGAGAAAGCATTGAGCACATAACACTATTTGTTTGGGTTTTAACTAGTTTTATCCAGCCTGGACCAAGGAAGCCATTTTGTGAGATGATGAGGCTGAACTTCCTTCTAAACAGTTACTAAGACTGTAACACGCCCAAGACACAGAAACTGTAAGTATTACCTGAGCATCAGTAAGAGGTTTACAACTCAGCAGAAATAAGTGAGACCAGTTTCCAACATAAAAAAAAGGGTAAGAATCTGGTGGTGTATCTTAATTACCTGTTGTAGCCAACCTGGTCTGCGTCCTGCCACTTGAAGCATATCTAAAATTTGCTCATGTTTCTCTACAAAAAAGATTTATCCTGTAGGATGTTGATCAGTCTCCTCCAGATTTTCCAGGGCTGCTTAGTATGTTCTTAACCTTGATGACTAATACGTGAGCATTAGTAGTTTTATTACTATTATGCCTGGGAGCCATTTCCTGGATGCTGATTTTATTTTCTTGGCTGTGAACAGAAAGTGGGAGTTCCTGCCATGCTGCATTTACAGTCTCAGAGATAACACATGGGTCCATGCAGCTGGGGGATCATATGGAAATCATAAGCCAATATTTGATCAGCATGGATAGCAACAGCCCCAGTGTATAAGCAAGCTTAACTGCTATCAAACCTCTGGTTGGGAATGCAGAGCTTTAGGGAAAGATTGGAAGGAAGATGTTGTTATGGCTTTGTTGCTTCATTGAGCCACATCGACCATATGGAAGCAAAGCACAAGGATACTTGTGAGGAAACCTAACAGCTAAGTAATCAGAAAGCATGCTGGATGTACTGTCCATGAGGTGGGTTAGTGCTTTCCTGGCTCAGGACTCAGGTCCGTTTGCATCTTGAAAGAACAGACTTTCTATTGAAACAGTAGATTATGAAGTGGAGAATTTCCCAACTTGCATGTCCACTGCTACTACAGATACTAGCTTGGTGCCCTTCAGTATTTAACAGGAGTTAGCGACGAGGAAATTATTTAACTTCCACCATAACTAGCTACTCCAGACTCCGAATCATCCTAGGCTTCCCCCAGCTTGCAGTGTTTGTCCTAAGAATGTGCTCTCTCAAAGCAAGGCACTTTAAATTCCATAGGCTGCTTTCTTACCAGATTTTAATGTTTTGGCAGTTCAGCCAAGCACAGATTAGATGTGGGTGGGACTATTCACTGTGTGAATCATAGAAGGAGGTTTAGAAGCACATTGTCTTCTGCTTAATGATGTTACCCAAATTGTAACCTTAAGATCCTAGAGGCTTTCTTGCAGCAAAACCACTTGCATGACTTTGTGTCTGTCAGCGTCTGTAGACAAACTTCGTGAGAAAGGGGCTGCTTATGATTTCTTTCCATTCATACTCTTTCACAGACATTTTCTACAACGCCTGACTGACAGGATATTTTATAGTTTCAGTGTGGAGTAGTCCTCAGACACACCTGTGAATCATTCCTGTGGCTAGTGTTGTGAAGATAACTAAATATAGAACCAGAACTAGGGAATGAGTACTTGCTGTTGGTTGCATCTCAGCACAGCCTTTGATACCACTGCATATAGCATAACTCTTCTCAAATTGGCAAGAGGACTGTGAAGGTAACTCAAATACTTCTTTTATTTGGCTATATTATGAATAGTTAGTTCACTTACTGGCTTCCTCTTAGCCTGAGGTTCCTCCAAGGTGTATTCTGAGGACCTACAGTTAGAAGTGATTATTCCTTAATTTCCTTGCTTTAAGATGCCATTTTTCTTGGGTTTATTTCTTCTTCCTGTTAAAAAAAAGTGTTTCCTGTAAGAAGCCTGAATCCCCACTGCCTTACTACTGGTGCGGTCATTGCTGGCTGTGCAGCATAGATCTGAAGCGTTATCATTTCGCCAGTCTTGCAGTTCCTACCAGTCACACAACACTGAAGCCTATGGGGATATAAGCCAGTCTAGTGAGGAGGGATATAGACCAACATGCTGCTGCAAAGGGTAGGAGAAGTAGAGGAGACAGAGGGATAAAAAGCATTTTTACTGTTATCTGCAATTATTATAGACAGTGTAGCATATACACAATATTTTGAGGGTATATAATTTTGAGATTCTTGCTACAGTTTGGAACAGCTAGTGAAAGCAGGGAGAATAGCTCTTTGCAAGTGCTTTTGAAACACAGCACTTCCTTTGCAACCTGCTGGTTGTACATAGCACTGTGACCTGGGTGCATGCCACCTTGGCCTCCGGACCATAAGTAAAATGATCAAAAGTGGTTGTTCCTGAAGGCATCATTCAGAACTCTGCCAGACTTGGTGTCATTGACCATGAGTCACAAATCTGATAATGCAATTTAAGATATTGAATCATATCCTCAACTTGTGATTCATTGTGGGATTTAAATGCCACAAGCAGTGTCCTGGACTCTATTCCAATATATATGAGTTCAGATACCCTTCCAAAATAAGCAGGTGACTAAGAGCCATAAATTCAGTTCACCTCAACTACTAACATTGCTCAGAAAGATTATGCTTTATCTTTTCTGGCAAGGACAAGGTAATAAACATTCCAGTACATACTGGCCCATCCCCTTCAGATCTCCTCCCTATTTTGCTCTGAGGGTGCCAAAATGAAATTTTCAGCATCTCCAGGGGGGTTAATTCTGTTTCAGGCAAAGAGAGGTAAAGTGACCTTACAGCTTTCATTAACCAGGGGATGACTCCATTTCTTGAGGCACAACCTGTGGATAATTGTGTTTGTGGCAAAGCGCATGGGAGAATCAGGTGATGTGCCCCACATCTTCTCTGAAGGGAACAGGCAAGACCTGAAGAAAAGAGGACTTCTGCAGAGCAGATCTGACAAAGCACACTGCATATGAACATGATCGAAGTTCTGCCTTCATCTTCTGGGAGTATAATGCTATTTGCTGGAAAGCAGCTATTGCCTGTTAGGTGCAATGCCTCTTTCAGAGCAGTGTTTCTAAGTCTTCTTCATCGGTGCACACTGCCACACTCTGCCTCCCACCACAAAAAGTCTTTCATGGTTTGGAGTTGATACAACTATCATTTTGAAAGGATGATCTCTTACTAAAGGTCAACAACTTTGGGGCTTGTGCTCAACAATATATAAACTAAAAATCATGGCTTGTTGAGTCTGCCACTGTCACTGAATACCTTCTGCTGGACAAACTGTGTATCTACTCCGCGCAGTTCCTGTGAGTTGTTGCTTTTATGTAAGCTTGTTTATTTTCAATAGACTTTCAGAACACTGCATGCCCTCAGGACACAGATTCCCACATTGCTATTTCCTCTTCTAACAGTTCCAGTAATGGCTCCCAGTTACTCAACTCTGTATACAGATGGGGAGCACAAGCGTTCCGCTAATTTCAGCAAGTCATTTGGACAGAGGACCCATCTCTCAAACAGCAAACAAGCAGAAGGTCAAAAGCTAAAGGTGGACACTCGCATCAGAAATTAGTTCACCTGTACATACCGGTAAGTCTCAGAGAACATTCATAAGCCAGGGAGAAGCCATTACTTGACTTCCCACATAATACTGTGAACGTGATAGTTGCAAGTTGTTTCAAGTGCCCTCAGCACAGTTGCATTATAACAATGTGGGGGTTTTTAAGAGCTGGAAATTGATCTTGATCATATTCTAATATTGACATATAAATATAGAGATTTGTTGGAAGAAATCTGAGCAAAATCATGTGGAAGCTTGATTGTGAAGTAAAGGAATATCCTTGCTAAAAGAAGATTTATTTTTTTATTCAATAACTTCTATTTGTAATCTGTTCTTGCATCTGCTTACATAGTTGTTTTATATGAATTGGTTATTAAAGCCCATTAATGAAATGCAGTAGTTGATATAAAGAGCCAAATCTGCTCCATGTGAACGTGATTAAAGACTGAACCTTGAAGCTGCAGCTACTCCTTCTTTTACAAGTGATCTAATTTCATTGGCTTTACAACGGTTACTCTGAATTTACACATGTGGCTGTGAATGGAGAGTCAAGCACAGCAAACATTAAGCACAACTTAAACAAAACTAAATAAACCCAACAGACATCTCCAAAACACAGTATGAAGATTAATAAGGAGAACTGCTTGAATGAAAGCCAAATTTCATTTCAGCCCAACCAGCACATTTCATGTTATCAAACTACATACAGTGTCTGATCATTTTAAAACAGGAGGTAAAGACACAATGAGAGTTTATAGTACATATTAGCAAGGAGAAAACAAATTCATGGGTGTCAGCATCAAAGCAGCTTAGAAAGGAAATCTTGATTACATTTGCTTTTGAACGAATGCAGACAGAACAGTCTGTCAGTCCCTGAGAATGAAATGCCCTGGTTGCACCGTGTATCATCACAGTAGGTGCTGGGCTCATATCAGATATATTTTGTGAAAAACTGCAGAGATAATGGAATTGCCAGAAGATCTGTGTAACAAGAGGTTTCAGCATGAGGGGGGTGACTAATCGCCATGTCATGTGCAGGACCTAAATGGAAAGGATTAAAGTACGCTCTCAAAAAGTGAGCATCAGTACCAAGAGGAATTTGGGGAATACAGAAGGTATTAATAATGAGCTCACATCAATTGTGCGTGGCTCCAGAAAGCACACCGATGTCAAACAAAAATGTCATCCAAGGAGCTGAGTTTGACTGGTATAGAATAGGTGAGCCTGCACGGCGCATCAAAGTTCACAGGAAAACTCCCCAAAAAGGAATGGAGATGAAGGCATTTCTGTTTCTGAATAATGTTCTGAAAACACACCAGGAGGATAGTAACATCACACCTTATTTAATGAGGGATGGAGACGTTCACCAAGGGTCCTGGCAGAGCAGCCTTTCCCTGGAGCCAAGTGCAGCGCTGCCAGATTTGTGAGCCAGGGTTGGAAATCGTCCCTGTGGTTCGGTATGTCCAAAAGTAGCACATCAAAGAGATTTGGTAATTAACATAATCATTTTTTTCTCACAGTATGAGTGATAACTGTCTAGTTGCCTTTCCAGGAGTGTTACCTGCAATTAGCTGCCTGAAATGTTGATGTATAAATAACCGTCATAAGGGGCTTTCTGACGAAGAGTCTCGAAGTGCTGAAAGGCAGGTGAATGGAGGCTGGCTTAGGCTGTCCTTATGCAGTGCTGACAGGTGAAATACTTCAGAAGAAAAAAAAGATTACAGAGTGAAATATGGAGACTCCAAAATGCTCGAGCGAAAGTAACACCCATTTCTCAAGTTAGTTTTACAGTGTCATGCAGCTCTTAAAATCCAGAGTGCCCGTTCAGGATAAAAACTGTGTAAAATTAAAGTCACCAAGTGAAAGCGAGTGAGCTGGAAGTGCAGCATGCTGGTGGCCCATCTCCCACTGCTCTCCCTTTCCTCCATGAAGTACCTGGTCCAGGTCTAATGCAATGCTGCCAATTCCTTTCCATTAATGGCAGCTGGCACCCACTAAGGTCCTGCACACCGTAGGGTTTCTTTCCTGCCTACTCTTGATTAATTTCCTTTTCCGCTTGAGTTAACATTATTTTTCTGAGAATTTAATCTACGGAAAATGTCTCGCATTATATTGCATATTTTCTTAAATTTCATCCAAAGTTTGTATCAGCATACCAAGGGTATTTCTTTTTCCTTGTGACTCTCATTTTTAGTGAGTGTAATAGGATTTCAGTCAACTTGCATTTGATCTAGACATTTTTCTATGCCTTCCCAAAAGTATTAGGAATATGGCAGAAAACCCCAAATCACTATTTTCAATATTTACAATGTGTTCTGGTGCAAAGTATGGCTGTGAAAGCCTCAGTTAAGATTTGCTCTCTGGCATATGCTGTTTTAAACAGAGGATTAAATTCAGGCTATCAAGATGGATATTAAGGAAATAGAAACTATTGGCTCAGGTGGTGCCAAGGCACAGACCATTCCGCAATACAAAATTTGCAAAAAGAAAAACTGAACTGCAGAATTTCATGCACAAGTCTGAGCCATGCTGTTATGGCTTTTGAAGTTAGAAGATAGGTGAGATATCACTTGTCTCTTGTACTTTTAAGCATTTCCCTTTGCTTACTTTTAGATTAGCTACTTCATTTCAAAGGACAGATGATTAAATTACGAATTTGATTTTTTTTTTTTTTGCATCTCTAACTTGACAAAGCAATTCTCTGTTTCCGCATCGACAAGTTCTTCTGCCTAACAAAATAATTCACTGCAAATGATTTAATGACCTGAGACAACATTGTAAGATAGTAAAAATGGCTTTTAAAAATACCGTGTAGTGTTCTGTCTCCCAAAAGATTACAACAGGATGTGTTTGACAGCCTTGGTTTATAAAATCATTCTGGTAACAGTTATATGTACAAGAATTGTCAAACTTAGTGTTACTAGAGGTCAATTTTCACATTCTCACTTAATACAAGTGTAAAATATAGGTGACAAATTTCATTGTAGCCTGACAGTTTTAGATGTGCAGTAGATATAATATCAAAAGTATGTCTTAAGCTAAAAGTGGCATTTTGAACATTTCTCAGCTGAATACACATCCTTCGCAATGTTTTGATCTTTTTGTAGCAGGACATGAAAAAATGTACACCAGAAGGCTGCCTCATGCTCTAACAAGCTATTTCCTATGAGCCAAACATTTTAAATACTGCATTCTTTGTTGTTTTGAATCAGTGCAGTGATAGGAACAAGCCTTGAGAGAGTTCTGGCAGATTCTAGGACAAAGAAAGGTTCAAGAAACTATAAAAATTCATAGCCTTCTATGTTAGTAGTTCTAGTCCCTCCTTTTTTTCCCCTCTTGCATTATATTCTACCCTGTTAAATGCTCACATGGTTCCAATTTCCTATTCTGATCCTAGCAGCTGGCAAAGATGGGCTCAGCCTTACCTGTATTCATCTTCAGGATGGTGCTCTAGTTACCTAGAGAATTGTGAAATCCGCTGAATTCTCCGATAGAAGTCATCTGAATAGTTGGCCTCATGTAGTCCTTGCGTGCCATATCTCCACATAAGCTCCCCAGGAGCTGTGAAAATATAACGGTGAATAGCTATCTTCCCTTTGAGCCTCTTTCAAGACAATGCCATTGTGTGAGGCTAAGGGAAACTGCATAGCTGGCAGCAGTGACTTACAGATAAGATTCAGTAACTTCAGCTTTACTATATATAAAAGATGCACATGTGTGTATACACACACACACACATATATATTTTAAAGATTCCAGAATTCCTGACACAATGAATTACCTGCCATATTCTGAGTGATTATGACTTGGATAATAACACCTTTCCTGCAGAAGTTTAATATGGAAATGAAGAATATATTTCTGGGGACAGTTAAAAAAAGATGTTTGATATTTCACCTCATGGCTAGATGAAAATAATGCTGGTGCCCAAATTCCAAAATCTTTTAAAAGTTCTAAAGGGACAGAAAGGTAAAATCAGTTTGTACAGCAGCATGGTACTCTGTTATATCCCACATATTACATTATTGCTGGGAAGCTGTGAAGAATCTATGATTTGCCTTTTTTTTTTGGTGGTGTTTTTGTGTCATTTCCCCCTTGTGAATATATTCCAAAAATACAGGGGAAGGTTTTGATTCTAGTAAAATAAAATTAAATACCTGAATTTGAGGGGAAATTACATCAGAGGCAGTTGCAGTTGGACTAGATGATTATTGCAGGTCCCTTCCAACTGAAATAGTCTGTTCTAACAAATTATTTTACTGGCTGGTCAGTCAAACCTTTACAGTCCATAAGCATTTGTGATGGCTCATGGCAATGCTGAGAAAGGAGATCTCTTTGTACTCGTGATCATTAGGGAGGCTGGAGATACAGACTCAGTAGGCATTTTTCTTACCTGCCCTGCCTGTGTGGATATTGCACTTAGGTCAATTAAAATTCAGTTGCTTGGGAGACAGAGAGACTGAAATGTTGTTATCCACACAGGCAGACAGAAAGGACCAAGGAGACAGATTTCAGATGCCCTGGACAGTCAACTCATTTTCCATCTAGCTAATGGAAATTAGATGGGAAAGGACACAGGAAGGTGTTTCTATCTTGAAAGAAAAGGTGGATACAGTGGGCATCTTCCAAAGAGGCATGTGACTCTATGAAGTCTTCAGTCCAGCAGCGACAAAGGATTGCGGCAGCCTTAGTGGAGCCAGTTACACTAGGAGGTTTAGGGACTGTGTCTGACCAGCAAAGGAAGACCTGGAGGTGGCCACACCTGCAAGTGTCTGTGCTGTGAGGCACCAGTTATAAATAAAGTAACTCTCTTGTCTAGATTATTACTGGAGATCATTAAAACATCTCCCAGAATGAATTGTTTCAGTCTAGAATCTGGAAAGGATTTTTTTTTTTTTTTAATTACCTGTTTTTAACTGCAGTCTGAAGTTGTCCATTAAAACTTTTCAGCTGTGCTATTAATTACAGTATGTGGCAGCAATATTTCCATTGTGTTACATATATTTTTCAGAGGGGAAAAGAAGCCAGATGATCCAACAGAGCAGTGCAGTCATCTCCCCAGCAGGCATCACTGCCTCAAGATTGTCTGTCTTGACAGAGTGTTGGTGACCATCATTCAAGTGTAAAGCAGTGGCTAAGCAAAATCTTTTAGTTATGAATCTTAAGAGCAAAGCAAACTTTCCAAGCTAATATTTTTAGCTAGTATCTTTACAGATGAGAAAGAAGAAGAAATAAGATCATACTGGCATTTCTTTAATATGCATTTGCTAAATGAATCAATTTTTTTTCGCGCTTCTTTAAAAAAGGCTGTCATTACCACATCCCATTTTCACGTTCAAAAAAAAGTGAATCATAGAAACTTCTCTTCTGCAGCACTAAAATGGGCTATTAATACTTACAATACTGTTTTTCTATTTTTCTGGAAAAATATTTATATTAATTATCAGGTTTTCTCAAAAGAAAACAAGTTCCTTAGCCATTCACTGAGAAATATCTCACTAAGGTGCAACACAAAGAGTCTTTTTGCCAGCAAACCTTCTCCCACATTAGCCACTGAAGCAGCTAAAAACTTCATTCCTTCCCAGCAGCCCATCTTATTTATTACTATCAGCTGAAGAAAGCTACGTGCACTAGACTAAAAAGTTCATTGCATATTTCATTGTGAGCATTTTTTTCTGGTTCTGTGCAGCTGCCAACCTGTCTGCTCTCCCGAACATTATGGGACTCTGACAACTTCTAATGATGACAAAGTAATTCAGCACTGTCTGTGTTTATTCCTCCAGGAACACACTGCTTTAGCAGAAGCACATTTGCAATATGCATGACCTCTGCTCTCCTTAATAATTCTTTTTGACAAAATGAAGAGACAGGGCAGCATTTTTAATGGCAGCTGTATTAACTGCTGCATCTTCCTGATTTAGGAACTCGTAAAAATATCTCAGATTTGTTTAATGCAGTCTAAAATGTATTCTTTACGTAAAGCTCCCAAGCAAGTCAGAGAAGCCCTAGAGGGCTAATTTATTCAAGAGTTGATGGCTAAAGGCGGAGCTGATTTCAGTCGGAATCGTGGGCCTGAGCTGCTCTCAAAGGAAACGCAAACACTAGTACAAAACTGATACTTCTAGAAATATTGGCTCAGATCCATAGGACCACCATGCCTACAACAGGAGGAGAAGAAAAGTTTCCTCAGCATTATGTTTGTCTTTCTGAACTTCTGGGGCTGAGCAGTTCATTACTAATGTAACGTAGAGTAGCCCCAGGACAGTTCTGCCTCTCCATGGTTCCCTAGACATTATGAGCAGCCAAAACCAACTGAAGAACTGAGTATCAACCAGCATTAACCACAATAAGTTGGATAAAGATGTAGGCTAAAAGCGTCGTACTACTGAGTGGTACATGCTAGCAAATAATGACCTTTTAATAACACCTACCTGCCATTAAGAAACAGCCTCGTTCAACTGTGTTTTACATGCCCACCTTAGCCACAGAAGGACAAGAATATGGCTGTTGTCATGAGTGTTTAGGGTAGCTTTTCTGGTCTTCACCTCCATTCCCTGAAGGTTTCTGTCATCATTCTAAAATGTTCCTTTTCTATCTTGTGATTGAAAAACAGAAATGCTGGGAAAAAATAATTCTTATTTTCTTATTTCTGCATTTTCAAATTTGGTGAGCGTCACTGTTCCTAATGGAGCACAGGCTAAAATGACTGTCATCTGTCTATTCATCCAAGCAGCAGCATCGTTCATTCTTTGAGCATGAATGCAGCCTGCTGCACTAAAGCAATATAATTGTTTTGCTCTGCATCACAGAAAAGTCACATTTATTCAGATTCTTGTTTATTTATTCCTGCAAATGACTGGTAGAATTAAACTGAGAGGATCAAATATAGATCTAGAGCCTGCAAAGCACTCCTTAATCAAGAAGACCCTCCATTTGAGTTCAAACAATGGGTTTAAAATGATTTGTTAATAAATTGTTTTGAAAGAGTGCTATTGATAAAAAGATATAAACTGAAATATTAGCCCTGAACACATTTCTGACTTTTAGGGAAGCCTTAACTGAAGACCCAAGCTGTTGTAGCCTGTCAGACCCTGTTTCCTTAAAACACTCTGAGAAGACTTCATGTAAGAGCATTTTCAAGTTTGGAGGCTTACATATTGAGTTCTGAGCTGAACTTTCTTGTGCAGACTTACCACAAATTACCATCCTGGTAGTGGGTTTCGGAACAGAAGGGGGAAAACTCCCCACAAAAATCCTGAAAAATCAAATGCTTTTGTGTTCAAAAGGAACTGCAGTTTTAGCAACTAACGCTGTTTAAAGAAGCACGGGCTAATAGCGAAAATAATGTCTGCAGTCTCGTTACACAAGCAAGTTTTTTAGTTGTTGCTATTGGAAGACAAGTATCAGCATACTACATCTTAAATCATCCAGAAAAATGTATTCCTTGGCTTTTTTTCCATTGGATGAAATGTTGTTTAAAACAGAGAAAACAGTTCTACTTCCTCACATGTTTTTAGTGTGTCTTCAGGGCATTGCTATTTATTTTGCAAGGTCAGAGAAACTGTATGTTATTCATTTCACTGAATTTTTGAAGTATGGCCTAGCAACTATCAATTAAAGTGACTGATTGATGAAAGTGCATAATACTTTTGTCTGTTGTAGGCTACAGTTACTGATATTTCAGAACTATTTGCTTTTACATCAGTTCTCTACTTGGTTATTTTGCTTAATTACAGCTGTAGAGGCAGTGGACTTTGAAAAAATTCTAAAATGCAAAAAAGGGTCCAGATTAAAAAGTAACAGCTGAGTGAGAATGATTATAAAACTAAATAATGAAAATAACCAAAAGCCAAAATGTCACATTGCATTTTTCTCTAATTGCCAAATAGCACTGAAGTGGATTTCTGAATTAAAATACCTTCAGGCTTTTGATACCTGTGCATTGTCTTGATGGCTGCACATTGAAAAATGGATTTAGTTAGTCTTTTGGCCAGGTTGTATGTATACTGGAGAACTACTGAGCCAATTTTTAATGGAAGAAGACTGGGAAGGACATGTAACCTGCATTTCATATTTTTTATACATTTTGTCTTGCTGTCATTGCCATCGCAGATATATTCAGATTGCCATCCTGATGTATTTGTTCATCCAAACTTGCACTCCAGTTACTATGTTCCAGTTCACTGTCTCAGAACTATGACTAATAGAGGACAAGGGGCCAGTCAGGAGACAGTGACTTGCTGGGGCATTTCTGGGAAAGCAGTCTCAGCATAATTTCATTGTGCACATCTGGCAGATACGGTCACTGCTTACCTGGCAGCAAGTTCCCCTTTTACACCCTCTGATGTAGATAGTTTGAACCATTCTTTTAAGACCTATTTCCATGTCTCTTCCCCATCCCCGCTGCCAATAGCCTCCCCACTCTTTATAGTATCTGAAAAGTTCATAAAACTATGTTTTTTATATATATATGTTATGTATGTATGCATATAGGTGTATAGGGATGTATCATTATCATGTGTCAATAAAGCCATGCTCTGGTTTGACTGGGATAACAGCACCCCAACCCTGCCCTACAGTCAACAGCAGGTACATTATGCTGGCTCTGGACTCCTGGAAGAGATGCAACCCATATTACAACCAGAAACTACTGTATTGCTGCAGATTGCTGAGCCTTAGGGGCTGTATGTCCTATTCATGCCTATATTATGTACGGCGCCCAAACTGGCTGCTTGAGTTAGAATTGCCCTGATCAACAATACAATAGGCTTGTTCTATAGTTACAGACTCCTAAACATCTGTACAGACACTGTATTTTGAGGCTCATAGTTTGTGAAAAGATGAAACAGTGTACAGTTGACGTAAAACTTTCATCATAAAATGAGCTTATGTTATTAGCTACAACAGACTCTCTCCAATATCTGGCAACTCCTTTTCTGCCACTGTAGTGGGGGGCCAGCAAGGGCAAATGAGCTGGACGAAATGAGAGGCTGTACTGATGTAAACCCAGTAGCCTCTCCAATAACAGCCTTGCAGCAGTCCTGCCTTCTCCTGAGAAATTCAACTCAGTTAAGATGTTTGAAAAGTATAGCCAGTGTAAAGCTAATTTTAGAACTTCCACGGTTTAATCTCTGTAAGCTAGTCTAATAACTAACTGTGCTACCATTTATGCTGAACATTTAATTAAAAGCAATTTCAGATTATTTACACCAGTAGTTCAGACCATGGAGGAGGTGATGTGCCAGCATTCCAGCAGTGATACGTGAAGCTGCCTGGAAGCTGTGGGTCCTGTCCTCCAGTTCCACAAAGCAGACTGAGCAGCCAGGTGCGAGAGGAAAATCCCCAGATCTGGCTTACGTCCGTAAGATTGCAAAACATCTAGAATAGGTGAAGGAACAGAATAGGTGGTAGGAGAGAAGGAAACATCCAGGAACAGCCAGATGCTGCAAATTCCATATTTTAGTGTGAATAATATAATGCACAGAAAAAGAGGTGGACTGATAGCGATAGAGAGATGGAAGGGAGCCTGTACAAAGTACCAAGCAATGAAAAACCATACCAAACCCAAGACTAAGTTGTTCTAAAAGATGCACTGTGTCTGTTCAACAGCAGAGCTACTCAAATGCCACAAGATATGGAAAGTATCTATCTGTAGCTGTTGGTATTAATCCGTGCATTGTAATGTCAAGACAGATTTTTCAAGTCTGCATCAGTTTTTTGCCGAGGCTTATAGCATTTGCCCAGTGCATGGCTAAATAAATAAATAAATTGTGCTCTCTTGTGTATTCTTTGCCCTGTATTAGCATATGAACGTAAACCAGCTGACATCATTGTGGTCTATTGGAAGAAGGTTTCTTAAATATTCCTAATGATGCATTGCTTATATATGTAGTTATATTTACTATTTGAAAAAATTTTCACTGTTGTGCTGGATTTCTAGATAGCCAAATAAATAGGTAGCAAAATAAGTTTGGAAAAAAAAGAGTCCAGGATAACCTGCAAACATTAAAGTACTGCAACCTATCAAACAAAACCACAGAATTCAGATGCAGTGCAAAAGAAAGGTGCTGAGAATTAAATTTTTTTTCCGGATTTTTTTCCCCTATTAACTGAAAGAGAATGAAATTTCTATGCAGGTTTAAAAGCTGGACATCTTTCACAGGACATATGATTTCAGGAATCTGGGCATCCTTTTCATTTTCACAAAAATTATGAGCTGAAACCAGGACAAGCACCTACAATTGTTTTCAGTGGCAAATAGGAATAACCTGCATCTCTGAAACCCAAGCTAAAGCCAGTGGCAACTGGAGTAGGTCGAGTGGGAAGTAATAGCTGTGCACATGCAGACAAAAGCAATTAGTGCTGAGGACCTAACACCATGCTCTACACGTCTTACTTAACTTTAAGTGCAGCCTGGTCCTGTGGACTGCATGCCAGGTAACTGTTGGAATACATCAGGTGCCATCCTGGAGCCGCTTTCTGCTTTACCTGTATTCAGAAGGAATCCAGGCCACGCATTCCGAGATCACCATGCAGAGAGAAGACAGTCGGTCAAGGTGAGCAAAAGACCTGCTTCAAGAGCACGTTCTTCATCCAAATGGAAATATTCTTGCAGATTCATCTAATATCTCTGTAAACTGGAGACATTTTCAGACTTTTCAGAACTTGGAACCGCCTTGCGTTGGCCCTTCTGGTTTGCATTTACACACAGCAAACATGGCCCGTAGTCTTCACTCCTAAATCTCTGTGGTTCTTTGTGGACTCTCAGCTCCCACTGATTCCAGCAAGTACTGATACTCAGTATCTCAGAAAACCAGTTGCTTTAAGCCTGTGGAGAAAATGATGCAGTACGTTAATACCCTTAACATTTCATAAATGGTAACAGCAGACTCTGCTAGGGATTTGGTGCATTTGTAACACTTTTCCTTAGTGCAAAATTTAAATAGAAAGTTACTACAAAAACCACTGCTGGACTGTTGATTGTGCAGTATTTTGCTGGATTCAGATAAGATTTAGATTTAGAGAGATCAAACAGGGAAAAGATGCCCATGTAATCTAAACTATGATTGCTGAGCAGAACAACATCCGAGCAGTAAAGCTGTAAGAGGAAAAGCAGAGGTGGTATTTTTTCCCTTACTAGAAACACCAGTAGCATGGGACTAGAGAGGGGCAAGAAACTAAACAATCAGTTCAACAGTCACACAAAGAACCAAGGAAAAAAGAAAATAGTCTTTTCATGACATGGAGCAAAATTTCATGACAAACATGCTTTTATCGCCTTGAACTTACTTGAAGTCATAAGATTCATGTTATGAAGACGAAAGAGAGCAATAAAGGCAGTTATCACTAAGACAGCCAGTCATGGCATTATGAGCAGGACCCTCTGCCCAGAGGCAGGGGGTGACTGGTGCCACTGTCCCTCCCTGCCCCTTGCAGCCTCCAGTCAAGCGTGGCCAGCCTGGCCGGAGTACCTGCATGAAATGGTGGCGAGGAAAAAAGCCAACTCAGACTGAGGAATTTTGCAGGTTATAGCACAGTGTCAGCAGTCTAAGCACATAACAACTGTTGTTGCTTGCTGGCCTGGGAACAATAAATCACTGTCCAGCTCCACATTTGTTCCACAACCCTATACAAGGCCATTGCTAGCCTGGATAAACAGATCCATCAGCAGTTTCCATGAGGCACATCCTCTGCTCCAGCTGAGGCGAACACGTGTGCTTGAGCTGGAGTTCTATCAACAGTGGAGGTGGTTACACAGCAATGTAGAGTAGGCTGAAGGATAACAAAATGCTCTTTATTTCACCCCTGTGCCCATGCCCCACACTCTGATCCAAACTAGTCAGCCTTTGCAGCAAGCCTCACAAAAGAGAAGTTTTTGGCCACATAGACTTGCAGTCCCATTTAGGGTAGTTTTTTCTCTGATTGCACCCAGATAAAATGTCCAAGACTCAAACTACCACCACAATAGTGAAACCTCCATAACTCAGCAAGTGATATCCTAACAGTGAACAGAATAGCAAAGAAATAAAGCATATAACTACACGGCTTCCTTACACAAACAGCTGGGTAAAGGAGCAATTTACCAATCTGCAATGGATCCTGGGTTTTCTCTTAGCTAATTGAAAAGAGGCTTGGTATGCATGCCATGTCATGGACTGGCTATATGCAGGCACCCAGCTGTTAAAGGAAATTCCTATACAGAGAAATCAACAGCTTCAAGCTGTCGGGGCTAGTCACATTTTGGGTGCACACTGCTTGACAATGTGAACAATGCAACAGCGATTTATTGTCACAGGAAATTCTGACTCCACATCTCTTTCATTAAATAACTTATTTTGTCATTATTTCTAGCTAGCAAAATAAATGAACATCAAGTTAAATGACTTCTGAGCCAAAGATTTTCACTGAAGTGTCTTTTTTTTTTGTAAAGTCTGGAAACCTTCAGTGAAAAACAACTATTTGTCTGTCCAGCATCTTCTGAAGACCATTTTCCTGCATATGCCAAACCGGCTTAACACAGTGAGGAGCTGATGAACCCTAAAAGAACAGAACGTCTTGTTCATTTACATACAGTAAACATGTTTCATCCAAGCGCAGTTGTGAAATAGTTTTGAAATCCTTCTTTCATTGCAGTTCGGAGACTGTTGGCTAACAGGACTCCCAGAAGGTTTTATTGTCTCTTGTTTACATGAGAGTATCAAATGTCAAAAAAAATGTTTTGGAAAGATCATTTGTCTTTTGTTTCCCGAGCGTTTTATTTCCGTTGAACTACTATTTCTAAGATTAAGCATCAGGCACCTTCAGGATCCATCCCATATAAACTTACACTTTAAAGGAAGGCATGCGTAAAGTCTGGCACACATAATGATAGTCTGTGTTTATCACCACAGTCTAGATAAAATTTAGAAGCTGGAAACATGGCTGTCTAGCAGTCATGATTCTGTCTGCATTTATCTGGCACTAGCTTCCCTTGCTCTTTCTTTTGATGCATTCTGTATTTTCTTCTCCAAATATTTTCTTAGATTGAGTACCTATAGTGCTAATGCCTGACGTGCTGAGTAATTCTAATTCTGGCCACTTATGGGAGTAGGTGTTGAGGCTGTGCGAGACTTCACAGAATCAAGTGCAAAAGACAAAACTGGTACAGACTGTAAAATCAGCATAGCAACAGCAAACCAAGCATCTATGAAAAGCTGTCTTGGAGAAAAATTCATGTATGTCAGGGAGCAAGTCTCAAAGTTTTCCAGGGACAAATGCTGCAGAGCTGTCCAGGTGATAAGGTACGACCAAAGGGGGAAAAACCAAACAAACCCAAAACAAATCGGAGCTGAGAAGATTAGGTATTAAGCTTTTACTCTGAAACCAGAGTTTGATTTTGAAATAGCTGTAAGTGTAATGAGCTTGGTGGTCTCTCCTTGGTCACTGGTGGTTAGGGGGATCCACAGAATCAAACCTCACAGGGGGACAGCCCCTGACACAACCGGCAGCCGTGGCATGAGGGTCCCCAGCCTGCGCCGCCGCAGCTGCAGGGCACCTCCACTGCCGTAAAACAGCGAAGCAAGCCGCATGCTCTCGTCAGACAGAGCTGGCTGGTGGAAAACTCTCTCCGTTCGCAAGAATTTGACAACTGACCCAATGCAACTCTCAAAATACTTCATGCTACCTTTTCTCAATGAACTGCTTTGGTGAGAGGCTGTGTGATAACCCATGGACACTGATAAATGCAGCACGTGAGCTGGCCACACACAGGACCTGGTCAGACAGGCCACCTCTCATGCGCCCTTCAAAGTGTGTAACAGCACAGATAGAGTGAAACTGGAAAGGAGGCAAGAAAGGACAACAAACAGCAGGAGGTGCAGCCAGACACAGCATTTTTTATCTTCAGAAGTAATGCTTTGTAATTTCTGCAATGGGTTTCACTGATGAGCTTAACGAGATATGTTAATGAACTACCTAACTCACATAATGTCCTTATGGCACAGCAGTGTTAAATTGATCTGCAAACAAGTAAACTGAGAGGCTGGGAAAGCCCATGACCTGGCCAAACATGCACAGCCCATCAGGGAGCAATGGGGGAACCTGAAGGTGCAGCAGCACCTCCCACCCCACCCCACCCGCTTCGGGGATGCACATACCGCAGTGCCACCAGGAGAAAGATGAGGTTCTCTCTTTTCTCTTCCACACCTCTCCTGCTCATCTGTTCCCTTCAGATCCTGCAGAATTCCGGTTTTTTGTTTTAGTTAGTTGTAAAACAGAATCTGCCAGAGCTACTACCATCAGGTTTAGCAAAGCATCAATGGTCCCTTAAGTATGTGCATGGTAAAGGAGAAAATCTAACCCAGTCTAGCTCAATAGCCATACCAGCCAGTTATCAATATCAGCAATCATCAAAAAAAAATCTAATAGCAGAACACTGGCAATGGGGAAAATTAGATCATTTTATGATTTGCCTTTACCAAGAGAATATGTCTATATAATAGGCACCAAACATACTTAAATTGTACTTGTGTGCTTCCTTTTTCTGCATAAAATACCCATTAAGTATTTGTGGAACAGCATGAGTCAGAGGAAGCTTGCACAGGATTCATAGTGTGCAGTAGAATACTATTGGTTTAAAGTCATCAGCTATCAGCCCATTAAGAATGACCTGCAAAGCCACAAAAAAAAGTAGATTTTAGCCATGACTAGCCCTCTCTATCTACTCAGAATAATTGCAAGACTGGAACTTTTTATTCTATGAGTAATCAGGAACCACAGAAATGTTGATGAAAGCACTGGCGTAGTGCTGCTCAATTACGGTGTGTGCATAGTCATTGATGGATCAGCTCTAAAAATCATTCTGATCATTAAAGGCAAGTGGGAGCCAAGCAAATGAAAAAGAAATAGATAGAAATTTTTAGCACTTAATCTGGATGTGCAGGTCCTCACAGAGGAAGAGCAATTTAAACATCTGTTACTGTCTGCTACAATTTCCATCTTGAGAAATCAGTATCATAAATTTCTTTAGGAATGGAGCCTGTGTTGTGACTCAGTAGTTGGTTCAAGCTGTACTAAATTAGAGTAAATCAGCGCTTCAAATGTCACTTAGCTCTAATTCAGATAGAAATAATGGACCTGAAATGCAATTTGATTTACAGCTGACAATCACCTTGGGAGGTGCTTTCTAGAAAAGGTCATTCGAGAAAGTCCTTAAGGGAGAACTGGGGTTAAACACAGTCCGAGAGAACTAGCAGGGATTTCTTATTGGCAAGAGGTAGAAAGGTCAAATCAAAGAGCGTTTTTGTCACAGAAAGTGTCTCAGTACCAAGGCTGCACTCAGAGAAAATAGTATGACCACATACTCATTCCCTAGCTAACTGGATGTATGGAATTGGCCCTATTACTCCCAGGTTGTGGGAGGCAGTCAGGGAGCAGAGGGAGCAAGGCAGGCACTGGCCCCCATTTAAAAGTCCACCAAAGCTCTCATGCAAAGGAACCGAGAGCATGGAGAATTCTTTTCTTGATTCATGCTACTTGCTTCTTGTGTTTCTTGGGTTCAATACCTATGCACAATCTCTTCAGCAATTTGTTATTAGTAGCCTCTGAATTCTCAAGCTTTTTAGGGTTTTACTTGTTTTTCCTCTTACTGACATTGCCTCTTTTCTTTGACGTTGTGTTTTCCAGTGTTTCTGTGACAGCGTTGCAGGCGTCACCCAGAAATCACAGTGTCTCACTCGGGCATTACATAACAGTTGCACCAGATATTGCTGATGTTTCCCACTGTTTACAAAGCGAACTTGGTTTCCCCTTCATGTTTTCCAGTACACAACTGTCAGCTTACAAATGAACGCGGGCTGAGTCATTTTTGCCGAGCCATCGTCTTTCCACTGGCTGTATCCTAGTCCCAAGTGACAGGGAGCACACGGCAAGAACAGTAATAGCAGAGAGGGCAGATAATTTGCTGCTGTGGAAGTGGGTAGTTATTTTGACTTCAATTAAAAGGTTATGAGGTTATTGCAATGCTAATAACAAGTCTTTTAATTTGGCAGTGTTGATGCAGGATTATTTTCTTTTTAACTGGTTGTTTTCCTTTCGATTTCTGACATTCATTACTAGGAGCTAAATCTGTGGCCACAGTAAACTAACACTGACTCCCCTAAAGTTACACTGAGTTATACAGGCTGGAGCCCCCACCCCACATCTGCGACCATGTATTTTGAAGGGGTGCTAGACTAGAGTTTAAGACTGAAAAAAGTTGCTTTGTTTTGCCTCCTGTGTCCTAACAGCAAGGTGTGACAGAGCATATGCAGCCTCATCATCTGTTACTCAGCCGCAGCATTCTGCCCCCGTGACCCTGAGCTGGTCCTGAGTGTAGTGATCCTGAGCGAGCCATACCTAGCTTTTGCGCCAAACCCTGACTCTGTTCACTGAAGATTTATCTCTCTTAGTGCGTCCCTTGCCAGCCCTGGCATACCCCTTTCATACGCACGTGCTTTGGAGAAGGGGCCAAGTGACATACCGGGGAAGAAATGTGGGCCACGCAGAGCATTTGTTCTCCTTGTGTCAGTATTTCCTAGCTTATGCTGTAAAGGCAAGTGGATCTGTTTCTCACATATCACAGTTCTCCCTCTAAAAGTTTAAAGTAATGAACAACAATTTTCTTATGCAATGCTTTTCCAGGCTGTGAAAGAAGATTCAGTCCAAAAAGGCAGTATGCTAATCTGCTTTCAAAGAGCTCTCCGTTCCACCCCTGTGCATTTCTAATAGGCACAGTAATGATGCAGTACCAAAAACACTGCCCTGCCCTTTTGTTGATGGATGTTAACGGTCATAAATAATCACCAAATCCATGCTAACTAAGAGAAGCTTATCCCTTTGCAGTCCCAATAATGTGTCACACCATGATCCATTGCTGTGTCTCATAGAAATGAATTGGTCTTTTCTCTTTTTGTTCCTGCGCATTAGCAGCCATTTGCATTTCCTTCCAATGAATTTTATAACCGGGTTCAGCGACAGATTCTTTACAGAAATGGTTTCAGAATTTCCAAGGCACAGTGGAGGAAGGATGTCACACAGAGGGCTTCACTATTGCTGTGATGCCTTCTGGGCTGCAGTGAACTGAAAATGTTTTCATTCTAAAGGCTCGTCTTTGAAAGAACGATTTCACCTTCTGAGTTGCTAATGAAATAACTACATTCATGCCAAATTGAGACTGGTACTGCACTCTAAAAAGTTACATGAAACAGCTGTGTTTGACATTATGGCTTCCCCTTACAAAAAGGTTTCCTCCTCAGTTCCTAGAAATTTGCATGGAATAAGCAAAGTCGCAGTTGCACATCTTTGAGAGTCCCAGCGTCCTTGTCTGTTACACAGTTTTCTCACAGTTCGCTCTGAGGCTGCATGGATGAAAAGTAAAGAAGTGCTAGGTAGAAATAGATGTCCTAATTAATACTGTTCTTTCAGTACTTTTTTCTAAGCTGATGACCAGACATTTAAATTTAAATGAGACCAGTCCAGGCACACCGAACATTCACTCCACCTGACTGCTTGCTTTGGTTACAGTTTTGCCTTGTTTTCTTTAATTTTCAAGAAACCTTGGATGACCTCATAGGATTGTTTTAAAAAAAAAAAAACAATTTTCCTTATATATAACCAAAAACTAGTTCCAGCTTACGCATGCACAATGCCAACTATTAATGACACGGTTCCTTTTCTGCTGTGATAAAAGAGCATTCAGCATCACGCTCGTCATTTGCCAGGTTGTACAGAACTACCATTAGAGGAAAAATTGCCTGCTCCTGGAGTGTTTGGCCATTAAAAGCATTGCATAAGGAACTCTTTGCATAACCAAATAGGGCTTTGGGTGACATCAGTATTTTATCCAGGCAACTGACTTCAGTCTTTCTTACACACATGTCACTCTCTTCTCTTTTGTACCTCAGCAGAATGCTTAAATGGGACACTTTATCTTTTGCAAAAGACTTTTAACTTTTCATTATGTATTTTCCCTATCCCTCACCTCATTACTGCCCAGTTTATGCTGTTTCAAATTATTTCCCCTCATACATGCTCAGAACATCCTGTGAACGTTTGGTTTCTGAGTCCATCGGCGACACACATGGCTGAAACACACCCATTTGACACACTGCCTGAACACCCATACAATAAAATCAGCCATACTCTGCTGCACACAATTGCTGGAAGATGATTAAATTGCATTGCCTAATCTTTTCTCACAATCCATATTGCAATTTTCTTTGAGGCACAGCCTTCCCTCCAGCACCACCACCTTTCTAGCAGTCCACTTGGCCTCTCCAAAAACACAGAGACAGCAAAGACTGAGTGTTGCATCAGGTAACACATCAGGTAGTGAAAATTGTGCCTCTCTTGATCGCTTCTGTCTCAGTGTTAGCAATATGCCTGTGCTCATGGCTTCATCTAACACCAGATTGCTTGTACTGAGATGTGGTCAGAGTTTTTGCATGTGGTCCACCAGGACTTCAGCTGACATGATGCCAGCCCTTCCCTGTTCTCAGACAGTCTGATCTCTGCATTTGTAGAAATAAGCAGGAGAAAGGTGCAGCCAAGGTATCTAGCTGTGCCACAAGCAGCTGTTATACAGGATCAGAGGAGGCAACAGGAATCACATTCATGTTTCATGAACTGTGTTCAAGCCATTTGCAAGATGGGATCGGTGAGCCAGCATTGGACACTGTTTCCTTGGGAATCATCATGAATACTAATACACTTGGATTAAATGGTGGCTTGGGTTATGTGACAGTCATGTGGGCACTCACTGGAGTTTATCATCCATAACTGAATTTGTGATCTCATAGCAAATGGCTTTCAACTTAATCGTCTCCTTAACACTTATGAACTCAGCCACTGATGGTTACCAGTGTTTCCCGGCTCCTAGCCAGCTCTGAAGAAGACGAAGTAGTTCAGTGTAATGGAGCAGGCATTTTTGGAAGGAAAAAATATGCTACTCTTTTTGCAATGGGTTATTCACCCCTTTACCTGCTTTCTTCAGGTGTGATGGTGGTCTGCAGAGCAGGGAGTGCCAATGCCAGATTTGGCAGAGAAGGCAGCAGATATAATCCATGGCTTCCTTTCAGAAAAACCACATTGGGAGTAAGGAATCAAAGCTGTCTATTTAGCCTAGCCAGCAGAGCCCGCCTCCACATTGTTCACTATTGAGCCCATGTGGAGTAGTCTATTTGATGTATAAAAAATGGAAGCCTTTTCTTGAGTTCTGAACCTGACCTGTGAGTCTGCAGGTAAGTACCTTTCTTTTACAGACAAAGGAAATTTTGTCTGAAGGTTGTTGGATTTGCTTCATTGTAAAGTGGGTTTCATTTAAGATGTCTTTGTGTGTTGACAACCTTGTCTGAAGGTTATTTCATTGTATTCTCCTTCATCAACTGCTATTCACAATACAGTAGATGTCATGACCCAGTAATCTTATTTAATGAAATTCAATGTCTCCTGACTAGGTGGCAAAGGGAGGTCCCATTCAAATAATTATCAGACCTTAGCATTCAACCTGTGACTAATATCAAATCAGAAATTACTCTTACTTTCCTCCTTCTGTTCACCTTGAGTGAACGTCAAATTGATTAATAGATCTAGATATCATCAAAGTCCGGAGAATCTGCACACACACTATAATAAAGGCAAAAAAACCCCTTCTGATGGGTACATTTAAGTCACCTTATAAGGCATCCTGTTAATTCCCTTGTCCCTTGAACTATCTAAAGCTGATGATGTTGCACATTTGTCTCCCCAAAATAATTAAGTCTTATCAAAATCCACTACGCTTCATTTACTTAACCATAACAGGCTGTTGCTCACAACACACACTTTGATATCAGAAACATGAAAATAATGCGAAAGAATGAGGCTCTGGATCCCAGCCTTGCAATACCCATACCTTGGTATCTACTACCTTGCTACCATGGCCTTGAGAGAGTTTCCAGACATGGGAAGAGTAACATGCCTAACAACCTGGTTCACAAAAAAGCGGCACGCTACATCAGCTTCAGTCTGGAGTACCAAAGGAAGCATCTGGCTGGGACCTTCATCCAGGTCAGAGGGATGACCTTCCATACAGGATCCACAGCTACCAAACCGCTCCTAAATATGGGAGCATGAGTTAGACTAACTGTCATAGGAAGAGGTGGTGAAACATTTGTTCTTATCATTTCTCAGCCCACTGATCAGACCCCTTAACTAGGATATGGAAAATCCCATCAGGAGTACTCCTGATATAGAATTTGGCACGGGCATTTGGGCTGGTATTTCCTATTTCCTAGGGGAATGACTTCAGCTTGTGCATTTGTCAAAGAGCTTGGGTGGTGAAGCTGCTTACTATGGTTTGTGCAGGACTAATCTGACTATATTGGGAAAAAGGGAGCAGCTTCAGCAGAAGAATGGGTACCACAAGACTACCTGTAAGGAGATATTCTTTTCTTGAGGCTGCTTCACTTTTCCCAATATTAAATACTTATGGAGCTGTGGAGAAAAATACAGCTGATAAATAAGCTGAGATAAATTGCAAGGTGGCAGGTGGGAGAAACCACCTGATCAGCAGGATACTCTCTGGACTCGAATAATTATACACCCAGTCTACAGGAGAAATTGAGATGCCCAGGTATCTTTTTTTGACAGGAATTTAAGCAGCCCAACAAGTGGGTTTTTTAATGTGAGTTTCACACTTGCACAGATGAGCTCTGATGTGGATGAACCACCTAATGACTAAGGAGGTGATCAACATCAATACAGCAAGAAAGGTTATGAGGTTGCTAATGTTGCAGTGCCTGAAATGAACAAATGCTATTGACTTTATCATCGACAAAGTCTCAAAGCATTTTTGGACAGGGAAGGTTGTCAACGTCTGTGCAATGATGACAGCACAACAGGGTTAATTGGATGCAGCCTGCCTTAGATGCCCTGGAAAGTCAAAAGAAAAGGCATTCTGCACTTCCTTTTCTCAAGGATCACATACAGCTGCTGTGTGTTTCCAAACAGCTGCAACATTTGTCCAAGGAAGATGCAGTAATCTGTTTAGTGTCTGCATATTTGTCTGAAGAGTGCTTAACAAACCATTGTGATCATCAGCACTTTCAAAAAGTACCTCACTATGGGCCAGTTCCTCTTCCATGTCTCACACTGCAGAGACCTCAAAGACACATCTAGTGTAATTTAAACCTCAATATGCAGTGAACATAACATATATAAATATTCAGCAATACCCAGAAATATACTCACCGCTGTGGTGAAAGGTGGTAAAGCAGTAAAGCTTCCATGGGTTTCAATGCACAGAGTTCACGATGAAGCACTTCTGAAAATTTCCTTCTCCAAAGTCTGTGAATACCTGCAGTTACCATCCAGCTGTTCCTCAATAGCCGATGGTGACTTCTAACAGCCTGATTTGTATTCACATGGAGAATTTCAGGTACAAAATTCATGGCTGACTGCTGTCCCAGACCGGAGTCTCTCCGAACAGAGGTCAACTGGTCTTTGTAGCCACAGTGAAGTTTATCACTGGTGTCTCCCTGCAAAAATTGAAAAATGATCCATGGCTCCTGGTGTCAGTGATGCCAAGCAGGCACCCCATTACCTTTTCCTGCTGGGTCGTTGTCCAAGTGTCCCAGCAGAGAGGAAGGCAGCCTGGTCACTCACACCCTTCTCCACTGTTCAGTGTGATGTCCCGACATCAGGTTAACCTCGGACACCTCAGGTTGGTGCCCTGGCTGGCTCACAGCTTTTCCACCGAGCTTTCCCTCCAGGACCTTGCACCCACCTATCTCCATCTGTCCTCTGCCAGGCTGATGGGTTCTGAAATAAGCCTCAGCCCTTCTCTTGTGACCTCTTCCCTGGTGGGACAAGGCATGGCACCATTTCAATACCTCCACCAGCTGGTTTGCAACGTCCGGGATGTATTTAGTGCTGGGACCAGAGATCCAGTCACACAAAGTCAGGAACAGAATCCTTGTACAAGCACAGAGGGAAAGTTAAGAGACAGCACGGTTTAACCAGAGGGCTGAGAGAAGGGTGGTCTTCCCAATCACAGCACGGGGCAGTTCAAGGTTCACCCTGAGTGACACTTATGACATCTGGCTCTGCAAAATACTTGGGGATCAGGAGGATATATGATGGTGAAACAGTAAGCTTTATGAAAAATGTAGTTTCTTAGATTCCTGCAATTAGTTGGGTTTTTCTTGAATGCCCCAGACAGATACTATGACAAGCAGTAGTCTGGGAAAACACTTGATAAAAGGTGACTATAATGGCTGAACTACAGATTGTGATAATTAATCGTAGGGGTAAGAACAGGGAAAATAAATCAGCGAAGTAAAACACTCTTTTGAAGGTTAAATAAATCTAAACGTGAGTGAATTCAATATTTAAATGAAGACTTCAAACAAATTAGTGTCTTATTACATAACCCTTGGGTTATGTAAATGCCATCTGTATTTTACAACTTTAACAAACTTTACTATTTTCTGGTAGTGCATAAATATAGCACACGTTGAAGCTAATGAAATAATTGTCCATGTACGTACGTAAATGACCCTGAAACAGATAAAGCTAAAACATTTCATGAAGCTATCAATGGTAGACACAACAGCATTCAAAACAAACCAAGAAATAAGGTTATTTATAGATACTAAGTTACTAGTAATGGTTTGCTACGAGTTTCAAACCACTTAGAAAGCCACTCTGGAACTCTGTTATACAGATTCATTGTCGACCTCCTTCCTTCAGCATCACCAGAAAATCAATCGAGACTTGTCTGATATGATCATATATCTTTTCTTGGGAAGGAAGTCTGTACATTACTGAATCTAGCAGAATGGAAGAGGTTATTTCTTCAGTTCCTTATTTAGCAAAGGCAGCTTCATGCACAGGCCTGGTACAATGAACTTGTATTGACAAGATCACTGTAGTGTGACTGTATATTTCAATAGTTCTCAATCTGTTATAGATCACTGCCTCTAAAAGCAAGCAAACAATAAACCCAAACCAAACCCCAGCAAACCCCAGAATGTGGATGATATGACTGCTTTGTTGTCTTCTGCAGCAAACGGCAGAAAGTAACCTCATACAGACCTTTGCCTTTGCTGTGGGTTGTGATGCATGTGAAAGTCATTTTTCCATGAAGAGAAAGGAAGAACCTGAAAATAACAGTGGGCATCAGCACGTCTTTGGACACATAATCTCAGCCTTAAGGCTGAGTTGCAGTAATTAGATAAACAGGATTTCAATATGGGATTTGCTGTAGAGTCACGTTTCCATCCTGATGCTAAAGAAAATGAGTGGGGGTTTTCTAAGGGATTCACATAGGAACTCAGTGCTACAAAGAAGCTTATTATTTTTGTTATTCAGCAAAGTATTCCAGCATAATTAAAGGCTCCTGCAGGCCTCTTTCCTTACCAAGCCTCATGTCTTCACCAGCTGTCTTGGAAGCTGCAGCCAGCAATTGCAGTTGAACACTGTGAGCAATGCTGGTTACTGTCCCGCTGGTACTCATGGCCTTTGTTCCTTCCAGAGCTCCCTTGAGGTAACCATGGCTGATATCAGTTTCAATATAATTAACTTATAGTTGTTGTTGGCCTGGGGAGGAAGAGATGGGCCAAACTCACTGGCATGTAAGCCAAGGGAGGTCGGACAAAATTAACCCACCCCTTTTAGCTCAGTCCTAAAACATGGCACGGAGCTAAAGAGATCAGTGCAGCAGCCATACATGGGATTTCACGCCACAGTCCTTGGACATCCATCACCACCATTTAAGGGTGTACTGAGGGCTCACAGCTGGGCTGGAGGCAGGGAAAAGCCAGGAGTGAGTATCTGTCCAGGCCAGCAAACTCTGTTCCTTGAACTGCTCTAACTGAAGCCAGCCCCACAGGCAGAGGAAAGTTGAGACAACTATCCCAGCTGGCAAACGTATTTTTTTTCCTTTTGAGGAAAAAAGTAAAATACCATTAATTAAAGAATATTTAAAATATCATTCAGTGTTTGTTTGGGTTGATTGTTATAACAGCATCGTGTGGCTGATGGATCCCTGGAGTAAATGAGCTATTTGCTGCTGTAGAAAGGTATTTCTGCCCTGCCATTCTCCTCCTACTCTCCTGACTGCACTGACAGATCTAATCAGATACTTAATTGAGTTCTTTCAAAAGTGAACAGGAAAGGCGTTCAATGGCCAGTGAAGACATTTCCAAAGGAAAACACTCACTTTCCCCTGAAAAAAAAAAAAAAAAAAAAAAAAAAAAGACCATTTCTCTTTGGGACTGTGTTATTGAGAATGAATGGCTGTAAATGTGGATTGCAGATGATTTACTCTGTATCCCAGGACTTTGGGGATGAGTCACATTACTGTACCAGACAATGGCTGGACAAATAAAATAAATCTGCTTCTGTTAGGAAAAAGAACTATATAGTGGAAAAAAAGAGTTCTTCAGTACACTGATAAAAACAAATGCATATTGAAAAGAACTGTAGGACTGTATTTGTTTATAGCATTAAAAAAGAAAAGGCCTTCATGTCTACGTTTTTCATACTTGTTTATGTAGCAACTATATAATATATACACATCACGTTTGCATTTTCTATGTCTGTATGCATATATAAAAACTGTGCATTTTTTCCAACTAAGTACTAATGTATTGTCTGGCATGTCCTCAAGCCCTGGATCACTTCTGGTCAGCAAGAAGGCAAACCCTAGAAATCTGCTTACTTTGGATCTGGCTTCTGACACTCCTTGATGGATAACAGATAACAGCAGCATTTTTAAGAGGCTTCAGCCAAGATAAAAACCTGTATATTAACTGCCATATTTCTGTGCTATATCAGAGAATGTAAGAGACAGGATTTGGCTGAAAAAACCCTACCCCCTTGGCATGTGCTGATATCAAGGAATATTAAGTATTGTCTTCCAGCTCACTGAGCCCTCACAGATTTAAGGCAGACTAGTACAGCTGTCCACAGCAAGGTAATACATAATACAGGCTCTTTCTGGACGAAGTCTAGGAGATGGCCAGCCTGAGGAAAAATGCTGAGCTAAATTCAGCATGGTATTATTGTTTATTTCTCTGCTCATTGAAACAGACTTCAGGAAAGGAAAGTGAATTTAAGCTCTACAGTGTGTAGATTATATATTTGACAAGAGGTTGAATCAAGTGACTATTTATTAGAAGGCACAGCAGATGCTGAGTAACATTATCTATACTAAAACAAATCTGAGTTTTAGGAATGCCAATCCACGCAGCCACTAAAAGCAAAACCTAGAAACTGCAACTCAAAATGGGAAATTGGAAAAAATAGAAAAGAATAAGACACCTTTATAAGTGTGGTCCTTAGTATGAAACTATTTGAGCAAATTTTTCCCAGTCCTAAAAGGGCCATGTCATTAAAAGTAATATAGGTTTGTGGACAACTGCCAGCCATATTTTGCTCAGGATAAAGAAAAGCAATGAGAATTATACTCCATCATTCACCAGACTGCTTAAACTCCTTTTACTTAAATAGAAGCCCATCATAATATTACAGAATACTTTAAAAATGTTCTGTAATTGGTTTCCAGAAATAAATTAGCTAACGGTGGATGAATCACAGACTTTTTTCTGTGCACCCCAGGCTGATCAACCCTCAAAGATACTTGAACCTGGAAAAGTCACAATTGAATGCAGTGTTATAGCCTTGCCAGCCCTGTACAACTTTCTCATAATCAGGTCCTGGCTTTCATTCCTTCTTCTTGCTCCCTCCAAAGACATCCACTCCTGTTGACATGATACTTGTCTTGCTTTTTCAGGAGTGATGTGGAAGTATAGCAGGGTTGCGCATGGCTGAATTTAACTTCCAGCTCCCTTTGAAGTCAAGAGAATGACAGACTCTGCATGTCAGAGTATTTCTCTTCTTGCATTTCCCAAAACAGTGCTGCTTGCAAGCTTGCCAATGCTAAACAGTTATTATAGTGTACTGGACAGCAGCAGCTGCTGGGCACGTGCCAATTTCTCTATTAAATATCAACAGTACCGCCACCTGAAGCCACTAAGAACACGCCAGAACTAAGAGGAAAATGCCACAAACTCATCTATATATTTATATCCCGTGCTGCTGTTGCCAGGCTGCAATAATCACATAACCAGCCATTCAAAGCAGGGCTGATGAGAAAGCAGCTCCAAATAAAATGCAGCTAGGAGTAGAGGTGAACACAAACTTCCAAGTAACTGGCCCCCTTTGGGGTTTGTTGCCGGTTTTCTACTTCTCAAATAACTTTACTGATGCTTTGAAAGCCTCTGATGCTGTTTCAGCTGAAGTATTAATCAGCAGTGTACTTGTTAATGTCCTGATTTGGGCCAACAGCGGAAACACTGGCTGGTTTGTTTCTGACAGAGGTCTTAAAGAAAGGGCTCCGGGCTGGGGAGCACAGAGCACTTCGGTTTTGCTTTTGGAGAGCAGTGAAGATAGCCTCCTGATGTACAACTGCTTCCATCACAGATTTGATATAGGGCCTCCAGCATGCAAAGCTGCATCCATGATTTGGAAATAAAGCCATAGGATGGGTATAGGACTTTGGCCACACATCTGAATGAGCTGAAGTCCTCCCACCTCCATTACTGTCTGGTGGTTGCAGACCTCTGCATTTGCTGTTTACCTCGACTTATCCGGGCAATAAATACTGAGTTATTACACTAGATTCTGCAAGATGTGCAGAAAGTAGTTTTATACTTTCTTTCTCTTTTCTTCATAACCACCTTATAGTACTGAAGTAATGAAATTGTTACTTTAATCCCACTCCCATTTTGTCCCATCTTGCAAAACGCAGCAAAGTGAATGGGAGCTCTCACACTAGAGCACATTTCCTGCTACCCTGCACCAATGCCATCAGTCATCATCCTCAACACACTGCCCACCACCATTTTTCAGTGTGAAGAGCTCCGGTCTTTCTGTCCAAAGCCGGTCCCTCATATACCATAGAAACTGAAGGACTTTAGCATTGCCTCCCCTTCCTGCCTGCAGGCAAGGAGCCGGTGCTGAGGGCGGAGGGGCAGGGCCAGCCCCCAAGGCAGAGCCCTCTCTCGTTCCTGCATATCTCCACCAGACCCTTCTACCAGCAGCCGTGACCCCGCAAGAGTAAACATCTGTTTGCAGTAGCAGCAGCTCCTTCACACCACAAGAATTTGCCATAAGAAATCTCCTGAGGCACTGACACAGAGGACAGTCACCTGCACCTGCTCTGCCCCCCAAGGCATGCACCAGCCTTCGCTGGAGGAAGCCCAGGGCTGCCTGTGGGACACCAAAGCCTCTGCAAGCTGCTGGTGTACATAGGATGATTCTGAGACAGCCCTGTCTCTGGGGAACAAACACTGCCTGCTGCAGTGTTCTGCAGAATTTCCTCCTTCTCCTGATAGGAAACACCCGAGACCATGGAATCTCCGTTTGGATAAAGGCTAGGACCAACGTACTCAAAGACAGCCCTCAAAAGCCAAGCCCAAGCATTTCAATGGCAACTGTTTTCCTGGAGCACTGGCAGTGGCCACTGTACCAGCACAGCTGCACTCTCAGAAATCAGGCATTTCAGATTTAGGTGCTAAACAAAGAACTTAAAAGCTTGAACATTGCTGGGGGAAGGAGAGGAGCCAGGAGAGATTTTGGAAGGCATTTATGTGCTCAAAGTTAAAGATGGGAAAATGCTACTCATCTGGGACATGCAATTCTTGGAAAAATCCAGACATAGTTATCTTACTTCTACTGAGTCTGCAGATGTTATTCTGATTACAGAGGGTTTTTTTAGAAATAAGATCACATCTTCTGTATGAACTTCAATTATCTATGTGCCTAATTTGTATTGTTTATCTGTATTATGTTATGAAAAATGGATTACACGTTCAAAACTCACCAGAGTGGCTGCAGAGTTTAATGAAGGCACAACTGATATGCTGCTGCAAATGCCAGCTGGTTTCCACAATAAAAGATGAGCTGAGCTGAGAAAAAAAAAAAAAAAGTTTTCCCAAGCTCATGCCTATTTTGAAATGATTATTAAAAGGCAGCTCCAACACTGTGTTAGGGAAGTGGACAGATGAGTACCAAAGACATTTTCCTGTCCTTGTAAATGCCTGTTAACAAAGGACAATTTAAAAAAGTGAAATATGTTACAACCTAAATAGTATTTTCACATAGAGAAATTGTTTCAAACCTGAAGACAGGCACTGGGGCGAGGTAGGCTTTGCACGTGGATGTCATGATGGTACAAAAGAAATGCTATGGAAGGTGGGTGACCCATAGGTTAAGTAGGTCAGTCATTCAATGGGATTAAAAATTGAAATGCAGTTGAAGACAGAGGGGAAAAAATGGGCGATAGAGAGTAGAAATGCCATGGGATAAACGAGGGTAGCAATCCGGCAAGAGGAGACCGTTGATATACTAAGTATCATTGACAGCAGGAGAAGCAGAGTACAGAATTCTGACCCAGGGTGCAATGGTCTGTATTTATCACGCAGAACACAAGTGGTATGAAAGAGGAGTGGCTCCATTCATAATTGCAACAAAGTCTAAAAGAGTAGAAAATCACTAAAAGTTTGCAAAGAAACGGCCTATGAAAAAGTGGGGTATGGGGTGGGCAGTGTGGTGTGCACCCCCTCCTTCATCCTCCTCCTGGGGATGCTCTGGTCCCTGTCTGGTGGGTGAGCTGGTGCTGGGTGTCCCCAGCAGAGCCCCCGGGTGCAAGGACACAGCTGCTGGCCCAGCCGACATGCTCAAGTGGTTCCCAGCGGGGGAGCAGAAGCCTTCATGGAGCTGCTAACCCAGCAGAGAGAAGGAAAACGTGTGTTTGCATCCTGTCCCCCAACGTTTTTCATCCTGCTGTAGGTCATTTCAGCCACAAATGTCAAACTAATTAAGAGAAAACAAGACCTGATGTGAATCCCCAAGCTGAGACTGCAGCCTTGTCAAATTTCTTCTGTTGTCAGTAATTTGTGTTTTCTTTTTGTTCCTCTGTCTGGTTTGAGCTGTCTGCGGGAAGGGAAACAAGGCCACTCTGAGGATATTGCTAAGGTATTACCTCCAATAGGCCAGTATTAAAGTCTGTCTGCTTACATTAAAAGGCACCTGATGTTGTTTAAAAAGGCTAATACAGGCTACAGATAAAATCCTAACTAAATCTTTTAACTCTTTGGATGTTTATCTCCTGAGGTGTTGAATTTAGTGTGTAATGTCTGAGGTGTGCTGCTAATGATGAATTCAGGTAGTAATCTCTGCAGGAGAGGAAGCTGAGTGTTCTTCTGTATGCAAACTTCTGACAATGTTAATGGCCATCAGCAAAGAACAAATAATCCTACTAATAATGCCAGCACCAGTTTCTTGTCTGTACCACACTCCATTCTTAGGAAAGAGTTGTAACTGACAGTTAGTTGTAATTAACTTCTTTTTCCCCCCTACTTCTATGTAGAAATATTCATCTTGCAGGCTTGAATCCAATTAAAAGCTTTTTTTTTTTTCCTTGCAGAAGCATCCAAAGAATAAGATGTTCTACCCAGGGATGCAAGTACATTATAAGGCCTGCATATTTGCATGGTTTTGTTCTCAACTTCTTTTATTTACATTTAAAAATAAAAAGGTACTCCTTTTGAATAGGCATTTTAGGCTGCAGAAATACAATTTACACATACAGTTGAACTCCAGAAATACTGGCCATGTGGTCTTGACAGATTCTTGTCTCACAACATTCAACCTGCTCATTAGCAGGTTGTGAATGCTTAAATCCCTACCCATCACAAACACTCCTGAGCTTGTGCCACTGATCTGTTGTAATACAAAGGCTCACTGTCTCTCTTCCTGGTCCATCAGACTTGAAGGTACCTTACTGATACTACTGGGGAAAAAAACAACCCTGCATCAATCCTGCTCACTTACAGGAGGTCGCTCTCTGGAATGGGTTTGAAACTGCTGTGGAACTGGAGGCTATTGGCATTGGGATTATGCAGCTAAATGAGTAAACCCATCTGCTCTCCCTAAGGTGGTAATATTTACAATAAATAATACTTTCCCACAGAAAATCAAATGTCAGGGATTTGTTGTATCTTACTATATTTTCTGTGCAATGTTCACAAAAGATTGGCCATTTCACATAATCAATAATGATTGAATGAGAAATGGATTGGAAAGGTTGAGCTTTATGACAATAGATGGAGTTGCAGTGGTTTGATTTCTTTATGTGCATTTCAGCAGTGCATCAGCAGCTGAAGGATATACCGAATTATTAGGTGACTGTTTTGGTACCAGCAGCAAAGCAGAATTTACTGTCTGCTGTCATTCATTAAGTCATATATTTTTAAATAATAGAAAGTACCTGAACACGATTAGCAGTGTAAATTACCTAAAGTAATATAGGAAAAGACAGGAAAACTGAACAAAGTTAATGAAACATCATTTCAGTGCCAAGAGCTGAAGCACAGCGAGCAAAGGACTTGTTAGGACAAATTGTGATGGCAGTGAATGAGGACACAGCTGGAACGGCACTGGAAAACAGGACCTAACACCAACTGCAATCTGTGCCACAAGGTAATGTCAGATGTCACTGTAGTTTCTTACGGTGATCTCCATCACAATCTAGCAAAACACCTGCTGTGACTCCCACAGCCCTATTTAGCATCAGTACTGGCCAGCAAGCAGGGCTAAGCACACAGGGAAGAGTTGCCCACCTCTGCAGTGGGCTTCCCTCTCCCTGGCAGAGCTTTTGGCCAAGATCTCTGTGTCCTGTGGGCCCTGTGGAAACCCACAGACCTCCAGCCGGCAGGCTTTTCAGTATCATTTCTTTGATAATATTTGCATTGGCTACTTTGTAAAATAAATCATGTTTCTGGGTGTATGTGGTCAGTGAAATACTGAATAATGACACAAACATCTCTGTATGAAACAAACCTCAGAGTTCTCCAACCTGGCAAATAATGACTTTTTGTTCAAAGCAGATTTGCTCATTCGGCAGGTGGCAGGAACCTTCAGGCAAGACGGATCAGTGCCAGCTGATGCCACCACCTCCCAGTGGGATACAGAAGGATCTCGGTGCTACCCCAGGATGCCTGCAGTGCCTGAGGGGCTATCTGAGGCTCAGGGGAAACAACAGTGCAACCAGATCTCTGAAGGCGTTCAGACCACATTATCACAGCTCCCAGAAAGGGTTCATAAAATCCCACAAGGCATCTGCCTGTTTAAGCACCTAAAAATATTTCAACTGTCTGCCCTCTTCTTTTCTTGGAGCCAAACTCTCCATCGACTAATTTTGGGTACGCACTAAATGTGCACTACACCCCTTCAGGGAGCTGTCACAACCTTGCTTTTATTGTAAGAAAATGATTTTTACAAACCTGGTGTGATGCAGCATCAGCAAGGAGAAGGATGAGCTCTGCAGACCGGGAAGGAGCCTTCGTGAGCTGGGCTTCAGCCAGCCCAGTATCATCCTTGCCTCCCAGCAACAGCCAAAATCCTTGTGGGAGCGTGCCACATCGGTGGCAAGGGAGAGTCCGAGCTCAGAAGGCATTGCCCAGGAAATCCTTCAGCAGATGTTACCTGTGAGATATTTAAACTGTTTTTAACACCAGGTCTGCTTGCATCAAGACAATATTGTTTATGTGTACCCACACCTCGTTACAAAAATAGAAAACTAAAAAGCACTCAGGAAGAATAAAGAGCTTCAAGTTGCTTGACTTGGCCCACTGGTTTCAGTTATTACCTCTGTTTTCAGCACTATCATCTATAAATTCCCAGGATACCATACAGATAGTTCATTTAATCATTAAACTGTCACAGAAGAACTTAATGCTGGCTGTGCTATGCAGCCACATTTCTCAGAGCAGAATGGCATTGCTTTAAGACACAAAATTGCATAATTGTATGCTTCCTGTCCTAGTTACAGCATTTACAAGCATTATATTTTATCTTTAAAAAACAAAGAGAAGTGTTCATAAATGACCTTGTCAAATTAGATAATGAGCATCACAAGACTTTATTTTATGTACAGTAATGAAGGAAAAGCAAGAATTCCCATGACCATTCCATGCTATTAATAATGAATACAGGTGATTCTGGGGCAGGTACCCAACAAACCAGGCACAGGGGTAAAAAGGGTATTCCGAGAGAATTAATGTAGCATTTTATTCCTGCCTTATGTCACACATACCTTTACTGCTGTCTTTCAGTCTTTCTCCTTTCAATTTTTAATTTTCATTTTGGCTTTCTGCTCTTTCCGTGCCTTGATGGACTGCTGAGAGTGTGAAAAGTGAGTAAAGTTCCTTGACCACCTTGAGGAATTCACATTATTTCAGTCAATTGTGCACATTTCTTCTGTATAGGACTTCCAGCCCACTGTAAATGACATTTCTTGCTTTACTCATGCAAAGCTTTACTATGCTTAGAACCAGGAATGCTTTTGTTGTACAAGACCAAAGCCACTCATTGAGAAGCTGTTCAGAAAGAATAATATTCAACTACAAACCAAACTACATGTTGCTTTCCGATGTTTAATGAGAGCTTCATTTTTCTTACCTTGCCAAGTCTGGGATGCTTTCAAAATTAAATGTCATTCCTGAGGCCTAGAGACTTGCAGGTTGGGTTAGAGCCAGACCTAAGTGAATCAGAAATTCAAATATTTATTGAATTGTAGAACTAGAAGTAGAAATATAGAAATGTTTCCAAAAAACATCAAAAGTCTTTCCAAAGGCTGCATCACACTGTAGCAACCAGAGGCAGATTGTGGCCAGAGTGTATTTAAACAAAATGCAGAAAAAGCTATAGAGGGGAAAAATCAAAGCTTTCCTTGACAAAGTCCTTGTTTGATTAAATGCGCAGCACGGGGCTTTGGCTTGAAGTCATCGTGAAGTTCAGATCTGCGGGGTTTAAATCTCCGTGCAGGCTTCCCGCTGCTGTGCGTTTGTGGAGGCGCTTACACTTTTGAGAAGTAATTTCAGGCAGACAACAAAACGGCCCCAAACTCAAACCGTTTTGTTACTCCACCTTCTCTGCCGGCAAGTGCCAGATGTGTGATCAGCATACGCCTGGTGGTTTCCATGCCGTGCTGAGGGCTGGCTGGGAGCAGAGCCCCCCGTTGGGGCCGGGCAGGGTCAGGCCCCGTGAGGTGCACGGGGGTGCTGAGTGTGCGCCTCCCGGCACCCCAGCGGTGCGAGCCACCACGCTGCTCTGCTGCGGGGCGCAGCAACGAGCAGCAGGAGAGAAAACGTGGAGGCCAGAAGCAGCTGGGAACGCTCATCTTTGCTCATGCCGCTTCACTGCGCTGGGAACGAAAGCCCGGCTCTGTGAGAAGGCAGAGCGCGCCAGTGAGATGCCAAACCATGGATGTTCTCTGAAGGTAGAACCGTTTCTAAGGTCACCTGGAGTCCTGCAGAGGACAGGGCGGGCACTGGCACATGTGCGTGGTGGCTTGGCGGGGGCTGCTGCCAGGTGGGGAGTGGGCACCCCGCCAGCTCCCTGCTCTGGGCTCCAGGAGGCTCCATGACTGTACGGATACTCTTAGAGGCTTTCGCCCCACAGCTGTCCCTGCACTGGCTGAAATGATTTTATAAGGTTTGGAAGCCCCTCCATAACCTTTATCCACAAAATGGGCTGCAGACTTCCTCAAATCCAGCAAACCCATGTATCATTCCCCTTAATATTTAGTCGTAGTCAGATGGAGGCCCTGTCCCTGCCTCCTGCTAAGGGGGCCGCTCGATGTGCTCAGCCCCACGGAGCTCCTTGACCCTGCCCTACATGGCGATACAAACCCATGGGTTATGCTTGGCAGACATTAATCCAGAGAGAAAAGAGACGTTACTGAACACCATGGGAGTACAGTAGTTTTATCTCTCTCTTCTCCCACCCCGTGTCTCTCGGGGTGTCCTGGCTTTGTGGCGATGCTTGAGGAAGAGCAGCCTACAGCAGCTGCGAAGCTTCAGCAGGCACAGAAGTTGCCGGTGCTCTTTCCCCTTTCTGTTTTACGGCGGGATGCATAGTTGTACAGTGAGAAAGCGGGACGTTATCCAGCTACTTTTGCAGAAGAATGAAGACAGTTCTCAGACAAACACTTTAACATCCAGATACTAGCAATGACCACATAACCACTTCTCCAGCATGTGTCTCGGAAATGTTACTTTGATATGAATATTTTAAAAGAAAAGCCAACCGTCTTCCTGTCACAGAAACATTTTCCAGAAGTGCACACAGCATCAAGAAACATGTACTCTCACACACAGGGAGGCTCCCCGGTGCTTCTGGGCAGGGCTGGAGGATGCTGAGGCTCTGCCACGTTATGCATAACACAGTTGTTGCCGTGACATTCGTCTGTGTCAAGGTGGTGCCCCAAACCCCCAGGTGTGATCACGAGCCAGCGCACCAGACGTAATACAAACCAAGGGGCAATTCTTACCCTGAAACATTGCCAGATTAGGTAGCAGTGGAAGCAAGCAGTGCAAGTCAAAGTATCACTGTCCTTGACCAACAGGTGAGGAACTGAGACAGGGAGAAGGTGATGGCAAACTCTTTCCTAGATGGAAAATGAAAGCAGAGTGAGCTACTGAGACTTACAGGGGAGAAATCTGTTACAGAGCTCAAAATCATTCCTCCATCTCTGAAATCTCCATCCTGAGACCGAAGTAGCCAACCTCAAGGTCTGACTTGCACAAGCAAGCATGAAAGGACAGAAACTACAGCTCATCATTCAGAGCTGCTGATGATTTTCATACACCATTTGCTTATTTTCAAAAACTGAAATTGCTATCAGGAAGAAATTAGTTATAGAAGACAGAGAAAGGGTGATGTGCCCCTCCAACACCTTCTGGAACCTGAAGAACACTTTCACAAGAACACTTTTCTTCCACATCAGAAGTTAACTAACAGCTTTATTCCCTGATCCTGCTGAAAGAGCTGATGAGAGTGGTACACAAACAAAGGCACCTTCACATGCAAAGAGTTGTGTATGTTGTTAAACAAACATGCCCATGTTAACTTCAGCCTCATTAAAAATACAAGAAAAACATTCATCCTGGGATCCCAGACAGGCAATTGGTACAAAAGGATGTGTTCTAAGCATTAAAAAACACACGAAAGACTCCAAAACAAACAGGAACAAACCCCACTGTAAACCCAGGGTAGGTAAATACCCAAAATTATAAACCTTAAAAAAGAAAATATGTTTTCTATCTCCTGCCTAGTATGTCCTGAATCATGGATAAAAGGATTTAATATTCTTTTTGCTCTATCCACTTTTAACAGGAAAATCCAGGTGCAGATGTGGGCTGGATTCCAGTGCCAAGCTGCCTGCTCTGTTTAATAAAGAGTTTAATGCAATTTAATCCGAAGAAGCAAAGAGCCCTAAGATACCAGCACTAGAGATTTAGAATCCTAATTAATTTTCTGTTCGTCACAGTTGTCACAGAGATTCCCTCGCCTGCGCTTCTGCTAATACAGTTTTTAAAAAGAATAAATCCAATAACTGTGTTTGCACTTAGTTGCAACTCCTAGTGAAATGATTAATATTTATATAAGAAAATAGAATATTACCAACCAGAATTATGCAGTTATCTCCTCCTTCCCCATGCTTCATCCCTGCCCATGAGATTGTTCTGTCACTAATGAAGGGATAAGCATAAATGCATGGAAATAGTGCTGCCTGAGCCTGCCTCATCATACGCTGGTGTTTAGGAATGGGAAGCAGAAGCAGATGTTCTCACCTCTGCCAGCAAACCTGCAGGGAGACACGACACAAGAACCTTTCCACCTCATGAGGAGAAACAATTTTGGGCTTGCAAAGATGAGCAGGTTATTTGAATTTTGTGGGCTAGTGACACCATTCTTCAGGAAGCAAGTGCGTGCCATGGTCACCTTCACCTGGAAGAAGCGTTTGACAGAAAAGACATTATTGTACATGCGGCAGCCACTGCCGTCCTGCTGTGTGCCATGCCCCCAGACCCATGCACCCAGGCCACCCACAATCGCCAAACCTAAATGGGTCAGGAAGATAAGCAGCAGCAAAATGGCCTCAGTGAGAAACACAGTGGTAGCATTAAGAAATTCAGCAACCCAAAAGCCGTGACAAGGAAAAGCTAACCGGGACGTTAACCGGTACGGCTAACTGGAGGTGTAGGTTTGTACAGGCAGATGCTAACCACAGGGAACAGCAGCCCTTCCTGGGAGGCTGTGCAAGAGGCTTTCCCAAAACAACATGTCTGTAATTCCCGCAGGCTGTGTCTCTCACCCATGTGGAAGCGGGAGGCAGCTGCCTGCACCTACAACACACGAGCCACTGTCCCCAGGGGCAGGCGTGGGGCTGGCCATGTGCTCAGCACCCCTGGAGCACCGTGCACATCCAGTACCCACACATGGTGATAGGGAGGGTGTAAGAAGTAATTGGTTTCTCAGAAGGTAGACCACACACTGGTTGCATTTCATTCTGGACTAGGGTGAAATTCTGACAGAAAAACACTGACAAGGACTCAAATAATGTGTCACAAATTCAATATACTCAATACAAATGAACAGACACCAGAATTTCTGACCTGTAGCTACAATACCGCTTTTGTAATATGATGACACAATACTAAGTCATTTTATTTCCCCTTGATTCAAGAGCCAAATGCTATTTGCTGAAAGCCAGTTCAGTTTGTCTGAACTTAATAAAATATCCTTCTGCAACAAAGCATAAGGATTTTCTTCTAAAAGAAAATAATAAACACTTGACAATTCAAACAAACTGAGCCCTGCTGAAAACCTTTGAGGCTCAAATATATTGGTTTTTTATTCTTTCCCCCCAAATCACAGACTGTAATAAATGACAGAAGTAAACCATTGTTATTAAGGGATTGTTATTAAGCAGATCGGGAAAAATACTAAAAGTCCAGTGTCTGCCTGTTCACTGAAAACAGCTTCATCACATTGATTGGTCTCACCTTTATCGTTTTCACTCCCATTTAAAAATACCTGAAAGAAAATGAGTTCCAATGAAGACACAACTACTGATAAAGTATCTTTTTCCCTGTTCAGTGGAAAGTGATTCCATGGTATTCCAAACCATGTGCAAAGCAAGACCAAGAGATTTTATGTAAGGGATGCCTTCAGAGCTGGAAAAAACAGCTGAGGAGGTGGCGGTCCCGCTGCCCCTGACCGCAGCCATTCTCTGCTGCAGGGGGTTGGATCTCCAACTGATCTTCATTTGAAAATTTTCAGCTCTTGAATTTGGTCCGTCCTCTGTTCTCTGCCTTCCCCAGAAGGCTGAAGAGAAACTTGCTGCAAAGATCAAGAGACTATCAATAGTGCCTCCTGCACCAAGAAATCTGGCAATGAAATTAAAACTATTACAGCCTGTTTTTAAAAGAAGCTTTTTATTACCCTTCTCCATGTGAAGGCAGAACCACTAACCAAGCACAAGACAATCACTATACAAACTGTTTTCCACTACTGCAGCAAAAGAGACTATCAAAGATTTCTCTTTGCCCACTTCCCACTCTTTATTTATATATAGTACATCACACAGTAAAAAACCCCCCACATATATAATCACAAAGCCTATTGTATAATTAATTTCAGGAATGATGCTGGGTTGTGGGGGTTTTTAATAGTCCATGTGATGACCATTTTTTGGAGAGCTACAGATCTGATCACATACAAAAAATTTAATTATACTTTAAACTATATAATGGACAGTAGCATTCTTCACCAGATAACATACCTGTAGATAATTCCCTTGGAGACTTGAGTTCTTTGAGCCTAGAGTTCATAACAACCTGGAAACCTTCAGGGTCGATCTGTAATGGCAAGCACAGAGCCGCCACACGTGGGCAAGGAGCAATGGCAAAGCAGCGCACAGGGCTGGACCTCTTCCTCCACTGACCTGACACTACTGCGAACATCAGCTGGTGCCAGAGCTTTCAGACTCTTTCTTTGCAACTTTTCTCCTCCATTTTATTGCTGATGGAGCTGCAATACTTGTACTACCATGTCGTTTTGGTTGCACTAGCAGAAAGTGGTGAAGTCAGGGCAATACACAGGGTTTGCCTACAGAGACCTGGTGAAGGTAACCTGCCATCACCTCCTTTTAGAGTCCGTCACACCAGTATGCTGGTAGGGGAGTCTTTTGAGTACATTATGACAGTATTTAACATGCCATGAGAATATCTGAGTCTATATTTTGCTGTAAAGCCCCAAAACCCACAGAGAAGCATCATGCAAAACACACCAACCACACTATTTCACAGCAGATGAGTTTTAACCAAGCTACACATAAATGCTGAGCTGTTTTTTAATGACCACCTAGAAACAGTGGCAGGGCAGCCCCTGAGTGAGGCGACTCCTAAGTGCAGTTGGGACGCCCAGGAATTACTCAGCATCTGGAAAGATTGCACAAACCGCTCAGAACAATGCATCTGAGCCTTCCTTTTTCCAAAACAAATGGTACCTCTGTGGACTATGAACATTGTTTCTCTCCCTGTCAAAGGGGAAAATGATTTATCATCCAGAATGATGCTGACAAATAAATGTTTTTACATTACTGAGAGGGTTATACGCAAGAAGAAAAGAATTCAATCTGAGGTTTTACTTAAGAAGCAAAACCCATTAAGGCCTGGTCTTCTTCCAACTGATAGCTACAGCCCTTTGCCAGTGCCTTCAATGTCAGCAGGACTGTGCTTCTCTTACTTGTAAGGAAAGATTCACTCTGTGATGATTACAAATGGAAAGATTGAAAAATACGTGCTGCTGAGAAAGTCCTGTGACTGGGAAAAATTCCTCACATCTCCTGCTGCTGCTTTCACCATCATCATTTGGGCTATTTGATCTTGCGGTAGTGCTTGCAAGGGGTGCCGCGGAGGCCGGCTCTGATGCTCCCAGCTCCAGGTCCAGAACTGTAATTGGAAAGAAAAGAGCAGGTTAAGACAAACCCATCAGCACGGAGACCTAAAGGCAGCAAGGGATGCTATTTCCAGGTTGCAATTTCCTGCAAACACACAGAAAGAGTGGGACAAAACAACTTACACGTGTTTCAATTAAAACCATTGTACTGATTTTTATGCTCTTCAAGGCGAAAAAATAAATCCCAGAGTATCTGTATCTGAATCCAGGGATGCATTTTCCTTCCAATTCACAAGGCCTCTATAGCTGCAACTAGCTACTGAGATCGCCTGTCATTTTTTTGTCCCACCTAAGTATTCAGCAACGTTCGATATCAATGAACATTTAGCACGTCACCATTTTCCCCTTTGGATCAGTGACAACATCCCCCTGGATGTCGGTGGGAATTGGAATAGTCTCTGGAGGGAGTCTTGAATCTCTGTTAAGCTAATTTCCTTCTCTACAGAGTTTTCAAATAATCACTGTTTTAATCATACGATATTTTGCCAAGAGTTCTTTGTTGCAATCTAGTGCACTAAAACATATCACCAGATGAAAATTATCAGAAAAATCCACTGACGTGCCAGAGCCAGCCCAGTAAGTTGCTTTAAGAGCTGACGGGGAAGGAAAGTGCTTGTGAAAATGTAAATGAGCGACTTGACTGGCTGTCAGGGGCCAGGGGTAAAACCACCAGCAGTCAGGTGCTGGAGGAACAAGAATATTGAAAAATCAACTGCCTCGTCATGTGTCCAAGGATGACTAAAATGTCTTCGTTCATTTTAGTGCCATTTTTCTGGGCAACCAGTGTTTATGTGTTTAGGAACAGAAGAGACATAAAAGAATTAAAATGTTGATTTTTCTCAGCAGGAAACAGAAGTCTAACCCACAACAGGAACCTGTCTCTGTAGTGAACAAGTGACTCCTGTCTTTTCATTGGCAATATTGTACCTGCCAAGCAAAAGTCAAGTCCATAGCTAACAGCTTCTTGAAACATAAGGTCTTGACATGTAAGGTCTTCGCTTTCAGTTAATGGAAACAGGCCATCACATGAGAATTCAACTGTACCCTCCCGGTCTAATCCACCTCAGAAACTGCTGAAAAATTGTAACTGGGGCGAGTGGGAACTGAGTGTGGCTGGCTGGGGCCAGACTTGGTCCCTGTGGTTTTGCAGCTGTAACATTTTACCTGCTCCCCATAAACTGTTGCTAATTCACACTCGCCTGCTAGTAGCCTAGTCATCTCTTGACCACAAAATTTACCACCAAGAACTATATGAAGGTTTGCTGCAGAAAGGGGGGGGGGGGGGGGGAGGAGAAC
>JAVJGI010000003.1:11398209-11418814 GCA_035590275.1 Ibycter americanus
CGCCCCCCCCCCCCCCCCCCCCCCCCCCCCCCCGAGAACAGCGAAAAGAGGAAAAACTATATTTTTGCCATTGCTACAGATATCCCATGCTAGTGCTTCTGACCAAGAAACAATTTCAGGCTTATCAGAAAGGAATAGAGATGGTTTCATCAGTGTGCTGCTGCTCCCTCAGCCATGCCCTGACCTTGGACAGGTAATTTATCTGGTTTGTGCATCAGTTTTCCCTTCTACAGAAAAGGGGGGATTGAATTTCACCTTATGGGGGCATGCTGTGAAGCTGCAGAGTTTTGAGGCTGACAGGAGCAGGTCTCATAAAGGGAGAAGATACAAGTCCCTGAGGCAGACACAGCTCTTAGGTGCGTTTTCCAGGACTTCACCCTTACAGGGCATTTTACAAACAAGACAAGAAGGATTTAAGAAAATAAAAAATAAAAAATTAAAAAAAAAAAAAGAAAGAACGAACGAACAAAAGGTTAAGTCTTGGTAAAAATTAAACATAAGATTAGCTACCTCTCAAAGTCATAAAACTAAATTTAAAACTTCTAAATTAAAGCTAAATGAGAGCTTTCAGATCAAAACACTACACAGTAGCTCAAATGGAACAGAGATAAAAAAGCATTTATAGTCAACTGCCCTCCTGCCAACCACTAGTTTGCAGCCTGGGCTCACCTTCCAGTTAACAGTTGCAGTGAACATGATTTTCTAAGTTGCAACAAAGTCTGCTCAGGAACCTCCCAGCACCTGCAAAGGTCCCTGTGGTATCACCCCGACACTGCAGCCATGCCAGTGTCCCAGCAGAGCAGCAGTCCCTGCCCCACGCATGGCATCCCCAAACCACCCGCATCCTGCAGGAATAACGCCAGATAACGGTCAGCACATAAATAACAAACTGCATCCCTCTCGCCAGGCTGGTCTGCTCATTGATGGACAAGGGCAAATCAATGCACTCCCAATAGGAAAGGAGAGGGACAGGAAATATGAACTGGGTTCAATCCAGAGAGACCTTCCTTGCTGGCAGATGCTGATTTGGGCTTGTACCTCCATCAGGAGCGTGTGCATACATCCACGGCCCCACTCTGCAGCCATGGAAACAAAACATCTCTGGGACATCTGTCAAATCTCTACCCTCCTTGCTGGTTTTCTGGAGGATTTTTTTTGGTTGGGTTTTTTGGGGCTTGGCTTTTTTTTCATTTTTTTAATAATAAAAGTCTAAAATGACTAAATACTTTCTTTATCTTTTCTCTAGACGCTAAGACTAGTTCTTGGACTCTGCAGTTTAAAAGGCATGAGAACCTCGAGGTGGGTCCTGCAGGAGCAAGGCACGCTGCCTGACCAGAGGAAAGGGCAGCAAAGGGTGGCTCACACCGCCAGATCGCGTGCTGCTACGATACAAAGCAGTTAGTGAGACTACACAGCTTTCTTGCAGCATTTAATACAGCGAAGGCCCCCTGAAGGGCCCACTGATAATGGCTGTTATGACATGCAGAATCATAAATCCGTGCTGTTTTCTGTTTTCCTCTCCATCCCGCTCCTCTTGACTCTTCTGGTGACCAAGCGGTCCCTCTGAAACGCCTTGCCCCAGAACATTCATCTATGGCAGTTGCTCGCGCAGCATTGATTGCCAGATATTATTTCTGTTAATTAGGCCTTTTGGCTGCTTGATATGCTGGAAAAAATCACATTTTTCTACTCTTTTTCTCCTGCTTTTGAGTTGTTGAGTTGTTTATTCAAGATGAAAGCCAGATGTTATATTAATAAGAGAACTGCCTTTCCTAAAGGGAAACATTCATCAGTGCAGAAGCAGACTTAGATTTGCTGTGAATTATTTAAATTCCTCCTTTTTTTTCCTTCTGAACAGGAAATCCAAGAAGATGTATTTGAAAGCAATAGTATTGTGACTGCAGAGTAAAAGCCATTTATCCTAATCCCTTTAAAAGCTGGTGGTAAGGATTTAAATGTATTGAAGTCTGAAAACGTTTAAATTTGAAGGAGACAAACATAAACCCCAAATATTTGGAAAAAGAAGAATATTTGGATGTTTTGTATAGCAAATACTTTTCAAATACAACACAGATGATTACTATCAAAGCAGCAGGATATTATTTTTTTTTAAAATGCCCAGTGGCTACTGGTTTTCCTACAGAGCCTCTTCTCCCAAAGCCAGGGCCTTAGCACAAATGGATTTAAATAACATTTTACTTTATACCAAAATAAAAATATGCTACAGAACAGCTCCTCTGATATTCTGCTGGATGGATAAGCTGTGATTATTTTAATAAAGAAAGGTGGGATGGAATGACTGGGGAACAAGTCATTCTTGCAAAGATAAACTTCCAGGTGGTACAGCCCAAGTGGATGCTTGGGGGCTCAGTGGGTGGCACTTGCTGTGGGGCTCTGCTAGGTGCAACTCCTGCTCCAGCACCGGAGGTGCAATGTGCTTGGTGGGACCCTATTTTTCCTTTCCTCCTCTTACTTCTTTTCATGGTGGCAAGAGTAATACCTATAGAAAGAGCAGCGCAGAAGAAAAATGAAGTGTTTTCTCAATATGGAAATTCAATAGCAAATAAAACCCCACTTTTTCATGGAAAAAAAAGACTTTGCAAATGACTGATGGCCACAGTATTCCCCTGCAAGTGGGGGCAAGAGCAGCCTCACCCATCACCCCACGCTTTGCCCCTGCTGTCATGGGTATACTGCTCTCACTCTCACTTGTGGACTGCATTCTTTCTAGGGCCAACCATGGCTTAGAAATTTAACTTTAGGAATATAATTTTTTTAAGGGAAGACCCAAGCTTCTCACACATCCAATTTAACACTGAAAATATCCCTCCCATGTACAAACTATAATCTTTAATATTTAAATAAATAATGTTTATATCAGAGATTTCTACTATCATATGTTCATAAAAACAACCATAATCCTGATACCTCACTTACCATGTTTTGGAAAGCTTGTTAAAGATGTAATGAAATTATCTGTTTGTATAGAATTTTATATCCTTATTATTAAATATTTCCATTATGCCATTGCTGGAATATTTTTAGAATTAATATAATCTGTTGTAATATAAAGGAGAATACTAGCATAGCTATTTTACAAAATATGTTCCAGTTGAACGAGCTAATTAGCTTTTAATAATGAGACCCAGCCAATGGATTTACAAAGCAAGCTACTGGAGCTTAATGATTTCAAAAGCTATCACATTTACAAGTTAATGTAGCGTAAATTATTCATGAGCATCTTATAAATAAGTGTAATAAGTTATTTCCAGGGCTAGTCTTGCCTTTAAAATGAGGTTCTTCTGAAAAATGCCTTTAGAAACAGAGCTTAGTGTGATCCCATATTTACTGGGTTTTTTTGCTATTTTCACATGAAAATGTAGAAGTTTGGAAGTAGAAGGTCATCTACCTTCTAGCCCTGATTTCCTTCAGCCCACGTCTCCACTAAGATCTAACAATCCCCATGGTTTCAGAGCAAGCAGAGGCATCAGAGGCACTCAGTGTAATGGTCAACATTTCTGATTCCCTTTCTTAATGGCATATAGTTAGGGCTACCGAAACCAGAGAAGCCTCCTCTCTACCAGCAGCAATACCACCTTTGGCTTAGCAGTAGTCTGTGGTGCACAGAACTGAAACAAAAGCATCTACAACAGTGTGTTGCTGTCTCACACTGTGAAAAGCCCTTGCCCTTCCACGCCCCCACGCCTCCATCAACACAGCAACCAATTCCAGGGAAACTTCCCAACACTGAACCCAGGAGAGCTGCACAGAGGCACCAGCAATGTCCTCACCTTCACCACCCAGCCTTTTCTTTCATGGGCAGGTTCTGGCTTCTCCAGCAGATTGAACTACCCCCACCTGGGAGCAAAGCACCTCTGAAAAGTCAGTAAATTTTATGAACTGAACAAAATCTTCCCGACCGAGGCTTCGTCAGTATCTCCCTGGGAGAACAGCAGAGTTTTAGCAGCAAAAGGTGAATCAAGCTTACAAAATGTAAAAAATTGGGGTAGGAGTTGGTTCAGGAGAAATTCTACAGGTAATGGAGAGTTTTGAACCTAAAGGAGAAACACTAATTTAGAGGTAAGGGTCTCCTAAGGGCAGGAGGAGGGGAATGTTGGCTTGGTTTTAAGGTATTTATATTTCTCAATAGCCCTGCTACCATTGCCATGCTTGGCCTGGCTCAAGAGATTCCAGTTATCAACAGAAATAGGACTTTGCTGTAGATGTTCAGGTTAGAGCTCCGGTTTGTGTCACCCGTAGATGCTTTTCTTCAGTGCTCAGAATAGTTAAACTGGTTCATCAAGAAGTTGCTTTGATTTTTGACAATATTTGAAAGTCAGATCTTCTAGTGCCGAATCACCTCTGCCAAACATTACTTTTTATGCAAATAAAAGTGTTCTAGCAGAGATTTTTTATTTTATATACAGTACATAAATCTACAACTTCTAATTGTAGCTTAAGACCAACAGATAAACACACAGCAAGATTAAGGCAGGAATGCTTTCCCTGTTTAATTGCTTGTCTGAGTTACATCTTGGCAAAGTTCCTGAAGATTTGTTTCTTTTCTTATGGATGGTATTCTAGACATTTTCTCCATTTTGTTTTTTCACCCATCAATATAGGATCTTAGATGACTAAGAAACAGCAATTCCTGTGGAAGTGCAGACTTTCAGAAGAAGAAACTCCCCCTTTCCATTCAGTTGGCATTATTTAGCATTGGTTTGATTTTGCTGGGTTTGCTGGGGTTTTGAAGTCACAGCAAGATCTCTTCAGGTCTCAGAAGGAACTATGTGGTCCTCCTCATATTTCTGATTTGAATAATTGGATATGAATGGTACTTTTAAAGAACAGAGGAAACAATTTCACAATTGTTCATTGAGAGCCAGAGAGTATTGTATTTTCTCTCAAAAAAGCAACTTGGCAAGATTTATTTATATTATCAGGAAATAGGGTGGGGGAAAGATACTTGATGAACCATGTTTCTCTTATTCTCCTTGTTACACGGAGCTGTTCAGTACAAATTTGAATGAGCAGAAGTTTGTTAGATGTGTTAATCTTAAAAATTACAACTGCTTCATTATCAAAGTTCATTTGCACAACAGGAGACAAGCTTGAATCAGAGGATTTCTAGCAAAACATGTGCCATTAACCGTAGAAATTTTCTCCTTGAGGGTCAGCCCAGGAACATGGAGTGACTCTCAAGAGATGCTAATTATTACCACTAGGCTCTCCAGCTTCCCCTTTCTGTTCAAGCTGCATTTTTAGCCCTGCTTTCTCAACCATGAATATACAGCAGTCATAGCAGTCTGTGACAGACAGGCAGATATGTAGACATAAATATCAATGTGTGCGTCAACATGAGCACCAACCCACCACACGCACACATGATATTATAGAAGTCCAAACCCTCTCCCAACAGGGAAAGGAAGTAAGAGCAAACATCACCCCAATATTAATTAGGAAATTTAAAAGGGGACAAAAAGGCACATAAATCTGTGAGGTCAAGTCTTCCACTTGGGCATCTTGCCTATGGTTACCTCAAAGTTTCTCATCCATGAAGTTAAAATCCAGTTTTGCAGCAGCAGCAAGCAAAACAGATGGGTCAGCTAGTCTGCAGGAGACTAAGAGGGACGCCAGCAGTTAAAATACTTCTCTATATCTGTTTTAGAGGTATGAAAAGGTATTCAATGCCTCCTTCTCCCAAAAACCATTACAGATATTTAATGCTTCATTGTATCAGCTGGGCATTGAGAGGGCACCCCTGTGAAGCTCTGGTTCAAAAACCAAATTCGTGTGATTAACTTACAGGTTTTGTAGAAATCACATCTTCACAAGCAGTACCAAGGTCCTTAAGGAAGAGGCACAGAGCATAGTCAGTATTTGGGTATACCTATCAAAGTAGTGCCCATAAACATACCAAAGGCAGATGGAGAAAAAAAAGAAAAAATTTTTGCCATTCAGTTTCAAATACTTAATTTACAAGATATTGGGGGAAAAATCCCACATTTCTGCAGACCTTTTTGCGTTGTGTTTTTTCCCCCCACCTTTAATTGGTAGTTTATTAAACATTTTAAAACCAGTAAGGTTTGCCAAACAGTTCCATCAAGCTCCATCCATCAATGAGTCCATGAGTTTTCAGTCGAGTGAATATCGAATGAGCAATGTCAGCGAGGCATTTAGCTAATAGGAACCAGGTGGTGCTTGACACAATATTTTCAAGCTGTGCGTCATCATGTTGCATTCTTGAGCCTGGTGTTACTTCCTGGGAGCAGTGCCAAGGTCAGGCAAATCACTACTTACAATTAATGACATTCTGAAGATGGTATGCTCTTAAATTTCTCTTGTCCTTGTTTCTTTTGAACTAGTCTTTGTCTTCTTTTGGTTTTGACTGTAAGCTCTTTGGATCAAGGATCATTATTTTCAGTGTTTAGAAAAAGGCCAGAGTCTCCGCAGATCAGCCTTCATGCCTGCACTCACCAGGAGACAAATGATGGCTTCACAGACATGTGAAATAGTGCTTTCTTCTCCGCAAGGAGCAGTTTGTTGTTCTCGAGCTGTCACCCACCATAAGGTCCCTCCCTCACTCCTACAGCACAACTCAACTCCTAACTGCCTTTCTGCTGTTCCTCAACTATTTAATTTCTGTCCAGATTAAAAATTCAGCTGCTCTGGTGGTTCCTGGTGCCTTCTACTCACTACAGGCACAACCCTGCCAAGCAGAGCCCAAGTCCACCTTCCACCCCCTTTCCAAGCCTGCCTTACCTGCCTCAGTCTGCATTGCAGCCAGCACAGCCCACTTGGGCAGACAGACCTAGGACCTGAGCACAGTCTCCATCTTCCCCCTCCAGCATCAGGGTTGGCTTCATTTTGCAGATTCCTGCTGCATAGTATCTGTAAGATGCAATTTTCTTATATATACAGTCATCGAAAAACTTCACCAGCAGTACATCTCCCACCCGATACAATCTTGCCTCGCAAACTCAATCGTGTTCCTGATCTGTTTTTTTCCTTTCAGGAACCGTTTGTGGGCTGCTGCATGGCACACACCACCATTCCCAGCTCCAGGCAGCTGTGCAGACAGGAACCTCTGTGATTTTTCCTATTCAGCTCCTTTGGGTTGATTTAACATCTTAAAATAGGTATTCTTAAACAGCCTTTTGGGCTGAAAGGCTTCCTGGGTGCCTGCACCATTACCCATTCGTTGTATGTACTTTAAATACCCCAAACCATCAACAGACAAATTAGACACTTATTTCCTGCGCCCAGGGAAATGAGCTTTAGAATTAAAAAAAAAAAAAAAAAAAAAGAAAGATGGCCTCTTGCTGGAACACAATTTAGGAACATCATGCAGAACAAGGAAACACACCAATTGGATATGCCTGGGTATAATTTCCCTAATGCATCTGTTCAAAGATGGGCTGTTGGTACATGTTTTCCATGTAACCAGCACTGCCAGAAACACATATTTCTCTTTGTCCTTCTTCCTAAAAGTCTTCCAACAGTTTGCCATTTTGTAATTATTTTGTTGTCTCCTGCATTTGTAGTATGTTAAATCTCTCATTAGTTGCTTATCCACCAGGAATTGAAAATTATTATCACTTTGTTACTTTGAATTTATACTTTGATGTGATAGTTTACTGTCTAGATATAATCCATTAGAGCAGTAGGAGGCAGCCTAAACACCCTGGCTGTAATTTGATGAAGGATCTGCAGCTCTCCTTGTTGGTTCTTTAACCATCAATCCGCCCATAGATGGGCTTTGCCTACACCCCCCACCCACCCACACCATGAATTACGTTGTGGCACAGAGGGAGAAGTGATTATTCCAAAACATTACTTCTAAGTCCATGTCTAAGCAGCGTCTACAGCCTGTATGGGACGGGATGGTCATAAAGGACTTGTTTACAGCCCTGAATGCCCACTTCCCTCGGAATTTATTAAGTAGTTAAATGGCACAAGTGGTAGTCAGAGCTTGTGTTTTATGTCCTGTTGTAATTCAGTTGTAACTCCACTAAAGAGGTTGTCAGCAACCTTTGCTAGTTCATAGCGTATATCTGAGGGAAGAAAAGGGAGCTTGTTTTTCACTACAGCTTATTCATTTATTTATTTAATGAAAGGCTAACAACAGGCAGGCCTCCCTGCTAGCAACACATATCAGAACTATAAACAAGCAGAGGAGCAACACCAGAGTTTTCTGCTTGCCCAGTCTTTGAGAAGACAGCCACATTTACTTTTGCAGGCAACATGAGCAAAATTCAGCCATTCGTCTTAATGGTGAGGGTCCCTGCACCGACCCTGTATCTCATTTTGGTTTAGGAACAAATGAAGTGCCGAGTGCCCCTCTCCACAGCACATCCCGGCAAGCCCCTCGCTTCGGGATCAACCTCACGTGGAACCTGCGCTGCTGCCAGAGGGAAGTCAGGCCCGAGCTAGCACGGCGGTTACAGGGGGAGCTTTCTGGATTCAGTGCAAGCCTAGACTGAAATAATTAAAGTCCCTTGTCAGCTGCATGTACAGAATGTCACTGTCACCAAAGCCAAATTCCCATAGTTTTATAGTCCCCAAAACAGGCTGCCAGACTGCACCTGAGGCAACATTTCCATGACCCTTTGCCAAAGCTGGCTAAATAAATTCAGAAGCAAGATGATGACAAACATGAAAATTGGAAGAAACCATAAAATTCTGCCTGTTTGTATTTTTCGAGACAATTCCCGTTTGTAAATGTTCCCAGTTCCTGGACTCCTCAGCTCAGCAGCTGCTTGCTTGGTTGCATAGCAACTTTCTCTTCTGCCTCTGCCTGCCAGAACCAAAAGGCCACGTGCTGCATAAAATAATTAAAGTATTTCTTAGTTCAGAAGGACCAAAGTTCAAACAGGCTGGCTGGCACATTGTTCCCTGCACTGCTCTCTGACTCCAAACTCCCACCTTGACAACAAGCGATAGCCATAGCACTGAAATCACAGACCTGAAATGTCCCTTTTTCTTCTCTCTCTCTCTCTCTCTCTTTTTTTTTTTTTAAGTGCACAGTATGGTCCTTCCTGTCACTGGACACCTCCTGCTCTGAAACTAAAGATGAAAGAGGCACCTGTACAAGAAGATGATGATTCAGCATAAAGTAAAAGCATCCTGTTAGAAAACCTGGGTTTGGTAGCATCTTGATTAGAAGAGTCAAAGCTCTCCTGGTCTTCCCCAGTGAGACACGTGATGACTCTCTAATACTCCATAAAGATGCAAGACCTGAACTGCAACAACCACCTCCTCTGGATGCCCGACACCAAGGTAAAGGCAGCCAGCTCTGAAGCCCATGAAGTTTACAGGCACGACTGGGCTCACAGCCCTGGCACGGCCAGACCGCAGCGTGCCATAGCCAGATGACAGCCCATCAAAAGATTTTTGACACAGCTTTTGTCGATTTGGTTGGCTTTAGGACAAGACCGGCTGTATTTAAGCACACGGCTGAAGCACAGTGAGCTCTCGGGGTGCCTCACCGGCTCTGTGCAGGGCTGCGCTCTGGGAGGTCGGTGGGCAAACATCTTGATGGCCTGTATTGTATTTCTGTGTACCTGTACGTTTCCCCCCAGAGCTGTACCCAAACAGCGGGCACAGCCTTTCTGGAACAAGGAGACCCAAGCTGTGCCCCTAGTCACTGCACTGTTGTATGCTTTGTCTGTGAAATTGGTAAGGGTGAACAATTACTCCAAATTCTTCCCAGCGTCACAAGCATAGCCATCTTTAGGAGCGGTCCAACTTTTGATAGAAAAAAAAAAAAAACCCACCCTAAAAAGATACTTTCTTACAGGATCTTTAGGGCTAAAACCAGCACAAGCATAAAATGACAAATGTCTGCCTTTGATAGAAATATGCAGATGCATCCATGCAAGGACGCAGCCCTGCTGTCCTGTATTCCTGCTGTTCTTGGGAAATGGGTCTATGGATTTAACACAGTCACAGTCTCATTTAATCAGCCTTACAATGAAAACTTCCCCGCATGTTTTTTGCACCTCATAATTTGCAAAGCACAATCTTGGCAGAAAAGAAATTGCAGTGAAGGGTAACCCCATCCCTGTGGAGCAAGCCTGAGTCGCCTGGGCAATCCAGCCTGGTCCTTGCTGTGCTTTTGGGCCAGGCCATCCATCACCAGCTCCAGTGTTGGCTGCCAAGTGGCAAAGAAAAGCTCTGGCCTAGCAAGCAACCATAAGAGCTCAGATCAGCCACAGTCAACCCTCCCTGCTTCGTGGGAGGTCAGCTGGCAAGTATGGCTTCCTGTTCTGTGGACATGAGCAACACACAAAACCTCTGCGGTTTAGTGAAAGCTTCACAGTGGACCAGCCAAAGTGCCCAGCACACTGCTTCCGAGCACCCCCTGCTCCCTACCAGCTGAGCTAGAATTGCCTTCTTTCTCCCTCTTTTTAAAACCCTGCACCCCCCAGCTCTTCTCTCTGAGTCCAAACTGGTTGCTGAGATGTAACCCACTGGAGGACAATCAGCCCCATCTTACACCTACCCACATCCCTCCGTGCAGGTCCTGCCCCGGCTTCAGAGGAGTCGTGCTTAATCTAAAGCTCCTGGAATGAAAGGAGAAAATCTGGCTATATTCATCATCCATCCCTTTCCCTAACACATAAAAAGCTACTTACCTTGCTGGAAATATGTTTAAATCCCAGATTTAAAGCACCTAGAAGCTTCTGAAGACGAGTCCAGTGCTGGATTTAATATGAAATGCACAATGAAGAAGAAAAGGGGAAAGGCTCAGATCTTTCTTCTTAGTCTCTACACACTCTCTATTGACCACTAAAATACACATTTTTGAAGACTGTTTGCATTAGTACCATCATAATTCTGTTGCTTTTTCTGACACGAATGAGACGTAAAAACCTTATAAAAACACAGTCCTTGTTAGAACTGCTGCTTACAAACAGCCTCCTCACTGTTTTCCTTTATTGATGAGGGAACAGAAGATGCACAGACAGCACTCAAAAACTGAATTTTCAGTTGTAATTATGTCTACTTACTTTCAAAGAACACGTAAAAAACTCTGTTAGATTTTTACTGTAGACAGAGTAAAAGATTAAAATCATCAATCTATTCTCTCACATCAAATTACAATAAAATTTAACAAGAACATTTTATCATAATGAATTCAGATATCTACTGCTCAGAAATCCACTGCACCAGGGTTTTTATACATATATACATACATACATACCTAGGGAGAAGGAGATCAGCATTATTCACAGTCACAGGTTCTTCAGTAGTTCAGGTGCTCTTCAGTAGTTCTTGAAAAAAGGCCAGCTGCAGTACAGCAGCATCAATCTGTTAGCCAAAAGTAGTTGGTGCCTCTGAGGAGTATGCACAGATCTTTTCTCCTCCCATCAGAAAAGAAGAAGGGGAAGAAGAAAAAAAAAAAAAAAGTGAACATATGCATGTTGTGTACTTGATCAACAAAGACGCATTTAAATAGGTAACATTAAGAATATGAATATTTACCGTCCAGCTACAGAGCAGGGAGAGTTGTGTGTTTCCTACACCTTCCTGAACATCATCTTCTGCCCTCACTTTACTCCAAAGCAGAGTGCTCTGGTTGGAAAGCAAAGCCCCAAGGAGCAGCACCAGCCAGCACAAGGTCACCTGAGAAGGACACACCAGCTGAAGCTGGGAAACAGGGCCAAGACCTGCCAAACATGGGAGGGAAGAAAGGGCTTTTCACCTAAGTCCAAAAACTGAGTTCAAGCAGTTTCATGCTGGATTGGGTTTTCACGCTCAGCTAGGGAAGGCGTCTCAGCCCCCTGGCACGCAGGGATGTGACCATCCAGAGCAGCAAAGCCAGCTGTGACCTCCTGCCGCACCACCACAGGCACGGGCACCTGTCTGCTCCTGCCTCTGACCCCTCCCGGGGTCCTGCAGGCTCACGTTTTGAAGGGAATTACAAAGGGAATTACATCTTTTGTAATTTTATTCATTTTGCATTCTTTCTTTTCCATTCTGCATTAGTATAAGCAATCTCCAGCCGCTTTCAGGGTTTGTTTTTCAATTTAGCACATAATTCAAAGCTTTATACGTTGATGTTTAACTACACCCAGGTCACCTCCTTTCAGCTGGGGGGAGAATGGGCTTCAGCCCCTGCTCCTCCCTGCATCAGAAAAGGGGAAAGTCGCATGGTGTGGGGCTGATCGCCTCTTCCCTTAGCAACACCCAGGGGTGGGAGGAAACTTGAAAGGACAGTTGCTGTCTTTGCCTTTTCTGCTACCATTTCCCCTTACACATCACAACAAATTCCAGGGGAAAAAGTGCTCGCAAGCTCCCCAATCCCATAAACATGCCTTCAACCCTGCAGAGCTTAAATTTGAAGAGGGAAAGGGCACAGACAGGTCATTTACTCACCCTAGAGCAGGGACCAACCTTCAACTGGAAAAGCTCAGCTGTGTGTGGACCTAGAACAACCAGAACCCAAGAGTAATAATTTGGGATACTAACTGATCTGCAGGTACCTTCTCAACTCCTCCAACATATCCTTCTAAATAGTGTCTGGAGACCAAGGCATGTATTTGTGCAGGGCATCAGTAATATGCAATTTATATGTATGTTTGGGAAGCTAAACACACGTGCTAATTAGCAAGTATTGATTTTAGAGGGAATTAGGTATCTAAACATTGTTTAAAGTCTGGCTTCAGCTGCAGGGTGTGGGATACTCTGCTCCTAATATTTAGCAATGCATAAAAAGGCTGGTTCCTGATCACCCTGAGGACACAGAGATGATTAAAGATAATCCCAGAAACAGTTCGTTTCACTGAAAGCCAGTATGTTCCAAAAGATTCTTTCCACCCACATTTCTTCCCAACTGTCTGACACCCGTAGAGCATAAGCGCACACACAGAGTGGGCAGGAGGCTGGCTGCAGGTTTTTTGCGAGCTCAGCATTTAGATGAAACAGTTATAAAATTATTCAGTCATCCTTCCAATTTAAAAAAAAAAAAAAAAAAAAGAGAAAGACATACAAATATCTTTCCTCTCCCTGTAAAGCCTCCCCACCGACTGAAGGTGTCAGTGCCCAGGTGCCGATGTGCCCATCCTCACGGCTGCCGAGTGACCTGCAATCCCCCGCGTGCTCCCGGGCTTCCCGTGCCCTCGAGCTCCCCATGGGTGCAAGAGCCATCGAAGGGATTTGGGGGAGCACAGCCACAGTCTGCTCTCGCTCACTGCCTTGGGGGATGCAAGGGTGCATTTCCTCCACGCATCATCTGTTACTTTGGAAACTACATGCCATCTGATGGGGATTTACACGCAGCCGGGATGTTTCACTCATATGGTGAATTAGCCTTAAATCCTCCTGTTACTTCATGTAAACCCTAGCGTGATATAGTCTGAAAGATGTGCTACAGCTCCTGCTGTGCCTGAAGCAGCCCACAGCAGGCAGAGGTAGGGGGACACTCAGGCTAAAGAAACGGTGTCCTAAACTTTGGCTCTTCAGCAGGGGTAGAAACCACCACTGAGCAATTTGTGTTTGCCCAATGTACTCAGGTGAGCAAATCCTCTGTGCACAAAGCCCACCTGAGGAAGAAAAGGGGTTGTTATTCTGAGAAAAAACACCATATTTTCTTCCTCACCCTACCCCAGGCTCATCTTGGAGCAGAGCTGCCAGGTTATGGCTGCTCAGCATCCACAGCGGTTCAGGCTCTGGGCAGCGAGTCCAGCTCCACTCCCGCTGCTGCCTCCTCGCTGAACCCACACACCCCGTCAGAGAGCAGCACAGAGCCACCACCCCGCTTTGCCGTTCAAACACACATGTGACGGCTAAATGGGGGGTGTCACCCACGTGCTGTCAAGGCCACTTAGTGCCATGGGGAGTTCAGAGGGCTTTCCCGTACATGCCTGGCTCCGAGCTCCCATGGTGTGCAGGACCACTTGTCAGAAATGAAACACTGGGTGAGCAGTATAATTTCCCTCTTTTTTTTTTCCTTTAATGAATGCAACAATACCAGCATGGTTATGATAAAAGGTTCCCTCTGGCAAAAGAATCATAAAATAGGAGTATGATAAATGGTCTGTCTGCTCCAAGCTGTATATTGGTTCTGGCATTATTCTTTTTTTTAAATTCCACTCCAAAGTACATAAACGTGGGCCAAGGCTCATGGAAGTTAGTTTATTGATCCTGAACCGCATTTGCTCCTGTGAAATGTTCATTGTGGCTCCTCCCGCTTTGTACTTGTAGAAACAGACATGAAAATAGCCATGAAAAAGCAAAGATTCCTCATGCCATTGCCCCTGTCACCTCCTTAGGGGCAAGAAAGAGCCCTGCTCACCTTCTTTTGATCATCTTTCCACAATTATTGGGTGTAGCCCTTCTATTTCCTACTGCAAAGCCTACCGGCAACCCAAGATCACATGAGAATAGGGAAGCGTGGCAGGGCTTTGCTGTACAAGAATCATCATTTGGAGGGATGTCAATGTAAGATGAACCGCTCCCATGGGTTTAAATACATTTTTTTAAAAAAAACAAAGTCTAAGGAATAGCCATGCAGTGAGGTCAAGCCTCCAGACCCCACTAGGTGCTGCTGCCTGACACCCTGCCCCAAGTGCGGTGGCTGCTGGCCCCAGCCTGCCCTCCGGATGGTGCTTCCCACCGGGAAGGGGATCAGCCTCCCCCTGGCACACAGTGGCCTTTGCTTTTCCATCTATTTCTCTAGAAAAGGAAAACAATTAGAAATCAGCTTGCGAACTGAGCAGGGGTGGTGAAAACTGATGCTGCCCGTACAGCTGGAAATGGGGCTGCATGAAGAAGTGTGATGGCAACAGAAAAGGACCCGTTTCTGTCAGGGTGGGCACAGGCTTTCCTAGCATTTCCCCTGCACCTGGTGACTCAAAATACGAATGACAGTGATGGTCCAAACACATCCTTGTAACATGCACCACAGAAACATGCCAGCGCTCCTCCACCAGAAAGATTTCCCGTGCTTAAACTGTTTGAAGCTTTCCTGGGACTGTCATTCAGTGGTGGCAGCTGCCTGCGGTTCCTGCGTACTGCTTAGGGGAGTGCTGCACATAGCACTATTCTTCTGAATATTTAAGAAAAAAATCCCACAAACACACAGAAACTTCAAAACAGTCCCCCAAACAGTTTGCGAGCCTCTGGCTTTAGCAGAACACAGGAATCAATCCCAAAAGAAAATGGTAACACTGAACGCTCCTTTACACAAGGCTATTTAGAGAGTGAAATGAAAGCGCTCTGATTTTTAGAGCACTGAAGAATACGGGGGTGGGGGAAAATTAGGGCCATTGAAAGCTGTGGGAGACCAGCACTTCTGAAAAACAGCCGGTTTATTGCAGTTAGGGTTATTACATTAATATTCAGCCTCAAGGCCTACATTTTGTCAGCCTGTAAATAAATCACGCACATTAGAAACACTCTCCCCCAGCAGCGATGCTCTGCGTCAGAAGCGGGTCTGTGCGCTGAGCTGGTGGCATGGCACACAGCACAGCCGCGGAGGGGAAACAGCCATATGCTCAGACCATCAAACCGCCACACTGCTCTCAAATAGCTCTTCATTACATACATTTAAAAAAGTCTACTCTTTGATCAGCTGCCACAATTGTCAGGCAGGTTACAATGCCATCAAGACCAACAGCTCACCTTTTGAGAGGTACAAGCACACACCAGTGCCTGCCCGGGCTCTGCTTTGCGGCTCAGACAACGGCCGGTGGCCTCGCTAGCACCACTGCTTCCAATGCCCAGGGTTCCGAAATTATGATTAAACGTACAATTAAATGCTAACAGCCAAATCCCACCACTCAGGGAAGTAGCAGGCAGCAGCAAAATGGCAACACGCTGCTTGGCTTTAGGATAAATTGATATTATGACACTCCAGCTTTTCTGAAAGTTTAAACATTTGATAATTTTGTGTTCTGCTTTTGCTTCTCACAGTTGCTCTAGGTTTCGGTGTATAACAGCTGTAAACAGTACAATTGCGTTACGAGGTGTTGATTACTATTTGATAAAATATTCATCAAAGAAAAGCAGTAAAACAGCAGAGCCTCATAAATAGTTTCCTTGAAAAGTCTTGAAAACAAAGAAAGGCAAACCAGAATTATTAATTAACAATAATAACATTCTCAAGAGAATAGAAACTAGACTTTTGTTCTGAAATCCTGCTTGTTCTGGGTCCTATAAACTCAGATTTTAAGAGCAATGTTTTCACAGCAAACTTAAAGTGAATTGTGGTTTACATTTATGAGGCATAAAAATTAATAGACTTTTTTACGAGTACCTTTGCGTGCTCAGTCACAAGAGTTTTTGTACCGTCTTATTGCAGAAATGGAAACAATTAAGTGGTGCCGCATCTGAATACTTGCTATGGCTCACTGAGGACAGGGCTGCGGCAGGAGAACTCCCCAAGGATCTGACCCTGCTCTTTGAGCCAGGCACAGCTTTCACCGAAGGTAAAGGTGGCTTTACCTGCCCATGGTGACCATTAACGAAGCGGCTCTGTAGCTGGTGCCAGGCACTGGCTAAGAGACCACTTCGGTTTTCCAAGGGTAGGGTCTGGGTCTGCAGCAATTGTGGTGTTAAGAGAGTGCAGAGACAGGGCAGGGGAAAAAACAAATTATCAGGATGTGTTGCACCCTTTGGGATGGGAGGTAACAACAAAGAGGGTAGGATGATATATGATCATCAACCTCTCATGATATAAACCCTAATATTTGAGTCTTTAAGACCCCATGAGGCTGTAAACTATTCCTATTATTGATATCACAACCCAGTGACACAGAATAAAATACTAAAGGTCAAACAACTCACTCATATCAAGAAGAGGAGGCTGGGATATCTGCATTTTAAACAGCGTAAGGAACTAGCAACATGTAGTGCTGAACATCTGCAGTCTTCAGTAAAGCTGAAACATTATGGAAAAGGCCTGAAGATCAACCCCATTTCTTATCATTCTTTCCTACAGAACCATTCCTGTAACGGGACCAACATTGGCTTACTTGGTTTGGTTTTGTCTTTTTTTTGTTGTTGTTTAGTTACATTTTTTGAGTCTATCAATACTGTATAAAGGTATACCAAAACTTACCTAGAACCAGCCCAAAATAATCATCTGCTACAATTACCAACCGTGTTGATCCATCATTAACTTGCATAAAATCACTTGTTTTTAAGAGCTGTAAACTAGTTCTTGTGAGCTCTGATGAACCATATTCACTGAAGTTGAAAACTAAAGTATCCATTTTCAGAAAAACATGCTAATAATATTTCATTGCAATAAGTGTTGCTTTCAGTTGTTTGATTGTTTGGGGTTTTTTAATGGACATTTATGAAATAACAGTGCCCTTTGATTATCTAATACTCTGAAATGAAAAATGTCATGTTAATGGTAACAGTCCACAGCTGCTTCTGACATTGCTTCTGGGAATGATAGTTATAAATTGGCCCCATCTTCTGTCTGTAGGGAGAAGGGAGAAGGGCAGACAGCCTCTGATGTGCCTGTTACCTCTGCTGGTCTGGAGAAGGGGGAATAGCAGGGGAATAGCAAGGGAATAGATGCTGCAGTAATATTTCTTCCCTTTTGCAACACAAAATAGACATTTTCAGCATTTCACCTCTGCTGTTCTGAGGAACAATTTCAAAAGCTTATCATTTTCCTACTAATTTTAAAACATTGCCTGAGCTTCAGAGAAACAGTGGAAGTGCCCCAGTCATCAGTCTCTATTCACAGCAGTATCTCTGGACTCTTTCAATGTGTTTACTTTCTTCCCAAATAAAGTATCATTTTGCCTTCATCATTAATTATCCAGCCTGGGTTTTGTTCTCCTTTTTCTGCCCTGCATCAAGTATCTTTAATTTTCCATAACTTGCTGTCTTCCCAGTAGTTTTTCAAATAATCCCAGGAGAGGTCCCTCATAAATTGCTTTCAGTGTACAGATTTTGATACCCTTCCTGCAAACTCACTTGAATTAATCCTGCTCCTGCATCCCCTTTTTAAGTGAGAGAAATCAAATATGTACCAACTATCCCAAGCGTAACTTGCCCAATTTTCTCTCTGATTATAGACACAAGCCATCTGAATTCCTTTCGACACCAATCCAGATGCAATCACAGTGAGGAGAGTCTTTGACCATGGGCAGAATGAAAGACACGCAGGATCAGCATTTTTTCAAGGTTGGGGCCAGTGGATAAAAAACCCAACCACAAATAAAACAAAAGACAACCCACAAAATCCCAAACCCAAAAACGCCCAAACAAAACCAAGTCCAGACAAAGAAACAAAAAACTCTTTTGCACTTACTCGCACTCTCCTGATGACTCCAGACCTCTGCAAGATGAACAAATAACAGTGTCTTACCCCTGAGTTTCAGTGGCCCGAAGCCAGGCTCCCCAGCCTTCCACAACGCTGTCTCTCCAGCCCGCTGGAATGAGCTAATAGGCACAACTCCTGTTGAGTTCAATTCCCTGGCACAGAGAACTCCCAGCCGAACCCTGCCTACGTAACTCTGAACAGGCCCACATCAGCAGTGCTTGTAGTCACAGGTTCTCCCATGGAAACGGTCCCTGCAACCATCCAGGAGATGGACCTTACAAAGCACCTGTGCTGTGTGCCCACTGCTCGCCTGACTCTCTTCACGGGGGCATCAATCCAGAGTAGCTTCCACCAGGAATGATATTCCAATACTAGAAAAGAATAAGATATCTTACATCATCTTAATATCTCTATATGACTCAAATACAAGTGACCTTGCATTCCCCTACATATGAGTTACTTGCTTAGCTCTTTGCATTTATGGGAGTTATCATTAAAAAGCCAGGCTGTACCAACTACCCATTGCTATCCTCTTTTTCCCAATGTCGGAACAAAACTAATGCTATTTGCTCATCTTGCATCTGTAGTGTTGAAAAGCAAATCGTTGTAGCCTACACCTAAATATTAGGCTGAAACTTTAGAATAAGAGTTTCTTCAAGCATACTGGCTCCACTCCTGCGATTAGGGCAGTGCTGGCAGGTACACCACTGTTGTCAGGCACTGCCATCTTAACATGCAGAGTACAAAACCTATCCAAAATTAGACTGAGGTCTAAGACAGCAGCCAAAACAGTCCACCTTAAAATTTGCTGAGATATGTCATATATACTTTCACTGTATACTATCTCCCTCTGTGTTACTTGAATCGCAGTTTTCCAGTAATGAATAATATAGTCTTACAAATTTAAGTCCATACACTAAGTGCCCCTAGAAGTGCACCAACACTGGTTACTTGCCAAATCAGAGAGGGAATGGTCCTTTCCCCACTCTTGGCATCTCCCAGTTCACTCAGTAAGTTAAATACACTGCCACAATCTTCTGCTCAGCTGTGCCGAGTGTATGTAACATGGCACTCGCTTTTCTTCTTTCCTAGTTAAATGTTTAGCTTAATAGGTCATAAAAAAAAGGCATCAAAGAGAAATTGTTGGATACATCACTGTTATTTCTTACCTTTGGGTGCACTGAACACTGCCTCAGTGGGTATTAAGACTATCCAAGGCAGGAAAGTACTGTAAGCACTCTGCATCGCATATAGGGCACCTCATGAAAAAGAAAGTAATGCCAGCTGCCCTCCTCACAGCCACTACTAGCTCAACACGCAAAGTGAAGCCTGAAAGCCTCCCCTGAGAAGATCCACAAATGCCGTAAAGCAGAGGGTCCGACGTGCGGTGCTGGATCTCCCGGCAGTGCCTGCCCTGTGCAGCTGCTCGGGTCCCACCGGCCCTGGCAGCGAGCTCCCCGGCACCACGCCGAGGCACAGCGCGCCCAGGTAACTCGCCCACCTCCATTTTAACTGCCAAGAGCAGCAGACGCTTCACGACCCGCTTCCAGCCACTGGGACGCTCTGGGACACCAGCCAGTGGCTGTGACCTCTGGTCCTACGTGGCCCTGCCCCGGCCACTCACCCGCTCAGCGAGCCAGGGGGAAACCTGCTGGGAGCACGGCCAGGAGGGAGGCAGGTGGCACCGTGTGACACAGCGGGGACACCGTCCGAGCCGCTTGCTCCTCTTCAGCTGCGAAGGAAGCGGGACTCGGCCTCTGGTGTGGTCAGCTGTAATCAACACGCCATGTTTTTACATATACCGTGCTCTGCAAGAGCCTGCCTGCCGCCAGCCCCCGCCGGGCAGCAGAGCTGTCGGACAGCCGGCCGTGCAGGGAAGCCCACCTGCAGGCAGCGTGCTGGCGCTGGGGCCGAGGGGCAGCGCCGGAGCCACCCCAGCGGCTGCCCGGGGGCTCGGGAGCAAGAGGGGCTCTGAGCGCCTGGGGAGAGCAGCGCGGGGGCTGCCAAAGGGAGCTGTGGGGCTGAACCCTTCCTTCGCAGGCCTCCTGCCCCATCACAGAGGATGACACCTTGCTCTGAGACCTGCGACTCGGGAAGGCATTCGTGACAGAAATGCCGCTCAGCGGCTCTTCGTTACCTCCATGAGCTGTGCAGCTGTGGGCAGCGCTGGCTGGGCAGGGGGGAGCAGCGGGGGGATCCAGCCCCCCCCCAGCCATGGCTCCACGCAAACAGCAGCGAGCGCGGGCAGCCACTGCTGCCGGCCAGGACACAGCCCACCGCCCCGCCACCACCGCCCCGCCACCACCGCCCCGCCAC
>JAVJGI010000003.1:11418914-11475538 GCA_035590275.1 Ibycter americanus
CCACCGCCACCACCCCGCCGCCACCGCCCCGCCGCTGCAGGCCGGGAGAGTACGTGTCCCGCCGCCGCTGGTATCTATTCCAGGACAGCAAAAGGTACAAATCCATTTCAGTAACAGGGATCTTGGCAGGAGAGAGAGGCAGCTCCAGCATGCTTTTTTATACATACATATTTTGGACTCCCACCGAGAGTTATTAGTTATTAAAAAGCCATCAAATGAGGCTGGCTTTGGAGTGCATTTGTTAGCCATATGATATCAATTAAGCCCTGGTCTCCTGACTGCAAGGAACTGACATTACCTCATACACAAGTAGAATTAAATTCCTTCTCTCCCTCTGCCCCTCTTTGAAGTTGGTAATGCCAAATATCTCCCACATTCCCAGGGAAAACGCTGCAGTTATCCTGAATATGTGGATGCCTTCAATTTGTAATTAATAGAGCTACGTAGCAAATGCTTTTGCTGGAGTATGCGGCAGCACTGAAGGATTGGCTTGGCCGTACAGTGCTAAAAAGCGCAGTTAGCAGTCGGTGCACTGAACGAAGCGGGGCCAGCCAGCTGAGCAGCTGCCCATCAGGTGCCTGGGAGACTCACAGGTGAGGTGCTATGCCGCTTGTTAATTACCACAGATAGCAAGGGTGTTTGTTGCTCGCAAGCAGTGGGTTGCTGCCAAGGGCAAACCTGCCTTCTCTCCATGCTTTGCAAAGCCTAACGTTGCCAGCGCTCACTCCTGTGTTGTGGGCCAAGGCAGCCGCGCCACTGTTAGCAGCATCATGCATGGAAGCTGACCGCAGAGCTGGACCACAGGCCATAAACAGGACAGCGAGCAGGTAGAATGTAGCTGCGGCTTTTGCAACAATGAATAAAATTAATATCATCTACTAGCTCCTACAGAACTATGGAGTGAGTTGAATGTTTCCACCCTTTCACATTGGAGAGGAGTTCGTACCTCAAACCCCACACTTGACACCAACTGGAAATGCTAACAGAAGCGTTAAGACTTATATTGACAACATGATGTTATATTAACAGACTTCTAAATCTCCCAAATAAGCCTCATCTAGATTTCACTCCAGATCTATCTGTCTGCTTAACAGACACGGCCTGGAAATGCTGCTGTGATACTGAGCATCAAGACATTGCCCTCTGGTACCTCTGCGGTTGTCAAAATGTCCTGTATGTACCCAGCAACCCAGTCCGGCAAAGTGATATCAGAATCTACACACAATATTTTGTAGACAAAAGAATTGCTTAAGTGAATGCTGTATTTCCTTTCCAAGGCAATCTTATCTCTTCGTGGCTTGTTTTTATCAAGCTTGCCCATTTTAATACCAATGCTGCAATTTAAGACTAAAACAGGGAGAATACTTTTGTCAGCCAAGCTGGCAGAGGTTTTGTTTTTATAGTGCAAAATACATATATACATATACACTCTACCAGAGTGCAAAATCACAACTGCCAAATCAATTGAAACTAATATATTCCAGATTAACAGTTCTCTTGCCAATTAGTGAAAAAACACCCATTATCAATTGCAATGAATGAAAATATTTTTGTCATAGTTATGTCAAATATACGGATATTTTTATGAGTGAGAAAACTACCATAAAAAAACTTACTATAAAACATTCCAGTTCAAAACGTGGGTATTCAAGGTTACGAACTGTGGGTTTAAGGGCAGACTGGTTAAAAGCAATAAAGCACTGTGGAACCTTAGTGTAGTTATGTAAAGGAGCTGTACTCTACACAGAAACCTGTGTACCTGGCATGCCCTGTAATGAGATTTTATACAAATACATATATTTTATATGTATTTTTATGGGTACTATGCATATATATTTATATAAAATGAATACTTGTTGGAAATTATTTAGCTTCTGCTCTACAGTTCAGTTGCGGCATCTTCATTGCTTTGTCCTGTTTCTATCACCCAAGATGATTTATTGCCAGGACAGTGCACTGTAGGGGAACACCTACAAAATTTTACACAGATTTACCACACTGTAGACAAGACGTACCAATACGTCACATAATCATTATTTCCATCAGCTAGGAGCAGGGCTCAAGCATTGCATTTGAGGTTTGTTGTTGGTAAAAGGATTGTTTTCACAGTCATAAACAAAAGACCTATTTGCAAATCTTACCTTTCCGAGGCCTGTTTTGGAGGGATTTTCACTTCCCCTTCAGGTCCAGTTCCAGGGCTGAGGTAACATTTATGACTTTGGTAAGGTTTCACACAACTGGACAGAAGCTAAAGAGGAGACATTCCTGGCCGAAAGGATCCAGCTGTCAAACAAAACACAGAGACCAGACAAACCAGGGATCCAGCTGTTCTTACCGTCTCCTGTAACACCTTCCACTTTAAAAAGCCTTTTCCATCATGACCCACAGGATAATGCTCATCTGCACCTTCGCCACAACATATTCTCAGAGGCAGGTCACAGAATCCTCAGAACTGGGCACAACCAAAAGCTCCACGATCTCAGCTGTAACTGCTGTTGCATCAAAAGCTGGCGTCCCAGAGCACACCAACACAGAGGATGAAAGTCTCCCCATTTCCCACTGTCATGGAGATTTTAAGGAGGGGGTTTCCTCTTGAAGCTGAGAGATGATGTTCAAACAACACTTAGGTCAAGTGCCAGTAATATCCAGGGTGCCCAAGGAAGGAGGGAAAGGCACAGTCCCATTACTGTGTGACCCACAGCGAACACCAATGGCCCTTGGCCACACTCCCACGATCCAAATGGAGAGCCCAGACCCTGCATGGGACAGCAAGCGTAGTGTACGGGAAAAGCAAGCTGTGCAATGAAAGGCAGTCTGTTGTGGGGGAGTTGGTTGGTTTGATAGGAAAGGTCAGCTTAAGGGGGAGAAAAAACAGAGGATATGAGAGGACACAGCAGTTGTAGAGGCTGCTGACACCTATGTTTGAGCAAGGAAACTGAAGAAGCTCCACAATCCCGAATGCAGAAAACTCGAGTGAAAAAACCATGGAGAAGTCAATAGGCCAAGTAATAGTACCAACGGAAAGCAGCTTTCTGCAAAATCATGGACCTCTGCCCCAGCTCAACTCATTATTACATTATCTCAGGTTTAGGGTTTCCTCCCCCTGACATAAATCTATTCAAGCCAGGTCTACTTTTACATAATATTTTTGGCTGTTATTCAGTTATCCCCACCATCAATCTGGTCTCCTTCCCAGCCACATCTTGACTCCCTCATTTGTTACCTGCCCTCGGCTGTTACAAATCGCAGCAGGGCTTACAGAGACAGCAGGAGCCTTCGTGCAAAGCCCTCTGGCATTCCTTGAGTGCTGTAAAGCCATGCACTCACCAAACAGATGTGTGTAATCAACGTGTCTGCCATTCACTGGCAAAATAAAACTGAGTTAAAGTTGTCCAAATAGCCTTATGTCTGACATTTCTGAACTTTGGAGTGCTTGACTTTCTAAAGTCAACGTAAAAAAAACTTGAAGGACAAGAATATTTGTCACCAAGGGGAGGACTTTAGGAAGAATCCTCGGCCAGCCTCAGGAAGCAGCATTGGCCCAAAATCACTGCCCACCAGTCTCCAGGTGCTTGTGGCCATATTTCTGCTACCGATGCTCACTGAGCATGAGAAACTGCTAACAAACCACCAGGTTTTCAAATGCTCTGGGTGATTTAAAATTTTTCCACTGGTGCAAGTCTACAGCAGTCTCCCCAGTACCAAGGCAGAGGATCTGCCCGGAGTGGAAGCACCACTCTAAAAGAAATATTGAGAGTTTTATCGCAACTCAGATTGAGTGGCTGGCGCCTCTTACAGACAGTACACAGTAGAACTTGGAGACCTATAGGAAGGAAATAAAAATCAGCCATGATATGCTAAGTTTTCAGTTTGGGGCACACACAAGCACAAGAGCACATATTCAGTTGCATAAATAATGGCAGAACAGGAAAGAATGGGGTGATTCTGCCCATTAACAGTGTATCAGAGTGAAGAATTGTGCACGGGGGAGCAAACAGATTTTAAACAGTTTTAAAGATTTACTACTGACTTTTTAAAAAGTTGCACAGCATGTGCATAACCTATTAACTCATTGCCACGTTATCGTTGCCTTCAATAGCTTAATAGGGTTCACATACAAATTAGGCATTTCCACAGAAAATGAGAACATCAGATGGTCCTGAATGAGATAGGTTTAAAAAGATGTAAACACTCGTATTTCAGATCAAACTCATGAGACTGGAGAAAAAAATCCTCCAGTGGGCAGGTATAGGATTACAAGACCATCGCTTGTAGCCTGGAGCACAAGCCACTTTCAAAGATCTGAGGACACACAAAACAGAACACTGCTCTGCCTGGTGTGGTAATTCCCGGTTACTGGAGACTTATATTACATTTTACTGTGTCTTCTTACATTCACATCTGAGAAAACCAGTATTTGCTATCCTTGAAGTGCACACAAGAATTTTTGGCTGCTTACCCACCTAAATGTGAAATTGCACAATTTGCCTTGGGTTTTCTCCTGGCATTATCCTGCCTGTGCCCGGCGCCTCTGAGCTGTTTCCAGACCAGTATTTCTGATTCTCTGGAGTGAGCTGATGGTGAAGCACAGCACACATAGTCTTGAAGCTGTGGTTAACCGATAAACAATTTAGCAAATTGCTACCGCTATTTCAACATTTCTAAAGGCATTAATCTGCAGCCCAACATTATTGTTATTACCTTGTCCCTGATAACAGCCAAAATCCAGTGCCTTGAAGCCCACCTATTCACATGCTTTCAGTGGGGTCCATGGGCTATGAACCTAAGCACTGAAAATCAGAGGTGGGACTAACCTCATTAAACCTCTCTTTTTACCTCCTTAGCAAATATCCTTTGATACTGGCACTGCCACCAGCCCACCTGAAGATATTCTGAGAAGGAAGCGGGGATGGAGAGCTGCAAGGACCCTTTAACCCTGTCCCTCTGCAGCCCCACTGATCCATCTGAACACATCCTCAGCCAGGGCTCACCACTCCATCATCTCTTTGTCACCGACGGCATCCAGCCTGCTCTCTGCAAGCCAGCGCAGCTTGCTCACTGCTGGCCGTCCCAAGGACAGTAGCATTGGTGGAACAAGGGCAGGAGCTGGCTCAGCGCTGTTTTGCCTTTGGCTGTTGCAAATGCTTCTGGAACATGCCTGGACACTAGGTCTACCAGGAAGCACCAAGCAAGATCAGGGTGGGATGGGGAGAGGGGGGAGGGTAAGTAATACCTACTTTTGGATGTTAAAAAAAAAAAATATCACAACATTGGCAAGGAAAAATACTTGATCTGAGGTTTGCAAGAGAGCGAATTATATTTTTAAAGGTGGCACGAAGCTTGCCCTTTGCCCCACTGGATCCCATCCAACGCCAGCTGAAATCACTTGCCAGTGGTTTGCACTTGGGCTTCCATGTAAGTCAATACTTTACACAAAAACTCACAGTGCAAAATTACCCAATAGGTCTATTTGTAATAAGTGCCTTTCTATAAAAAGCTGAGCAAATAAGCCCTTATATTTTTAGGAGCATTTTAAATGTTTACTATAAAATTTTATTATGTATTAAACTTAATTACCCAAATTAAATTCTCAATTATTGTACCTGTGCGTGCTGTTTTATTTTTTGCTTCACTAATGCCAGATAGCATAGCTATTCATTTCCATTTTGAAATTTGGATTGCATTTATTCAATTACATTGTGTTGGTGGTGAACTATTGATAAGAACCTGGTTAAGCTTTAGTATCACTGACAGAGGCTGTGCAGGCTATGTACTGCCGGTCGTGGCTGGCAACACGCACTGGGACCGTTTTTGAAGAAAGGCTGCAGTGATCAAACAAATGGGACTGAAAAGTAGTGTCTGCTAGGATCTAATGATGAATCAAAAGCAGATTTCCATTTCGGAGCCAAATCTTTCTTGAAACCAGGTTTTCAGAGATGAAAACATTACATCACCTTCTGGGGAAAGGGAAAGGATACGATCAGAAATGTTAAGGCAAATAAGCCTTATAGTTTGCCAAGCATATGGCTGCTGACGATTACTTTTATTTATGCATTTATGGAACATCTTTTACATTTTTATATCGAGCATAATAACCTCCTTCCCCCATGCCTTGAGCCTCCAACGTATTAAACTACTGAAACAGAAAGTTACATCCTTATTCTTTTGATTTGAAATCTGAGTTCCCTGTTTCTCTATAAACATTGTAACAGGCATGTATTTTCTGGTAAGCTTAATGATGAGCTCTGCTAGCCATACAAATAATACGAGCATAATTCACTGCAAAGATATGCCCCTTTCAGAGACCACTTCATTTATTCTTTGTAGTAGCTGAAAAATCCAGGCATGAAATCATGTTTTCCAGCTATGCTTTTTTGTTATATTTATGGTCTCTTTGGTAAAATCAAAGGAATGCACTTCTGTGTACGGGGCATAGTTTGAATGGCACAGTAACCATCACGCCATAAAATTTCGAGCTGGGCTCCTTGATTACAAAAGCATGTCCTCACTCCAGCCTTTGCACAACGCAGCTGCTTAAATCACTGGGAGTTTAAAATTGGAGTCACTTGAGAACTAAAATTGCATGTAACGGCAAAATGGTAGACGATATTAAGTCTGGGCTGCCAATTTCAGAGCAATTTCTAGAAGTCTGAGAGCTTATTGATAAAATTATGGGATGCAGAACACACAGCACTCATTAAACTCATTTTCTTTTACTTGCATCATGAGATTTTTTTATCTTGGCACTTTGCTGTGGGACTCCTTGAATTTAGAAACAGGTACCAACAAAAGCGCTTGGGTTAATGAGATTTTGAGGAATGCAGCCTTTAACTTCTGCTGGTTTTCTCCTGAGATACACTCCCTGCTACCACATGTTCATTTATTACTGTGTTAGACAAAATCTTGCATTCTGTACTTGCTTTAAAAATGTTCATGATGTGACAACCCCATGTAAATTCTCAAGTAGGTAATGACATGCTAACGCAATGACCACCCTCCTTTTCCTTTCAGATGATGTGCCGCAGTATGGCATCCCAGAAACCATCTGTCAGGTAAGGGCCTGGGGCTTACAACATCTGGTACCTCACGCTGACACAGGGCAGCAACATACGGAGGTTGAGCACTGCTGTGACCGCCAGGTTCTGTGCCGTAGGCAGCAAGGTAAGGTTGAACCACAAGTTTCCCACCTGTTTTTTATGCTCACATTTATCCGTACCGTGTCTTAGTTTTGACAGTGGAGCCACCTCTGATCGCATCATCTCTGGCAGGTGGACGGGGAGCTGGTCTTCCCCACCATGTTGCTCCCCCCTGGGAGCACCCAGCAGAAAGATCTGGCAAGGTGACAGCTCATCACACACTAAAATCGACGATAATTGCATTGTTAAAATAAACTACAGGGGCTTTTGTCTTGTATTTCTCATCCTCCTCCACAGAAGCACCCAGACCATGTAAGCTGTCAAGGATGCCCAGGATGACAGATATTGTGGCTCAATAAAACTCAATAAAAGCAGGTTTAATAACATGTTTTTGCTGCTTTTCTGAACTACAAATACTAAATAGCCCTAAATCTTTTTCTCAAGGTAATTCCCAGATTTTCAAAAGACAGCTAAGACGAGACCCCTCCACCCAAATACTACCTGCTGAAAACTCACTCAATACATTTGAGCTTTATCAGAAATATATCAGAAAAATGCTGTGGCTATTAGTATAGAGCTAATGTCTAACCATTGTCTCCTCAGGGTGACAGCTCAGAGACCGGGTCTCCTGTCAAAGCGTCAGTTACCTCTCACACAGGGAGGTTTCTGCAGGGTAAAAGCCAGTGCAGAATCTGTCCTCCATCGCTCCTCATAGCAACTCACATGGTGCCCACAGGAGAGGCAGTTTAAGGATTACCAGACACCATTTCAAGTCTGCTTCTCCTGTTTTTCCTGTACTATTTAACCTTAATCCCTGTTGCCAACAAAATATCAGTAAATTCAATAGCTTCCAAAAGCCTGTGATAACCATGTGACACCTGCAACAGTACAAGGACAAGGAATGGGGCTTGCAGAGTGGTCCTCCTTCCTTACAACCTCAAAACTGTTTAATTAGGAAATGAGTGGAAAGCCACTGCAGAACCAAAGCATCACCAGGAAATAAGGATACAACACTTTTTCCTTTTCAGTTGTTAAATGACCGTAGAATTTTTTTCCACATTTGCAGCTATTGTTTCTCTCATTTTTATTAACTCTTGGTGTATATCAGATCAGACCATTCTGATTTCCACCTGCATGAAAGTTACATACATCTTGCATGGTCTGACATCACTTAACCTACAAGATTAGAGTTAATTCTGTTTTACTTAATTAACTCTGCTGGACTGATCACACTTACTTTTCTCTCCAGCTAAGACGCACGCAGCTGCTCATCTAAAGCATACAAATTATCTCATAGCCTAGTTATGCTGCTGACACAAGGTCATGAAAAATGTGCCAACAAAACAGAATCCCCAGTGCTCCAGCAGACAACAACGAACCTCATATTTCACTATAACTTGGCAATTAAGTCAGAAGAAATACCTCGGGAGAGGAGCTATTCTCCAGGATTTCAAGCAGAACAAACCGCTGCTGATGAATTAGCTGAGACCCACTGCAGCGCACAGGCAAAACGCGAACCACGCTGAAACTCTTTGTTATTAATGTTTCTAATGGCATAAATCAGGATTTCTGTAAGTAAGGCACAGGGAATGCAGTGACCTGCTGCACGAGACCGTGCTGCCTTAGGAAAGCTCGGCACAATTCAGCATTGCTTCAGCCTGCAAACAGATGCAGAGCTACCAGCCCGCCGGGCAGCCCAGCCCGTGGCTCGGCCGAGCTGCAGGAGCACCCCGCAGGGGCAGCACCGGGGCTGCCCTGGCCCCATGCTCCTTCCCGCATGCCCACCAGTGGCTGCTGTCCCAGAGACGTGTGTGCCAATTGGGACCACCAGTCCTGTCCCGTGCCACCACCCTGACACCAAGATTTCAGTGCCCCGAGGCTGTATGGACGGGGTTCCCCTACTGCATGCACACCAGCAGAGACCTGTAACAAGTCAATTAGCAAACACTGGGCAATTAGTGTCGGTCATCCTTCTGCAGAGTGTAGGAAGGAGACTGTGGCCTTTCCTGCTCTGCTCAGCACAGACTAACTGGTAGGAAAAGATGTATTTTTCTGACAGGTCATACACACGTAATCAGAGCACGCTACCTGCAGAAGACACTGCGGTGGCCCAGGGAGCAGAGCAGGGTTCATTGGAAGCGACAGTGACCTCCTCCTGGGGACACCGAGGCCAGGCGCAGCAGGACGGCCGAGCAGGGGTTACGCAGCACCTCTCGCAGCAGCCCTGGCTCCAGCTCATCCTGGGCCATTCCTTCCCTACTGAACAGCAAAGGCTGTTGGAAATAGGGAGACGCAAACGCCTTTTCTTTGCGTGGCCAGAGTTGACTTGAAAAAAACCACGAACAAATCCACCTGGAAACCTCAGAGACGATCAGGTCCCAACCCGTTTTGGAGAGCCTGGGTAGATGTGAAGCACAGTCTATTAGTCAATCTCTGTTTCATATTTCACCTGTTTCTGCATTGGGATAGGCCTGACATCTTTTATGGATATAAAAATATCCCACAGTTGACTATATCATCATTTAACCTTGTTTTTCCTTTCTAGAGGAGTTTCCTTTGAAGTGCCTCTGTGTATTTCATTATCATCTTGGGATCTGGAAAAGCTGTTGTTACTTGAAACCACCAGATCTGGAATCCATTAAAGATGAGACCGAGCCAGGGAGCACCGGCATGGTACTGAGCACTCGGCCACAACAATTTAACCCAACTGTGCAAGCAAACCTTGATTAAATATATACTCATTAATTATGTCTAAAACTATTTCTGCTATCTCTAAGTGAGAGGTAACTAATTTGAGATAGCAGTAACTTACTTTTTCACATGCACACGGCCCTTATCAACTTTGAAAAATTACTCGCTTTCCAAGAATGAAATCCACCCCTGTCCGTTGTTCCAGAAAATCTATAGGGCCCACAGAAAAACATACCAGCCACATTGTGCATTATTCACAGGATTATAATGTTTCCTCTCTTTCCAAGAGCGCTACAATTTACAGGAAAATAACAGAGAATGTAATGCACAGCACAAATCAAAGCACAATAGATAACAGTTACCTAGTGCTATCTTCCCACTCTGACGGTGGAAGCTGGGAAAGGAGAGCAACACTCCAGTCCGCACAGTAATAGCCCCCCTATGAAAGGGACGCATGGATTCTGTACCACACAACGTGCACAGTAATTAAAAGGCACTCCTTTGCCACCAGAGCTGGGCTGCTTCTAATGGCATGTTTTCAATAGATGTTTTCACCTTGCCAACATTAAGCGCACAAACAAGTCACTGCGTTAATATGTGAGCAGTTTTCTCCTGATGAGAAAACATTAACAGCCTTTTCAGATCCACCTTCCACCTCAGACATTAAAGAAAAAAGAACAAACACTCTCCAGACATGCCCTCCCATCTTTCTAGCAATAATTGGAAATCACGCCTCCTGCCAACACAACCTACTGCTAAAACGTTCCTGCGCCAGGCTCGGGCTTCGCCTCCTTAGGCTGCTAGCACAGCGTCAGGATTATCTTCAAATGCACTACCAGGACCTGCTCAGTAGATGTAGAGATTGTTAGTCCAAGTATTCTTGATGCTTCCTCAGCTATACATTAGAAACTTATTTTCTCACTTCCAGTTTTTCTGAAGAGCTCACAGCAGCCCGTATCACTTGCTGAGATATGTGACTTGAAGCTCCTCTCTCTTTCAGCGGGGTAATCAGGTATATAACTATTTGAAATCAACCAACTGATGGAAAACGAGAACGAGCGGAGACAGTGCCACCCGAGGAGCCCACCAAGCACCCTGTGACGGGCACATCCCACCAGAATGCAGCCGCTCGCTGCTGCTGCTGCGCACCCCACGAAGCCCCGGCACTGGGCAGGAGTCCAGCCTGCACAAACCCAGCTACCTCCAGGCACTGGCTGTACCAGAGCATCCCCAACCCCGTTGCTGCCGTGGAAGCTGAGCACATCACATTTATTCATTCCAGTGAAGACTTTTCTATCACTCAGCTGTGCTGGGGATCTCTGCTGAACTGATCACAGAAAGCTCTCCAGCAGCTTATGCTCACTCCTCAGTCTTCACTGAACTGTTCGCTTTGGAGAAGCCCTTCAAAGAACGATGGACTACCCAGGTTTTCACATACCCAGTTCATGCTCAGACAGCAAAAATCTCAGCCTGGCCACTCCATTATCCCGTAGGCACACACTTCCCTGCTGGGGCCCTGCCATGCCCTTCCACCCCCCACACAGCTTTAGCAGCCCACGACTTTAATCCCATTTGCAGCACATGGTCAGCACATGCACCATGTCTGTGCTTCCAACAGATTTCACAACCCTTTTCAGGGAAGGCACCACAGAAGACAGGATAACATCTCTCCAAACATACAACTACTTTCAAGAAATCATTGTCTCTGCTTTAACAGCCCTGATCAAAATTAATTACAATCCCAAGTGAAGAAATTGTCATAGCACTTACGATGAATTACTGCCATACAAGAGAGGTCTTCCCAAGCTTCAAGCTTAGCCTGTACAACGCAGCTATAAAAATTCAAACCAACAGTCTGACCCACCTTTCTTACAGCCTCCTGCAGCTCCCCAGCAACTCCCCTGTCCCAGCCCAGGCTCCTGCAAGCACCGTGCCCCTGGCACAGGCACCGTGCCCCTGGCACAGCCTCCCTGCAGCGACAGCGGCACCGGCCGATCCCCGGCTTTCCCCCAGCCTGGCTCCAGGGCAGCGCAGAAGTCATGTATGTCATGGAGATAAAAGAGCCTTGGGGCAATGGGTAAAAGTGCCAGTGATGACCAATCGCACAATGAAAGGAAAAAAGCATTTTAATGGACTTTAACAAAAAGGGACCTTTTAAAAAAACACCCTGTATCTGTTTAAAATTACCTTATAAAATAAGTGTAATGACTGTCCCGATTTTCACAAAAAGAGATATTCTCTTACTGTAAATGGTTGGCAGACTGAACACTCTAGTCTACAGGATAACAACCATATATTTAAGCTATATCCCAATTATACACAATAACTCACTGACACAGGGAAAAATGAGCCCAGTTATACATCATCGTTACAGGAGCTAACTGGACATAGAGCAGGCCAGCTCTGGTGGTAAATGGTAAATAATGCATATAGTATATAAAATTTTGCATGTAGATAGACAAGTTAATTTGCTTCCCACTAAGAAAAATGACTTTTTAAGAAGTAAACCATTTATCTCAACACTAACATACAAGATTGCCTTCACACATACATCTACAATTACATATATCCATCAGACAGAAAATATTTATTGACAAACATCGTGTTTCAAGATGTGTCTATGTACATGTGTATGTATATATATGCATGCATACATATGTGTACACAGACACACAGAACCTTACAATTCAAATAAAATTCACTGTGAATACACAGATATTGAAGTCTCAAAGCTTCCAAGAATAACATATATATGTAAAGTTTTCTAAGAGACTGATACGGGGTTGCCTCTGTGTCAAAGGCTTCTCAATCACATGCCATTTGTTCGCAGGTCTTAGGAAAATTGAATGCAATTCATTGGCAATGTCCAACTGCTTTTTCATGTAAAAATGAGGCCACTCACTACTGGAAAGTTAGGGAGTAGAACCAGCTGCAGATGGGTTTTTTTTGTTTGGTTGTGGTTTGGGTGATTTTTAAAAACAAAACAAAACATTACGCTGTTCTTAGGGGGCTTTGAGTTTAAAACATGAAAGAAATGACTCTCTTCTTTTCTCCTTCCCCACAGGCAAAAAAACCCCATACACATCTAAGTAATTCTTGAGCAACATGTGCTCGATAGCCCAGTGTGTTGCTCTCCCCATAGCACAACTGCTCCTGAGCTACAGTCATTCACTCACAGCTCCACAGAAGACTTGGTGTGAACGGAAGATATTTAGACTTCAGGGCTTGAAAACTGAACAAACTTACTCTATATAGAATAACAGTTACTTTCTTTTTTCTTAAGGTAGTTAGAAAAATTTATGAAATTCACCTTGACAAAACACCAGTGATGTTGCATATTGATGTCGAGGTGTAATGACCTAAATTCTCTCTACTTTTTCTGCAGCTCTAATAACACACTTAGACATTCAACCCTTTTCTACTCTCCCTACACACAGAAGAGGGAAAGAAATCCCTCATGTGTTTTCCTGGCTGATGCCAAAGGAACTCGTCAACCCACAGCGGGATGCAGTGAGATCCAGAACTGGGCTCTTTGTAGTTGAAAAGGAAAGCCTTTAGCCAACTGGAAGTGACTTCTGATGGAAACGTTATGATTTTCCTTTTCCAACAGATTAATTGAAGGAAAAGTTTTAACTTGATGTTTCATTCTGGTATCTATTGGCAACTGATAATCAGTGATAACTGATACACTTGCAGCTTTGGAGTAAAAGCTTTTCTCCTTCATGCAAATGGCATCACACATTTGGTATTGATAACGCAGAGGGATATGGCCTGAATCCCAAACTATCTAAGGATCCAAACTCATGATACTGGTTATTTTTCAAATCTCATGTTTTCTAACACAGACTGCAGTTCACATTGCCTCATATTCCCTTGCATGTTTGAACACTTAGAAAATTGCTGGTTTGTGTTTCAAAGGGTCTGAGTTTCTAATCACAAGAACTAGAATCTTCTCCTTTGTATTTTTTATCATTCAAAGTTCTCATGTAATCTACAGCCTCCAAATGCTGAGGAATAATCGCAGACGCCACGATACAAAATATCTTTGTGAGAACTCCCCAACACACTGTGTATCAGCGCAAAGCCAGCAAGGGCTGCACACACAGCAGCCACCTCGCGTAATGGTCCCTTCAGGGTCCTAATCAGCACCTAGGAACAGATTTCCAAATGCACATAGGCAACTAGCAAACAGGCAAGCCCTGTGTTCCCAAAAGCATCTATTTCTCTGACACCAAGCTATGAAACATGACAGTCCAAAACCACAACTGAGTACTCTGCATCCCCATCGCTGAGCGAGTTCACCGTGGTGCTGCTAACGTCAACACATGATGCCCTGACGTGGAGCATTGCCGTAGACAACAGTCTGCAGGTAAAACAGCTTCAAATGACACTCCCAGGTAGCTGTGGGCTACAGCGGGGAGTAACACCATAGCCCAGGGCTCTTGCTGGCAGGTGCTGCCAGTGACAGACATGACAAGGGGAACAGAAAGACACCACTTCAGGGTGTAAAGTAAAAGCACACTGCAGCAACCCTTTCCACTTCTGTCTATGGTTTCAGTGTGTTACTCCCAAATAAAGCCAGCACTGTTTGCAGAAATTTAGACAGTCCTTAAAAAATAAATAAATAGACAAGAACAAAAACCCCAACAAGCATATTCTTCGCATAACCCACACCTGCAGGTGACTTAGAAAGAGAGGATCTTTTCAGCAGATGCCAGCATGTCAGAGGAAAGACCACGATTAAAAGCAAAATGATGTCAACATTTCCGTCCGGTTGTGCTCTGGCCTGGACTGCTTGGTGAGGACAGGCTGTGTCAGTCAGAAGGGTCACACCCACCCCCACGGCAAGAACACCCCCCCGACTTCTAAGTATTTGCTCCAGAAGTGGAAATCCCAAACCCAAATCATCCGCCGTAGTCCTCTGTAGGGCAGGCAGGAGGCATCTCAGCTCCTGTGTGCAAGGCAGGCTGGTAGCTTCCCTCTCCCCCTCCCACACTCGAGCAGCCCTAGGTTAAGAGCTGGGACTCCCAAGCAAACCTCTCCGTTGTCAGCAGGAACATCTGGCTGAGAGGATGAAACGGGATTTCACATGCTGATTCACAGCAGCTTTGGTGGCAGAGCATCTAAACAAGTAAAGAAACTTAACACAATTACAGTTCTGAGCAAAAAAAAAAAAAATAATGAAAAAAAAATTGTCAAAAGTTGAATGACGTTTTGCCTAATTTTGCCTTTGGTCAAAAAGACAGATACACATATGGCAGGACTCAGACTCTTTTTGTTGTTGTTGTGACCACCATATAGCCCATACGTGACCCTTCGCTTCCAAATGAGCATTGTGGGAAGAAAAAAATGAATCATTTTTAGAGCCATATTTGGAAACACCAGATTATCCAAAGATTCAGAAAGGAACAGTTCTGGAAGCTGTCGGCCTGGTGTTTTATTCCCCAGGCTACCATCTAATGTCGTATGTGAGCCACTCTGCCATCTCTGTAAGCAGGGCAAGATACTGCTCTCACCCAGAAGAGCTCATTTCAGCTGGTCAAGTGTGTGTGGGGGGGTGGGGGAGTATCTCTGCCACCTCCTGCAAAGCAGAAATTACAAATCATGTCCACACACAGCAAAGATGAAAAAAAAAAAAAATCTCACACTAATAATTTATCTAAATATTTCAAAGAAAATAATTTAAAAATATTAAAGGTAGGACTCATGGAGACTGATGTAATACTAAATAGAAATAAGTTAACATTTTCATTCCACTAAATGAAATGAGCATATAACCCACGGACATAAAGAGACATAAAAACCCCACACAGTTTGCATTGGAAAGACAGCTTAAAACTCCCAAGCTTTAACTCAAAACATTATTTTTTTTATTAAAGTATGAATGCATTTATGCTGGAGAATAGTTTACATACATTGTAATGCAACAAGCATAGTTTCAAGGGTGTGGGCCCTCCTCAGTATGTCTCCATGCTCAATCTATACGCTTTAACACTGGACTCACACATACACTCTCACATACAAACATATAGACCCACAAAACACAGACACAGAGCTATCTGCTTCGATTGGCTTTCTTTTAAGGCTTCTGTAAGGTGCCCTAGTGCCCCTAACATTACCATAATTACAAACAAAATTGTACAAAGAAGCAGCATCACTTGCAAACTATCGATCTGCTCTCGGCTTTAAAAAACATCAAGTGAAACAAGTTTTTCCTTTTATTTGAGTTTTATTAAACATCTGCATTTAAGAAAGGCATGACTCTGTATATCTGTGAACAAGGAAAAATAGGGAATCTTAACATGAGCTTCTCAACCAGAACAGATGTTCAAACCTGACTCCTAAGGGACCGTTTCCTTTGATCTTTACAGTAACGCAGCTCTGGCTGTGCGACGAGGCACTACCAGCTCTATCCCACCAGGGCCATTCGACCAGCAATGTGGAGACCGGTAACACGGAGTTGAGGCTACCATACTCATATCACTTCAGACCTGAGGTTGATGAGAAGTCACAGTTCAAATGCTGACAGACTCAAGTGTCCCTCAACTCTTACCAGTGGTCCCCGCTCCTGCGGAGCACATCGGGGTTGGAAAACACACAGGTAATGGTGCTGGCTCGCTGTACCCCTAGCTATCACGGAGTATTTTTGCCCACCCCTTTTTGGTATCCTGCAGTATATAGTCTGAAACTGCAACTACTGGTGTTGGGTGAAAGACGTGGCAGCAGGTATATTAAGAAAATAAGTACAATGAATAAAATAAAGGATAGCATATGATATAATGTGTACATACAAGCATCTTCTTTCATTTTTTATCTGTGAAATGTGAATTAACTGCAGAATGCCAGGCCATTAGTCTAAAAGGCTATGTATGGCTGTCTTAGCCTACATACGGTCAAAGGACTTTTGTGATGCATCATGGAGAAAGATTCTTCGGGAACCATTAGGGCTTTCCAGGTCTACTTGCTCTTGTGCATCAGCATCAGCTCCCAGCTAGGAACGCCACAGAAGCAACTAATAAAATTGCCTGACCAGTCTTATAAGACAAACAGGAATGAGTCTACTTCATTGGTATGCACCTGAACTACAGAGACGAGAAAGGGGTGGTGATGGGTGGGTGAGAGAGATGGGGGAGGGAGCTTTTTTCCTCACTTTTACAACAGCAGCAGATTTCAATGTAACATAGTTACTTTAATGATGCATATCTGTAGGTACTGAATTGCTCTTTTGATTTAAAAAGCTGGTCAGACAAGTGTTTGGCAGTCCTTTCATTCCCCAATTTCAATTGTTGCTTATTCATCTATCAGGTCTCATTCCCTAGGCCATTTCTGCCTTTGCTGAATTACAAATGAGTTCAGTCAGCCATCATCAGATTCAAATTCATGAGACACTTCCTCTGATGAGCTGTTCCTGTGGATCCGGCCATCGCTTTTCATGCTGTGAAAAGTCTTCTTAAAGGCCTCCATCATGGCATGGGCCAGTTTCTTGGCCTCCAGCTTGCTCTCACACTCCACAGCATGGCAGTCCATCTGGTAGGACAAGTCATCGTTGATCTCCCGATAGACCCAAGCAAAGATGTTTGGGCTGACGTTGTGGTCAGCAGTGCAGTAGGCTATACGTGCTACCTGAAAGGTATCCATGTGGACTGTTGCCTCACCTTTGAGGTCCAGATGATGCAGCCAGACTTGGAAAGGGCGAATTTCCAGAAGGGCGTTAGCTGGGTAAATATCCTCCCTGGCGAGTGTGTGCTTCTTCCATAATTCAATGACCGGTTTCTCTGTGCAGCCTGACAAAAATTGCATCCCTGTTGTGGAAACCTTACCCAAATACGTAACCTGCAAAGAAGAGCAAAGATAGGTGAAGCACAGGCAGCAGACTCCAGCGTTGCTTTCTGCCATCCCAGGCAACTTTCCTTTATCTGGAAAATAAAAGCACCCACACACACACTCCCCCATTTCCCCATCATCTTCAGTAAAACAGTTTTCAAACTGCTTTCCAGCTATTTGCTTTTTCAGATGCTGACTTCAGCATTCAAACCCAGATGTTGAAAATGTTCAGTCTCTGAGTGTCAAGGGATTTCACCCTCTCCAGGTCCCCTGGAAAGCCCAGCTCTAGAGCCCGTGACCGTACCCCTAAGTTTATGTCAGCAAGTCCAAGTGTCAGTGGAGCAGGCCCCAGGTAGCTGTGATGCTAACCATTTTTTTTTCTTTCTACTTTATTCAGATGATTTATTTGTATCATATTTCAAACATTAATATTAGGGAGACGGAGACATTCTCAGTTTGATAATGCAAAGCTGCAGGTGGTCAGAAAAGCATGATCATGGCAGAGAATTTTAAACCGTTTGAATGTTTTTTTCCAAAACGATCCTGTTTTTCCACCACTTCTGCTGTTTCTACTTAAGTATTAAGCCAGGAATAGCTCAAAGCTGTTCAGAACTCTATCTCTGAGCAGGGCTGAGACATTTATGACATCAATTTAAGGCAATATGCTGTTAAAAAAGTCTAGTACTAAATCTACCTTAGTTTAATCACATCATCTCTGTGCTTTTCTGTCTAGCTCTTTTGAGTAAATATCGTGTTACCCAATCGGCACAGGAAAGCAAGGTGGTTTTAGTGCCCTTACTGTATTTTGTTGACCAAATATCAAATTTACTGAGAGGTCCATACCAAAATTCTGTATTAAGCCTGTGCAGCAACATTCCCCTAAATCTGTGCAGCTGCTCAAGAGGCTTTCTTCCACTTACAGCTGATGGAAGATTATTTTATCTGGGAAAAGGGATTTTCTCTAGAAAAGACAGATCAATACCACATAAATACAATTATGCAGATTATTCTATTTATTGCTGTTGTCAGAATGGTGCACTTAAGAACAACTATAGGAAAGCAGAATTGCCTCTAATTTGTCTCTTGCAGCAGTAACTGCTTGAGACAGAATCTTGTGCCTCTTGGTCGACGTCTTATAACCTCATGTGCATTTTACTCCAGGCATTTGGAGAAAAACTGTAATCACATTCACTTTCCAAACTAATTTCTTCACAATTCTGTATTAAACACAAAGTATCAGCTATTTTTGTTTTGTATATGCTTTAAGAAATGCAAATAAAAAATATAGGATTTTCACATTTAAACACAGTAAAAAATCATACCCACAAGGAATACAGGATTTGTATTCCATGCAAACACAATTTTCCACAAGAAAAATATTTTGCTGCAAGCTTCATAGGTTTTGTTAAACTCGGAGACCTAAATTAAGCCATAATTAAGGAAAAAGCTTACAAAACATTATTGGAAGTCTGTGTGGCTTAATCACGCCTGCCAAAAAAGCAATTTCATAGCGCTGACATTTCAAAATGGGAAGTCTTATTCTTTGCCTATAAATATTCATGCTTTGCACTGGGAGTATGTTAAATCTTATAAAGCTTTCTATTTTTTGGAACAGTGGGAAACACAACAGCTAGAACAGTTAACAAGGCAAGACCTACCAGTGTTTTGCTTTATTTTATTTTATTAGTGATGAGAGTTGAGTTCCCTAAAGTACTGTAGAGTAACCTAAAAGAATACCTCAGAGCGCACAGTGCCAACTACACGCATACAAAGAGCACATACAAGACCAAAGAGGAATGTGTCTGCAACATACTGCGGGGTATTTCAACATATATCCACAGTCATACTGCTTTGAAAAGATCAAGATCAGTGTGCAAAATTGCGCATTCAATATATTCTCTGAAGGTTCGCTCAGCACCATTTCATATTCACAAGCCAGCTAACAAAAGACTAACACACACTGTAAATAAATTGAGCATTTGAGGTTAGATTCAAAGCCCATCACAGTAACAGGAGTCCTTCACTGACTTCAAAAGAGGTTTGTACAAAACCTTTAAACCCTGAGGAACAGAGAATTAGCCTCTTGCTCATGCTCTTTGTCACCGCCCAAATACGGTTTTGAATCCCCAGTCGTAGGAAAGATGCTCCAACTGCTGCAGCATTTGTCCCCCCAGATGTTTGGAGAAGACCGGTATCACTTGGAGCCCGCAGAAATAAGTGCCTCTCTTAGCGAACAACAGTAAATTCAGGAAATCGTTTCACTACATGCTTGTCTGCAAGAGGAAGCTGTTGACAGCATGTGAGCTGCCCTGCCACAACAGCATAAAGAATGGAAGAGGAGAGGAAAGCAAAGGCAGCTACATCCCACTTAGGAAGCATTATTACGGGGGGGGGTGTGTTTATATTTTATATAGATAGCTATGTATGTATGTATGTAATATATGTAATATTACAGCAGTTAGTGCTGCTGAGCTCAGTGATGCAAATCTACCCGCAGCACACAGAGCATCAGCTTCTCGGTGCAGACAACTCCCCAGTGATGCTCAGGACACCTCTGGCAGCTGAGGAGCAACATCGGAGCGGGTTGTCACACAGGAGTGTAAATCGAGTTTAATGTTCTCACTGTTCTTCCCCTGCCACTAGCTGCAATCCCCTGTTGGCCATCAATCCGTGCATAGCCTGCCTAAGTGTGAAGTTACAAAAAAATAATGTATTTCCTTACACATAAAGTATTTGTATTTAAATTTAAAATAAAAATAAAAAAAGCAGTGATTTACTCTGATAGGAGCCAAGGCAAAAGTAACTAATAAGCAGGATGGGATGGATGATGGCTTGTTTACCAAAATGGGACATAATGGTCTGATTTAGTGCCCCAGTTCTGTCACAGTACAACTGTGTAGGAACTTTTGGAAATCTGCTTCCTTTAACACCACCTTGCAACTCCATCATATAAATTTCACTTTCTTTTGAGGACACATTCGTAAATATTTATAAGGTGCTTAGACATTACAACAAGGAGTTCACAAGAGAGAGAAGAAACAAACCCTCTAGTTTAGAGTCTCTTGTACTGTGTCTTACATAGAAACATCAACACCTAGTAATGTTTTTGGTGTGGGGTTTTTTTTCTTTTTAAAGAAATGATCATTTTCTTTTTCCTAGTTGAGATAAAAGCATTTCACATGAGTAGCATTACCGAAGCTCTTAGTGAGGACAGATGTCTAACATTTCATCACTTCACAATCCCTGCTAAACAAAGAACAGGGGCTGGCAAGACATGTCAAATATTTGACATAAAACAAGGCAGTATCCTGTTCAGAACAAAGTTATCTTCATGATTAAATATCACGTACATGTTATCCATTACATATTAATCCATCTGGAGCTGACCAATTTAGTAACTTAGATATTAACATTTGCATAAGTGCAGGGACATTACCAGTATGAACTAAAACCAGCAAAAGATGGATTTACAGGGCACTTCTGAGCTCCCAGTTACAAGGTTATTCCACAGCAATGCTCCCTGTGTTTCGGCTCCTACCTCATCACATCTCACAGCACACTCACCTTTATTTAACTGCCCAGAAACCACCGACCATCACATCAGTAGAGTAAAACTATTACAGTACAACCATCTTCCTTTCCAATTTCCAAGTTTGCCAACCAAAGATCAAAGAACAGAATATTCCTCCCATTATCAGATGGAGAAGAAAATTATTTTGAGGCAGAAATTCCCACTGGTGATCTTTTCCATTAAAATTGATGGCGTTTCATCAGTGTGAAGCCATCAGAAAGTACACAAAAAAAAGAATTTCATCTTTAATACTCATAAGAACCAGATGTGAAGGGCACAGAAAAGACACTACCATTATCATTATCTTTATTATTGTCATTATTCTCATTATCATTATTATTATTAGTATGTGTCCATGTGCAAACACACACTGAAGAAGTGCCTGAACCGAATCAACTGTATAGGCTTACTAACTAGAGAATAATCATTGACAAGGACTGGCAGTAGCTACCGCTCAGGCTGAAAGCTGCATCTATGATAATACAGCTCCAACCACCAGCCAAAGCTCACCAGGACTGACTAATGCTTTTTCTTCCTCCAGAACACTGGACAGCAAACATCAGTCCAGGAAGATGACTTATTTGTGATGGCATGGCATGTCCTATAGCAAGTCATCCTATACACACCAAGGCCAGCAGCCATGTTCCCTCCCCTTAGCCTCAGTGAACGGCAGGGTAGCCACAGGTTGCTTGTAGTAAGTAAATTATCTTCAAGCTGTTGCAGTCTTTACTTGTTTTGGACACTGTATTTTAAGTGAGAAAAGGAATGGAAAAGCCAGCTCAATGCCACTGTGCTAACCTTAGAGAAATAAAGGCATTTTATATCCTATCTTCTTTCAGGGGTAGGAATATATTTCTTCATGGCACTTCTAGTCCTTTGATTTGTGTGCTCCATCTTTCCCATGGATCTCTGGAAGATCAACTCGCAACAACTTCTCGTGCATGTTAAAATCTATCCACATTCTTTCCAGCCTTTCTACAGCAAACTGGCATTTTCCATCTGATCCTTCGCTCCCTGGCAAGCCCCTGTCACCCAACGTGACATAAAATACACTTGTGGTTTCAGCATTTCTGTGCTTGCAAACATTCAAACCTTTAGCGAAAGCCAAGATGCTCTGAAGAGCTCCTTATTTCACCCTAGAGACTTGCCAACACCAGTGTCAGTATCTGACAAAACTGTCCTCAATAGAAGAATGCTGTGCCTTTGCCCTTTCATAACACAGCTACAGCCATCTGACATGTAGAGATGTCTCATGCCAAAGGACATGAAGATTAATTGATGTCATCTTTCATGCACTGTCCCGGACACACAAAAACATCTGAGTATTTCGACATTGTTGTTTTCAACCCCTTCAGTCCAGTAAAGTATAATGAAAATATCTTTTAATAACTAGGCTTAAGAGCTTACCAACTTTGAAAAGACCAATTTAGCTGCTGCCACAGACATTTTCACTTCCAGCACAGCACAATTTGTCAGAAATAATAAGGGTGTTTTACTTTCCATACTCCATTTTCATCATCGATCTCACATTGTTTACTTGCATTTCATAGGAGACAAAGAACAGCTTAGCTCCTGCGTGTGTCGACCTGATTTCAGATCTGACTCCCCTATGGACCATAACTGTTCCTAACTCATAAGCCTCAGTTGATCACCTGAAGTTAGGTGGCCCAATTTCTTTTTCTCCCTCTGTTCCCTATCCCCAGTCCAGAGACCATCATTGCTCCAAGAAAGCAGATCCAGGTTGTAAAGATCCATAATTATTACATTACACGAGGGCAGATGCTCTCTTGGCAAAGGAGTCTGGCACGGGAACACATATGCACACAGGACTCTGGCCTCTCTTATTATTCAAGACCATGATCAAAGGCCCTTATGGAAAATTAACTACTTAGTTATTTCTTTAATATAAGTATTTCTTCCACACCAGATAATGAGGGTCTTCATCAACAAAATTAACAAAGAAAATGGAAAAATTAAAACAAATAGAGACTGAACTTGAGCCAGCAGATATTTGCAGTTACCAGAGGATGCCCTAGAGAATCTTGAATCTTATGCAAATCTTAGTAATAGGTGACTGTCTCTTTTGTCAATCTGTGTTTTAAAATAAACATTCTTCTAGCCACCAATCTGGTCTAGTCGCAACTGATTATGTTTGATTTGAGACAGTACAATATTCCTCACTTAAAGGTGAGCAAGCAAAGGTAAGGAGACATACTCTTCCTAAAATCAGAAGAATTTCTCCTGTGGCAACCTCAGGGCATGTGGTAATGAAAAAGCAATTGGAATGGGCTGTGTCAGGGTACACTGGTATAAAACCTCCTGTCAGCAAGCAAACTATCAGTTTGTCCCAGCCAAGCAAAAAGCACCAGCCTAAAAATCAGGTAAACTCGCAAAAATATTTAAGAGGAATACAGAGGAGACTTAAAGAAAGGAGCAGACAAAAGCAGGTGTAGAAGGACATGTGCATGTCTTGCTATGAATCGCTGTTGGAACACAGATAAACATGCAGATGCTTTCTGGGTTAGCAGTACAAAAGCACACACAGGACGAGAAAGCCCAAGCTTCACCCTGCCTCCGTGTACATATGGTTAAGGCCAGAACAAAGCAAGCTCGATCTCCACATCATTACCAGGTCTGGAAAACACTGCAAGAAGCTGCTGCTCAAAAAACCTGCACTCGGGCTTCCCTGTACCCCAGCAGCCGCAGCAGCCAGCCATGCCACCAGGCGCCAGGCTTGGCGAAAGCCGGAGCTGTCTGGATACAGCCCCACACCTTCCAGTACCTCTAAGAGGCATCAGAAGATTTCATTAGATATGGTGCTGGTTAATCCGAAACATCACCTTTTTTAGTTCAGAGATAAAACCAAATATATATATATAAAAAAAAGAGAAAATAAGATTAAAAGGCCATATTTCCCCATGGCCATTGCCACCTGGAATACCTCCTCTTCATGCAGTATGTTACCCTCCCATCCTTGGTCACAAAGCTTTGGAAAGACTCTCCTGAGAGGAGCCCTGGACCTGCCAGGATGTTTGCTGGTCCCTCGGAGCCGAGGGACACAGTGCAGCGTTTGGAAAGCCAGCCAGGAGTTAAGGTGGCCCCGGTGGGGAGCTTCATTGCAATGGCAGCATGTAAGAAGCCCACAGTGCCGCCCCGCAGGGTGCCTGGAGCAGGTCAGGGCTCACCGGAGGCTCACAGAGCTTTGAGCGCTGAAACTGGCTGGTTTGATCCACAGCGGAGCTGAGATACAAGGGGACAGGCCTGCAGCAGGCTGCCCGTCAGCTCAGTCAGTCATGGCACTTCTTTCATTTCACTAAAAGCAAATTTAGCTGTAGTCATTTGTAACGTATTTAATGAATACAGCCAGCTCCTGGCGCGGAGGGAGCGCTCCGAGCCAGCCCGGGTGCCCGTCTCCTCGCACCACCGCAGCAGCTCGGCTCTCCTCGCCCTCAGGCGCAGTGCCTCAGGCTGGCGGCTTTGGGATTTAGAGCCAAAACCTGCTTTTTGGCTCTGAAGGAAAAACAAAAATATCCCAGACATTCCACCGGATCGCTGAGCAAATACCGTGAGCTGCATTCAAGCAACATTTGCTTAAGACCCAACAAAATGACTCAGTTAAGGAAAAAGGCTGCACAGTTTCCTTCTGCCTCTCACTGCTTCCTCATCCACACTGCCTGCCACCCAGCCAAAGACTTCGCAGCACAAACACGAGGGTCTTTGTGGGAAGCGCAGGGCTCCTCAGCACACAGAAATACTCAGCAAATGCAGTAACATGGCTTACAGAAATATGCGAAGAACTGTTTTATTTTGGAGACAAAATTCAGAGGGATAACAGACTGAGCTGGGTAACCGTTTAATGGAAAATAACCATCGACGGCTGCCCTCTGGTTTAGGAAGGAGGGGAAAAAAAGATCAGTAGTTAATGTCTGATTTATTCCGAGGAATTGAAGAGCAGCTCCAGAAAAAGCTGGAAGTGTCAGCACCTCCTCGGCAGTTAAGTCAACAGTCAGCATCTGACTCCTTTAGTGGGAACAAAGCTGAACCTAAGCCTTAAAACAATGCTAAAATTCTCCCTTGAAAACAAAAAATAATAAACAAGCCCAGCAAGTAATGCATTCAACTCTTTACATCTTCAGAACTCCTTCGGAAAAACAACTGCTGGGCAGCAGCTGCTCCCTCCCTCCCTCCGTCTGTCCCCACAGCCATGCTTGCAGCAGCCCTTTTCACAGGTGTCTTTGTTTTCCCATGTGTTCCTCAGCTGTGACCATGCAGCAGATCCTGCCTTAGCTCAGTCCCAGGAAGGATCCACCACACAAGTAAGGTGTAAAGAGATAGCCCAGGGCAGTCATTTGGGACATAACGCAATCCTCCAGCTAAATCCCTTTAAAGGACACAAAAACTCTGGTTATTTTTACCCATCATTTTCTTCCACATTTTACAGCCTCCATGCTTCCAAGTAGCTGTAGCAGGTGAAGGAGAAGCAAGAAGCGAAAACGCCTTTTCTTGATAAATGCTCATGCCCAGTAGAAAGAAGAACCTATTGCTGGTTTCACTACTGGTTCTGAGCTGGCCTAGGAAAGCCCTTTCACATGGCAGCAGGCACAGCAGATGAGTTACTGTGGTGCAGGGTGGGTGTCCCAATGTCCAGTCCACATCTGCCAGGGCAGCACCTCAGGCATGGGGCCCTTCTGACAGAGGGCAGAGCGCACCCACAAAGGACCTCTCATTCCTCAGACACCGAGCAGGACAAACACTCCAGGGGCTGTTTTTGTTTGTCCAGTGCTGGGCTCCCCAGGTCGACAGAGACAGGGAACTACTGGGGAGGGTCCAGCGGAGGGCTACAGAGATGATGAGGGGACTGGAGCATCTCCCTTATGAGAAGAGACTGAGAGAGCTGGGGCTGTTTGGCCTGGAGAAGAGAAGACTCAGAGGGGATCTTATCAATGTCTACAAATACCTTAAGGGCCAGTGTCAAGAGGGTCGGGCCAGGTTCTTTTCAGTGGTGCCCAGCGACAGGACAAGAGGCAGTGGGCACAAACTGCCACACAGAAAGTTCCATCAGAATACGAGGAAAAACCTCTTTACCTTGACGGTGACGGACCACTGCAACAGGTTGCCCAGAGAGACTGTGGGGTCTCCTTGTCTACAGTAATTAAAACCCCACCTGGATGCTCTAGGTGAACCTGCTTTAGCAGGCAGGCTGGACTAGATCTCCAGAGGTCCCTTCCAACCCCAAACACTGTGTGATTCTGGGACAGCAGATGACTGACGTCAAGCACAGGGCACCCCCTCTCAGATCCTGCCCCAGCTCTGAGTTAGACACCCAAAAGCACATAGACATCCCAGAGCCCCTTTTCCCAGCCAAATAAAACCCCAGTCCTCCCAGAGCAGAGTTCTGCCAGGCCTCCCACTGATGGCACTTGGGGAGGGGAGCAGAAGACAAAAACCACTGCATGGTGCCCACAGGAGCAAAGCCCTCCTTATCCTGCACAACCAGCCCCATCATCAACACCAACGGACACTGCATGGAGGAGAGGCAGGGAAAATACACGGATATTTGGCAATTTCAAGATTTAGTAAATAAATGTACTGGAAGAGAAAAAAATTACCCTTGATGGCTTAATCTCTAAGGTCTGAGAGGAATAAAATTAAACAAGAAAAAGCATGATGGCTCCACAGGTCAAATAGTCAGTGCATGATAAATAAGGCATCAAGCAGAGTTCTCCTTTGGAAATACAACCCTGAGAAATGCAACGGTCCAAGCTTTTCACCTTTCATTACATCAGGCTGCTGCTCAACAAGCCTCTTTATAAACTACCCTGCATACTAAACTACTGTCCTCAGAACTAAGAGCATCTAACTCATATCCAGCAACCAGGAGTCACTGCCTAATTGGCAAAATGGTTAACTAAGCCCAAACACAACCTCAGCAAGAGCCAGCTGTGCTCCCTGCAATCTCCTGTTAACAACAGAAGGATTGCCTCTCACATTTCATTTTCCACTGGACAGGAAGCTCTTTTGTGGTTTGGCTTCTGGGGATGAGTCTGAAACGAAACCAACTGAAACTGGCAAACTGCAGCTAGCTTGCAGTTGGAGACACTTGGGTCCTGGTACAAGTGGAAGATTTACTCTGCACTATTTAAAACTCAAGAAATCAATTTAATTCTAGCAGCGATTTAAAAATGTTGTAGTGCAAGACATAACTGAATGAACATATACATTGATCATACACAACCTCAGCAGGGCTGCTGGACACCCTTCTGTACAAGTTGATGACTACTTTTATTCCCAAGTATTTTCTTTATGTTGCTGTTTAGATCACTTTCTTCCTTTGTCTCCTTTCATTGCCTCATATAACTTCCTTCCTCTGTGCCCAGTTATCACTGGATTGAAATTAATTCTTGGATAAGCCAGTTCATTTCCCATTGTCCTTCAGGAGTTCCCAGGGCAAACAGAGATGTGGAAGCAGCCAGGGAAGTGAGAACAAAACCAATCCACACTGCAGTCACTAGCTGTGATTAGTTTCCTTCTCACAAAGTCCTTCCAAAACCTCTCCTCTGCCACCTCAAAACCTTTACTTTCAGAATGTCCATTCTGCCAGGAGAAAGTGGTGTAAGTCTGCATGATCAAGATCTCCCCCCAAAGAGACATCTACCTTCACATTTATGTTCAAATCACACACAAACCTTTTGCCTACACACTCTTTTATTTACACGAGGTTGAAACCAAGCATGGAAATCTGATTAAGCAACTCATCATGTTTCAGAAAGCTTTTCAGTCCTGGGCTCCCCACAGCTGTTGTCTTACAGCAGAGGGAAGGAGCCCACGGGCAGATGGGGGGGAGCAGGCTGTTTGCTCTTACTTTGTTCCCTTTCCTTTCCAACTCACAGAAAGCTCACTTTGGCACCAGTCCAAAAAAAACTTCAGCTATACTTAATGCAGCATGCAAAGAGCTAGTATGGGAATGGCTATACAACTTGGGCCACCAAGGCATGTGCATTTTACATCCTCTCCAAGACTTTGGACACTGAAGTACTCCCAGAAAGCCATGCAGAGTGCCAGTTTTTCAGGATCTTTTATGGCTAAGAGATCTGTCCTCAAGGTTCCCTTCTTTGAGCATTCCCTAAGAGATCCCTGTATTTCCCCTTTAGTTCTTCCTTTTAAAAGAAGATGCCAAGTAATAAAACTCAACAAAGCCCGTGTTACTAAGACATTCAGTTCTGAAGACCAAACATCTCAACTGCACTTGCTCTCTGGCACAACTTGACAACACCTGAAATTAAGAGCAAAAGGGAAGGGAGCCAACTCCAGGGACCACTGAAGTTGACTACAAATTGGGTTCGTATTTCAAGAGAAGTGTCAGGCCTACATCACAGGAAGAACAGAAGAAAAATAAAGCCAAATAAACATTTCAGTTCTTCCTTCCTGAGCGCCACAAGACCAGTAACATTCAAAAAAAAGGAAAAAATTATGAAACAAAGCACAGACACCAGAGACTCCCAGAAATGGCAGCACTTACTCCTCCTGCTGTCGTCCACTAACTGCAAATGAAACGCATCCCCTGAAGAGAACAGGGGAACACAGAAGTATCACTCCCCATATAAACTTAACTACACCCTCACCTGCGAAGTCTTCTTTTAAGGTCCTCAGTCATTAGTTTTACATCTGCTTAACACATCACTACGGGAAAGGAGTTCCATGACTTAGCAAAACCCTTAGAGACTTTTCCAGCTCTCACAAGTTTTAGCATCTACAGGAAAAGTCTTATTCAAAGGCTGGAAAAGAAGAAATACAGCGCCTACACTGGGATGGAGTTCTTACACTGCAGCAATGAAAAACAGACCTTGCATATTTCAACTTAATAAAAAGCACTAAATATATTATTAAAAAGAAAATACAGTTAAACAACTCTATTGCTAAATGAGCCCTTAGATAAATATGGCTGATTTATCATTTATGGTTTTCTGGTGTTAGCAAATTCTGGATTAGGGCCATAGCAACACAGGCTCTGCACAGACAGAAAGAATACAACATCGCTGCCTCTAAGGTTTATGACACTGTATTACAATTTAACCAGAAATTTCCCACTCAGCAATGCAACAGTACGTTAACAGACTAAACAAAATATTTTAAAAGAATAAATGTGTCTCATAGAGTATAATATGGCAACAATGGTGCCATGCAGTTTTTAATGCATTTCCAAAGCCACGGTTCACAGTGCCGCTGAGGTCCTGTTTTCACAACGCTTGCCTGTGCCTTCAATACAGTCACTTTCCACTTTCCAACCAGTACAGAAAGATCTAAAAGTGATCCTTAGCCCCCATGAGCGCTCAGTAAATCGGGTATTCATGCAGGCTACCTGGGCTCCAGAGAGGTTTGTCTCCTGGGAATTCCTCCAGGCAGTGAGAGGTCTTTTCCAGTGATGCAGAGGGAGCCTCCCTCCTTTTCCGGCTAATTTAATCACAGCATCACCTGTGCACCTCTCCAAAAAAAACCTGTATTGCTTCAACCCATTCTCTTGGCATGCATTTCAGCTCTAAGGCAATGAGCCTACACAGCAGCCAGAAAGTACAGTCCTTAACCACCTGGAGTAAAAACCGAAACGAGACTTCTGTGGTGCTAATTTCAGCCAAGATGAAAGGAAAGACCAAGCCCTGGTTTGGAAAGCCTGGAAGGCAGCACTCCAAAGTGGAGGACTGTCTGGAGGAAGGCAAGGGAGGGAGGCAAAGGTCTTTGGGGACAGCTCTACTTATCACTGCTACAATTTATATCATCTATTACAGCAGTTTGTCCCCAATACGTATCAGACAGCTGCAGGTCAGACCCAATCAATCACTATTCACACCAGTTGTACAGCAAACTCCTAGGAGCTCCCTTCATATTCACAGTTCATCTCTCTGGTATTACAGAGGTCATGGTTTTTACAAAGGGCAGAAAACTCATTTTCATAGTTTCCACTGGCCCTGAAATTGATTTTGCAAAGACAAAATCTACAGTGAATAGCCCTGCAGTTGATCGGTTTGACGAAGGACAAACCGGTGCAACTTTTAGGGATCAAAAGAAAAAAAGAAACTACTTATGATGGAAATAAATAAACCCTTCACAGTTTTTCTTCAGATTTATTGTCTTCATGCAACAATAAATACCTGCAGTTAAAAATATAATAATCAATAACATTATAAGAAGGCCTCAGTCTTGCAGTTCTCAGCCAACCAAAACTGCCATCTGGATTTAAAAAATTGCTCCAATTTATATTTGCAGAGAATTTGTGTATTTGTATGAATAGTAAGAAAGAAAGGGTATAAAGATACAGTAGCAAAACACAATGGTGGGATCAATACTGATTCAGACCAACCTGCTGAACCTGCAGAGCATCATTCATCTACTCTCCACAGCCTATGTCACTTTAGGAGAAATTACGGTTAAAGAAATACAACAGCAGCTCCACTCATTCCTATTTTCTGTCATCCTCTTCGCAGTCTGGCAGCTGCTGGGACTACATGGCCAAGGCATAGTGAGCAGAAAGCCTACCAGGTGCTTTGCCACTGAAGCTTGGACACCTTTACTCCACTGCTGCCTGGCAAATCTAGGGACAGACAGTCAGTTCTGGATAAAGCAACATTAACTCTGAAATTGCTCTTCAGCATGACAACAGACTACAGCTTCCTAAAGCAAATAAAGTTACAGGCTGCCTATGACATTGTCTCTAAGCAAACTACATCCATCTTATGATGCACCAGCCATTCCGTAGCATAAGATCAATGAGGCCTCACCACCCAAAAAATTAACATATTGCTAATTATGACTGCAATACCTATTTGGTAAAAATCTCAGAAGTCTGATGATTGTTCTCTATATAAACAATTACTCAAACATTTTTCATTAACAAGGTGTTTCACAGCTCTGTAACAAGTAAATAATTAGTCTTAGCCATTTACCATCATCCTAACTTACAATTTTCCATATCATTACTCAAATTACTTAATATAATAAGCAGATCTTTTTAAGAACATAATAGCTCTTGATCATATCAAACTGAGTCAAACCAGTGCATAATACTTTCTCCAGCACTTTCCAGTATCAGCCAGAAAGGGAAGAATAAAGAAGTAAGGTCCAAACTGACAAAGCAATGGCCAAGACTGAAATAAACTGCCCACAAGGGAAGGGTTTTTTTTCCCCAAACAGCAGGAACCAAATATTGCCAGACATTTCAAGAAAGCCCATGGGTTTAGAGTGCTCTCCCCCTTTGCTTTGAGATATTGACAGAGATTTTCAAAAGAGCACAGACAGCAACACGTGTTGAGCATTTTAAGAAAAGCTGACCACTCTTTCAGTATCTAGAAATACAGTCAGAAATTTGGCAAGAGAGATTGGTGTGTGCATTAACAAATAAGGAATTACTTGTCTTTTAAAATTCTGTAGCTTTCCCCATCTAGGCTGAAGCAAACAAAGTCAAAGTGCCCCTGTTCCTAAGGAGCCTGATACAACGCTGGTATGAGGCACAGTTGTACTTTTACTCACAGGATTAGAGCCCTTGCAAAGTCTCTCCTAACAATCTGGTTTCCCACCAAAGCTGTTTTTATTTTGGTTAAATACTTTTAAATAGAAAATAACATGTATTTTAGGTTTAATTATGCATGAGCTTAAATATGACAGCACAATAGAGAGAAGACTGCATTTTGGGTAACATAGAATTTACTTTAGATTTACTCTATACTAAAAATGTAGATATTTACAGTAAAAGCAAACACTATATTATTTGTCCCCTATCATCTGTCCCTAGCCTTCCACTCTTTTCCTCTGCTGCCTCTTCATCAAAATAAATTGGAATCTCTTGTTGGGCTGAGCCCAAGTAGAACATTCTTTAATTGCAGTGCAAACCCACAAGCATCATTAAAGTACAAGCCATGTATGCAAAAATCGAATCTGAACAGGCCAACCTAGCTATTCCTGCGAGGGAATCTTACATACAAGAAAACATCCTGCTTCTACAAGAAACTCATCGACACCCCCGTTGCCCCCCCAATAAAAAAAAAAAACCCAACAAATAGAAATAGAGGTTAGTCCCCACCTGAAAAAACAACTACTATGGCAGACAATATAGATTATACTTTGTCTTCATGTTTTGTCATTAGCAAGGTAAGATTTTTATTTTCATTTAAAAATGTAGACACAAAACAACTGCATCTTCTTTCTCACAAAAGCACCAAAGAGAGATTATAAAACTCTCCACATTTAAAACAGCCACAACAAGAACAAGGCAATTCCTCCCATGGCAGCACGATCACACGATACGCACTAGCGAGTGGAAGCACAGCCCTTCTGGGGATGAACCTGCTAACGCACAGAAATGGCATTAATGCATCGTATCTAATGCTTGTCACAGCCTTAGGTTCCGAAGATCCCAAATTGTTCAGCACTGCACATAGGCAGCTTTCTATCTGCATGCATAAAGTGACATTATGCTATTCTAACAGGATATGATATACATATGTACTACAAAATAATTTCATTGAATTATTTATAACACTTTTCTTCTCAAAGAAGCATTTAGCAAGCTGTATCATTAAAATATAAACAGCAGCTGCCTACATGTCCCTGTATACCCCAAATCCAGAGTTTAGAAGAGGAGGTGATGAATAGTGTTACCGAGGGAAACTGCAAGGGCAGTTTATGAGGGAGCAGTGTAATTAATGGAAATGGGGCTCCAGCAGCCACACTCAGAGTGCTACCCTTGCAAAAAGACAGTTTTCCAATGACTGCAGCGATCAGGACACTGTCTCATTAACAGCAGTGTCATTAGGAGAGGTGTCTCCCAAATAGCATGGGGGAACACTGCCCTTACACCACCATGCCTGCTACGCTCCCACTCAGTTTGGAGAGCAGGTGCTGGCTACATAAACACCAAAGAACCAGCAAATAAAGAGGAGAGGTATTCATGAAGCAACGTAACCTCACTACTTTCTTGCATCTGCCTGCCTTCCTGCCTGCCATTTGCTCTGCATCCTTCCTTCCCTCCCAGGAAAGTGCAATCCTATCAACGGACAAGTGCCCCACCAGCACTGCCCCCACCAAACTGGTGATGGAAATAGGTGTGAGCTGCATCTGCTCAGGACAGAGCTTGGGCAGAGCATGGAAGCTACAAAAAACACAGCAAGTGGGAACTTTATATAGGGAAGGCTGGAAATGTGTGGAACAGAGCCACAACATGACCCCGAAAAAGCTCATGCTGGATATGCAGCAGTTTCCAGGGCAGATTGCAAACCACAGTACACCCTTCACAGGGAAATGCGAGGATGTCCCTGGATGATCCATAAGGATACTCCCAGGCTCCTTAGAGCCACTCCAGTGGAGTTAATCTGATCATAAACCAATGATTAGAATGAACACTGAAAGGCTTCACCAGACATTTTTAATTTAAGATATTGGGAAGAAATTGTAGAAGGTGAACAGAAGAAATTCCATGGAGTGGTCCAAAGAAAGTGAATCTCAGGGGTGGGTCATACTGTAAAGGATACCTGCCAGAAAGCCTAATAAAAACAGAGAAGCTGTGAGATCCCCGAAGAACTGCCACCTGTGCTCTCCTGGAGGTGGTCCAAGAGGATGACGGCATGGTACCACATGCCAAAGCAAAATCTACTCTCCATTATATAAGGCTGCTGCACTTTGGAAAAATACATAACCAGCATGATTAGGTTTAGCAAGGGAGAACTTGCGAGAAGGCAAAAATCACTTTGGCTACTACTTATAGACTGGGTTTGGACTTGCATTACAAACTATCTGGAAGAGATCAGAAAACCAAACACTTCTCTTTGATGTAGAGTACAAACAGCTCTGGAGTTTCTTTTTAAAAGGAAAATGGCCTATTCCTTTTATGCTTTAGGCAAAGGAGACATAATGTCCTTCACACATTCCAACTAACACTTAAAACTCTTACATGACACAGTGTCAGGTATAACCAAGATCTTGCATTTGAACTAATTAAATCAAGGATGCACTGACAAGAACAGGTTTCGTCTTGCTCATGTTCTTCTCCAATTCCAGCAACTAAGCTGCCACCTTCAGGCACCTACTTTTTTTGAAAGGAAAATGAACACATATACTGTAAAAGAACAGAACAGACATTTGTATCCAAGGGTGTCCTGCAACTGTGGAAAAGGAGATAAAGTTCTGGACTTTGCCAGATGGCACAATCATCATCTTAGGCCTGGAAAAATCCTGCAAGAACCAACAAAAGACTAACACAAATCCTTCTACATAGATGGATAAAGTCACACACAGCAGCTTTCATAATACTTAAAGACTTTGACTTTGGTACATGTACAGTCACTATCCTTGATCTCTAAGTAACCTGCTAGGGAATGCAAACTCTTGTAATCCCAGTTTCTCCTACTTCATATGCACATCTCAGCAGATGATTCTCAGATGAACAAAGCCCTAATCACACCTGAAGGACATTATCCCATGCATAGTACTGCTGGAAAACCAAACACCTATTCTGAAAACTCACCGAATTCCTGGTTAAAAGGAGCTATTTCTCTTCTCTTTTCCAACAGATGATCATCTTGAAGTTACTAAGAAATGACTGGGGGCTTTTTGGTGTTTTTTTTTTTAATTAAAAAGACAGACTGGTGTCCAACTTTTTGATAGCAAAGCAACAGACAGCGGGAACTCACCTAGGTCACAGAACATAAATGACCTTGGGCTTTCCAGTGCTCTGTGTCAGTCCATGTGAATTTACTGGGTGTTTTGGCAGCAGAGCACAGCAGTGCTCTTCCCCACTCCCCTCAGAATGACCTCATGCAAAAAAGCAACAGCTGAAAGGAAAATGTGATTCTGACACTCTTGAACAAGAAAAGATGTAAAAGCTGGTTAGGATACCCAGGCCAGGGAGGAAACCAAGGGCAGAGTTGGGGGCCCTGGTACACACGTGAGGTAACTCCTGCTGGCGAATGACACGGGGAAAACAAGCAGTCCTCTCCTCAGCAACAGCAGTAGTAATACTTTTCCAAAAACTTTATGAGTCCTATGGTATGGTCTTGTTTGATCTATCATAACCAAGATAAGCTAGCCAGTAAAACAACTTGAAGCAACTGCAAAGCCCTGGCACTGGTTCATGGCTTGAATACCAAGCTGTCATATGAACGCCTATCTGAAGTATTTCATACTGCCCCAAAGTTATTTCTAGCCATTGCCTAAGAGGAAGGTTGTTTGGGCTTTGACCTACTCTGCACTCAGTCACCAACTTTTGTGAAGTGGAAGAAACAAATACAATTCTAACCTCTGGCACAGAGCACAGAAAGCAGAAACGTGGCAGCCGGCACAGTCTCTTGCACACTGACGTCTGTCATTTGAAGCAATCCCCATTTTTAAATTATAAAACCTTTTTGATGTCTACTCCCTCACCTCCTCCTTCAGCTGCACAGCCCATGGCCACTTGCATTAAAGCACCTGGACTGATATGTAAATCTGGAAAGTTCACAGAGACCTAATAAAAAACTAAAAAAGGCTTCATAAACTGTATTTTCAGTGTGGAAATCTGTGCAACTAGATGCCTGATCACCAGGTTTATGCACAGTGCGGTAGTACATCAATGCTACATAGGGAAATGTGGGACTACTACAGCATCTCCCATAACAGATGAGAGTGAAGTTGTGGTGCCATATGGTGGTGTCAAGATCCAGGATAAATACTGTGTTTGTCCCTAAAGTAGTTGAGCCACCGTTGTAACAACTGTGTTGCACCAAAACCAAAAAGGGTTCAAAGGGCTCAAAATCCATTCTGCTGGCTTATAAAGTCTTCTGGCATGATCAAGCCTATTAGGAAGGAAAGCTCATGGTCATACACAGATGACACACTTGGATGAGTTAGATTAGCAAGTTGAGTGCAGAGAAGTTATTGTGCAAGGCATGTGCAATCTCTCTAGGCTGACAGAGGAGGAGAAGGAAGGGAAAAGAACACTGTATACTAAAACAGAGCGACCAGCAACATCTGGAAATCCCAAGAGGTCAAATAAAGTTCTTACCATCACCAAAGCACTGGTACAACTGTAGCATGAGTATGACCTTCTTCGCAGCTCCCAGTGACAACCCACAAAACATTTCTAACCACCACGGGCCGGCCTGTTGGGGAGGATGGTGAGGGTGAGGACGACTACCCCAGGCAGAGATGGCAGCAGGGACCCCAACCCCAACCACCCACAACCTCCCTAGCTGCCCACACTGCTGCCATCTTCACCCAAACTAGACTGGAGTAAAAGTGGCCCCATACCCATCCTGTCTGCTGGGTGGTGAGCAGGGTGCTCACCCAGATAGCAAGAGATGGGGTTCACACGTTGTTGAGCCAGCACCAGCTGGCAGAGCTCCTCAGTCACCAGGACATGGGCTGGAGCAGCACCTGCTCCTTCAGAGGTGCTTCTGGGGTCTGAGCACCTCCACCAGACCAGAGGCAGGGTATCAGACCTTTTGTCTGTTTGTTTAAAAAAAATAAATCCAGAGTGACCAAAGTATAAGAGCTCAGCATTTTACAACCTACATATGCTAAATGCTAAAATGTAAATGTACGTTTCTGTCGTGTAACTATCAGACACTACCAATGGAAACTCCTGGTAAAGAAGTGAAGGATTCCATCAGGTTACATGGATGGAGTACTAAAGATTCCCAAATGTTTGTCTTAACTTCCTGGATGCCTCTTTCAACCCCTAAAATCATCACTGGAAATCAGGTTCAAGAACAGAAACTGAAGAGAAATCAGTGACACATTTCCCCATGACAGTCCATTGCTACTTAGAAGGAAAATATAAACTGTTTTCTTCATTTCTTGAGATACAAATGAAGAATGGCTTCCCATCTTAACACCTTTAAAGGACAGACTATTTCTGCTGCACTGCTGTTAATCTTGTTTTATAGTTCTACTACCATGAAAAAGGAACATCACACTTCCAAAAATGATTGCAATTATCAGTCATTAAGGATGCTGCTCATAATGCAGTACAAATCCCTTATAAAATAACTTCAACTGATAATGTTTAATTTTATCTCAACTAAGCAACAGCCTAGAAAGTAACAGGCACCTTTGCAAATTGAATACAAACCAGAAAGCATATAAAGATTTTGTTCTTTAAGTGTTTGCATGCTAATCCCTAGAGTAGTTAATGTCACAAGAAGATAGCCCCCAAGGGTACCCATATACAGTACACAGTCACTTGTGAGATGAATTTATGTAACTTGAAAAGAATCAAAGATTCCTGAAAATATCAAGTCAACAGAACATGCAATTGGCATTTGCAGTCCAAAAAAAAACAACCAACGTAAGAAAGAATTCTGAAACTCTGAAATTTCAGTCCTGGTCTGATACGGCCTCCCATCACAGGACGCTGACATTTAAAAGACTGTTTAGAGAAAGTTGGATGATGTCTGTGCCCAATCCAAATCTGTAGCCGCACAGATGTCAGTGAAGCTGAGATCATTTATCCCACCCGGGGCTGTGTGATCACCACCACGCACGATGTGAAACGTGGAAACGATCTGCAGTGATCGCAGAGGGAGAAGACCAACTTCTTCCTCTTTTCAAAAACAGTCATTAAACTTAACAATGCTCTCTGCGGCAGGCACGCTCCAGAGGGAACTGTAATTCTTTCTTAGCTGCAGAGATATCCCATCTTCATTAGGAACTGGAGCTCTATCAAGTGCATTTATTCAGAAATATTGCTAAACTTCCTCTTCCAACAGCTGCCTTCACAGTTATATATGCAAAACATGAGGCTGGATTTACCCATTAATCTCACAGAAGAGAATTAGATTGATGTCATGTAATTTGAATAGTAATTATATGAGCTAGAAAATGTTCACAGTAATAAAAATGGTTATAAACAATTCTAGATCCACAGAGTATGATGGATGATTTGTTATGACACTGAATAATGTTTTAAATATTGCATTGCTTAAATTCCAGCACACAGGACCATATTCAAATTCAGGGTAACTTGAATTTGATTCACACTAGAGGTTTGCCTGAACCATAATATCTTAATATAAAAATGTGGGTACAGCCAGTTGCCCACAAATGGTTTTGCTAACAAGGTCAATTAAATGTGATGTTTTATTCAAATTTTGCTTGATTAAAAAACAAATCTTGGGCAAGCTACTGGGAGGTTTTGGTCCTGTAAGCACAACACAATTTTGAAGTGTCAAAATGAATCTTGGAAGCCACATTAGAGCTGGATGAGAAAACTAGCACGGTCCAAACTGCAATAGGTTATATCCAGCAACGGATGCAGCAGCTTGAATATCTGCCTCCAACAACACCACTCTTCATAACGGCACCTACTGGGAAACAAATATTCTAGCAACCCACCCAAATACCATTTTCAATGGATATTTTTAAACTTCAATCCACCTTTGGCAACCAGCTATTTTTTACGATTCCTACTACTATTTTTCTAGAGTAAAAATGATGGAAAGATGTTGGTTTATTTTTGTTGCTGCTTCACAGCTAATCAAATTTGATATTTATATTGTACTGGGATAATGAAATGTCAAGACGGATATTATAAAAACATTTCTGAAGACTGCAATTTAACCTTCAGCAATTCAATATGATTCAATGGTGTCTATACACTTGCAAATAATTGTATTTTAGATCCTTGCAAGCTGATGGCAGAAATAGACACTTCCCTCTTAGGCTGCTGGGTCTGGAGTGCCACTCGGTGGCCAAACATAAACACACTTGTTGTAGTAGACACCTATCTAACACTAGTCGAGAGGTCTTGTAGAGTCTATAGTTTGGGATATACTGGATTTGGAAACAATCATTCTGAAGTTGCTTATATGACAGCCTAACACAATAAGAAACGTTTTTACTTCTCACATAAACTCTGACCATGGGACTTTGGTGGCAGTCAACATGCCCTTGGTGAACTGGAGAACCTCCAACTCTAAAAGTCTCTCACCTCTTGTGCACAAAAAAAAAAAAAAAAGAGCAGCTTGAAAACCAGGCTGTAACAAACATGCACCAAGCACAGAGAGAGACCTGTAACCCATTCTCACCAGTGGGTAACTTTGCATCTTGTAGCACTGGGGAGCTTGCATTCATTTATTTATTTCAAACTAAACAATCAGTTTCTTCTCTTAAGCTGATATGCCTATTTTGAACAGAGAAGGAATCCGAAACTAAGATGGGCCAGGCAAACAGCAGCTTGTAAACCTGGGAGCATCTCATTACGGTACCACTTCTACACTGCCATCACAGGAGAACAAATTACTATTTATTTACTTGCAGTACCTCACAACTCCAAGCCAGAGCTGAACGTGCATCACTCTGATCTGGCCAGTCTTGAGGGCAAAGCACTCCCCGTACCATCAGAAAACCTCCACTTCCTCTTACTCAGCTGCCTCCCAGACACTGAGATGCAACAAGGATTTCTGTGTTCCTACTTGGTTCTTTACAGAAGCAGCAGCCACGCAGGAGCGCTCACATTCAGCATAGGCATTATGCAGCAGGCAGGTGGTAAAGATGGAGAAAATTAGTTTATGCATGACCCACATCTTTGGTCCTTCAGACAATAAGAAAAATTTCAAGTAACACTACAAACATTTGAGAACTGCCTTGCAATCACCTGAATTAGTTGCATTGTTCCTTTTCCTCTTGGACAGCACAATATATGGGAATTCTTAACTACAGAAATGAGATTTTATTATATCAAACGATGTCAAACATCTACTATTATTCATATCTTTACTATGAACTTTCCAAATTGCTGGCCAGCCTCCCAGAACACTTTTACCTCTTGTTTTCTCTCAAGGGTAAGTGGCTCATGATAACATCTAACAAATCTAATCAGAGTGCACTTTTATGATAAATATTACTATCTGAATAAATCCCAACTAAATCAAATTAGCTGAATACTCAGCCTTCTTCAATAACCCATGCACATCAGTTTAAAAAGATGAAAAAATACTAAGTTATTATGACTTGACATTGGACCATGAACAACTGTCAAATATAGCACAAGGCAGGAAAAGACGATGAATTCTTAATTCAACAAGACATTAACTCATCCTGCATCAATCCACACCACTGGGCAAGGCTCCTGCCCTGACATGACTAATACTTGGGCATCAGTCTAAAGGAACAAGAAACTGCCTGTAAAGGCAGAAGTTGCTGCATGGGACACTTGTACCAATGTAGGAAAACCTCAGAGGGTCGGGAGTTACTGAAAGGCATGTTTATACTGCTCACTTCAGCTGAGGCTGGGATGCTGGAAATATTTACAGTAATACAAAATAAAGTCACTACGACTGCGCCTGCACTGTGGCAGCACAAATGTCTTTCTTTTAAAAAAGGGGGAAAAAAACCCAAACCAAACGAGGTAAAGCCATCAGAAAAAGCCCACATGATTTTTGTAAGAAATCTCGGAGCTCACTGTTCCTTATGGTTTCACTGCATAAGGGGCCACGAGAAGCAGCTCTGGAGTGCAGAAGGCTCATTGTAGCACCATTTTCTTAAACCAGAAGGTTAGAAACAGTGACAGTGTGCTGAAACCACATCATCCTTCCACAGAGGAGGTGCTAACAGAGCCCTGAAAGATGCCAACATTTCCACCAAATCAGCTACAAAGCCATCATCTGGTTTTGCCCTCAAAGGTATCAAAAGCAGTACATTCCATATACCTTTAAATCCCTGTGTCCTAACAAAAAATGTAGTCTGACCAGTGAACATCTGTAGGCAGCATCATCCTGTGTTATTCATCACTTGAAAATGGAAAAATAAAAGGACATGATTTGCTGGGAGCAGGTGAGCTACGCACCTGAGATATGACATGTTCCACACATTTCAGGGAGGCTGAAGTCCAACCAGTTTCATGCTTGAGGAGGGCAGTGGTGGGCTATGACGAGCCCACAGAGCCCACTGCTGTGGGGACAGAAAGCTGTGCTGAACTGGTCAAGTGCCCAGCGAGTAGCAGCAAGCTGAACTCACCAGCTCCTTGTGCGTTTCATATGATTTCAGCAAAGTGCTTAAGCACAGGAACCTACCACATACTCTTTGTATAGTAGGAAACATTTACTTTTGTGAATTATTACAAACAGAAGGCTCTTGAAAGAGCTTACTCTCCAACAGGACCCCTTAAATATTTACATTCTGTGGGCTGATGTGCAGCAAGGAGTGCTTACTGCTAAGGCTGCTCCAACCATGCTAGATGGAGAGCTTGCACACAGCACACGGCTGTACTGCATCTGTCACAGCAGGGGCTCAACTTCAGAAAACAAGCTGCTATGGTCCAGCTTCTGCCTAAACTGCCCCTCAAGGACATTTCCCAATAAACCACCTGTATTTTTCTCTCCCAGGACACTGCTCAGCCACCATTTCAAATGCCTCTGAGCAGCCCCAGCTGGGGACTGGATGCAACTTTACCCTCCACATTGCAGCCTTCCCGAATCAGCAGAAATAATTCACTGCAACAGATAGATCTTAAGGGGGTTTCATCTTTTTTTTTTTTGCTCTCTAGGAACTGAAGCTGGCTGTCAAATGAAGCTGCTAATACAGCCTTCCCTCCCCTCCCAAATGCAATTAGTATCTTGGTAAGCAAGAAACCCAAGATGAGTGAAAATGGAGAAGGAATGAAACAGGAACATTTGAGTCACTTCTATGACAGGACTGAAGCTTTTACTAATAGTGAAAGTGCAAAACGCACATTCACCAGCTCGGCTTTTAGCTTTCCATTTGGAGAGAGAAGCAGACATTTACCAAAAGCAAACAAAAATCTTGAAAATTCACAATAGGTGGTTCCTGTTCTGAGACAGCTTTAGTTTATCATTCTTTTTTCTTTATTGCTATTTAATGACTCATATCATGCGACTCTTTCCCCATTCCTAATGTCTGCTGCTGAAGTCTCCTCTAGAGAGATAGTACTTGGATGCCTGAGGGAAAGTCAGAGAGAAAGATAACTACAAAAAAAATCACGGTCTGCATTGAAACAGATAAAACTTCCATTGCCGAGATTAGCTTATATGGTACAATATATGGGGAGATGGACAGATTTCTTTACATGGGATTACAGGGTGAATCCTTCCATCAGATATATATACAGACACATATGAAATAACTTCTTTGAAATCAGCTGAATTACTTTGGATTCACAGCCAGAAATTTAAGGTCTGAAATGAGCTTACTCTGTGACTTGGCAGCTGGAAAATCCAACTGATTGTCGGAGAGAAGGTGCATCTTCTTTTGGTATAAAGCCAAGAACCGTAGGCAGAAAAACCAAAACCAGATGTTATCGTAGCATAAAGACCCATTAGTTATTAAATAATTTCATGTATGATAACCTGTTAAACTAAAGCTGTAACTGTCACAAATAGTCCTACCCCTATTTCATCGTTACAGGTTATTGGATTCACCTTGGCTAAATATGAGCCATACTGTAATTACTGCACAAGGTTGCCACTAAGCCCAGCTCTTTACTTCCATACATTCCCTAAAGAACGCACTGCAGTCCTAAACATTTTGGTATGGGCTGTTTTATATCATAGCAACTAATACAGTTGCCTCCTGCTCTCAAAACTTTAAGTAATAAATCTGTTTCCACAGATGTGCATTATCTCACTGCTGGCTAACATCCCTGACAGCACAGGTAAGTGAAGATGTTTTATACAGTACATAAAATGGGAAATCAGAGATCTATTCTGTGGAAATCAATAAAAGCCACATGATTTCACAACTAGGCTTGCAGAGATTCCTCAGGGATTTCCCTGGAGAGTTATGGCTAAGAATTTAAAAACTGAGGATACTGTAAAACCAACACTAGGGCATTTTCCAAGTGGGCAGATAACTTAATTTGGACAGTAACATTGCTTGGACTCAGTAAAACATACATTACAGCTAAATAACAATAGAATCTCTTTTTGAAATAAGTCTGGCTCATGCTCTTTGACCAGCTCTGCACAGCTTTTGACACCCAGACAAGTAAACTGCTATGGGCACATCACATCCTCCTCTCCTGCCCACCAGCACTCACCCTGCAGCCCTGCACCTGGGTACCTCACTGCACTGCCCTTCAACGCATGCTCTGCAGCACAGCATCCCTCCTGCACTGGCTGGATATACACAAATCTGGCTGCAAGCTACTCACTGGTAGATGACAGTACAGTCACATCCTCTATGCTCTCCCTGCCATATGCAACAGGGCAGAGGGGGATTTCCCAGGTGGCAACCTACAGAAAAACTGGAAGGACAGCTGCATACCAGCAAACGCATGCTGAAAGAAGCTCTGCAGAAAGTGGTAGAGAATATTTTCCGTGTTTTCTGTCTTCCTTGTGAGACTGCAGAAGTCACACCAAAAACCTCTGGCTCTTACTGAGAGTAACCAACTGCTCAATAGATAATGCCTTTAGAAAGAATTGCATAGAAATAGGAATATATTCTGCCATGGTCTGTGGCTGAGGCAGCAGACTGCCAGCCTGTTCATTTGCAGGCTTGATGAACTGCTCTTCTCCAGGGCAGTGTGAAGCGGTGGGGTGCTGGGACAAATCAGCTTGCAAGGACCACAGCCAGACCACATGCGCTGGATTCCTGATGCTCCGTTCACACCTGCTCCCTATGCAATACTGAAGGCAGGTTTGACGTAGAAATCTGCTGGGAATAAGATTCTCCCTACACTCTACTACTGGACATTTTAAAATCTGGCTTGGTTTGACTGTAGTTACCTACTTCCCCACTGCCTGCTGTGACTCCCTATTGACTGCACAGAGGTAGATACGGACAGAGAAGAAAGCGTGTCCCCTCCTCTTCCCAGCAGCAGCTGACGCTGCTCGCCCCAAACAGCCAGCTGAAGCTCTACATGCCTTTGATGATCTGCTCTTGCCATGCAAAGCCTCCAACAGTATAATTAAAGGATTCCCCAGCTAAGCAGGAAAGCAATTTATCCTTGCAATTATCAGAATGCCTCAGAAATCTTTCAAGCGCCCTTCAAGCAGCACTGGATTTGCTCTGACAGAAAGAGTAACTGATTCCACTCGGGTAAAGGTGGAAAATTCAAGAGACACGTTAGACTGCGGTTAACACAGCAGAGATGGGGTGCCCTCAGGAACACCCTCAGTCCTCCCTGGCTCCAGGGACAAAACCATCAATGCTTTGCTGCTAAGCTGCTGGAGATGAGCTCCTTGAAGTGTAGGTCTTTCATCATGGATGCCTATTTGATAACCATCAGTCCCTAACGTAAATAACAGATTTCCATTTCAATTGATAAGCGTCATTTAGTGTGCATCAAAAGGACCTCTATTGGTTGAAGGGATTAGAAAACCAGGACTTGACTCAAGAATGCTTTGAAGCTTCTCCCTGATGAGTTTCTTCTCCCAAATCTCCATCACTTGCTTATTTCAATCTCCATAAACAACATTATTTCATCCACCAAGTTTTGCAAATTCAGGTAACTTTGGTAGCACCGCTCCTTAGATGGGGAACCCAGGCCCAGGGTTAAATAATGTTTTGCCAATTTTGTAATGTCATTAAGAACCAAGGAAAACATTTGTGTTTGCCATGACTTTGATGTGAAATGTATTTAAATTAAGAAGTTTAGGCTGAGCTTGGAGCAAAATTAAAAACCCCACATGGGACACAGCCACATAGGAAAGCAAATTCAATGAGCTTTGCAGAAATCACTATAGTGATCCAAGAAAAAAAAAAAAACATTGTTAACTTGCTGTAAGAATGGCTAAATTACAAAGACAACAGTGAAACATTATAGTCAAAACACGTAATCATGAAAGAATTTAGGATTTTTCCTTGAGGCCGCTGCAGCCCAGGCCCCTAGTGGGTCTGTGCACGGAATTTCTATTGTCTTCAGCAGACTTTTGTATGGAAGAATCACTAACTAAAGGACGATCCTAATGAGGGCAATCCTTTAATCCAAACCAATTCATTACTTTATGTACTGGTATGAAGTACAAGGACATTTTCATAACAAATTTAACACCAAATTAATTTGTGGGGGGAAAGGAGGAGGGAGACCGAACAAACCCACAGTAAACTTGGTAATAGAAAATGGAAAGGGTTACATAAAAGTGTTTTCATGCCACTGAAACAGGTTTAAAACATTTATACATATATACATACATATACACAAATACACATATATTATTTTTTTTCCAAAAGTCTTCAAAACAAAGCATTACAACAAATTTTCTCAACCATGAGAATCAGAAAGGGTACCTAAAATTGTTATCAAAAGACAAATTTTTAGAAATACAAAATAATAAGTAAATATTTTTTTAGAAAAAAAAATTACTTCAAAACTTCTTCCCAAATTCAGCTCATCTGCTAAATACTCACATTTCTACTTTTCTTTTTGCTGAATCTGTTAGAAAGACAGCCTACCTCCTTTCTAACACAGTAAGCAAGAAAGCCATCTGGCCGTATGTGGCAATACCTACTCTGATAACAGAAACCATATTCCTCTTCATTTTGAAATGCAACATTAAAAAAATAAACTGCCATACCCTTACTGTGCACTGCAGGACACCTCCTCAGACCAACAGGCAGCAGTAGCCAGTGGGGTTGAGCACAGTTGTCTCTACTTGTCACCTCCACAAGAGTGACCCAAAGAACGGATCTGTCTGCCCCACCACTACAAAGATACCAGGAAGATGTGTTCATCTTAGCCCACACAGAGTGAACAGATTTGCGGCATTTTAGCTATGGTAGTTTTGAATCTTTGAATGGGTTTTGATATTATCTGAGACTAGGAGAATGTTAAAATTAAATATTAATTATTCTCAGTATTTTGTTTAGGAATTGCTCCTTAAATAAGGCAAAATTACAGTCAAACCAACCAAGGTTTATTCATTTGGATAGCCCAATAGCATCATCCCAGTACTTTGGGATGAAGCAATTCCACCATTGTGATCCATGGCCATGCTTAAGCCACAACTTGGGGAAATGAAACAAGCAGAAAGGAAAAAAAAGAAAAGAAAGAGAAAAAAAAAAAAGACTTCTAAATGTGGTTGCAATTGGTTACCGTGATCCAAAACTGCATGCCAAAGAACATAGAGAACTGACAGCTCATGTTCGCAACCTGCATTTCCCAGCAGCCAGAACATGTTGAAATAGAAATAATATAGGGCACCCTAAAAGAAGCTATTCTGCAGGTTTGCATTACCATACATTCATGCAGCCTGCAAACACCACCTCTTCTGGGTATATGATGGCCATTTGTCTTGCAAAGCAAAAATCCTCAGCAAGAGAGAGTGGAAGAAAAGGTCCAAGAATAGGCATGGATGCTCTGTCCGTGGGCAGCTCTCACCATGTCCACAGTGTCACGGGCATACTGCTATCCTTAGATATACAAAGGAGTAACATGGAGAAAGTAAGCACATACGCAACACAGATCCAGATGTAAAAATAGTTAGTCGAAGTAAAAATTTTTCTAAAAATACTCACTATAAAAATAAATCTGTTTTATTTTAAGCATTATTAAAACATAATGCAGTGCAAGATAAAGCAAATTAGAAGGAAATAATGGAAAGTTCAGGATCTCAAAATAGCAGTGTAATTCTGTGCCAGATTTTGATTCAGTTACTGCCCTGGAACAACTCCAGGTTTACACCAGCCTGTCAGACTACAATTTGCCACCATATATGTGAAATCTTCCTCTGAGTCAGTGCAAAGAAACTCTACAAAAAGCCTGAAGAACTCCAAGAATCTCTGTACAACAAGAGATGCACAAAGGGGAGTCCAAGAATCCTAAGCAAAAATATTTTGCTTTGTCCAAGTATGCACATGTGGAAAAAGTGCCTCTGAAACAACTGCAGTTTGCAAAACATCAGCATACAGAAGTGCTGAAATTACCTCTCCACCCGAATGCAAAGTGTTTGCAGCTGCTGCCATACCCTGTTTCTGGTCGGTTGGAAACCTGCGTGCTGCACTCCCTCCTCCTCTCCTAAACCTGGAGAGGAGGGAGAAGATAGAGCCATGACCTTTCTGTTTGCTTTTGGCTTTTCAGAGCGCAGTACACCAACTACAGTCTTCCTAAAAAACAAAGCTGCATGTCAAGAACGCAAACCTCCTCTTCTTGACAAACGATTGCTTCCAGTCCATGGCATGGAAGACTGCCTCCTACTTATTAAAGCAGCTCCATAAAGTAAGCTGTATTTTAATCAGCATTTTCTGCCCAGACAATATTTTTCACTGAGCACTGTTTTCCCCTAGGAGACTGTCCTGCAAGAGCTACCAAAAATTAAGCGTTTTAAAACTAGAGGTTTTCAGTACCATGAGATATGATCTTAAAAACCTCCTGCTTCTGGCTCCACAGTCTGTTTGGGTGCCAGCCTTAGCAACAGCAGGGTTCGACAGAGGGCAGGGACAGACGTGGAGACAAACAGCTCAGCCCTCCTAGCTGGCGTGTGCCGGGAAGAAATACCTCAAAGTTCTCAGCAAAGCCCACAGCAGCATCAGCCCTCAGCCATGGACTGAGGACTGGTAGCCCCAGCCTCTCTGCGCTGTGTCACTGCAGGATGCTCTCACCCCCTGGTATCACAGGCTTGTGATTCTGCAGTAAATGAATGATCTCTCATACAAATTTGGAAGTCTGATCTTTCTCTTGCTTGCTAGTCTGCATGTCCAGAAACAGTAAAAGGTACTTTTCACACCTCTGCTTCAATCTGGAAGCAACACAGTGGGGAAGGGACAAGCTCCAAAGGAGAGGGGCTAGCAGCCATTTTAACCAAACAAGCAGTCTGTAAGAGTACAGGGGCCAACCAAAACTCAGCAGGCATGTCAGATATAAAGGGCATATTCTGCTCAGCTCCAGCCCCTTCACGCCGTACCCCAACCCATGCCCATGAAAGCCAACAGGAAAAACATGGCAGTGTGGGTGCCCTTGCTGACCATCCCTTGTTACTTTGTTCACGAAAGCTATCTATAATTCAACACACGCAGATGACAGCAAATCAGGAAACACAGCACAAGAGAAAAGTAAAAGACATTTTCTCAATTAAGACAGATGTGTGTAATAACAGCACTAACAAGAGGAGACTGTGTATAAGCACTCCCGGTTAACAGACTTCTCTGAACTCCTTCCTGCCCCTGTTCATATTTCTGTGAGACAGGAATACAAAATTATTCTGAAGGAAACAGTCACCCCAAAATGATGATGTCTGGTTAGTCATCACATAGCTGCACAGCCCTTCCCCTCCAAGTGGGCACTCAAAAGCTTCTCTCCTCCTGTTTTGCGTTGTGTCTAAAGCACATGCACAACAGGTTCATACTTATGTGGAAAGAATTGCTTTTTTTGGCAGTCTCTTAACTTGCTTCTATAACATCCTACACGTTTTACAGTTTCCCTTGTTCTTTCATCCTTCAGATCATCGTCAGCTTGGCTCTTTGCTGTGCTGCTTCAGCTAAGGGAGGGGAAGAGAGTGGAGGAGGAGGAGGAGGGTCTGGTTTTGGCTCCAGTTCACCTTCCCAGAGCAAAGAGCCTGAAAACAGTTTGAGTCCTGCTGCAATGCGTGCTGTGGAGTTGAGGCTGCAGGAGTCCCAGGAAAACAAGTGCTTTCCAGATCAGCTTGGCAACTCAGCAGCAACATGCATCATTAAAATCCACGTCCTTCCACTTAATCAGTAGAGATATATCTACCTGTACGACCCCCATCTGGGGTCTCATGTTAAGAAGTGTATTATTGTCTGAATGGCTGGGAGCAAAAAGGTGTTTTCATCTGGTTTACTTACTTCAAAACTCCTGTAATTATTGCTGCCACAGCCTACTCAAAAAACATGCAGCATTGACTGCAAGAGAGAATTCATAACACAGTGATATCCCTGGTTCACAAACCTTACAGAGAAACCAGTCACTGAAGTCTACAGCCCACGACCATGAAGGATCATCTTCCCTTGCCTAATTTCCACAGAGTTCTTGAAACTGCGTTACTGAACTCGTACACTGGACAAAGAGCTATGCTCACATGTGCAGAGTAAAACCTTATTAAATCATTAGTCACGCAGAGCCTTAGGACAGGGCAGAACAACGTAACTGAGTTATTTGTAGCAGTTTCATAACTGGACACTGACTGTGATCCAAAGATGACGCTTTGGGTCAATGCTGGATGGCCGATTTCTTCTGCGCACCCCACAGGGGCCACCCTCATGTCGAATACAGCCCCACAGCAGCGCATGAGAACAGTCCCACCATGTCCCACGCAAGGGGCTGCAACTGTCGCCCCCCACCTGCTCACGTTCAGCTGGGCCATATGGGCCAGGTGTGACAGTGACTGGGGCTGAAGCCACGAGGACTGTTTTTAAATGTACTTGTTACTCGTGGTCAGTGTATCTTTACTTCTGTCATCTGGATGGAATTATTGCCCCTTTCAAATTGAAACTTAGTACATTTCATTTCAAGATGACTTTTACAAGTCCTTCTATGTGATACTCATTTCAACAGTGCTCTAATATTGCACAACAGTCATATGATCCAGTGTGTGTGTTTTATGAGACAGACATGACACATGAAAATTAAAACCAGGTTCCTTGTCTGGAATACAGAGAGGAACTGCAGGGGAAAAAAAGAAAAAACAATGAGAGCGTGTGCCCAGAGATCAGGGCGGAGGGAAAAGGGAAGGAAAAAACAGGATGAGACATCAGAGTCATTTCATCCTGCCCAGAGTGAAAACAGCTTTCATCAGTATGAAAGACAATTAATTTGCATAAATTTACTGCAGAATACAATTGAACTGTGCTCCTGCATTTCAGGACTGGCACTGGAAATAAGGATTGCTATGCCTATGGCCCAGTCATTTATCAATAAGTTACAATATTCCCTTCTGCAAGCAAAATTTTATAATTGCCCTTGCACTGCAAATGACATTTTCTGTAGATACTACATCCAAGGAGAAATACAGAGAATCGGGTTTTAAATGCACAGGATTTTATGTTTGGTTTGTAACCCAAGACCTAAGCACCCGGTAAGAACCTGGAAGTATTTCCTGTGGTTGACAGTATCCTTCTTAAACGTTCTGCTTAACATGGAGGGTTCAGAGGTATTTCAAACATCTCAGTCCTGATCTGAATGCACCTCTCATTCAGACTCATCCTTCAGATTGCATGACTGAACCATTTATAAGACTGCCAGCAGGTACAGTCCTTTTGATCTGTTTAACTTTGAATACATTTGCATTGGCATGTATGCATCATATATTATACTCGGAACAGCACAGGCAGAGCAGAACACCTCCACCTGAGGAACGGTATGTAGCAGATGTAGTCCACAAGCTTTTGCAGAGGTCACAGCTGGAAAAATCCCTTCCACTTTGTCTGGCCTGATGTTACTGGCTGAGACAAAGAGGCTCCCACTTTCAACCAAGTGTACTTCCTTGGTTAGAGAGTTATAAAATTGGGTCATTTTAGGAAGTTAGGTAACACAGCAGGTGTTATATTTACAGTTACATGAGCACAAACAGAAAGACCTGAGGTAATCAAATCTCATGCTTGAAGGATCCATAACATGATCGCCAGCTGAGATCAGGCACAGGCTACTTCATCCCACACCCTTTTATGCACTGAACAATCGACCAGGTGCAGGCACTGTCTTCTTGTTTACTTCTCAGTTTCTCCTTCTTCAAGGCATCCACTGCTGGAGGTCAAATACAGAACAAGATGACAATCCAGGTCTATTTGTTTTACCCCATATAAGCCAGGTGTGGATGAGACACAAATATTTCAGCACATACAGACAGTGGGTAGGCACGCCTGGACTAGCCAAAATGCTTGTACTTCTCCATACATCTCAAACACGTACCACAGGATGACATGAAACTAAAAACATTCCTCCAAACGTGAATGATCCTTCACTTTCACTGCCTCTCTCACTGGTAATACCGCTAGAGATAGTAACATTCTTTAGGTAAATATATGTTGTGTTGTATGGCGATAGACTGTTTCTCAAATGAGTTCACCTCTGTGGGTTTTTGGAACATAGAATTTTAAATTAATACCACCACATCCATATGCATTTTATGATGGCCTGCCTTTAAAAAATATTTTTAAACATAGATGTTGATTTTATGGGGAACTGAATGCCAAGAAGCAAGTAAGTATAAAAATACATAACAAAAGAACAAAAACATTTCTTTATAGTGAGAAAAGCCACTGGACACAAACTCCTAAGTCATTTTTATAACTTCTGTTCTACAGACTACTCAGGACACGCAACACACAGAACACCCATGGGCTGTGCCTGCATACGCAGTTACCCCAACCATGGTTGCAAGTTTCCACTAGTAAACAACTAATACTGTGCCTGTTGGGCTACTTTGCATATACAAATATCAAAAAATAAACAAGTACCACATGAAGTATCTGATCACTGTGAATTTTCAAATTGTCTTTCTCTGCTTTGCTGCTTCTTTTGTTAATCGCTTTAATGAGCAATTTATCTTTATTTCTTCTAATATCTGTGTATCGACAAAACACCAAGGTCAGCATGTGCTTGTCAAAAGTATGCTATTTGATGGATAGAAAAGGAAAAAACAAGCAGGAGTCATAAAATGCAATAGTACCCTTCAGCCAAATCTAACTACTACCAGTATCAAAGGAAGACTCATCATGAACTTCAAACAGGACTAAAAATTGTTTCTAAAACTACAATTAAAAAAGCAGCTTCCAGACAATGAGAGAACAGCAGAACTGACTGTATGAACAGGAAATAATGTAAGTAAATTGACTTAATTGAATATGCATTCATTGATAATCAAGATCACCACTAAACTGCTTGCTCACACTCTCCACTGCCGCTAGTGCAAAATATCACAGAATGACACAGCCCGTTTTTTCTCATCCCAGAAGAGCAATCAATCTCTATTCAATCTAAAGAAAATGACAGAGGGAAAAAAGGGCAATAGCTGATTTTCTTTGTGGCACTCTGCAAAGAGGAACAAAAGGGCCCCAAGATAGTATTATTTCTGTGGGCTTCAAAAGAAAAAAGGAAGGAAAATGATCCTTATAATATTCATAATGTATTTTGTTTTTTTTAAAAAAAAAACAAAATAAATTGGAAAATTATTTGTTTTAATCAATCTTTTGGAGAATTCATTAAAGGACCGTTCATAAATGTGAAAGTAACATCCTCAGCCAATGCTGCTTGTCTAAGACCAATCCATACTGCTCACAGTCCTGTAAAACTGCCTTGATCTGCTTTGAGACAGGTGCCCATTTTAGTTGTCTTGAAGGATGCTAAAAATACCACGTAGTAAACTGGCATTGTTCTTGTGTGCATACAACCTTTTGCATGTATATCTTACCCCCAGGAAATACATGAAACCTGATCAAGTTTTGTGCTTAAATGTAGGCAAATGTAAATATAACAGTGTCTATCTCGTAAAAAATAAAGGGGGCGCACGGGACGAAGGGGCGGAGACAGGACAATGTCTACTTCTGTCATTCCTCCATATTGAAGTGAACCAGGCAAATCAATTTTGATTCACCAAAACTTTGGTAAAATTAAATAACTTCATTTCTCACCCCAAGGAAACCATGAGGACTCATGGTACCAATACCAGTGTACTGCTGTATCAGCATAAACACTCTCCTAATTTTTCTGTATAGCCTCTAGAAAATAATTCAGAGATGGACAATATTACGTGGCTAGGGTCTGTATCCTCAATGTAAAATCTGAAATCTGACGTGAAGCTGCCTGCCCTTACCAAGAAGTGCTCAGAACAGAAAATTTATAGGGACACACTTTCAATGATGTGAAACCTGAAACTACCCTTACACCCATCTCCTCCCCGAAACCATTCACTGGGTGTGCAAGGTAACTGCACACAGGGACAAGCGAGGGCTATAGGGATTACTCACACTATAAGGGGACCAGGACAACAGTGACCAATGCTATCTTACCCTTCTTTTATGTTTAGAAAGGGGAGAATGAAACACTGCATTAAGTTAATATATATTATCTGTGAGGAATGCATGGCTTTTTTGGAGGTTTCATTTTCTGCTAAAGATCCCTGCATTTTACAACTGGGAATAGCAGCCTGAGCCATAGCTTTTTTTAGATGGTGAATAAGCCTCTTAAATATCTTAGATACACGTTGATTATGCCAAACTGTTCCAGACATGAAAAGACCATGGCTTACTTTGTGCTATACATCGAGGGCCACAATCATTTATATGATCTGGACACTTAGCAAAAGAAATATGAAACAGATTTCACTTGCTAGAATATGAACAATGTGTCTCCTATATTACACAATATGTAGGGTGTTTTTTCATGTAACACTCCTCTGATCTTGGAGCAACTTGAAACAGTGGTTTATATTGAAGTGGTAGGGTATCAGACCAATTCTATAGGTTTAGTGAAGTTGCTGTGGAGTTGTACTGCTATGAAATGAATAGGGAATTTGCTTATGAATATACAGCCTTCTATTAAAAACATCTTTTCATATCCGTCTAATCAGGCAGCACTTTCACCATCACCTGACACATGCACCCTAACACATTTCATGTTATTCAGCTCATCTGCTTTGGAAGAATCAATTAGAAAGATAGCCCTGAGATATGAACCAACACACCAGCTTAACCAAACCAGAGGGTTAAACCATGGAGCATCTCCAGCTCATTCACAATGATGACCTTCATTTATACCATCAGTCATACCTCCTGTCAGCTGGAAATACAGAAACACCGTTCATATCTTGAGGCTGCAGGATAATTTGTCTGTATACTGTCCGATTTCAACAGGAGCATAAGATACTAGGGAACTAGGCATTTTTTTCTGTGAATTCTCTGCTCATTTTTAAATAACCTTCCCAGGGAAGGGGAGGGAAGTAAAATTCCTCATCACCCTGGAATCTTTTAGAGAAAGGCCCTGTACTTTAGGAAGTACATTTCTGACACCTCCCTCTCAACTACAGTCTGCAGTCTCTCACACTCCCTCCTTACCTCACGCATGATGGCGACAGACAACCCAAGCACCAGAAAGTTATCCAGCAAGGTACCGAGTTCTCATCCAAGGGTCAGCATCATGCCACTGAGGAACTACTGAGTTAGCCACATATTTGCCTGTCTTCATTGCACTGTCTTGGCCTTTACAGACTATATGGAAAACAGACTGCAGACCATTTTAAGTGGCTGCAAACTTCAGAGAAAGTAGTGAAAGACATTTGCTCATTTCGCACGCAGGGTCGAAATTTGGCACTCCTGCATTTCTGCATAGTCATACTCTTAGAAGAAGAAAGCATTTATTTAAAAAAAAAATCCAGTCTCTTTTTTCTTGAGAAGGCAAGGCTTCCTTTCATGTACTGGGAAATGTCATTCTTTGTCTATGCAATTATCCAAGTACATCAACAATGCACTTGAAGTAGATAAGTCAATTAATGTACAAATTACTTAACCCTTTATAGTTGTCCTTCACGTAATAAACAATCTTATTTCTATCCCATACACTGTTTAAAGGCATTGCTTCATGAATGGTGTTCTAAAACATACCACATAACCATTGCCATAACTCTTACGTTGTATTTTGGTTTCCTTTCTGAGTGAAGGTAGTGCTGCCTTGCAAAGACTGATAGGACAGGATGGAACTGATGCACTGTGCAGCTACAGATTAGTCACTTAAACCTCCCCGATTTCCAGTCTGCCCATGTGCCCATATGCAGCTCTGCACAGTATTGTTATGAGGATTAACTAAGTGACACTGAAAGGCTTTGAGACCTGCTCAGTAAAAATTACTTCTATAAAAGTGTATATGCATAAAGTGCTAATTGATGCCAGCTGGCCTTTCATCCTGGGCAGCAAAACCAGCTTCTTACCACATACATTTTCTTTAGTGGGCACAGCAGCGTATTTTTTATTTCCAAATTCCTGGGGTTTGCCTTAAAACATACAAGCCATTTGATTTTCAGGAATACTACCATTAGATTGATGCAGCAATGTATTTCAGTGATTACCTTGATTAACCCTGCACAGGCAAGAAATGTAAACACTGTAACACCCTTCAAACTGAGAAATGAGCTCCATTTGCAGTGTACAGCTCTATATTCAGCAATTTGCATCTTAGAGTGTCTGTAGCGTCCTTTTCATTTCCTATACAAACCTGACAATCTAGTTACAACAGCCCTTGAAATGAAGGAGAAAGCTGCTGTTCCTGGACTGGCCTTATATGATGCAGCATCATCAAATTAAGATATATAAGTAATTATTCTTCTTTTGATTTTCCCTCTGTGCTGCAAACAAACGACCATATTTTCTGGAGCCCCTCCCTCAGCTGCAGAAACTTGGATGTGCTCCACCTGCTTATGTTTGCTGATAGACGCCAGAGGAATTTTCACTTCATCTGTTTCACAGATGCTCAGACTCTTTTCTCAAGACACGTCATACAAAAATGTCTCCAAAATAATTAGCAGGATTTCAGTCGGCATGACTGTGATGGCTGCACGTAAGGTAAAGCTCAGACAGCTCTTAAGAAATTGCAGCTCTGGAATGAGTGTCTGGGACCTTAACAGCACTCATTTAAATCTTCTTGCATGACACATTTATAGTTTTCCATGTAGTCAAAAGGGCAAAGGGGTTGGTATGCAGAAAGCTGCTACAATGTGAGAAACATCATGCACTTCTATAACCTCTTGCGCTCATACTGACATGAAGGTAATTGCTAACGGAAAGCAAACATGCAACCTAATTCAAAGAGGGGGAAAAATATTACAGAAGGATCTCTGTAATCATAATCTCTATGTCTCACTCCAAAATAAAATTCACCACTTTACTGAGGAGCTAACTGGAATAAAAATAATCTTATGAAATGTGTTGCAAAGTAGTATTTTAATATTTAATTGAAAGATGCACCTCCCTTGGCCTTTTGACTTGCAGCGCAAATGTCAAGCAGGCTCTTGACCATCGCAAGCCTGCCCCCGCCTCGCTGCTCTCCATCCGTCCCCAGCCAGGCAGCCATCAGCCGTGCCATACTGAGTCAAACGGCAGAGGATGACTACTTCACTGCAAAACGAGGGCACGCTAACAGATTTACAGAGAAAGCAAGAGTGCCTCATGATTGTTCACAAGGCTCACACTACAAAGCCCAGGGGCTAAATTACCTAAAGTTCTCTCCTCTGGGGTCACAACAGACTTTCACAGAGTCCTCTAGTGTTACGGCAGCAAACTCAAATTGAAACTCCTTTGTCCAAAATGATAAGAATTTAATTCCCACAACATAAACTCTTGATGAGAGTATTTCACACGGCCACAAGTTACCAATGTCTGATTTCAGGCCTATGGTGACACGCAGGCCTCCTTGAAAGAGCCAACAAGGGGGATTAAGGAAAGGGATGGCTGCTTGGGCCTCCCCTCCACGCAGACACCTCAGCACCTCAGCAGGCTTTCTGTTCTGTTCTTTTTTTTTTTTTTTTTGGGGGGGGGGGGGG
>JAVJGI010000003.1:11483945-11512999 GCA_035590275.1 Ibycter americanus
GCTGAGCTGGTTGTGATGGGACACGAGGGGCAGAAGTTGCACAGGACAGAAATGCTGGGCAAATCAGCTTGGGAAAGCCTTAGGTAGAGGGAAAAAAAATAAACAAGGAACAACAGACTAAGTTTTAAAAGTGCAATGACCAATAAAAGCAGCAACACAGCATTAATAAATTTGCTGTAGAGGCATGCAGAGTAGAGTAGAAATGAGGTATTTTGCAAGCATGTAGTAAGAGACAGTTCTGATGCAAGGCCTTTGCAATCAAAATCAACAAGGCAGAAAACCAAAAATAGGCAGTAATATCTGAGCAGACATTATTCCTAAGTGACTCTTACACAAGGAATTAGAATCAGGCCCCGCAGGGCAATTTCAAGACAACGTCTTGTTTATTTAATAAGTATCCAAACAAGAAGCATTTTATTTCTATAGATTATAATCAGATCACGATCAATATTACTCACTATTCATCTTATACACTTATTATGAGCTTTTCCCTTGCAAACTAACTTCCAGTCTCTTGCTATACCAGCGTAAATCCTGTTGCTCAAAGCACGTTGAGGCAGTTTCACATGCACAAAGATGCATTAGTAGGGCCCACAGCTGATGGCACGCATTGTCTTTAGCGGCGAAAGTTACTTTTGAGAAAAGAAAAAAAATGGGAAACAGAAAGACAAAAGGGAAGATGAAAATTCTTGGCAGCAGCCACCAAGGCCATGAGAAGAGCAGCAACAAGGGCAACAGGCTGTCCCTGTGGCTTTGGTGAAAGGGCGCCCAGAGCCACAACTGGAGGGCAGGCTGCAAGGGTGCAGAGGCAGCTCCTTGAAATTGCACAGGTTAAGGCACCTCAGGCACTGCCCAGCTGTCCCAGGAAACACCTCAAATCCACTTAGTAGGTTGCATGACTGTAACATCAGGTGTGTCCCAGAGTTGCAATAGCCAAGCTCGGTGCCTAACTGCTGACAGTACACTGTGCCAGGGGAGCCCAGCTGTGGCCATGGCCCCTTTCCTGCTATACAGGCCCCGAATAAACCCCACCGTAATCACCACCCTGCAGCAAGCTTAGTACAGGGACCTTTTTCTTTTTGCCTTGTGAGTGAAGCAATTAAGCTACTCTGAAAGACCAGCTCCATTTATTTATATTACTCCTTGGCTATTTTTAAAATCTCTATCAATATGTGCAAAACTTGATTTTAAAATGCCAGTACCACTCTAATGCCATTTATACAAACTGCTAAACAAGACCTTCATTAATCTTCAACTACGATATACCACCACAGAAATTTCAACATCATGCCTTCCACAAAGCCTGAATTAATAATTTCAATAACTCAATCCAATAAAACAGGCAAGCAACGAGTATCATGCCTGCAAATGCCAGATCATTAACAAATATTTTCCCATTTCATAAAAGCATACTCTTAAGAATGCAATTATTTGCACTGTTTATGCTCCTCTCATCTCAACCTCTCAGGTTGCTGAGAAAAGCTTGTCCACTGGTGGGAACTGGAGGAATAGGATTGCCTGACTCAGGTGGATAACAATGAGCTACTGATTATTCAGCACTGACTTCACTTTGAAAAGCCTTCCAACAGAAAGAAAAAAAAAAAAATTAAACCTACGACACCACTTCAAAAATCACAGGCAGCATTTTTAACCTCTGTCGTTTCACATTACTGCAGCAGTGCCTGGAAAAGCTACAGCAGAAGAGAGAGAGTCATTTAGGCAGTTCCCTTCATGCCACCACCATAGCTCAAAGGGACAGAAATCAAGAAACATTAGAATCAGTGTAAGCCGATTAGGACATTAAGGAAGAATAAAACATACAGAACTTAAAATCTGTTAAAAGGCACAGAGAAAGGACACATTTCTGAGTAGAGGGCAACTTATTTTCTGGAGATACTCCAGATTTTCAGTTTCCATCTGGTGGTACTTAAGTGTTGTGATAAGAGAAGAGGAAGTTTCCAGCTGAAACACAAGACTGCACAGCATTTGACAGGAAAGACCTACAAGCAGAACAGCCACAGTCTAATCAAAATCCTTAGGATATGAACAGGGATGGACACATTTTTATATACGTGCATCTAAATCACACTCATGCTTCTATACAGAAACATGCTCTATTTAAATAAAAGCAAATCAGGAACCTGTGATTGAAAGTGTGGTCCAGCTAGTAAGAGCAAACAACTTATTCTCACTCTTTTTTGTGCTTCCCTAGCAATGGGTGGTTTAACTTAAGCTGAGACTTGCCATTTACAAGTATACAATAAACCAGATGGGTTTTTTCACTCTTCAGAGCAGCTACTGACCTTAATGCTTGATGCTTCAGCATTCACAAACACCATGTCCATCACAGGGAAGAGACAGGATGCATGTGGGTGCTCAGCTGCAGCTGCCAAAGAGATAACAACCCTCTGGGCACTGCATCCCACTGCCCTGCCCCAGCTCTCTCAGCTGGAGAAGGACAAGAACCTGTGGTTCCTCTGGGGCCAGAGACCTGCCTCTCACCTAACATACACCATGGCTCAAACAAAAGCAAACGACCCCCAGGAAAAACCCAGATACCTGAGTGCTTTATTGTACCCAGAAATCCTGCTCTGTTTTAGGCTGTCTGCCAAGTGGGGCTGCAACAGTCCAACCCAGGTTGCATGGCTGTTGCTCTGCACTTGCAAACAGGACTGGTGGGGAAAGGAGGGGAAGGTGGGCAAGAAAGTGCCCTTTGGTAACTACAGCCTCTGAGTCAACCCCGTCTCACTGAGCAACCAGCACTACAAACTCCAAGATGTACGCACATAAAGCTCTGTGCTGCAAACCAATGCAAATACTATTTACTTCTCCTGTTTGGCGAAATCATGCCCACAAGTCTACAAGGGTGGGAACAGCGACAGCAGAGCCAGCCCAAGCAGGCAGGTGCAGACATGCAGGAACAGGAGGAACCAGTCTTAAGCCTTCTGTTGTAAGTAGAAAATACATTTTTAGGAAACACGATGGCAACAAAGTTGCATCAGATCAGGAACTAGGCAGGGAGAAGAGCTCTCTGAATCTGTTCTATTATTTAACTTCCCAGATTTTGCGGGGGTTCCCCCTAGATTACTTCAAGAAAGACATTTCTCTGCTATTCTTAAAACCATCCCATTCAATTACAGAATGAGATTGGATCTCAGCAGAAAAGTTTTGTTTCTTCAGGATTCAGCAGCTAACATCAAATGAAAGAGAAAAGAGAAGCCTGTCTTGCAATGAAAGGACAAAGAAAAGAGCAATTGCATAAGAAAACTAATGCCCAGACCTCTGAACAGCAAAGCAATTGCATGTGTCAAGTCCCCATAACAAGATGGTGCCAGCTGAGGCCTATGTTAAAACTATGCAATAAAATTAGATGTCTGGAGCCTCTGTCAGAGAATGATGCTATCCCATTAATGGGATTACATAGATAAATTGGAGGGATTTCAGTCAAGAGAAATAAAACTATTAAGGATCAAAAGAGTGTGACTCATGAAAGAAAGTAAAAACTGGACATTGTGCTCTTGCCTGAAAAGCCCAAGTCTCAGAGCCAGAGGCTCGGTGGTACCAGCAACACCACAGCATCTCCCCCCTTACACCTGGAACACAGTGACAGATCAGATCCCACCGAGCAAAAACTCATACTATAAAATACTGGCTTGGTTACGGCAACACTATTATTGTATGACTCAGCAAGAAACTAATAATCAGAGGGGAAAGAGAAGAGGAAGGCTAATTACCTATAAACAGCTGGAGGATACAAGCCCCACAAGAGAATACATTTAGTCAGAGAAAAAGAGGGGAAAAAGAAAGAGATTGTGACTAGAAAGACTGGGTAAAATCAGAGCCTTTCAGCTAATGACTGGAGAGGATTTCTTAGCTATAGGAACAACGCATATGTGCAATCATCTTCCCAAGGCAGGTACTGGAAATCACAACTGCTGAATTGTCTGAAGTGGGACTGGCCACCACCACAAAAATACCACCGTAAGACTCCAGCACTGGCAGGAGGTGAACTAGCTATGGGGCGGGGGGAGAAAGAGAAACAGTGGAAGCAGGAAAAGGGGAGCGTTGTGGCAGCAAATGTTCCCTAGTTACCACTACTGTGTTATTTTGCAGGAAAAATAAATGAATAAATAAAAAGAGATCTCTATATACAGAATGAGATTCTCTTCACTGAGGGGCTCAACATCTCCCTGCAATCCATCTTTTCCAGCTGGAGGACTGTAGGTTAAGTAAAAAGGTTCATTTAAATTCTACACACATTCACAGAGATAAACTGATTTCAGAAAGCATTATTATGGCTGAACTCTCTCTCACTAGGGGTGAAAGCCAGATACTTTGTGAACCATTTTTATGATAGCTAATATTCTCTAAAAATTCATTAGATGTCAACATAAAGGACAAAAGACATCACAGTGGAAGCGCAGATGCTATGAGCTACCGTATAAAGCATATTAGGGTCACTTGCCCTGCATTCCTCTGCATCAGCACAGGGCAGCACTGCTTCAACATCCAGCAGCAGTCTTGTTTCTTGGCTATTGTGACAGTCAAGAAGTCAAACAAAAATGACACTTCCCAAGAAGAAACTGTGCTGAGGAAGTGCCAGCCCTACAGACGCCCAAGCCACACCCTTCACAGCATGCCCACAGCCCATGCCAGCCACACAGTATGCCAAGAGAAGCAGGGGAATGCATCAGGAAGCAATTTCTTCTAGCCCCATCTCACTCACATCAGATCCTCCAACAAGGGAGAGTGTGCGCACATGCGTGAATGTATACACACCGGCAGGGGAGAGCGTTAGCACACTTAATTGCACTTTGGACCTTATCCAGTACATGTAGCATCAGGCAATGGCTCTTCCAGAGCTGACACTTCACAGAACAGCGAAGGCTGAAGGCCAGTTCTCTCCATTTTCACCAGCACCCTCGAGGGTGGGTGGATACGTCCTACAACTGACAGCTGGGCTGGGCGAAGAGGACTTGGCTGGCAAGCCCTGACTGGCAGCACAGGCCAAACCGGTACCCAGCTGTCCTGGTTTCAGCTGGGATAGAGTTAATTTTCCTCTCAGTAGTTGGCACAATCCTGTGTTTTGGATTCATTATGAGAATAATGTTGATAACACAAGAAATTGGGAGGGGACACAGCCAGGACAGCTGACCCAAACGAGCCAAAGGGATATCCCACACCACAGAGCATCATGCTCAGTATATAAACTAGGGGGAGTTGGCCGGGGCTACCGATGGCTGCTCAGGGAGCGGCTGGGCATTAGTCAGTTGGGGGTGAGTGACTGTATTGTGCATCACGTGGAGTTTTTATTCCTCTCTCTCCCTGCCCTTTCATTACAATTGTTATTATCATTACTATTTTTATTATTATATTTTATTTTATTTAAATTATAAAATTGTTCTTATCTCAGCCCACAAGTTTTACCTTTTTCCCAATTCTCCTCCCCATCCCGCTGGGGGAACGAGTGAGCGGCTGTGTGGTACTTAGTTGCCAGCAGGGGTTAAGCCATGATACCAGCTCAGTCTGCAAGGCTGCCCATGGCTCTGCAAGGCTAGGCAAGCTGTACGATCAACGAAAATGGCTCCAACAGAAAATGCAAACACAGCAGATTTGTTTGCTATTTTTATATGGTTTCCTACCACAGAAGAACACACTCAAAGCTCTTAAGCCATTAAACTTTAAAGAAGAGCAGCTTTTTCAGAAGCTGTGCTTTGATGTAACTAGGCAAATTCATCTTGTTGCTTAACCAAATCAAGATCTAAGTCTCCTCCCCAACCCTTTCTTCCTCTCTTTAAAACAAACAAACAAACAAAAAAACCCCACCAAACTAACCTCAAGTTTTAAGCTGCAACCCTGTTTCAGTAGGTTTATACCTCGGTTAGTATGATTGCTAAATGCAGATACACAGCATTGGGCCCTTCATCTCCCATCACAGCACTAGCACTTACAGAAACAATGGCAGCGTTTACGAGCAATGTTCATTGAAGGCTGTTAGAAATCCTCCACCATGTGCACTGTGCCACACCACCCAAACCCGTTTTTTTCCTGATGCCCAAATTTCTAGTCAGAAATGCTCACTGACTTTTTCGATTTAGAAACTTTGTAGTAATAGTAGCAGTTAATGGGGCTTCCAGGACAACAACGACCACGTTGCTTACTTTGGGCTCTTTAGAGTCCTCACACATACATGCAACACTTCCACAGGGGTCTCATTCCTTAAGTTTATACTCCTGAGTACCTTGCATCCAGTGTGAGTCCGGGTCTTCATGAGGGGAGTTGTGGTACACAGCTCAATGGCTTCTGGTTCGTGGAAGATCACTGTCGGGAGAGGCTCTTTCCGAAGAGTAAGGACATTCAACTTAGTCTTTAACATGGTCTGAAAATGCTAAACAGAGAAAGGAAAGCAATTATCTCCAGTTCTACCGCAAAAAAATGAGAGTTAATAGCTGGAGGTGTCTGCATGTTTCCCTTGCTGTTCAATGCCTTGGAAGTTTCCATAGGGAGTGTTAGCAGGTTTTATAACTTAAGACAGTGAACATTCATTATTACTATTAGCAATGTGGAGACTGTTTTTAATTAAAAAAGATATACACGCACAAAATGAGAGGATTCATTAGAATCCATCTATGTCCCAGAAAAGGTCTAAACTCTGCCTCTGATCACTCCCAGGAATATTATAAAACTGTTCATAGACCCAGTTCCTCCTCTAATGACCATACGGAGGGAAGAACAGGGGCTTAAAGACCGTTCAAAGAACTATGGATTCATCCATTCTTGTTTTCTTTCCTCAGTACTTAAATCTCATCCCATTGACCTTTGCAGATGTCACCTTTCCCACTGAGCTGAATGCCTCATCAGTTTGCCTTTAGCATGTGAATTTTAAATTCTCTTCCTTTGTAAGCAACAGTTCCTCTAGTCTCCAATGTAAATGCCACTACTGGTACTAATAAGTAGATGTCATTCAAAACCTGTCACTGTCAACAGACAAGAAATAACTCCCCAGGCTTGGGTGAGGAACTACCCAAGCGGACAGTAATGTCACTGAATAAGAAGTTTCTCAGCAATTGCTCAGAGTGAACTAAGCCAGCCCTTGAAAGATTCCCAAATCAATTTTGTGGAATCAGGGGAGTCACAGAAATTTTTCAACATACAGATGTTTCTTTGAACTGACTTTCGAGAAACTGAATATTTTCACTTGCTACTACATATCTAAGGGGAAAATATGCAGACATGAAGCAAGTCAATGTAGTATTCCCAGCCAGTAACATACTGCAGCACTGTCTAAAGAAATACGCATTTATTAAAGCTTCATAACTTGACTCTTACAAATCAGCAGTTATTAGACGTATGTGCAATGACTCCAGATGACTTTCATCAAAACCAAACCATTTGCTCTGACTTTTGATGGGAGATTCTTGACTTATTTTGCAGTCACCCCTTTCCTCAGCCTCCCCTTCACCTCTGCAAGGCAGACAAACCTTATGGGGTCTGGCTTGCAAAAAGAGAGATGCCAAGTGATGCCCCAGAACCATACAAGAAGTCTCTACCAGAGCTAGAAAATCAACTCAGGCCCTTGCTTTTCAGTCCCGTGCTTTAGGTGAGCAGAGTGCCTATTAAACAATTTATTTATACACTGGGGATGAATCAACTATTTAGATACTATGCTGTTTTCATATGGATTTTTGTGGATTCAAGAATTCCATTGAAAATGCATGTGAATTTCTTGGAAATAACCTCCGACTTAATTCATAAATACCTTATCATTAGCTAACTGAAAGCTTATTAATACACTTCTAAAACAGTTTAATCCTTAGCTCATCAGTGTTTAGGTCTAGTAATTGTTATGATACTGGACCTACAGTACCTTAAACATGCGCATAAGCATGTTCAAGGCATAAACACTAACAGTCTGTGAAAATAGTACTTGTTTTCCTACCTCACGCGTGAAGTTACAGCCTGTAACAGCAATACTTCAGGGCGTCCGTGCTGTTTCTGCAAGCATTCAAGTTTCCAACCCAGTGAGGAAATCTACTCATATTATTTTTCATCTGGTTCATATTACATGTTATCCCATTCACTCTCCCGAACACAGCTCCAGCAAGAGAGTACTCCATTTAAGATCATTATACATTACAGAATATTCTTTGACACATGTTTCTGAAGACAACAGAACTCTTTGCCAGCCAGGATTACTATACTTACTGAGAAAGCCTATTCCATTTTACCTTTCAGTTGTGGTTAACAGCCTTTTGTTTCAAGTTTCCTAGACCTCTCTGGTGAAGTTGTTTGCAAAGGCTAAACAACAGACAACCAGCTGTGATGAGTATAAAGCAAGCTCAAAGTCTGAGTTTGAAGGAGCTCCGCTGATAACCAACACAGCGCTGGGCTTGCTGGTCCCATTAGCTAATCACTGTCTACTACAACTGTAGTTCTCTCTATTAGCTTGACTGGCTTTTATATATAGGCTATAGGTCTGCTAACTTACTGCAGAGGTTGTATTTCTGGAGAACATATACAGAAGGGAGAGGGTGTTGGAGACCTGCCATGTGTGGGTTGCAGTGCTTCCCCGCCTGTGGCCAGCCCCTTTCCAAGCACAGGAAAACACTGTTACCAAGGTCATCTGCTGCCTTGTGCATGCATGGGATGGGAGAGGAAGGCAGAGGTGAAAAACTTACCTAAATGCATTTCTAACCTGAAGTTGTACTATTCTGCTGGTGGGTCAATTTTGGATCAAACCAGAGATAATGGCTGCAAAGTATCAGGTTAAAGATCCTATACTAGCATTTAACTTCTTGCACTGTGTGTGGAAAGAACTCCGTTTCAACAGATGATCTATTTACAGAGGTTCTCAAATAAAGAACAGTGTTTCCATTAGATACTCAATAGATGAAAAAACTCCATTTAGCCCCTCTGAGTACTGAGCCTGGACCTCTGAAATGGTTCTCCTCCTCTGCTAGCATCTCTGTCAACTTCAGTGGGGCTACTGACAGAGAGCACAAATTAACCAAAACGAGGAAAACTATGACAATGATCTACTTTTTTTCATGTTGTAACAACCACACATACAGTCTTCAACAAGGGAAAGACTACTCTCTGCCTTACAAAAGCAATTCAATAGTTGTACGAGCAGCAAGTTGGAGTGGTTGGGTGCCAAAAGCACTACAGCACAATTGGCAGCCAACTGATAATTAGTTGCCAGAGAAGCGCAGGACGGATTGGGGCTGGACACAGAAATAGCCTGTTGCTTTGGACTGCATGGCTAGTACAGACAACACTGTGCTCCCTGCACACAGGTCATATGATGGCTGCCGTAAGAAAATCAAGTCTCTGCCAGGAGACATCACGCAGTGAGCCCCCAAATAAGCAAGTTACTTAAACACATGCCTAACTTTCACTATGTGAGCAGTCCCAGTAAAGCACACGTGGGTAGTCAATGGGATTATTCATGTGCTTTAAGCCAAGAACAGGATAAAGTGCTTCACTGAATCCATTTCTTAGTTTCCACTCCAAACTGGCATCTCCTGCGGAAACTATTGGCAAATACTGACCTATAACAGTAGCCAATGTATTTTTTGAGAAGAGGCATTAGCACTCCACTGCTGTGAACCCAGAATATTTCTTTAAAGTGCCTTAAGTTTACAAAGTTCTTGAAAAGCATGACTTCAGCAATTCAGTGAATAAAGGTTGAAGGATCATTACACCATTCACATTCCATGTGTCAGAATACTAGGTTCATTTGGTAGTTCTTACACTGAAAATCATCAGAAGAAGATATTCTAAACTGGCATGACTATAACAACAGCTCAAAACTGCACACCATTCATCTTTGATCCATTTAGATGGTGCTACTGAAATAGAGTTTACATTTGAAAGATATGCAAGGAGCAGTATAACAGTAAGAAACAGGCAGCAAGTTTTAAGATTTCTTGAGCAAACAAAAATACCTTAATTGCCAAAGAAAGGCTCAGAGCTGTAATTAGCATTGTATTTTCCTATTTGCTGAACATGAAATCATTCAGAGTAAAATTTAAGTAAAGCCCCTAATAACATCGGAAAACTATCTTAATACAAAACCATCATTTTGCTTATTCAAGGATTCAAGTTCCATCATTTTCTTTTGCTTAGTTTACCAGTCTTAATGGCACCCTTTCCCCCTATAGAAGAAAACTGAAGGGTGTGTAACTGGTAGCCCAAACCTGTAGCAGGCCAAGACAGTCACCTACAGAGGTACAATATATACTTGCCTCCTTGGTGACCTTCAAAGTGGCCCTATTTCAATGAAAACCCTGTCAACACTAACCCTATTAGCTACAGGTTAACTGAACATAAGAATCAAGAACTTCTAAATTGTTTTCAGCATATATTTTGTTATCAGCTCAACAGTCATATATTAGCTCTAGATGAACTATTTCACAACATTCAATTTGCAAATTTTAGGTGCTACATATTTAGTCCAAGAACAATTCCCATTTGTGTTAAAACTAAAAATTAACAGCATTTGGGTTTTGGTTTAGTTTGTCAGCAAAAATACAGTCACTTCCACAACTCAGACCAAATGTCTTGGAGAAAACAACTGTGACCCCATACAGTTAAATGTGCTTTGGAGGAGAAAGTATCCACTGATAATTTGCAGTAATAAAGCTTAACACTTCTGCACAGCTCTTCATCTTTAGGTCTTAACTGAACAGTCACTGCTGTTCACAATACTGAGTACTCTGCCAAGTCTGGGCCTAGCAGATCTTTTCATTTTCACGATGGAAATAAAACAAAGACTCAAATTAATAAATCTAAGAAAGGGTTACATAATAGGATGCGAATATAAAATCAAATGTCAAGAAAGAGGGGATTGTAACTCATTGTAATCTGTAAACCAGCAACAAGGGATGAGCAAAATGGACATAGTTTACAGGCTAATCAGGTTGCGACATGGTGAACGTCAGCAAGTCTTGAGCACCTCAGCCCTCAGCCCCCATTAGCTCTTAACACCAGCATTACAACCAATACACGACTGCATAAACTGGCTTCACGTTTCCAGACAACGTGTATTTGGTAAACTTTTGCAAAGACACACACTGAGTGCAAACCCCAAAATGACAGGATGCTAACTTGTGAAAAAGTGTTATTCTAAAAGTTCAAAGCCTCTGAAAGAGGGGTTTGGCAGAATGAGAAGCAATCCTCTGGACAGTTCATCTTTCTACAGCACCTATAAAGGAATTTCCAGATGAAACCCACATTACAGCATCAGCTAAAGATCAGTCCCTGGGAAATTAAAAAATAACCTCTATAATTTACTACTTCAGTGACAGTACTTCCGCTACCTTTGAAATCCATTTAGTTCTGGAATGAAACCAAAACTTTTCAACAGCATCCCACAGCAAGAGACAGCAGCCTAGGAGGGGAAAGACACAACCAAGTGCAATGAACTGCAAGAGAAGTTTACAAAGTCCAAATGTCCCTTTTCACCTAGTCCCAGTGGAATTTGACTACCAGCATATCCAGTCTGTAGATGCAAGAATCCACTCACTTACTCACAGGCAGAGGAGACGACACCACAGTAGTGCTTTAGCAATATGGTTACACCACCAGTGACATGAGCGCAGCAATGACCTGAGGACCACCCCACCCCAAGCCTCTAGCTTTTCGGCAAGAAAAGAAGAATTCTGATACATATGAAAACTGATCCATTTCAAGGCTCTCTTTTGTTTAAAGCAAATGCTATCCAGTATAGATAAATGTCACATCTGATCCATTTCTTGTTAAACAAATATTGCTAATACAGTTTAAATACCTTCCCCTCCCCCACGTTAAACTTTACTATGCTGTATTTATTTATCCTTTACTAGCAGTTCATATAAACATTGTACTGAACACTACAATAAAACCCTCTACAGAGGGGATGGAAGCACTTATCAAAGTCAGAAATCATCCCATCAGCAGCCTGCTCTGTAACACAAAACTGACTGGCACGCAGAAAGCCAAGATCACGTCACGACTCTTTATACTCAAGCAGATCCGGCCTGAGTAATCTTTTTGAAACCAATCCAGCTCCCAAAATCTGGTTATTAAAAGCGTACCTCATCTAGCTATATTTTGCCAGCCTATCAAACCAAATCCATTCAATCCCTTTCAGGTGAAAGGTGCTATTTAAGTGAAAATGCAGAGAATTATGTCTGAATTTAGACCTCTCAAACGCGAAGAAACAACAACAGGCACAAGGGTAAGATAGACTTGCCTGCGGGGACTGTATGACACATCCTGGAAGTCAAGGAGGTTGGGCAGGCTCATGCCACAACTTGGTGTGACTCAGTGTGCTGAGGGCATGGCACCCCCAAGGATGTTGGGGCAAAGCATCTGGGAAATGTCGTGCCACAAAAAAAAACCAAAACAACCAAACCAATCCAAAAAAACCCCAAACCACAAAACCCCAAACCACCGAACAAAAAAACTTTTGCCACCCTGCACGGTTGCACACTAGAAACTGAACCAGCGCCTGCCACCATTTCCCCCCTCACGTCCCCCTGCTTCTGCCACCCTCCCACCAGATAGCATAGAAGAGACAGGGGCGGCGGGGAGTGTTTTGGCACAGGAAAGAGTAATCTGCATTTGCCAGGGTAAGGTCAAATCTGTATGACTGGACACTAAGCAGAAGATGGCATCAAAGCAAGCAAGGTGTGAGACTGGGGAAGGAAAACACCAGGACGGGCAGTACCCGGCGCGTTGCAAGCAATGCTGCTTGCTGCCGGGCACAGCCCCTCCTGGGCTTCTCCTGCCATTACTGAACGTAACCAGGGAATAAAGGATAATGCTCTGACAGAAAAACCTAGAATATACAGCAAAAACAGATGAAGGGAAGGAAGACACAGGACTGCAGATAGAAAAGCACGACAAGGACAGAGGGAACCTTTTCAGGACGGCAAGCCCAGCTGCAGTGTATGGTACAGAGGAAACCAAAATCAGTTGAGTGTCAAAAAGCCTTTCAGCAAAGATGCTCCTGGATCTTTGCATGCGAGCATTGAGAGTTATTTCACCTCACTCTAATACCAGTTCTTGGGGAATAGTCTTCTTCCTGTGGTGATCAGTCACATATCTTAAAAACACACAACTATCAAGATTTCATAAATAAAACTTGTACTCCCTATCGATAGCCCTGATCGCACAGCTGCCTGTGTGACGATGCTCGCAGTGCCTTGTTTTCTTACAAGTTTAAAGAATTTCTGTTTCCTCACAATTTAATTCATGTGAAACGTTTTGTTCTCAGACCCTGTGTACTTTGAGTTTGCTCTGGCTGGATGCCTCCATTCTGTTGCCAAGTTTATGCGATTCCGATCAGCAGGATCGCTGCCCAAACAAAACACAATCCCAGATACAAACACCCTCCAAACTGCAGGGAACTTCAGAGCCAGATGAGAATTTCATGAGTGATTCTCTAGCATCTCTCTACACTCAGCCAAACTAAACCCCCAACCTAAGCAAATCTGAATATACAGGATATTCAGAGACTAAGTTCCCAGTTTAGCCATAATTGCTCAAAACCTGAAGTCCCACTACAGAGATCCACATCAGAGTAGGAAGAAGTCAGTATTTCAGGACACTCGTAATCATGAAAATAAAATAAGACCTCCCTAAAACATCAGCAGAGGAGGTAAGCCACAGCACTAAAATAAAAAGTTATTTTATCAGTCTCTACGTTACAGTACCTAAATTCCCAGTCCCTTATTTCAGTGGAAATTAAGCTTGTGGATGGACGGTGAACATCTAAATATGTCTGTTTAGATTTGGGCTTTTACAGTTTATCCACTGATGACTGTTAAATATATTTTGAAATGACTTGTAGTTTCTGATGCCTGATGTTCACGGCATATATTTTATATCAGAACATTTTTTTAGCATCAGTAGAACTAAAGCATAATGACTTCCACCAATGTATCAACTGAGATGCTCTCATAAATGACTACTTCCCAAACTTTCGGCCACGGTTAACTCTCAAATTTTAATAACTTTGTCATGACTGAACTAGCTGTCATGCCACCCAAACCCAATTAACAGATAGCTGTATTGTGTATTTTATTAAATGAAATCACTGTAAATAACATTTACACTTGCAGTAACAACTCTGCCTTTTTCTTCCATCCCATCCTTGATGATGTTGGTCTTCAAACTACATTCGGAAGTCCAACAAACAAAACCAGTCTGGGAAGCACAGCTCCGTTACATGGCACCGAAGGAAAATAAAGTCATCCCCATTATCTGCTGTTCATCTTCTCATCACCAGAGCAGCAGTACCTCCCCAAAAGCACCACGTCTGTGTGCAAGCCTGCAATTTTAAACGAGATTACAATTTCAAAAGTACTAGTACGCCAGAATTTCTCTGTGCGAGCAGAGCTGTTTAGCAGCCCCAGCATTTTTCAGGACAAACGGCAGTCAAAATACAAGCCCAAGACAAGGCAAACAGTTAAAAAAAAAAAAAAAAAAAAAAAAGGGAAGAGTGGAAATAAATTAAGAAATAGGAGCTGACAAGAACAACAACAACAAAATAGGAAAATAGGACACGCAGCAGCATAGATATGTCAAGTTCATTCACTTTGATTTTGAGCTGACCCCTCAGCTGCTTTCCAACATATTTTTCCCCTAACATGAGTTTCCAGTAGATGCATTATTTGGTGTCGTTGGTCCAATATTAAAACAATGGAATCCTGCAGCACGAAGGCGGTTGTTGCTTTTTCAATTTGCTCTTGGAGGCTTTCCAATAATTTCTGTGTCAGAGGATGCTTTAAAAAGTTCTTTCTCCTCACTCTGTGCCTGGCAGAGCAAACCCATCTCATACAATACCTGCCAGACAGCCACTGCATCCCCCAACACAGCCCCTTCAAAACCAGCATTTCATTCTCTCACTCTTCTCCTTCATTTTTTGCAATAAATCACTAACTTGTTAAGCAGTTATGTAGTTCAGTGACCTCTCTCTTGCCTTTCTAAGACTTATTCTCCGAGACAGGGATATGGACTGGATGACACAGGTGCCTGCTACAAACAGGGAATTTGCCCTGATTATTTGCAAGAGGTAACGTCGTGCCTAATGCTATGCAGAAATAAAGGGTACAAATTCTTGCCAAAAAAGCTCATGTATTGCTTAAATACAAACCAAACCAACTTTTGGCCTAATGAATTCTTGTATTTACAGCTCTAAGATAATGAGAATCCATTCCTTCCTCTAAAGACATTCACTTTATCTCTAACTCCTCTGGATGCTGATTTACCACACTGCCTTTTCCAGGTCGGAAACACCCCCAGGATTTAAGCCTGGCACTCCTGAGAGTCTCTGAGAGGGGGTCCTCCTACTTCCCATGGACACAAGCCATCTCCAAATGAACAGACCAGCTTCTCCAGCCTTTCTGGAAAGCCTCCATCAGGGTGCATCCCCCCAAAACCTTGCAGAGGGCAAAGAAAGAAGCCTGGTGGCTTTAGCCTTCCCTCTCTCCATGCATCCCCACAAGCACCATCACTACATGCTCCAGAGCATCCCCAGGGGAACCAGGTCTGACCAGCACTGCTGTCCCATCATGTGCACTTTCCCAAGGAGACATCCCCGGCCCTAACTACACTCACAGGCATTCCATCTCCTGCAATATTACTGCTTTCGTGCCTCCACCGGCAAATTATGAATCATGGGGGAACTCTGCCAGAATTTATGGCTATACAAATGTTTGAGCAGATGATACAGAATATAGACAAAATTTGGGTCCCACTGCAGTGCAAATGCATAACCCCTATCCCCAGGGAGACTTCACACAGTAGGTCTTCACACTTCTTAAAGCCGTGAATAACAGCAGCACACCAGAGAGCCCACATCAGGAATAAGGGAGTGTACAGAAAGTAATCAAAAATACCCTTCTACAAAGTGTCTCATTAATTCAGCAAAGCTTTAGAGTTGGATAATTGACAGGATTTGCACCAAGAAACCTTTACAAAAGAAAATCAAACCAACTCATTTACATTCCTGTTTCTCCTTCAACTACCTTACTGGTTAAGCCAAGCCAAAACAGCCAGATGCAAAATAACTCTGCTTTTTCCAGTGCAGAATGAGTCAAGGAAAGCCGCTGAGGATGGCACTCCCCTTTGCTGGCGCTAAGCTCCGGCACCCACAGACAGGACAGCCCTCTCACATCCACGTCCTCCAGATAAAAAGGTTAAATCTGCATGGTGTTTACAAAGTTTTTCAGAAGTAATTAATCTTTTCTGATGTTTCCATGTTTCTGATTTTCAAAGGACAAGTCCTTAGCACTTGACAAGAAGGGAAATTAAGCTTCCAAGTTCTCGCAATTTAAGCACCCAAACCCAGAGATACTCAAAAACTCCAGCTTCTCTATAAAACCTCAATTTCTTCTTCTTTACTTGTCAGCAAAGTTCAGATAATTTTGCAGAAGCTTAACTAATCCCTCGTCGGAGTATTAAGTTTCAAAATGCTAGTGATTATACACATATATACATATCCGAAGTTCTTAGAACAAAGAGAAAAAAATACAAACAAAACAAACAAAAAAAGCAAATCCCTCCAGAAAAGAAATAAAATATGCACCATGAGATTCAACCAGATGCCCCTATCCCCCCCAAGGCATGGTTAATATACTATCTGCCAGTACATATGGGACCAATAAAGAAGAGCTAACTCCTCACACAGGCACTGCAGCGTCACTCTGGAGGAATCCACAACTGATTAAGCAAACTCAAGTAATTCCATTCTGGAAACACGTGCTCATTCATAACCAAATCCCAGTCTTTAGGAATCCCATATGCCATGAAAAAAACCCACCCCTGCTTCCACAGAAATCTGTGGCAAAACAAATCTGAAGTTCAACAGGAACAGAACTACCCTCATCTTTACTGCCGCTTCACATGTGCTGCTACATGCACCTACGTGAACAATTATTACTACTTGTTAGAGTAGTAACTAAATGGCAATTTCAGTCTTACAATTCAACATTGCCAATGAAACGAAGAGCATCAAATGATGGTAATATTGAATTGTTTAAAGAAAACAGAAGAGCTCAAAACTCTCCAAATGTTGCCTTCCAGCAAGGCCAGCAGAACTGGAAGACTTCAGGCCTGTACCAGGATTCAACCTCTTTACACTGTGAAAGCTACATCCTCTCTTTCCAGTAATTATATTCTCACTTTTGTCCAGTCTGCTCCAAATTTTGTTCAATACACGATGTCTTGCAAGTTTTCCACACAGAAAACAGCTGCAGAATAAACAATCCCGCAGAGCAACGAAGAGGAACATCTTTATTCTCAGTACAACCTCAACCTTCTTCCCCCCACCACCGACTGCTGACCACCTTAAACACCATCCATTCTCAGCCACTTTACAAGTTAAATATTTTTGCATTGAAAAAAGCCAAACAATTTTTAACCTGCAAGTTTTGGCTCAACTTTGAGAAATGAAGTTGCAGAAGAAACAGGAGTGTAAACAAGCGATGGGTTTTTTTACTTATTACTAAATGTTTCTTGGTGCAAACCCTGTCAATTACTGTGAACAATATTTTAATGTGTTTCAGGCTTAAGGGAAACGAAGTAACATAGACTGTCAACATCCAGGGAAAAGGGCCTGAGCTGTTAAAGCCCAGGGCTTCTCTAGATGCAGATCTAATATATATTCCTGTAATACAACACAATGGAAGTATTCTGAATACCCATGACATTCGTGGTCTCCAGTGTACCTGTGTTGGGCAGCTAAACAGATATGAAAGAACCAGCAAAATTAAAATAAATGAACTGCCTGCCCAGCATTCCCCCACTGCCTTCTTCCTTTGCCCCATTCAATTTAACTTAGAAGCATTACTGATGTAGTTATTCCAGCATCCCTCAAAGCAAATAGAGCTGTAATTCTACAGATGTTAACAAGGTGGCTTTTATCACGCTTGATGCATCTGAAATCTAAATTATTTACCCTGAAAGAGAAGGCAGTGAAAGAATTTAGGGGCCTCCGATAAAATATTAACGTACTGATTCTTGTGAATACCAATTAGTCATTCCTCTGGGGAAAAAAAGCTTCAAGACAAATATTTCTTTTAATCAAAAAAGGCATGTATTTGGCTGAAAAAAAACCCACACAACTGTGATGCAAAATGTTTGAGCAGCTTTACAAATTCAGTCATTATACTAAGACTGCTAAAAATTCCACTTTCATTCACAACCACTACCACCACCACAAACAGATAATTGTCAAAATAAATCCAGTAGATTACCATGCAAAAATGTGTCTTCTACAGCTTAATCTTGTGATAATGCTTTTTATAGCATGTCCCTCTGCCCAGATCTGCAGCTTTTGTTATTTGCATTCTGACCACTAAGTACAAGGGTTATCGATCTTATAATTCATCTTTTTTATACTTGAAATTCTATATGCTGCAGTCCTACCCGTGGCTTCTCAACTGTGCTTAAACAAGCTATTTGCTATAGCCATACTGTTCTTTCAAAAAATCGCCAAGCCAAACTAAGTGATGTCAGTGACTGTAATCTGGCCAAAAGGAAAAAAAAAAAAAAAGAAAAAAAAGAAAACAAAGAGGGAAAAAAAAAAGCCCAATTGTGAACATTTACTGATATGGCAGTAATCAGGTAGACTGCAAATACGAGGCAGATGGATGCATGCACATAGCGATTCAATTTGAATCTCCAATGCTGCTTCTGTATGGGTTAACCCCGATTCTGCAATGGAAGAAGAATTCACAGAAGACTTTTCAAGTTAATCTATCAAGTTTCCTGGCCTCTTCCACAAACACTTCTAGGAAAAGTAACTGTCTAGCTCATAGTGTTTATTGCAGTGTCTCACCTTTGGAAAGCAAGGATCATTTAGCAAGCAATTAAACAGCAACCCATGAGCTAGGACCCTTAAGGCCAACTGCTCCAATGGAGCACCATCATCAGAAGGGAACCGCAGTGAAGAGCTTCTATCGGTGAAGCTATAGAGCATACAGGGAACAACGAAACAGGTACGCAAGACTTCTGCCTCATCACCACTCACTTCCATCAGAGTTTTCATTACAGCTGCCAAGACCCTCAAGACTGCCCCCTGCAAAGCTTCTCTGCCTACACAGTAGTCAAGAACATTCAGCACAAAATGTTCCATGTCGATACAACATAAGCTTAGCCTTTAGGTCTCCAGTTGGGATGTCAAAGCCAAACGCTCAAAATGACCATTTCTCTTGCTGAGGGTTGATGCTGAACTAGGTGACAGAGGGCTGTTTTCTTGCTTTCCAAGTGCTACCATTTATTTAAAGGAAAGTCTACAAAAATGTTTTTACTGTTGGCAAGTTACTTGGGAGACCACCACAACTAAAATATTTTCATTTTTTTAAAAAGTATGTAATTTCAGTCCAGAAGCAAAGCTTGAACCAGATAACCTCAAAAGTGGAAAGTCTGGGCAAGCCGTTAACTGAAGTCACAGATTCTGAGAGGGAATTTTAACTCCACGCCAATTAATCACCACCAGTTCCCCTCTGACATACTCATCTTTAATCCAACTACAGTATTTTCAGTCTTAGATGGCTTTAGGAGCCGAAGGTATCCTTGTCTGATTTTTATTCAGTTTTGGATCCCAGGTTCTCTGCCTGGAACAGATTTTCAGATGACATTAGAAAAGCCTCTAAAACAACATCAGTCAAGTTTTGCATGCACAGCTATTTGCACAAGCCAATTCTACAGTTTTACAAGACAATCGGCTAGATAAACATCTGTCTGCCCCATTCTGAGCAGCTGATGAGTGCAGGAGACCTTTGATCGTGCAACAAAGCCTGCTCCCTCCTGGGTACAATCCAGCAACCACCATAACTGAAGTGTTCCAAGTTTTGCTTTTTCCCATCCTTAAGCACTGGTTGGGTATCATGTGTGTCTCAGTGTCATCCACACCACAACGAGCACAACAGAAAAATCAGAGGTTGAAGAGCTACAGCACTTCCCTGCAGAAACAGGAACACAAACTACCAACATTTTCTGTTGATCAAGCCAGGAGAACGTACACAGTAATTATCCACAAAGGATGACCATGGGTTCTGACTGTGGCACAATGAAAAAACTACATGGCAAGTGCATCTGCTTAAACACAGACTTTTAAAAATAATTAATTTGTAGAAATAAAGGTTAGAAATCATTTGAAAACCATGATATTCCACGCAGTGCTCCACCACTAGTCTAAAGATCAAAAGGGAACCAGCTTCAACCAGCACATGAAACAGGGCTGTAGTTATAATCTATTTTCCCTGTAGCATCTGTAGAAAAGTGATTAGTTCCAACTCCTGCCTGACGACATGAGCACTTCCACTTTCATGTTTTATCACCATTATAGTCAGAAATTAACAGACACTGGTGGCTATCACTGATATTCCCAACCCAGCTGAGTAAAGCCCTTCCTGAAGCAGATTTGGGACTGCCTTTTCTGCTTACACAGTAGACAAATCACAAATGCAGTTTATTGCAAAGCTGCCAATATTTAATAGTGTGTAATGGTGCAGTAGGTATCTGAGTGGGAAAAGGGCACAAGCATCTATCTAGAGAACAAATGAGTGCATCAGCTCCAGTAGTTTCCCTCCTTGCCTCCCTCCCCGAATGTGTGCTGCTGTACTGGAGAATGGGAGTAACACGCAGCTTGTGGGCTATTTATTTGCTGAAATACCATCTCAGAGGAGATGATTCTGGAGAAGAAACAGCAGACAATTCCGAAAACAGCGTAAGCGACACATGCACCACTCGAGAAATAACACACATGGGACACAGGGGTAAATCTCAGCAGTAATGTGGCAGAGCTACCGACGGCAACCCATGCCACCTGCCCTGGGTCGCATAAACCACTCCCGTGGTGTTGCTGCCCCGTAGTAGGTTAGATGTAGGCAGCCCGACTGCTCCCCACGGCTGCTTCACCTTCATCAACAATTGTCACAAAGCGTGGCTATCTTTCCATTTATTTAGCTGTACATGTGCATACGCGACAGAAGGAACAAGCAATACAAAGGTCATTTTTTCCCAGTCCATTTGGTTTAGAAAAGATTCTTCTCCAGCTCAGCACATGAATTGCTCTGGCTTCAGCCTCTTTTCCATTTGGCACACAATCAAGCCGTATTTAGAGGAAATCCAATTCTTCTATAAAAGTTGCATCTCAATAAATTGTGTCTTACCTCTCTCTTCCCTATCCACGTTCAAAGGGAGAGAGCACTGCATGGCTTCCAAAGCCATTCCCATTTGAACATTACTTTCCATCTGTACATGTTTCAACTTTCAAAACCGCACTCAGCATGAAAAAAAGCACAGCAAAGAAGCAAGGTTGTCTTACCGTATTATATTCACTTAATAATCATAAGCAATTTCTCAAAGAAGTCCTCCAGGCACAGTTTTAATGTTAAAGCAATTCTTGCTTCATTTTAACCATCCACTGATGCAGAGCTGATAGCCCAGCTCATTAAAAAGTACAAGGCACTATTTCAAGAAATGCCATAATTTATCAGGCAGAGTTTAGTCATGCTCCACACAGCAGCCTGGATGCACACCACCAACTGCCTCTGACACTTCCCGAATCCCAGCTCTGAAGTCCCTTGGTTTTGGGCTCAGCTGCCCATGGTGCAGGAGGTCACATGGCAAAGCTTCCTGCTACAGCCGTAAACACCTTTTCCACCTGCACTTTTTCAAGAGGCTTAGCTACATTTAAAAATGCCCAATTCCCACTTGAGTGACAACCCCTTCCTCAGGTTAAGCATTTGCACCCATTTAACCAGCTATAAAACCCCGTACAGGAAGGATGGTTGGAGAGATGATAAATCTTGCCATCATTTTTTTGAAACCTTATAATCTTTACATAGCACAAAAAGTCACATGACAGAGCTTTCACTTTGTGCTGCTGGACATCGGTTGTTCGTCAGTTGATTTGATGTCCCAGTGATCAGATCCCACACCCTGACCATGCAAATTATAAAAGGCAAAGCAAGGAACTATTACCTGGGATGAGGTTCAATCTAGTCCCCTAATTACTCTTTTGAGGGACCGTGTTTCACTTCTCACCAGTACTCACTAACACACAGGAGATATTGGTCTTCTGACTCACGTAAGATGGGAATGAACCACCTCTCCTACCCATCAGCAGGTATCCTTCCAAGAAAACTGGGATCAGAAGAAAGCGGTAGACCCTTCCCAAGCCCTCATTAGGAAGGTGCATTTTTGGGACCACACAACATATTGGCAGCCAAGTGATAATCCCATCACAAAACTCAAGTGATGGCTCTGCTAAACTAGGTGCTACACCCAAGGGAGACACTGCAAATCCAGAGTTTCTTCCTGATCCACACTGACTCTGCAAACATCACACTGCTCTGCTTAAGGCTTTGTGTTGTTTTCTGGAAGAAAATCTTATTTTTAAACTAAAGCCCACTAGAAGGAGATTAACTGCCCTTAAAAAATACTTAACAACCTCTTTGCTTGTTATCGAGTGGCCCATACATATGCCAGATGAGCACTGTAGACAATGATCATGCATTAAATAAACACTTCTGTCTAAAAATCCATAAGCCTACTTATGACTAGTTTGAGACACACAAATATCTACAGCTTATTCAGTTCAAGAATCCTCTGCTCTCAAAATGTTCATTCAGCAGCCCTGCCAGATACTGTTTCACAATACCACAGGCTCACTTATTCATAAACAAATCATTAACATTCTTGACATAAATCCATAGTGTACAACAAATCCCAGCTATGATAGTGTTTTACTACATTTGCTGTGCCCATCATGAATGGGAGTTCTGTTTTCACCAAAAAAACCACCCTCAACAAATAAAAGGCAAATTATTCTCTGCGAGAAAACCACCAGGATGAAATGCCTATGCACGGATTACAAACTAATTATCAAGTTCATATAGTAATAAACCTGGTGTGCAGTTAGTTAAATGGGCTGCCACAATTTATGTATGAAATTTTCTTGCTAGAACTCTAATAATTAAGAAACTCTGATGTTAAAATACACCATTATAGACTTCTAACATTTCCTCAGCTACAAGGGAAACCTTTTACACAGCCGCGTTTCTGCACACACGGGCACAAGAATCATTTGAAAAGACCCTTCTAAAGCCCTTTGGCATTCACTCGCTGCCAGGAGTTTATTTACAGGTCTGTATCACAGGGTTTCAGCCAAGCCCTGAAATGATCAAGGGTCATTTTTACACACGTACATCACAACTTAAATATAGACTAATTCAAATGAACGGCGTAGCTTAACAAACGCATCAGGACCAGGTTGCTTATTCTCTCTGAATATGCTCTGCATAGATGGCAGCACAGAGCAAGTTTAAACCAGGGTTTCCCCAAAAAACAGTCCACAAGTAAAACCTCAGCAGGTGCCCCAAAAAGGCTCCGGCATACCGGCAGCATGTCCCGCACCAAGGGGCATGGGGGGCACAGCTGGTCCTCAATAGGGGAGATGCTCCCGCAGCACCTCCCGGTACAGCCCACGCGTTGCCACACGGCATCCAGCCACCGGCAGCCCCCAGCCACCAGCACAGCTTTGGAAATCACAGGGTTAAACCCTTCACCCTTAATTCACTAACACCTTCCTCACCATATTTAAAGAATTAAACGCCTCCCTGAATGGTCATATTTAAGTGATTAAAAAAAAAAAAGAGTGGAAGATAGTTAAACTTTCTGTTGATGCTCTTGGCAGATGAGAAATAGGCTTGCAAGCGCTGGACTTCTCCCTGGCCTGATAAACATAAAGCAGACTGCCTTCTGTGCCGGCTGCCAGCTCAGCCCAGGGAATAAAAGATGTTTTCAATTCCGGAAAAGATACGTGTCCACTGAAACACTGAACACTTAGCAAGGCCTCCGTCCTGTGAGAAATCAGACCCTTACTGACGGTGCCGTGCATAGACCTGTGGGCAACGGTGGCTGCTCGCAGTAGGTAAAAATACACATATGGCTGAAGTTTTGCAGAAATGAGAGCTTTGTTACTGTAAATATAACTTGTAATATTATTGTAAACATTGCACACTTTTACAGCAATTACACTACAGCATTTATTAGGGGCATGCCCTCCTCTTTTTATTATTTCAATTGGCATGGCTTTTCCATTTCCCGCTTGCTTTAGTTACAGTTTTGTGATAATTCCACTGCAGCACACTCACATATGAATATATACAGCACAAATAGCTCGCAGTCTTTAGGTCCGACCTACTGAGGGATGTTCTGCAACTCAGGAGAGCAAGTTTACAGGATCTGTTTATGGGTCTCGCTCTGTACCTGGCCTTCAAAAACATTTCAAATCTATTTTGCCAAAGAACACAGCTACCAAAGAACCACAGGGTTGACTAGCCTGGCTTGTGGTACCACAGAGGTGACCATCCCGAACAGTTCCTGCTTTCACCCCTGATCTCCCACAGCTGTAACGGATCTGTTAGTACCGAAACTGTCACAGCTGAAAGAGTGCAACGGATGAATAAATTTAGGAATCTTCTAATTTGCCTCCAGGTTTTCTGAGCACCTCAGAATCACAGTTTTAGATGTCTGCGACAGTAGCAGATAAAAGCCAACTTAAAAAAAGCAACAACAACAACTTAAGGCAGAAAATCAGCCATAATCGCACATCTACAGCCAGTGAGGCACTACAGAAATCCCAGGCTATGAGGGTCATGATTTGAAAGAGGGCAAACAGCTCTGCCGGGAAGCAGCAAGGAAATCAGACAAGTGAAGCACTCATTTGCAGTACGATACAACAGCAAAACACAACCTTGGTGTCAGGACACCTGAGAAAATGGCCACGCTGCAGAGCTGCCCAGGAAGCACCCGGTTAGGGAATACACAGCACACAGCTTCGCTGAGCGGTGGCCGGGACAGGGCAGGAGTGAAAACAACTGAGTAATACTGGAAAAGTCCGAGGGAAAAGGGTACTCACAATTTGAAATAAATTCATCCTCCTGAGCTATGGGTAGCTTGGGAGGCTTGCAGGGCAGCTGGCTAAGAGGGAGCAATGCCAGTGAAATACTGCCGGCAAAGTGTCAAAAAACCCTGCACTGGCCCATGGAGAACTGCAACCAGCAAGCCAGAAGACAACAGCAAAAACCCTACGTTAAGGGGGAGGCTGAGCAGAAATCCTCAGGACATACATGTTTGCCACCTCTGATTCCTTATTTTCTGGAAATACCAGTATTGCCAACCCCAACTTTCCTTTGCTGACTGGTGTAACAGCAGTAACACATCTTCTAAGCTCTGCAAACTAACAGCTGCAGGTCACCCAGTACTGCTGATAGTTGTTCACTAACCTGGTTTAGAAGCTGAAATAAACACTACACTTTTGTTTCTAGCGGCACAAGCTGGTCATCAAAACCCATCTGTCACTGGCTGTGCTCCGAAACACGCCCCACAGTAAACTCCAGCTTGTGCTTGCACAGCCATGCATGGTGCTCCAGCAGGCACGCTGACCTACCCACCCCTTATCTCCTTCCACACACTAATGCAATATTTTGCCCACTGATCTAGATCTCTAAAAGAAAAGAAAAAGGAAAAAATCCAAGGCACAGCCCTCAGTCCCCTGGTCCAGCAGCAGAGTCATCAGTATTTTAATAGTGATTTCAAACAGGAGCAAAGCCAAGCCTGAATCCTCAGATTATCCTTTGCAAAATCCCAGCATCGGCATTAGCAAGAAAAAAAAGACCTACCAGTTGGCTTAGATGGACTGTTATTTCTGTAGCTACGTTTATTAGCGCTAGGTACATAAAACAGAGAGATATTGAGGAAGTGCTAGAAAAACACATAGTGATGTTAACCACAATGGCAGACTAGAAGTATGTACCGATCCTTTCCTTCGGCCAGGAAATATTTTCAAGCTGTTTCTTTTACAGCTAGTTACTGGGTAGGAAATGCTTTTTAGACAGAAAAATATTTTCTTTTCCAGAAGACTCCATAAAATCCACACACAGAGCACAGTGTACATTTTTATGAGAATTAATTACTTGTTTACTGTGGTAGTTCAATACACAGCTAATCCCCACACATTGTCCAAACAACTTACTTCCTCCGGTAAGTGAAGAACGGTCAAGAGAAACAAAACAGTTTGATTTTTTTAAAAAGAAGAGGCAGAGCACTGGCAACACATCTGCAGGCTGTAAAATGCTGAAGAGCAACATTAGAGAATACAGGAGGATGTCCTTTGTGCACCTTCCAGTTTTTTCTAAGTGAAGGTATTCAAGAGTAAAATGTTAACAAATATAATAGCATTGAGACATTGTAATAATAAAAAATAATGTCCTAAACCCAGAGCTATTATTTCGTAAGAGCTGTGGGCTGTAGTTTCTCATTATCATCTAGAAGGGAAGGATGGTTGTAACAGTTGATTCCATTTCTCCCCAGTGACTAAATCATGTTCTAGCTAAATCATTTATTAATGTCAAAGGGTGACGTTTTTCAATTAAGATAATGAGATTTTGGAGGCTCTGGCCATGTGAACCCTGTTTGTGTATATTCTTGCCGATTAAAAACAAACAAACAAAAATCCCTAAAAACACAAAAGGAAGCAGTCTGACAAACTGATTTTACTTAAACTGAGTACTAACAATTTAGCATTAATCCTACCACATATTTGTAGCTACATACCAAGAATAAACATTTATACTAGTAACCACATGGTGTCAGGGGTTAACACAGGGTTAACAAGATATTAACCAAAACATGCACACTAGAAACTGAAATCATCTTGCTCCCCATTGTAACTCTTCAGCTCCTCAAGTGAGGACCCAGCCTTTGTCCATCCATTATTTCAGCAGACAGACACACAGCATCCAGGGTCTGGCTGCTCTGGGAGGAGAGGAAAGGGCAAAACAGACAAGAGAAAAACAAGGAAATGTTCAGTCTCATGGAAGGGAAGTGGGTGGCCTCCCCGCCATCCAAAGTGCCCTGCTGATACTGTGCCAGGTCCAAAGAAGAAGTACACATCCCTCCAGCACCAAATACTGCCCAGGAATGGAGATGTATTCCAGATCTTTGTAAATACGACCCCTGTAAGTAAGCATCCTACCTAGTAGACCATTCACTGTTAACTTCCAGTGGAGTATCTATAATGTACAGTGCTGGCAGCAACAACCATTAATTTTTTTTAAGCCGTCTCACATTGACTGTTTATAATAATTCATTATATTGACCCACTGGCTTGGAAAAGAAAAAAAAAACCAAACAAACCAACACAAAGAGCAACAACCACACAGTGAAAGTTAAGATAAGCTACATGGGGTAAAACTTCAAAATCCCAAGAAAGTTCAGTAAAAGCGAGTCCAAGAAATAACACTGCAACGGACTAGTTGCTTCAGACATTACTAAGTGCTGGCCAGACTCCACACACTTTCTCTTTGCTTTATTTTACTTACAATTAGTTTGCAAGAGACAACGATTAGCTAGAAAACCCACATCCCCTTTTGACCTCCAGGTGTACAAAGCAGAACAGCATTAAATATTTCCTAGAGCTGACCTTGGATCTGTACGCAGGGTGCAGTAAACCACCACATGGGATAACCAGCCCCAGCAGTAAATCACCACGCGGCATTTACAGCACAAACTCTCGCTACGGAGCCCGTTAGCTCCTGGTCAGATCCATCAAGGCAGACACGCAACTGAAGGCACCGAGTGACACAGCAGTCTCAGGCAGGCGCCTGCCTCCAAACTCTCTTCCAAAGCCTTCTCTGAAGGCTGGACCCGTACAAACCACCACATCCATGAGTATTTTACAAAGCAAAAAATTACAGCCCAGTTCTCTGTGACAGTGTGCGCTGCCAGCACAACTCCCTGCTCTGCTCGAGATCTGGACTTCAGCACTCCTGTACCCTGTTCATGCCCATACACAGGAACAATTAGAAGAGCCAAAGTGTGTGACAACGATGCCAAGTATTGTGAATCACTCGGGCAAAGCAAGCGGCGTTACTCTGGTGCAGACAGCATCACACCCTCTGTTCACCAGGGTAACATCACCACACTGCACAGAAGATCCATTGCACAGTGTCACCTTGGCATTGCTGGCACTGCAATCACCTCCTCCTGAGTGGAAAAACTTATTACATTAAGGAAGTGATGATATGCTTGAAAGTCATTCCTCCACACCTCCAACAGATGGACAAGTTGTGCTGTGTCAGTTTGCTCCCATTGCAAAATAGTCGCCCAGTCCCCCGGCGCAGTCCCGACAGCCCTGCTCCCTCCCTGGCCAGCCGATCCTGCTGGCACTGCCAAGGCAGCCTTCACCTGCTCCTTTAGCCAGACAGTCCTAATAAAAGGGCTTTAATAAAACTCCATCTTAAATAAAGCTGTACTGCTGCCTATGGACACCTACTAACTGGGATGCTATGAAGACTGTACTTTTTCTGGAAACAGTTACACAGCTGTAACCACTGTGCTTGGCGGCTCTGCAGCACAGGTGCGATGATTAACAGTGACGAACTTCGTTATCTGACCCCTGAAGCTCACAACATCACCCTGCTACCAGCGTGGGAAGTCACGCGTGGCACTGGCGTGGCACCGTAAGGACTACGCCGTTTTAAAGCAAATGCTTCAGTCTGATTTTATGCAGGCTTCTACCAAGTTGTAAAGCTCAGTAAGGAGACCAGATGTAAAAACCTCACAGAAAGCTGTTAAAAAATTAAAAAAAAAAAAAAAAAAAATTTCAAATCACCAGATAGATTTTGGGGTAACGGGGAAGAATATGACTGCACTTTCTTGTCCCACACATGGATTTGAGACTAAGAGAATGCTGGTAACAAGGTTTTTTCCCAGGATGAGGCAGACTGCTCTGTAACTTCAGCCTGTAACAAGGGCTGCTGGAAGAAACACTTTTTTGTTCCTGAGAAATTAATAAAAAAAAAAGCAGAGTGGATATTTTAAACCCTTTGAAGAAACAAATGTATGAAGTTTTCACCGGAAAATATGAAAATAGAAAAGGCCTCAGAAACAGACTGGATTCACAAGTAAGAAATACAGTTTTCAGCTGAAATACACAAACATGTGCTGAAGCTCTGAAGTGGGGCGGCGGGCTGCGCTGTGCGGGGAGG
>JAVJGI010000003.1:11513099-11525343 GCA_035590275.1 Ibycter americanus
CGGGGCTGGCGGCCAGCGCTGCTCCGAGCCTGCCGCCGGGACAGCCGCCGGGACAGCCACGTCCCCGTGCACAGGGCAGGAACCGCGCGACCGGGAGGCTTATTAACGCTGCCATAAATATTTTGTAAAGTGGTTTTCCCCCCACCCACCGCAAAGCAAAGGGGCGGTGAGCTCACAGCGTGACACAGGCGTTCCTCGGTCGGATGTGTAGCAGCCCGTTATCCAAACAGCATTAGGTCCGGAGTGACTTCAGTCACACATGCTTTCCAAAAAGAGTCATACAGAAACATTCAGTTCAGCTCTCTCAGGCATTAAATCTTGCCACATATATGTACTCTTTAAAAAAAAGGATGAAAAAAATCAGGTAAGATTTGGACTCTTGAAAACACATGATGTTTCTTCTCAATCAGAGTAAAAGAAACGCAGAGCAACGCCACTGGCATTAGCAATGGCACTGAGATTTATAGCAATGTTCTCAAGATCTGAATTTGGACCAAAAAAGAGACGCACATATTAACAGGGGCAAAGTTTATGCCCAAGTGAACACAATGACATCTCTTTAGACATTAATGGCTTCTGAAATTCTCTAGCTTGATACATTAGCGATGTAAATGCCAAACCACATTCACTCTGCTTATCTTGGAAAGCTCCACGTCCACGTACGAACACCCTCAGACCATAACAGAGGAACAAGAGCTCAGGCTGCTACGGAACTCCAGAACCGGCGCCGTAAACTTCAGCACACACGAGGTACGGGCATTCCCCTGGCCAACACTGCCCACTGCATGCGGCTGTTTCACTAACATTGTGTAAGCAGCATGAATAACTTCTGATGTTGAGAAATAAAAATCCTACCCTGAAAAAACAATATAAATGCCCTCTGAAAATAATTTAAACCAAGCAGAAGTGAGCTGTTTCACCGCAAGGTTTCTGCTGATGGGGTTCCCAGGCCATGCCTGACCCCAGGCTGCTGACAGACCCTTCTGGGCCCCAGCTGCCGACCTGCTCCTCCTGTCCCAGAAGCTCTGTATCTCTACAAAGCATTTTACGTTAGTCCAAAGCCTCCTTAGATTCTGCCTTTCTGACAAACATCCCCAGATACCTTCACCTATACAGACCTCGCTGCCCTCCTGCTCTGACCTGCTGGAGACCAGTCCCAGGCTCAGAAAACCAGTGGGAGCTTGTCCCACCACAGGGCTGAAATCTCTACGCTGCAGCACTGGAATGTCTCTTTCCAGGTGAAGATCTTGCCATAACTCGTGTCGGCTAGCGCCTGTAGCTCACAATCTCTTCAAATACGACTTTCCTTAGGGGAGATGAGTTCCACCATCTCTGCAGCCTGAAACTTGTCAGCATTTTAAACAGGAGAAGCATGTGGGAGAGCGGCTTCAGGAAAGGAACAATTAAACAGGGACTAACTAGAACTCCAGTGAATACTTTTGATTGTCCTGAAACATAGAATCATTTAGGTTGCAAAAGACCTTTGAGATCATCAAGTCCAACCGTTAACTCAGGGCTGCCAAGTCCATCACTAAACCACATCCCTAAGCACCACATCTATGCATTTTTTAAACCTCCAGGGATGGTGATTCCACCACCTCCCTGGGCAGCCTGTTCCAGTGCTTCAGCACCCTTTCAATGAAGAAATTGTTCCTAATATCCAATCTAAACCTCCCCTGCTGCAACTTGAGGCTGCTTCATCTTGTCCTGTCACTTGTTACTTGGGAGAAGAGACCGACCCCCACCTGCCTACAGCCTCCTGTCAGGTAGTTGTAGGGAGCAACAAGGTCCCCCCGAGCCTCCTCTTCTCCAGACTCAACACCCCCAGTTCCCTCAGCGGCTCCTCATAGGACTTGTGCTCCAGACCCTTCACCAGCTCCGTTGTCCATCTCTGGACACGCTCCAGCCCCTCTACGTCCCTCTTGCAGCGAGGGGCCCAAAACTGAACCCAGCATCGAGGTGTGGCCTCACCAGTGCCGAGTGCAGGGGGATGATCACTGCCCTGGTCCTGCTGGCCACACTGTTTCGGATACAAGCCAGGATGCTGTTGGCCACCTTGGCCACCTGGGCACACTGCTGGCTCATGTTCAGCAGCTGCCAACCAGCACCCCCAGGAAGCGGGGTGGAAGTGAAATGCCAGGGCTTTTCATCACCCTTGATTATGAAAGGCAGTCACCTCGTTCATTCAGCAACTGGTTCCAGGCTTGCTGTGATGCACAGAACGGCTGCCCTTCCCCTCTGCAGACCCTGCAGCAAGCCCAGTGTTTCTGACAGGGCTATCTCCTACACCAGGCAGCCCCAGCCCCCACTGGACACCCCCAAGGAAATGATCTGAACTCCATCCATGGTACCTGTTGAGGAAAACAAAACCCCAAATCTTTGCAGCAGGGTAAGTCCTTGGAAGCGTGCGTCCTGTTACTGAGCCAGAAGCTGCAGGATTGCGAAGGGGAGGCACAACGAGTCACACACGACCCCAAAGCTACAAGAAAGAGAAATAACTGAATATCGCAACACCAATCTGTGAGAAAAGGCAACAGCAGAACCCACCTGGGTTCCTGTAACATTTCAAACTGCACAACTCTTCCTTCTACAGCAACTCTGTATTTTAGAGGTACAAGCTTAAAACACTGCCCTCTGAAAACGTTACACATCCTAGCACCAAGCTTCAGGCACTTTGATGAAAAAAAGGGCCTCTAAACACTAGATCAAAACAAAACCGTCACTCACAAACAAATGCTTCCTAACATTCCTTATAAACCACTGAAGAGTTACATTGCCATCTCAAACGGCTAGATAAAAGTTAATAGATTCGAAGGCATATCTGTACGTGCAGAGATAAGGCTGCACTCTTAAAGCTGAGAGATTTAACACACATTTATCAAAGTGAACTGTCCAGTCCCATAGACAGTAACATTCCTTCTGCAGACCTTGGCATGGATGCTCCACCAAGACTGTGACACAGAGGCCTCCACTTCCCCCATCACCCCGACCATGTGTCCCAACAGGCAGCTTTGTTGGTGGCAGCGCCCCACAGCCCGGGGGGAGCAGGGTCACCAACCCACAGCTCCCAGGGGCAGCCCAGCTGGCTGGGGGCAGGCTCAGAGCCCGGGCCAACCCCTGAGCCTTGTCCTTGGCTGGAGCATCAGTGGGCTTCAGATGTCTTGAGAATTACTGCTGGGTTCACTCTTTGGTGCCTACCAGAAGAATTAACCACGCATCACTCTCCAGCATCACCGCACATCCCTCCAGCGGTTCATTTCAGCACGAGGCACCAAAGCTGTCTTTACTATCAGGGTTTTCTCAAACACGTGGTACCAAGCTCAATAGGCCCTTTCAGCCAAACTATCGAGAGGACTGATGTAAAATTTTCAAAATATCCTTCCTTCTGATTCTAATCCAAACAACAGAGCACAGCTGTGAAAACTGAAGTCTGTGCAGATCTGTGCTGTACAGGCTCCTTCTTTAAAGCACTGGGACAAGATTCAGATTCAAGCCTCTACACTTTCTGATTCAAACTTAGAGTCAGGCACAGAAAATTCCCGTGGACTAGGGAAAAAAGAAAGATGCTTAACCTGGTAATTTTCTGAAAGATGAAAGAAATTCACTGCCATTTTCTGCTGATGCACTGTGTAAGTGCCAAGGCAGGGAAACACATATTGCCTGACACCCAGGCAGCTCAGGGAGCTGCAGCTTGGTGTTTGCCAAAGTTCCAAAAAGTACTTTTCTGGTCAAAAACCAGAAAAAAAAATAATAAATTCCAGATGGAAGAGCTAAAAATGGGCAAAAGGTTCTGTTAAATAAATAGTCTCAAATGAGAGGAAAAAAGATTAAAACCCTCTTTTTGAAATCTGACATATTTTTTTCTAACAATTTTGCTCTTTGCCTTTCTGCTCTGCAGCTCCAAGCTGGAGCCAGAAGAAGCAGCACACCATGACACAACTCTTCTTGCAGTGTTCCTCTCCCCAGCAGAAGGAAATACTAGAAAACTGAGGACAAATTTTTTTAACATAACACTAAAATCCAAGTTCAGCATATTAATTTGGCTGGACTGTTCTGATGAATAATAACAGAAATGTTGTTTGCCTGGGTTTTTTTAACCAAAATGACTGCAGGGAGGGGTAATTTCCCTCCCCAAGAAACTAGACCATTTTCAGGTCAGTATCAGAAAGCACAGATTAATCCTGACAGCAGGAAAGCCAGTCCCCAGCTACAGGAAAGTTGCAGAGCAGCTGAGATTCGCTCTGGAGAGCCTCCCCCTGCAGCCATTCGGAGAGGAAACGCTGCGTCCGACTGTCCCCCTGTCTCCTAACACCCAGGTTCAGGGAGGGAAAGGAGAGCCAGGAACCTGCAGGCTGGGATGATGTATTTGATGTTGCCCCCATCGCCACAGGGGTCCCGTGCCCTTGGTCCCCTGCAGACCCCAAACTCCTCTGTCCTGGCTTCCAGCCAGCAGACACTTTCAGGAAGAAGCTCCACAGCATGGAGAAATGTTTGTTTTAAATGAGACTATACTAACTTTCTGGATCTTCTGTAACAGCCCGATGGGCGGGATTACTGCCCTGCTCTACAATCCAGTCAGGCACAAGGTTGGTACCGACCCCAGTGGACCTTGGACCAGGTCCCACTGTCAGATCTTCAGGGCAGCCACTCCACCAGTGGGACCAGACTCTGAACGTCATTTCTCCTCTCCAGGCACTGAATGAGTGGGCAAGTTTTCAAAAAAGCTCAGTCCACCAGGTAAAATGTTCTCTGGAAAAGCCTGGCCCAAAACAGAGGCTCTGAATACTTGGAAACTTACTCTCAGGTCATTCCGAAAGCTTCGCACAAACGTATGGAATAACCATCTCTCAAACCCAGAGGGAGCCTGGCATGGGAAGAAAGAGGTGGCCACAAATCTGAGCTTCAGGACACTTAATTAATTTCCTATCTGCTCTCAGTTTCTTGGCAGTTCCCATCAAATATATCTGGAGAAAATGTTTTCACACGAGGAGACACTTGAAAATTGCCTGGCATGACGCAGAGCCAACACCACGAAGGGGTACAGCGCCAGGGCACCGCCTGCGCCGGCGCTGCAGCACGGGGAGCCCCGCCGAGCAGCGCGGCATCCGCATCAGTAAAACTCATCACTAGTAACTCAGGTCAGAAACATAGCTGTTAACATAGCCTGGAAGCACCACCAGTCATTAAGCTGTGAGAGGGAGTGAAATGGCTCAAAAAAGGCCCCCTGACCCGCTCCAGACCTCCCACCCCCTCCCCTGAAGCGTTCAGCGTGACAGAGCAGGGGAAGCCTCTGAGGGGACAGAGGCAAACAACTGGAATGGCAAAATTTTTGCATTTTCAAATCGACGGAATTATTACCACTGATAATTATTTTGTCAGAAAAGTGGTTACTATTTAAATGCTCCCCATGAAAACATGCACGGAGGTTCTTCAGAAAGACCAACACTTCAGAAGTCATCACCAAACTGCTAAGGTAAGGGTCAGTGCAATGAGATCAACCTAATCATGCTGAGGCTGAGTCTAATTCTGTTGAAGCACCATCATTAAAAGAGTATCAGCAATAAACAATTTTTTTTCCCCTTAAGATTCTATGCATCAAAGATTTATATTTGCCACTCCAGATTTTCAGTACTTCAGCAGGAAAACCACATTATGAAAAGCCCTGTTAGGTCTTTGACACAGTTACAATCACCCACGTTTAAAATCTTTGGTCAAAGAGTTCTGATGCACTTATTCATAAACAGCCCAGAAGACTAACACTACTGTCACCTGTAACTTTTCCAGCTATTATTTGAAGTGCAAATAAGTTCAACTATTATACATGAAAGCACTGTGGGGAAAAAAAAAAAAGGCAAGTACTAAACATTGCTTAAAGGGACTTTTCAGCTACACATGGCATGTCTCTGGGTCAGACTCTCATCTTGCTTACAGAGCGCGCCATATCGCAAACAAAGTCACCACCGTACTTCTCTACGCGTGAGGATGCTAGCACAAAGCCTCGGCAGCACAGCACACCTCCCATCGCCCAGCTGAAGGTCCGTCTGCTGTGAACACAATCCCGCCTGGAAGGAAACGGTAAGGCTCTGGACACAACAGTGCTGACTGTCCCGCTGGCTGCCACCAGGGACAAAGAGAAAATAAGAAACAGGCAGTTAAAAATTCTGAACTACTTAGACTGAACACTTTAGTTTGTCTTCCTTCAGGGAAATCACTGCTTTATTATTTTTTTTTATTTTTCTTGGTCATCAAACAGGCTGTCAGCTTCATAAACAGAAACTAGTAGTACACTATAAACGAACCCTTAAGATCATTTCCCAGGGGGCTTTCCACAAGGCAGTCACTGATTTTGATTTTCTTTTGGTCATAGAATGCTTCCCAAAATTAGCATTTTTCCAGAGCCATTCATTTTCTACAAAGAACAAATAACGTAGAAAAAAGGAACTGCCCAAGCTAAGTGGTGCCAGATGAGCTTGCTGGAATCACAGAGCTTTGTTTCAAAGATCCTTGACTGCTGTAAACTCATAGTAGCAAACTAGTGCAAAACCTGACGCCTTGAAAGCTATCCTGAAGCTATATAGTGCCAAAACACTGGGCTGTTAAGACTTCGCGGGCATTTGCATCCACATGACTCAAGCTTAAATTTCAAATGCTTTTCACTTTTTCCTTCTGACATAATCTTTAATGAAACCAGAGTTCAGTAGTAGTATCAGTCCTGCTATACATGTCTTGCAGCGGTTTCTGCCTAGACAGCTGTTTGTGTGCTTTACACTTACAACCTGTTTGCGTTTGGTTTAAATAGGAGGTTTTCCATATGCTTTTAAAAATTGGAAAACTGTTGTTTCAACTGACTGTAAACTGCATTTTTTAACATACAGATGCATGTGAACACTGGACGTATAATAGAAAGATGAGAAGTTGATTTTTAAGGGACCAATAGCACCTAAAACCTCATTACATCTGAACACATGCAAACATCTGTCATAAAACCACTGCACCCACGGCTACCTCAAAGCCACCACACACATACAACTCTGCCCAGGGCTGACTTTTCTTTAGTGAAGAATTTCAATGTTCCTGACATAGGAAAGGCATTTGATGCCTATACTAGGTGGTAGTAGAAGCACATAACATGCATACATTTAGCACAGTCTGTCATCCCAGCATCTGAAAGTATCAGTAGATTCAAGGTACATGGTTAGAGGGTACAGTTAACAAATCCCAGCAAACAAGCGATGTGTTTACGGAGCCTCGGAGAGCAGTGCTCACAGGCAGGCCAGAAGGTGAGCGGCAACACCCCCAGAATCACCGCTTTCACTTTTTTCACTTCCATTAACAGCTACGCTGTGCTTTTACTATGGTATCTTAATGACACGGAGGTAAATTACACCAGCAACTCAAAGACTGTGGTAAAGCAATCTTACACAAACTTATTTCCCACGGACTTTAGAGGGGCTGCACAAGTTACATGATGGCAGAATTAAGCCTCTGGGTCCAGGGAATCAAACTTGTCCCAGCAAAGAAGGGCCTGAAGCTTCCTGCCCTCCATCACCTGCTTCACTGCGCCTCATCTCACCCACGCACAGCTCTCCCCCACAGTATTTCACAGCACGTTAGAGGAGATGTGGAACTCTATTTTATAAAAGAAATAAATCCAGCAATATGAGAAATACACCATAGCCACCTGCTATTAAAACCTTTCCCAGAAACAGTCCAAAACTGTGCGTTTCAGTAGGAATATTGAATTTCCAGGTGAGCAGACAGAATCATTGAAGTCCTACCGTGAACACTTGGCCATTTGCACACCCTTATGAAGCCACTTCCCCAAACGATGCCCAGCCCCCAAGCAGGGAGGCAGCGGGCAGCAAGGGGGTCCCTCTCACTGCCCTCCAGTGGTTTGGGGCAGGCCCAGGTGATGGCAGAAACTGAGCAACAGCTTAGCCAGCGGCAACTGCTTGCCCAAGAAAAGCATGTGAAAGAGCAGCGTTTTCCCACCTGGACCCGCGGGCAGGAGCAGGATGCGGGATGAGAGCCAGCTCCACAACACAGCCCCCCGACTGCTCCCTGCTGCCTGACCCCCACTCACGTGAGGTGCCACCAACTCTACCACCTGCAGAAGACAAGCAGGAGCTTCTCCAAAAGCAGGGCTCATGGGCGCAGCTCAGCTCAGGGACACCCGGCATTACAGCATGAAGCTGGGCAGCACCAGCACCGCTGCGGCTCCCACTCCAGGGGAAAATGCATTTGGACGCAGCGATCCCTATTACCCACACGTGTTAAGAGAAGCAGGAAAACTCATAAACAGGGTTTATAAACAGCATGACCTCGGAAACTATGCACCCACTGGGATTTATTATCTAGAAACAATGTCTGGCATCAAGCTTCCAGGAAAATTCAGGTTTCAAAGCAAATAGCAGTCATCTCTCAGACAGGCACACGAAACTGCACCAAGACCTTGCTTGTTTTCAAAAACCACTTCAGAGTCCTCATGGGAGCATCGCTGAAGCCTGCGGCTCCAACATCCCAGCTGTGCCGCCAAGGGCTCCCAACCCTCCATGTCCCAAACCAGGCACAGAGGGTACATTTGGAAATAATTTTAAAGAAAGATTTCCGAAAAGTTTCGGCATCATTTCAACCAGTGCTGCTGCCACAAACGTCAAGCCAGAAATCAAAGCGCACTGCTTATAACCATCAATAAAGTCTGCTGCAAACACAGCAATGAAAACCATACCCAGCAGGTACAGCAAGCCCTGGGCTGGAGCCCCAGCATTCCCAGCAGGGAGAACAACCCTTAAATACCTGAAGCCTCCCCGGCCACTGCTCCAGCAGAGGAGACATGGAAGCACACACATGTTCAGTATGTTCACCTACATTTTACGGAACACAAACCAGGAATGCCGCCACAGGAATTAAGAGGGGGAAAAACTCTTCAAAAAAGACACAGTCCCAGATCATCTCTTTTATATTAAGTGCGAATAATGCTAATGCCTGTATCACCTGCAAAATCATAATCTTCTTGAGCACTACACCAGAGACTTGCTGATCCCTATGGTATATTCCTGCAACATCCCAGCTGTGCGGTTTCCCGTGTAACTGACTGTCCCACTAACTTTGCAGAAAATGCACGTAACTGCAATGTTGCTATAGGTGAAAGAATCACAAAAGGGGAAAGCAAAGGAACCGCAAAAGAAAAAGCTGGCTTCACTGTATTATATTTTCAAGGAAATTCCAGAAAACTGGACATTTACATTTTTCTAGCTTATTCTTCTAATGCATTTAATTCAATTCAACATATCTTCCAGAAACAGTGAGGCTTCTTCATTAAGCAGCAGGATAACAGGAAAAGCTTCCATCAGAGAGAAGTGGAGTGGAGAACAGAGTGACCAAAAGAAAAAAAAACACCACCCAAAAAGACAAGTGATCATGACTTATTCCAGCAAAGCCAGAAACCAAAGTCCCAGGACGGGGGACCATCTCAGCAGCAAATGAAGCTTTCAGCAGCAAGTGGCCACAACAGCAGTGGGGACAAGTCCAGCTCATGCCCCAGCTCATCGCATTTTTGTAACCCAGCTGCTGATGACACTTCATTGCTATTGCGTACCCATGAGCTCTGCTGCTGACCTCACTACTGGAATTGTACCCATCTAGTCAACGCCAAAAATTTCAGCACAAACTGTGAAACTTGACAGGACTGAGCACATCTGGAACAAAAGCAGATTTTACACAAACGGCCACAGACCAGGAACATGCAGCCTTGTCATACACTGCGTGGGACTGAGAAAGAAGATCCACGAGCAATAGATCACCATTGTATGCCTTGTCTTCACACTGTGATGCTCGCTATCATTGAAGTTAAACATACGCAGCTTGCCTTACCGACGAGGGCAGGACTGACCCATCCAACAGGCATCTGCTTCCGAAGTCAGTTCATACTTTCCCTTACTGAACCAGGCCAAAAGAAATATTCTGAAAGATGAAAATATTTTCTCTGCCGTTTTACTTAGTACAGAGCTACAGGATGGACCAACTACAGACCTGCAGTTTGCCACAGCTGGATATTAATGCAGGACACATCCAGGTCAAAATTACACCACATACAACTCACACATTAAAATGTCAAGAAAGCTTTGCCAGCTCCACACTGCCTGCACCCATACGTCAGCTCCAGGGACAACCTATAGAAGACAGGGCTGGACCTGCCATTATACATCCCCCAAATAACCTACAGTAGCAACCTGGTATAACCTGTAATCACAGAATTTGTGAATAGAGACCATAAGACGTCATCTACTTTACCCAGTGACCAAATACCCCCCTGCTACAACCACAAGCCCGTGCCCAGCACCCTCCCAACACACGCCTGCCAGCCAGGGTGAGCACTTGTGGCACCAGGGACAAGCAGAGGGTCTCCCTTCGACACCTCGATGGTGCCAATATTTGTTTCACAGCAGCTGGAAGCCAGGAGCGAGGGACCCTGGCAGAGGGAACAACAACAGCAAAATGGGACACCTGAAACTGAATCAAGATGTTGAGGGGAAGAAAGAAGGGAAAAAACATGCACTTATTGCCTTGCACAAGCTCTCCCTGAGGGGGCTGGGCAGCGCTGCTAGCAGCTCTGGCCAGGCTGGTGATGCACAACGTGGTTCTTGGAGGCAGAAGGGTAGATCAGGCTACTTGAAATGACCAGGTTTCAAAGCTTTTTTGGAGAAAAAAAAATTCAAAGGGGTTGGGCATATTAGATAGAATATTGCCGATACAACTCTGGCTCATGCGTATAAGGACTAAGATCCAGCTTTCAATTACAGGATCACATCCTAGTTATTCCCAGCATCCTTGCACTCACTGCATTCATTTTGTCCACCGCTCACTACATTTTTTAACCTCTTGTGCGAACACAGAATTATGGGCTTCTTAGGACTTCTCCAAGGCTTTCCCCTTCTCCCCATTTTAGGAGCTGGTACAAGTCCAAAGCATCATTTAATTCTGCAATTCTGGATCCCTCTGGCTTGTTTTTTTAGAGCACCTACAGCTGTTCATGTACTTCCCAGAAACTCCTGTTGGCAGGAGCTGCTTTTAGAGGCACTCAGCATTTTGGGAGGCTCGGGATGCCTGGAGCCTCCAGCTAGAGGCAACCAACCGTAGGTTGCACAAAGCCAGTGGCCACTGCTGACAACTTTGGTGCTCGTGGCTCCCCTCCAGCAGCTGGGAGCAGGGCAGGCGCCCCTCGCTACAGGCCTGTGTTGCGCTGCAACAGGTAAGCGTGAGGCTCAGCGAGCATCCCCCCCTCCAGGCAGCCCTGGCTCCCCACAGTGCACGGCCTTTCCCACCCGCTCCCTAAGGTGAGACCCCTACCAGTGCACGAGATACATGAAGCAGCTAAGTAAGGTTACTCACAGCTTAATTCTGCAAAACATAAGCACCTGGTTCTCCTTAGCCTTGCATGCTCTTGTAGGCAGCATCAGATATTTGCAATAGTAGTATCTTGTTATTTTAACATCTCCTAATTCCACAAAGGGGCACATAGCCAGTCCGTACAATCCAGACCAGCTACACCACTACTAACCTCAGCTTTTCCCTTCCTTCCTCCCCGCCTCACCTTCTCCTTTGCCCCCAACCGAGGGGTGCAGCCCCCTCAGGTCCTTCCCCTGCAGCCCCCCCAGGACACGCTGCCGCCCCACACCGCCCCAAGGTCATTAACTCCTTAACACGGGCGATCCTGCTGCTTGCAGTAAGTACAGAGGTTTCTGGCTAACACGGGGAAACAAATAAATAACGCGCTCACATAGTTTCTACCCTGGAATCCATCAACTATGGATGTGACACATCGCTCCTATCCACGAAAAACGAAGTTTCTCGTAGAGAAAAGTATGGCTTTTTAAGCACAGGGATTATTCCCATTACTGGCTGGCGCAGATTAAAGCCCACGGCTCTGCTCGGCTGGGCTTTGCGATCAACTCAAATCAAACCGCTGAATTTTCTGCTTGACGGTATCAAAGCAAACTCTCACCGTGAATTGCAAAAAGCAAGTAATAACGCTTCTTGTCATCTGCTACCACCGTTGATTCTCTATTTAAAATGTCCGGTTCTCTCGCACTAGGCACTTGCTCTGGAAAACTACGTGAAATCGACAGAGGGGAACTACAAAGTGAGTTTTATTTCATCTTGCTCCCTGCCTGTCTCAGGTTTCACCCGGAGTATGAAATATGCATAGAAACGTACACGCGAAGCCGACGGAGGCAGGGCCGGC
>JAVJGI010000003.1:11527028-11540512 GCA_035590275.1 Ibycter americanus
AGCCTCCCGGAGCCACGCCGCGGCGGCAGCGCTGGCCTGGGCTCCAGCCGCCATGGGGACGTGTAAGGAAAACTGTTGTCAGTGTTACTAAAATGACGTATGAACCGCAACGTTCACATCACCCTGACAATTACCTGACCTGATGTTTCCATCTCCTTAGGTGGATCCGCTCCAGGGTGCCTGCTGGGCGGGGGGGTGATGCTGTTACTGGCCCCAAACAAGCTGTGGGCTAACAGTGCCCTACACCGGCCTGGGACATCCCTTTAAGCAGCAAGAGGCAAAAAACCCAGATCTGAGCCCTCTTTCGCTATCCAGGAGGTTAAAGGCAAAAGCTCCAGAAGTATCTAAATGACCTCGGTGCTTGGGCCACATATGAAGCCATGGCAGAGCCGTGTGCTGGCTGCCGCGCACAAGGAGGGGGGGCCAGGAGCACAGTGCCCACTGACCCCGAGGGAAGCGGTGATGGCAGCAGGGCGCTGGCTCTCCCGTGGTGCTGCCCCTGGCTTGTGCAGGGACACGCAGGCATTGCTCTTCCCTGTAGAGATCAGAAATGCCACAGAAAAGGGAAAGTCTCTGCAGGCTCCTGAACTGCACCAAAGAACAATTTTCCAGGCACAAAAGCCATCCCCAGCCCTCCCTGCTGACCCGGGACCGCCTAGGCAGTGCCTCGCTCTTGGGTGCCAGGAAGATTTGTTCACAAACCAGAGGAGGATGTGTCACGCTTGTCCCCAGCATTAACCGCCCCGCCCCAGCCTGCAAGGCAGGCTCCCAAACCCGCTCTGACTGCGCGAGCCTCAGGGGCAAGTGTGCTATCATTCCTTCGTTGGTGCTTTAAAGAGCAAAGCAAAGCAATTACTTAAGGACATCTGCTCAAAGAGCCAGGCACCAGGTTCACCTGGGAAGAAGCCATGACCCTGGCAGGGTGGCCCTGCCACATGGCCGGTCTCAAGGACCACCCTGAGATGCGCTGCAGGGTCCAGGCGAGGCTGCATCTGGTTAGAGCGAGGCCTCAATGAACGTGAACTATTAAATTGTTTCTGAAAACGCTTTACCAGTGCATCCCTTAGCAGTGATGGCCTAATTACAGCGATTCAAGTCTTGCAGCTTCATTTACTGATGCACCACCCTCCTCTCTCCAGGAAGGGAAGCGCTAACCCTGCACCAGCTCCCACCAGAGCTCTCCCCTTCCCACTTGCTGAGCAAACACCGTGTCCCTGTCGCCCTCTTTTTTCTCCCGACTGGTGATTACACCCATGTGCAAGGGCATTTTCTAAAAGCCTTGCTCTTCCTCAAGTGAACACTGGAGCAGTCTCACCGATCCTTCTCATACGGGTAAATCCATCCACTGTCGCTGCTTGAAGCAGCTGGGAGCCGGCAGAACCCGGGCTGTCAGCAGCAGCGGCACACAAAGGAAGTTCGGGATCTGCAATTAGCAGAAGGAGACCACCCCTACAGCTGAGGGCTGCTTCTCTCTTAGTTTACATGACTTTTATACAAACTAAAACATTTGAGGGGGAAATCTGCCTTTACTGTGAAATGGGTGGCGTGCTATTAGAACAAACAGGCAGAAAGAGTCACTCCATTTCCAAAAGGGTATGAAAACAGAGAAAATGAACGCTGTAGGCTTCAGGCTGAGGTTGTATGACAGGAAAGTAGAAATACGGTTACAGGTGGAGAGGAGCAGCTTGAGTGCAAATTTCTGAAATCAAAGTGGTTGATTAAAAAGCAATCTGTGAGCCCTCCCCCACACACACCCCGAGCCCCACCAGCATCCTTTGACAAGCCCTACCCCTCGCCACAATAGCAAGCAGTACTGTGGGGACAAGACAGCTACAGAGCCACCCTGCTCGAGTTTGTTTAGTCTCCAGGAGTACTCGAGCATCATGTGGATTACAGCTGTGTCAGGAAATTCAGCCCTGCTTTTGCCCTTTGGGACATGTCCCGCGATGCCTCTGTGGGAAGCTCTTTTTGGCTGGACCAGGCACTGCTGGTGTGGCCAGGGCACCAGCCAAAGCCCAGGTCAGGAAATGACCAATTAAACTTAGGTGACTTCATGTCACAATCTCACTAAAATGAGGTCATTTTTACCTAGACTTTCTAATATTTTAATCCAAGCATCATTTTTTATTGGGTATCTAAGCTGTTCTGCATTAGGTAAGTCCTGCTTCCCAGCCAGTCAGAGATCTTTTGCTTTTGCTTAAAAAAATAGTGTGAATTCATACTTCCAGGATGTACTGTTCCAAAATGTGCCTGTAAGAAGATACAGATATTTTTTTTCTATTAATTTCCCTTTTTCTGTGCCAAATTGTGGGGTTTCTTTTCTTGTAATGAGTTAATATTAAGACAATTCTTTCCAAAGACTGCAATATATTACACAGGTTGGTCCCACGTCTCTCAGTTTCCTTCACTCCTGTGCTCACAGGACAGAAATACTGGAGCCAGGGGAGTTCTTGCATTTCAAAAGGGAGTATTTCATGCAATAGGACCAATTTCGCTTTTATTCACATAGTAAATTTGAAGCACTTCCAGTGACTCCAGGATTTTCTCTCTTTTAATGGCTCCTAGTTATTGAGTTTGTCTTCCTTTTGCACCATCTCATACCATAATGTAAGGTGCTTATAGCAACATGGCTCCCCTGCATTTGAAAACAAAAATAAACTGCTTTTTTTTAAGACTGTAAACATTGTCTTTTTAATTAACTAAAATTGTCTGATTGCTGATCCCAATGAATTACTGGACTTCAAAAGCTCCATTTAGCTCTAGCAGCACTATTACTTCTCACCAAAACATGACTAGAAGAGTCATTCAGTTATTTAAATGTTGCTTCCCCAAATATTGTGCAGACTTCACAAGTCCTGTTTCCAAGATCCTCTTTTTGATTACGCAAGTTACAAAGGGTACACATGTCATTAAACACGTTTGGTTTTTTTCCCTTAAAAAATCGGTTTACCTTGGATTTGCTTTTGCAGAGAAGGAGTTTGCCTAATTAGCAAATCTAATGTTCTGTAAAGTGCTGTAATTAGTAACATACTTAAAAGATCTAAATACGCTTGTTACTCTTAAACAGGTTGTCAATTTGCCTCAAGCAAATGCAGCATCCTTGCACAGACAAAGGACATCAGATATATCGTATGAGTTTTCTGACATCTTTCTGAAAAAATGTTTTGTGCCCAAGTAACGCAAAATACACTACCCAAGCAATTCAAACGGTTTTCTTTGACAACTATCATATTTTAACATTCAAGTTAACAATAAATAAATTTTAATGTAGACCTTCGTCTCTTGCAGGTGGCAAAGCTAAATAGGATGGCACGATCTCAACTTTATGCCATATAAATATGGCAGATTAAATACCCAAGTTAGAGACTTCCAGCTCCCGGGGCAGAGTGCATGCTTCAGAGACTTGGCGTGGGGGAGTCATGGCGTGGGCATCGCTCGGGGAGGACACAGCCAGGCTGGGCATCCAGCACCACGTCCATGTGGGATGCGGGCAAGTGGTAGCCAGGGGCAGCATCAGAACATCGGCAGTTTGCAAATGCTGACAACAGAAACCCAGATTTTGAGAGGACTCAGTCACCTGCAGTGAACCCTGAGGGCTATTGAGAAGCAATTTAAATTACGGTTGCATCTAAATGGCGGATATACACCCTTCGATAGGTACGGCAGCATCTAAAGATCTGGCTCTGTATTCCTTACCTGGGAGCTGCCTAAAGCACAGTTGCTGTTAAAGTATCAGCATTTCAACAGCAAAGATGTTTCATTCAAACGCTGGCAAAATGCAGACCGCATATCTCCAAAGATCCATGATTTCCTTTCAGCATTGTGTTTTTCTGAATTGAAAGGAAAGTTTATTTACATACTTGCTTAATTGTATAATCCCAGTGATGCAGTACCATTATTTAGGTAGTCATTTTTATTCTGATTATGTAGGTGCATTGGGATGATGGTGCAGACACAGGAGTGCAGCTCCACCAAGGGTGGTTCAGCCGAGGCCGCTTCTGCTCACTGTACATCTGGCTCACCTTTGCAAGTATTTTAAAATGGCGTCAGGAAATGCTATAAACCTGAAAGCAATGTGGTGTTAATGATTTGTGAAATTGAGGCAGCAGTATCCCAGGGAAGGGAGATAATTCAGGTTTGGGTATGCCATGTTCTCCCACCCATCCAGGCTGGGCTTGCCAGGTGTAATGAAGTCCTGATTTCCTGATTTCCAGTCTGGTGGAGAAGCTCTTGCTGGGGTTCCCATAGCAACCAGGTGTCTTTAATGACCTGTGTTGGTGCCAAAAGAGGTTGTGTTTCTGATTACCTCTTTAGCTGTAACTACCCCACCACCTTCCCCAAGTACTAGGGTAGCTACTTCTCTTCCACTACCAAAAATAACTTGGAGGATGGTATTGAAGGTGCCTGGACTAAATAAATGCATTCAATGCACAGGTAGTGACCTATTTGGGCATTTACGTGATAGCCCTTTTTTCTTCTGATCGTTTGGCCTCATCTTTAGAAAGGCAGATGTTTGGTCTCACTTCTCCTTCATGTTGGCACTGTACTGGTCCTACTCACAGCAGCAGTGAAAATAAACCACCAAAGCCATGGTAGGTCAACAGGTGTAGAAAGGAGGTTGCTGCAAAGGTCTTGAATGGATGTAAAAGGCCACATCAATTCTGTGCAAGACAAAATATAAGATAATAAAAGGGCAATCAAGTTTTATTCTTAGTATTCCCGTCACCTGCGCCGGGCAGCACCTCCATGGCAGCCAGCAGGAGCCCCCGGTGAACGAGCGAAGCAGGGGCATCAGCCTCCCAGCAAACACAAAGTCGATTTTTTGGAGCTGCTAACCACCTCAGATCAGTACTGACCATGCCCCCTTTTTCCTAACCAGCATCAGGAAAGAAAGGAAAAATCTGTGGATTTTGGCAGCGGCCGTGCTGCGCGGGGAGGGCTCGGGCGCGGGGTCTGTGGCTGCACCAGCTGCCCGGGCGAAGGCTCCTGGCTCGGCGCCCCGGCGGCCTCACGCCAGCCAGCAGGAAGCACCGGGCTGCGGGGAATTCAGGCCGTCTAAATCTGGGCCACGGAGGCGGCGAGAGAAGCGCCTGGAGAAAGCAGGAGGAGGCAGACGCAGCGGAGAGGCTGCAGGCCAGGCACCAGCCCTGCCGTGGGATGTGGGGGGCACGCGGGCGTGGGGATGGGGGAAAGGCAGGGCGGGCGCAGGGGGTGGTGTGGGCAGCCACCAGCCTCCAGCTGCAGTGCCGGGGAAGGCTGAGCTCTCCAGGGCACAGGGATGTGCCCTGAGGCATCCCCACAGATGAAGCAGGACTGGGAGGAGAGAGGCAGCAAAGATGAGAAAGGAGCAAACCCCGAAGCCCAGAGCCAAAGGACAGAGGGGTTTGGGGGTGGTGATGACATGCAGGGGGCAAAGGAAAGGCCAGGGAGATGGGACAGGAGGAGAAGTCATCACCTCCCCAGGGAATGCTCCCACCGCAGCGCCAGTGACACGGCTGGTGGCCAGACACCTCCTTGCAGGAACATTGCCCAGACGGCCTCTAGCAGCAAATCTTGCGTTAACGTACCCAAAGAAGCTCAAGTCCAGCTCTTAATGCACCGATCAATCTTGTAAGCAGCAGAAAACAACCAGCATCAAATCTTTAGGTTGACATGTGCCAGACATTTACACCTTTGTTCTCTCCTAGATCCAGAAGAACTTGAAACAAGACCTACTAAGAGCCCTGCCAGTTCTGTACACCTTTGACTATATTATCTTTATTTGTGAATTACCCCTGGTGATTATTAAATATTCATTTGTCTGTGAAAAACAGAAATATATACATCCACAAATCTGTACAGAGATCATGATCATCCTACACCAATTTTACACCAAGCTTTACACCATGGCATCTTCATAGCTCCTGTCTGTGACTCTTTTCTGAGTCGCACAGATGAGACTCTGTGAACTTTATTTAAATTATTTCTTCCGATTTTTAACAACATAAGTGAGAGAAGAATCATGTCTGTATAGATGAGCTGGTTTTAGAGAGAGCACTGAAGACAATGGAATTCTCAAAAGGAACGGGGAATCATAGGCGATAAATAAATATTTGGACAATTCTATATGCAGTATATGCAGCGGATGTTCCCTCGGAATGAGAAACTTTATCAGGGGAAGAGACTTTTGACAGTCTCCATTCAAAATTTTTGTTTGCAGAGCATCACTATACCAAGAAAAAGGTTTGGCAATCTGTCACCCAGATTTCACAATTTCCAACTACCCAAGTTTATCCATTAAAACAGGAAGTTTGCTAGAAGCCACACTTCCTATTTCAGTGACTTGTACCCACTAGTTATTCATAGGCACAAGGAGGCTGGTCAGCTATGTGGCAATCTGGGAGATGTTTCTCCTTCCCCCACTTGAGCATGACAATATTAAGAACCACTGTTACAACCACTCAAATTCACCCAGAAATGCCTGTGCATACTGAGGTTCTTTCACAGCTAAAACCAGGTAATTTTCATATTACATTGCTCAGATGTTCATGGCAGAGGGTGTAATAGGATGTGTAACAGCACGTGTCATTTGTTTAATGCACTCACCATCCTCCACAGTCAACACACACTAATGCCTGAGTGTCAAAGCACATAAAGGGGCAGAAAACCAAAAGCATTGTAGGACAAGGGACACGTATTCCCTGCTCTGCAGTGGTTCTAGGCTATAAAATGTGTGAGACAGGAAACAGAGCAGAGTTCAGGGATGAAACCATGCTCCAATTCACCCAAGTCCTAATTCAGAAAAGACAGACGGGTAAGCGGGCTGTGGAGGGCCTCCTGCTTGGTCCATAACCTGGGCACTGCACTGATTATCAGAAAGATTTTGAACACATGTGGTGCTGGGTGGATGAGAACTTATTTGCTGGCAAATACCTATAGAGGTTGTAAATACAGATTGACAAATCATCCAGAGGAGCCCAGGAAACACCCTCTTGTGTGAAATAATTTAGTGGTACTCAAGTCTCTTCTAAGTTTTTGGAACGAGAGTGAATGCAGAGCCCTCACTGAAGTTATAAGGCTGATGCCATCAATATTTCACACAAGATTTTATCAAGTTTTGAACCTCAAGGAAAAATTCTATAAACATGTAAAACGTCTTCAATCCTAGAAGAGACAAAAATACATAACAGAAAATTAACAAACCTCAGAAGTCCTTCATTAAGCTCATGTTTAAATTTTAGCATGATCAGTCCCCAGTACAGCAAGGCAGCTGGACTGACATGCTTTGCTCAGCACCACGTAGGAAACGGTTCCAAGCTAAAAGCAAGAGACAGGTTAGACAGGCTGACCCGTGGCAGTCAGTCAAAGGGGCTCTCGATGGATCCCTCGCATAACATGCCACTGCCACGTAGCCAGAGCAGGTTTTGTACAAGTAACGTATCTATGTGTAATTATGAGATGGACTATTATGAGATGGGATTTGCATTTTTCCTTTCAAAAAGCTTATTAAGCATTGTCTTTTTAAAGAAATTTAAGGGTTGTGTGCCTCTTTGGTGTGTAACAAAGAAGAATACGTCCCCAAGCTGAGGGAAGGGATTTGCCAACTATTGCTGCAGAATATTACACAGAAAATTGCACTCGTAAATCATGTCTGATGCTGAAGTTTGAAGAAGAGGGACGTAAATCAGAGATGACACATAAACGAAAAAGAGAGAGAGACAATGACTTTTCAGAAATCTCAAGGCTGAGTTGCTTTTGAATAAAGAGCACATTTAACTGTTAATTTGAAGTCTGGTATTATTTCTCTGCCCGCAGTTTCTGCCCTTCTTGAGAGGTACTGCCAGCTGGAAAAAGAGAAGACAGCTATATTGCTTATGCAAAATCAGGGCTTCTTGAAAAATAGAAAACACACAGGTAGGGCCAGGCCTACTGCCAGGACGGGGTAGTGATTTTGTTGGGAGATTTTGATTTTCTCTGCAGACATGAGTCCCCTGAAGTGGAGCGAAATAAGATGATGTTAACCAATTTGTACAGAAATTTTGTAGTGTATTGCACGAAACTTTAAAATGTCATCAGAGCATCACCATATTTTCCATTCAATAATCTATTCTGAATGAAATCTTTCAAAACTTGGCAACATGTATCACTAAGTAAATCACAGCTGTGAGACATTTTGATTTAAACCTGACATGGCTGTCAATACTGCTAGCTTACTACCCTGTTTTAAATCTCACCTGTATTAAAACATAATACAAAGTTATCAGGACTTCAGTTATCTCCATGGAATTGTGAAATATTCTCTCTGTGGAAATGAAATGGATGAAAGACGGAGGAAAACTGATAAACTCTGCACCTAATTCAGCACTCTAAAAATCTCCTCCAGTCTTTGTCCTTATTGCATGCAGGACAGCACCGGGCACAGGGAAAGAGGGGAAGCAGCGTGCTGAGTACCGGAGGTAAAAAGAACTGGTCATCATTTTTTATATGTAGAACAAACTCAATTTCAAATTCACGGCAAGATGAAAGTGGAACAGCATAATATGCACATGTGAAAGCCGATCCTCTCTTATTTACATGATGTTTTGCCAGTTTTGTTTTGACAGACCATTCTGGCAAATGCCATACAAAGGGAAAACAACCGAATTATGTGTTCACATTAAATTCATAGGAGGTACTGGTGTCACGTACGCACCACAAATAAGACATTATGGACAGCACATCTTAGGTACAAAATCCTCGAAAGAAATTATTCTGCATCATGACAGTTATTGTCTGGTTGCCTTCTTCACATGACAGATGCAATGTAGTGAGTCAAACAACCACAGGCTGCTCTGTAGAATAAATATCAATGCCATACAACTGGATCTACAAACACTTAGTTTTCAGCAAGTTAATACCAATTTCAGCTCTCTCTAATCTATCCACTGTTGCACTGTCCTCTTGGAGAAAGAATCAGAACTGGAACCTGTTGTATGTACTCTCTGTTGCGATACAGTAGAGGAAGGAAGCTGACTTCTGGGAGACCAAAGAAACTGTACACTTGAGCCATTATTTTTCCAAAAAAGAAGCTAAAGCCAATCTTCTGGAAGGTGGCTGGGGTAAATGAAGCTTTATTATGCATGAAATTGCCCTCATTACCAAGGAGCTTTCCTGAAGCTTGTAGTGGTCAGATGTGCAGATGACAAAGTAAGAACTGAGGTTCTATGCTTTGGTTTCATAGGGTTGAGAGTGTAAGACTTAATTCCCAGAAAGATATTGCTAGCAAATACACTATTATATTTCAATTATTTTAATACAAGAATGTATACTAACCCATCGGATGGGTGGTTGCCCAAAGGCAGGTACGCTAGGCAAAGAGTATGCGAGAGCTGGTAGTGAAGGTCTGTCATAAATACTGTTTCCATATTCAACAAGGCATTGAGCATATTTTTCAACCTGGCTGAGATTTCGTTAGATTTTATACAGATTCATAAATTTCATATGTAATGAAACACAGTGTAAGTCATTAGCTAAATGGGAAGTTTTGGGAAACTTTTTTTTTTTCCCCCCCCAGAATCATGGACATACAAAAGCCTTCCATGAAAAGATCTCATAAAATTTCAGAAACATTCATTAGCTCTCCTAGTGCAAAGGAGGTGAATTTAATTACGTGCGATTATTTGAATTTAGACTAAATCGCTACCCCATCAATTTAAGCACTGTGCTGATAGTCAGTAGGAATTCATGGTGAGAACCCATGAATCTCCTGTGATCTCCTCCAGCTACGACTGTAGGACAGCGCTCATCAATGCTGCTGTTGCATATGCAAAGGCTTTTACTCCAACATTGGAAGCATCCCAAACTACAAGCCTGAGGAGCGAGGCTACACTTGTTTTCCTGTGGATATATTCACAGGTCAAATCCATGTGGTCTGACTGCCATCAGAAGCATCTTGTGCTGATAAACATGTCCTATCTTTGTTATTATTAGAAGCTGTAGATACTTTCTTCCCAGGAAGAGCTTCTAGCAATCTTGACTTTTATTTGTATGTCAAGCACCCCAAAAGGGGCAAAAGTGCAACTATGCTGAAACCGTGAGACTTTGAAACAAGGAAACTATAGGAAGCCATGGCTTGAGGACAAACAGGGGCATTCGCATAGGCTACAGACCACCGCCTCTATTAATGCATCATTTATGCACTGAACAGTACAGTCCTGGTTGAGCAATGTCATGCTGAGATATTGCTGTCCTGATGCAATACCAGATGCAGTCTTTCATCAACCAAAGCATTTATGGGAATGGAGGAGGAAGAGATGTAGCTGATCAAAGACTTTCACAGTTAGATGAGTCAAGAGTGTCAGAAGTTCATCCTGGTCCGATTTACCAAAGAGATTCACAGCCGGGAACTCGTCACTGACCTATTTTCATCTGTTTTTCTTGCTTGGCTTCATCTATGGTGCCAACAGTGACATTTCCCCATAAGATGCTAATGCCCTAGAGTAGCAAGGCAGAAGATACAGCACAGGCAAAGGGAGAAAGCAAAGGCCAATGAGATACATTACAACAATGATCACCCCTCAAACCATTATGACTGGGGGTGAGAACTAAGCCTTCTACCAACAAACATCATAATTGCAGCTGCTACATGCCAAAATCATCTAAATTGCATCAGGCTATTTTCTCTTTCTACAGCAGCTACACACATTTTTGTTAACTTGTGCAACTTGTATCTGGTTTATAGGCTCAGATTCCAGGCAGATTTCCTTCAGATTAGTTCAAATCCACATAAGTCAATAAAAAATTGCAGTGAAGATCAGAACAGTCGCACTCTGATTTCTTTGAGCAGTGGTGGACTGACATCCATGTACGATGACATGCAGACGCACACAAACTTGCTCATATGGAAGCATTAAAGGAGTCCAAAGTTTAAGGCATTGCAAATTCAGATTATTGTCCACGTGTGTACTACTCCCAGGAGGTGCAAGAGAAGTCGCAGCTGGCTTCATAAGAGATCTCACTTCTGTTGCAAGCAGCAATCTCTGAAGGGAAGTAGCCCAGTCCACAGGAAAAGAAACAAATCAAAAATCTAGACTGAAGGGCATCTCCTTGAGGGGACAGCATTGCTTCCAGAGTGATAAACGTGATTTCTCCTGGTCTGTGGGATTCTAGCAAAAAGTCCAGGGTCAGCGAGTTAGAGCAGATTGTTTCCCTTAGACTCTTCCCGGTCTGTTATTGACGAATGCACAGTGGACCAGCTTATTTTCCTAAATGATTAACTTTGCTGCCTTTTCTGCTCAGCGCATCAGATAAAGAAGTTTATTCAGTTAGCTTATTTATTTACATTCCTTTGCCAAAGATCTCACCAAACAAAGCTTATTTGATGATTTATTCTTTGCTAAAGGGGAAGCTTATTTACAATAAACATCTTATCATAAACTTCTTAAAAGGAGGATTTGGAACTGGAATTCGTAATAACAGAGAAATCTGACTTTTCCAGAGAGGTCATTTTTGTTATCCATTTTGCACTGTAGAAGAAATGAAACCAGCTGAGCCCAGATGAGGCTGGATGTTGCATAGCCACTTTGAAGTTTTGTTTGTTTTCACTGGTTGACCCACTTCCTATCAGAAGAAATCACCTTCACCTAATTGGAGCTCTTCCAAAATAGGAGGAGGAAAAAAGATATAAAGGACTCAGATGCTGGGTCCCATAAAGGGTGTTCTGCAGCACGGAAGGTGCACAAGAGAGATCACCTCTAGCGCAAGCAGGAAGGAAAGCGTCAAGAAGTACAAAGGCAACTTCTGAGTGAGGCCTCTCGAGTGACCGGCATGTCAGACAGAGAAGGAGCTGGCGGGAGCTGAAAGCACATTGCACTCTGCCCGTCTTTGTAACAATCCCCAGCTACTTCAGGTCGCAGCAGTATTCTGATTGCTCCAGCAGACTCGGGCTGGTCCCATCTCCCTGATGAAATGTTTAAGACGGACATAAAGCTCAGAGTCAAATTTGCCTTATGCAACCCCTCCTGACCCCACACAACTACAGTATTTTGGCAGATGCTCAGCCAAAGTCTCAGGGAATGGACAACAACCTTGCAAAGAGGAGCTAAAGCAGGTTGGCTCCGTGTCTCTCACTTGGCTGTGGCTAAGTGCTCTGCCCTTCTCTCACTGCTCAACTGCTTGTACAGAGCATTTCACAGGGGTAATAGACTCCGAGAGATAAAACATATTTTAAACAAACAAACTAACAAACAATCCCTCAGACTCATTTTTTGGTTATAAAATAAAAGGTGAATAAACATTCATGGAAAGCTTTTGTATGTCCATGATTCTGAAAAAAAAAAGTTTTCCAAAACTTCCCATTTAGCTAATGACTTACATTGTGTTTCATTACATATGAAACATAAAACAGGTTGGAAGAGACGGTTTGAGGCACACACTGGGCTGCCCAAACGCTCCTGTTTCTTATGTGAAGAACATGTCTGAACCCATTAGCTCTTGGTAATACAGTCATTGCTGTAACTATCCATAGCAGGGAATGGCTTGGGAGACTAAACTCTTCCCTGAATCAAACTGGTTTTCATCTGCCTTCCACGGTCAAGCAGGAAGAAGAGGTCCATGGGAGGTCCGTACTTTTGCACCCCCTCTGAGGTCAGGAATATCAGAGCACAGTAACATACAAATAGCAATTTCAGCCCAGCCAGTACTGAGCAGCACGTGAACCTTGGAAACATGGCAGTAGGGGAAAACGAGGTTCCCAAAGCTGGTCAATGCAGCAAGCAGCTCACACAGAAGCCAGGCTGGAGGCACCCAAAGGGAGGATGGGCTGGATCTGCTCACCTGTAAGGCTGGGCACAGCGCTCTCATGCAGGGTGCCCGTCTGCTCTGCAAAAGCTGAGTGGCTGTGGGCAAAACGAGACGGGAATCTCAGAGAAATTTTGGACACAGAAGGATTTAGTGACAGGAAGGGGCAAAGAGTTCCCTGTAGGCATAACTCAGGCAACACAAGCGAGGAGGGGCTGTTTAACTCCTCTCAGCCATCCACACAGAGAGTAATATTCAGGGGCCTTGAATTTATTCCTCATCAGATGTCTGTTGCTATCAAAAGAGAAGCTATACATCTCCAGGAATGTCATATCTGCTCAGGCATCCCTCCACAAAGCCCTGCTGGAGAAAAGCCATGCCATTTCCAGAAATGAAGCTGAGAGAGGATGGAAACGTCAGTGCTGCGGTTGACGTTCCACCGCGTGAGGCTTCACTGAAGCGAGCACTGTTTACGGCAGCACCGTATACCTGTGGGCAGATTTTTGATACCTTTAGGTGCAGAGACACCAAACCACCTTCCCCCAAAGGCGACAGATCTTCACATTCCCATTGTTTTCCAAGGGACTGGCCACCGAAGGGCTGCTGCCGTTGCAGGACGCACTGGCCTGAGCTGACCCCTCGGGGCTCCCGGTGCCCCCGCCCCAGCGCCCGCTGCCCCCGCCACAGGGTCCCCGGGTCTCCCTTGGCCGCCCCCAGACCCCCCGATC
>JAVJGI010000003.1:11540612-11604453 GCA_035590275.1 Ibycter americanus
TTGTTAAAAAAAAAAAAAAAAAAAAAAAAAGACAAAGTACCAACAGCCTCCTTCATGGCTAGTAACAGAAAATCACAAAAGACAAAATGTGATCTATTTAGTCAAATGACTCCTGAACACCAGCGTGTCCCCCTCTTGAGAAGCCTGAAGGCTGGCTTCATCATGTCTTTTTCTAACATTCAAAGGGATGGTCTAACACAAAGGAAGCCAGTATGCAGTGTTTTAATTTAATTTCCAACACATTATTAACCATGATGTACTAACTGCTGAAACTATGATAAATATGACAAGGAGAAATGGAAAGATGAACAGAAGCAGATTTACTATTAGATTCAATCTTTAGAGCTGAACAGAAATCCGCTGCACCATTAACTCAGCTCCAGGGAGATCAGAAGTTCTGCACCTTTTTATGAAAGAGTAGGATATGGTCTTTCTAGATATGATTAGAATTGGGTTCATATCAGCTGGTCAACTCAGCTCAGGAAAAGACAGCGAGTGCAAAGGCCTTCCAATGGATACATAGCTCTCTACAAAAAGTCTGCAGATCAAAATGCTTTTAAATCCTTTCTGTAAAGTGATTTCTTCAAAACTCAATCCCTCTCTATTTGCATAATCCTTTATATACCTGTTAAAATCCAAGTGCTTTAGGAAAGCTTCCACAGCTTTGTGTATAAGCCACTCATTGGTTAGAGAGGCTGCATGTCCATACTTATATCTGACTATGGTGAAGTATTGTGGTGCCCCATAACAACACATCATTTTGCTTTGATGCCATGTCAAAGTGACTTTAACAGCAAAGGCACATCAGACATTTGCTGATGTTAAGCTTATTGAAGAAACTATTGGTAATCCTGAAATTTCAAACTTAATTGTTCTTCAAAGTTTATCTTTACGCAACTATCCAGAGATATTTTTTTCCTGTTACCACTCCTGTAAGACCAATCCAAACCAGAATTTTCTAGATTGCATTTTTTATGTTATTATTGTTATTATGTTGTTATTACATATGTACACTCAATTAGCTATCCTGATTTGCTGCATGAAAAACATAGTAATTTCAACCTCTTCAATTGGGAAGAATTGCCATGAACAATAGTGTGATTTATTCCCTAAATAATGAGATGGAAAGAAAAAGTCTAATATTTCTGGTTGCGTTATCAATGCCAGTTAACACTCAGATAATTCCCTGCCTCCTGTCATAGCAGTCAGAAGATAAAAGAACAAATCAGTCAGTAAAAGGCTTAAAACAGCAACAACAAAGTACTGTTGCTTCTTCCCATCATTTTAATTTACACAGTTTGCAAATGTGTAATACAAGCAGAAAATCCAAGTTCTTGAGCAGCAGGCAAGGCCACTGCAGTTCAACTATAAACAGATGCTATGTGTAAAGAAATAGGCCATAAGCAGAGACAACCCCCTCCTCATGAGGACAAAGTTTAAGCAGAGTTTTATCCACCCTCTCTTTCTCATACACTTACAAATGAGGTCAGAAAGGAGTTACTATTGACCAACTGCAGATGTAAGCTTGAACCTACCTGTCATATATAGTGTTTAGGGGATGCCTCCCTCACAGGGGGAAGCAGGAATAATTGAGTAGCTGGACAGTAAACAAAGGCTCCTTCCACCTTCTGTTCTGTTTCTCTCCTTTTCCCATGTGTTTACATGCACCTCACTATATATCTGTGTTGCAAACAGCCAAACTCTTAGTGACTAGAGCATGACGGCCAAAGGAGGACTCCAGAACAAGCATCGCTGATTTGATATAGCACATCTGCAGGGTTCAGAAAGCATGCAAGCCCATCTGTCTCCCTTTGGCATCTATTCATTCCATAACGGAGCAGAAATGTAATTGTTACTACGCTGAGGTACTGCAGGAAGTACGTTTCCAGGATGATTATTGCTTTCTCCAAGAACTAAACTCGTCTGTATGTCAGCTTATTAGCTAAGGCAGGCAGAATTACACTGCCTTGCTGATCAACTTGGACATGCATATTTTGGGTATCACTAACAGCAGCCTCGTCAGTAAAAGCTCATCTGAGCATCTTTTAGCATGAGCAATATGGCTTACAGACAGCACGCAACACTGTGACCCAACATCCTAGTGGTTCTGTAGCAGACAGGGAAGCATGTGTGCCATTCACAGAGGCAACAAAAAGGCAATGCTGTCATCACCTCTGGACTAGCTAGCAACGCTCTTCTGAAGTCTTTGCTTCAACAGAAACACTGAAACCAAATTCACAACCAACAATTACAGGGAGAAAAGGTTGTAAACCTGTCAAGATAAAACTTTTGTTTCAGTCCAGGTGTGAGCAGAGTTGTCTTCTGAGTTAAAGTAAGGACTAATGTCTAGAATGGAAATGAACTTAAAAAGCAGTTGATATGTTTAAGTAAAGTTTAAGTAAAAGAGAGTGAAAAAGAGAAGCTTCATGCGCTCGTTGTGTAAATGAGATGCAGAAAATATTTTTTATTCCAGCTTTTATGTAGGTATTTTCTCGTGAATGTACAATAGGATCTTTCTGGGTCTCTTCTGTTTATTTTTTAATCTATCACCTATGCCTGCAACATTAGCTGTGCTAAAGTGGTGTAAATCCCCTCACACAAACTTGTGTACCTGTTTAATGACTTGAAGGGATCTATGACAACAGTACCTGAGCATTCAAGCAGTTAAATACACAGCTAAACTCCCTAGTAAAGACAACATCTGTATCGCAAGAACAAGACATCAGGGAAATGCAAAGCAGCTCTGTGAGCGGCAGAACTAATGAAGTCTAATTTCCATTTTAACACTTCCACAGCTGGGCTTCATACTTTCTTCCTCTCGTGGACTCCCTACCGCTCCATAAGGGTGCACTTACTTTGAAGCTTTTCTCTATACTAAGAAGCGAGATCACACTGAAACTGTTCTCTCACTAGACCCACCAATGGAACCTCTCTAAGTCTTACCAAATGCTTAGGAAGTGTGGGGTTTTTTGGGTTTAGTTGTGTTTTTTTTTTTTGAGATCTTTACCTTTCTAAGAAATTTGGTGGAATTCGGCCTGTGGTTGGAAAAGTTATTCCTGAAAAAGTTGGTAAATGCATGCACACACAAGTCACAGCATAACTACACAGGAATTGTTTCCTTAGGTAAGCAAGTTCAAAATTGTCTTGCTGAAACATCACTAGAACTGCAGGTGCTCGGAAGTCAACACAAGCCTGTTAGGGCCATGCTTATAGTGCTATGGAAGTACACCTTACCCAAGGGAAGTATGAAAGTAAGCTCTAAAGTGAAAGTGCAATTAAAAGGCAAACTGCTTAGTGCCCAGCTGCGACACAGCATCTGTGACAATCTAGTCCAACACATCTCAAAGTAGCACGCCCAGAAACAGAATTTTCTAACTTTCATAGACACTTCTGAAATGTTATGGCCTAAAATAAAATGCATTTAACACAATTTTGATAATTTACAAATAATTCAGAGTATTTTTTCAGTTAGGTGGAGACAAATATAAGTTTTTTTATTATAATGTATCATTCTTAGAAATTTTTAGAAAACTACAAAACTTACGTATTTCGCAGTTTGCACCAACCCATCCATGTGGACAATGGCAGATGTAACCACCAGGCTGATCTATGCAAGTTCCAGCGTGGTGACATGGGTTGCTGTCACAGTCATTTACATCAATTTCACATTCTTCACCTTATAACAAAAGAAAACCCAACAAAAAACAGACTTCTATACAGCAGGTGCCTCGTGTAGCAACTACATCACCAATCATTTAATTCTTCTCTATCTGCAAAATATCTTATAGCTCCATAGCATGCATCTTTATTCTCAGAACATCAAAAGTATTCTATAACTGTTTCAAGAAAGAAGTCTCACGTAGCCTCCAAGAAGGAAATATTATACTCATTCAAGCAGGTGAAAACAATGAAAACAAAGTCTAAGGGTTGTGACTTGACTAACCTCACCCAGGTGACGTATGTCTCATTTCTTTAAATACAAGTTCCATCCCAAGAAAATGTGGTATAACAATTTATCATGTATATTCTGAAGTGCTATACAATAACATAGATGATCAGTGCCTCTAAGAAACAGCCACTGTACAATGGAAAGATAATTCTTTTGAAAAAAATGCCCTTTAACTGGCATAGATCAAAAAGCACAATTTGATCTACAAAACAGCTATGAATGGGTTTATCTACTACCATCACATTGGATATTACCTTACATGACTAACAAAGCATCAGGTTGTAAATTATCTTGACAGCAGATAGTTGGATTACACCACTCATGCCAGTTTAAATACAAGGCCAAAGGATTAAATGGGCTGCTTACCATTACCCTGAAAGTGTAAATCGATTCATAAACAAGCACTTCAGAGTTTTTAGCAATTGCATGTTAAGGCAATGGAATAATTTGTTTCTTCAGCTCACAGTAACTAAGGTCAATGTTAAAACATTTTCCAGTTTCAGCAGTGTCCAATTAGTATATTGGCTTACCTGGAAGTCTTCAAAACATTACTTTCAAAATGCAATCTAGTCTGAAGCAGTAAGGTCATAAAGCGTGTTCAATAGCTGTTATCTTAGTGAATTCTCTTTAGTAACAGGCTTTTTTTGCTGTGAAATTTTCTTTTCATGCTTACTAAACTGAATACAATTCAGCAAAGTCCAAATTAATTTGTTTCCTTGAAGAGACACAGTCTTACCTGGTATTTGTCTTCTTTCGGACACAGTGAACACTGGCAACTAGACATTGTGTGTAATGTACAAATTACTTGCCTGTATATCCAGGTGCACAGATACATGTAGCGTTTAGACCTTCACTGTCACAAGTGCCGCCGTTCTGACAGTTGATGTTAACACAAGGATCTTTGTATAATTCACAGTGCCTTCCTGAAAAGGCAAAATTAGTAATTGCCATTAACATGACCTATACCGATAGCATGAAATCAGTACATGGCGATAACTTAACGCCTGGATGAGCACAACGACGTGCAGCCTCCAAACCCATCCTATTAGGCTAATGTCGTAAGACTAAAGCCATATATTTTATGATGACTAAACCTTTTACACACATGCCTCCCCTCTGCTCTTCATTCCCACTGAGGCTTTGGGATAAGAGAGGCAGGGCAATTTCTGCTAACAAGAACTGCTGGAGTGTCTATGAGAACCCAATGGTATAATAACACAATCTGATCAGCTATCCAATATTCTTCAATAAAATGTAAACAATAATTGCCTTCAGTAAGCATTTTATGTAATAACTTGTTTAATAATATACATAAGCATTCTGATGCCTCTCATTGACTTTTGCAGGAAACTGAGGAGTATAAAACTAAGGCAATTAAAAGAGAAATTAATTCAAATGTATAGCTAAAAGTAAAAAATTGGGTTGCTCAACTTCGTGCCACTACATTTGCTCTTTCATTCTCAGGTGTAGGCTGTGTGAATTCAGTAGCTTTGCCTTGCAGAAGACAGTGCAAGCCATGTCTGGCATACAGAACATAAAGCACAGCAGATTCCCACCTGGGGATGGGGAGAGAGGCTCTACTGCCACTGCTATGTGCATCGTTTTCCCTGGGTCTACTTTTCAGATAAAACTAGAAAAATAGATACATGAATGATCTAATCAGTGCATGGATGACACTGAAACACACACACACACAAAAAATGTACATATGTGAATAATGAATGATTGGTGGGACTTCCTTTATAATGTATCTATAAAAGTGAAATTAGCTTGCATTTAAAATGCCTGCTTAAATTTATCCATTAATATAAGTTTTAAGTCTAATTCTAAGTCTTATTACCATTCTTTACTGGCGTATGAATCCAAAGTGACCACTTAGCTAAAATTCTGTCTTCAAGTTTTCCATTCTTACACTTTTTACAGAAATTTCAACATACTGAAGAGCAACACAGGATTTTGAATGCTTCCATGTGATAACACTTACAAACACATTTTTCACTTTTTAAGGTGGTTCATGTTTCTAAATCCTTACTGTCCTGCAAACTGTAAAGATGCATAATCAATAGAAGTATAAATTAATTGTTTATTATGTATAAAAACTGCAATACAGCTTTAGCATCAGGAAAATGTTTCTAATCATGAGGTAGTGAATGACAGCGAAGGGATTATGTTGCTTGTGGAGATTACAGAACCTACAATGATGGAAGACCAGAAGAGGTTAGACAAATACATGTGAAAAGCAGACATGCAGCTGATCCTGCCTTACTCCTTCACAGATTCCTTCATGAATACCAGTTGTCTTGCACAGGAATTGGGCAGATTGTGAATTTGAATTTGGAGAGTTTGAGATGCAGAACTATATGGACATAAAATTAGTGAGAAAATAGAGTCTTTAGAGAAAAGAATATAAGAAAGAAAAATCAATTCAAAAAAGGAAGAAATTGGATGTGTAACATCAGATGTATGTATACAAGCAAATTTATATGAGTGATCGAATACAAGGAATTAACTTGGTTCTGTAGTGTTCAACACTGCAGTTATGTACAGCAATGCAAGCTTACACGAGTTATACAAAAACAATCATCTCAAGTTAATAGTGATAACTAAAAATATATAAAAGCAACTTACTTTAAATATACATATACACACGCACACACACACGTGCTCACTCGCCACAGACCTGCTGAAATCATTTGGTCAGTCTGTCAGCAGCAAAAGGGCAGAGCACTGTAGCCTGAGCACCCTGCAGCTCAGCAGCAGAAGCCAGCGGAGCCAGAAGCCCGCAGGTAGATGCTGGCACATACATCAGTCCAGGCCAGCGATAACAGCTCTCGCCTGTTTGCCAGCCAGGGGGGTACGGAGGCAGAAGGAGGGACTGCAGACAGGGAGGTCTGGGCTGGTGGTGGTAAAACTGAGGCCTCTAACGGCCCACATAGTATCCTGAGGGGGGTACCTCAGCTGTACTCACTAGTGCCACTGAATACCTTAAGTACTGGAATGAAGAAAGCTCAGCAGCCAGCAAAAACTGCTTACAGGACCAGGTTCCCTGTTTTCCTCTAAAGCAAAACGTGCTGTGCACACAGTGCTTTCGGCTGCATTTACAGGTTGGATGAGAACAAAACATAAAGTCATAACATTGTAGTTAAGTGTTCTTTATATCATCATGAAAAGCTGAGGGTCATTTCCTCACTAAGCCTCTAAAATGATGAATTCTGTGCCTACTGTCAAAAAGCAGTGCAATCACCAGCATGAAATACATATCTAGCCTCAAGCAGCTGTTAAGTAAGTGTTACTTATCAACACCGATAAGGATTGGTACACTTAATGAGAAAATGCAGGGGTAATGTTCCTTAAAACATAGTCATTCTATGTAGAGTATCTATATATCTCTATCTTAATACTAATAACATATAAAAATACATTCAAAATGTTCTCCCAGCATGATTCAAAACAGAATACACAAAAAAAAGTATCATTTTAGCCTTCCGCGGAGGGACATGTTACAGACAGCTTGTATGTGCTATTCTGTAAAGCTGAAATCCACTGCAAGATAAAAGATTTTGTATAGCAAAACACATACTTTTCTCCTCTATTTTATAAATTACTTAAGAAATGCCACAGACCGATTCCATTCGAACATATCCAGGAATAGCTGCAGCTGACACGGGAAAGTAGTTACTGACCTACTACTATATCTGGGCTTTATGGTCTTCTAAATGAATAATCATCAAGCTTTCATTTTTACTCCTTGTGTTCATCTGTTTCAAATACTAATCTTTTATTATTATGCTTTTAACTCACTTCACTGGAGAAAATAAAAAAATATTTTGGAAAGCCCTCCATGTTATGGCTCCTAACAATAACTGATGAAAAATTGTATGTAACAGTTATGTTTTCTTCTAAAGCTTCATCACTTTCTAACATATCTTAAAAACAGCAGAAGGGTACACCTAAGAAGAACAGAGATAAATCATTTGTCCCCAGACAAGGACATGCGTTCCTCACAGAGCAGCTAAATCTGAACTACTCATTTGAATAAAGATTATGGGATCAGGATATACATTGACGTTTGTTTCTGTTCATTTTAGATGTGGGATTTATTTCCACTCAATGGATTACATTGTATATCTCTGTTTCTAACAGAACCTACCATAAAAAATACATAGAACAATTCAAAAAACAGGAGGCAAACCCCATCCTACCTTCATATTCAGCAAGGCACACACACTCATAGCTGTTGACGAGGTCTCTGCAGGTGGCTCCATTCTGGCAGGGTGCAGAAAGGCATTCATTATATTCCTCTTCACAGTAAAGGCCGTGGTAACCTAAATCACATGAAGAAGAAATAAAACAACCTATGAAACACTTCCCAGTAAAAATTAACAATTAGGCAACTATAGACCGTGGGCAGATGCTTGCTGATTGAAATATACTGTGCAGACAGATAGATGTTAAGACACTGATTTTAAGGACATCTGTTGCCCAGGTGAAAATTACAAAAGCAATCCTGGAAGCAGAGTGTTCTGAGAAGCTCCAGCCCCAGTGATAAGCCCTAGTGAGGCCATAAGCACAGAGGCTGGTGACCACTAGGAACAACGTGAATACCTGCACTCTGATTGTAAAACGGAATAAGCTGATATCGACGTATTTCCTAGCTTTCTTGGATCCTTGCATCACAGCCACTTTTCACCAAAGTGCTGATAATTGTATAACAGTAGTTATAACGATAATATATTTTAACGTTAGTGCTGTATAATGTCAAAACACTGTAGAAGTATTAAGATACTTAATTTTTCACAGTATTCCCAAGCCACAGGCAGGTATTATGGCCTGATTATGCAGATATAGAAAGTAGGAGCACAGAAAAGCTACAAGACCTGTTACTGGCCACTGAGTCATTTGTATCATGAGGTAAGAAATAAGGAGTTAATCTACTTGAAATAGCACTTTCCTCATTATTTAATGTGCCATACAATCATTAGTTTTAACAGTAGTTGAAATTACTTTCTATACATAGTGTATCAGGTCAAAGTAGTGCCTACTTATATTAAGAAACAGCATTCATTAGTATAGTGCAACAGAGGAAATAAACTAGCTGTAACGCTAATATGTTTGCCTAATAATATTGGTTACTTGGTATTAAATATGAAGAATCGTAAGCCTGGCCATTTTGAAGACTATTATATTTGACAGCAAGAACCTTATTTCATTCCTCTTCAATAGACCCAGGTTATACTTCTGTTAATGAAAAGCTTTCTCTCTTCTTCCCTGTTACTTTTTTCTTTTCTTTCTTCTTTCCTCAAAGTCTAAATTTATAGGCAATCAATACAGCAACAAGAAAAAAGGAAAACAGATTGGTCATAATGCTTAGTAAGTACAAATAATGCATTTAAATGCAACATATACACTTCTTGCTTCCCAACAGACAAGCATTAGCACAGAATTGTAAAACCGCTGGTGTGCTTGACCAATGAAAAACAACACCAGGCAATTTGCTCAATTCGTTCTAAATAGTTGTTTCCCCCTCTTTGGGGGCACAGGGACTGCTTCAGAATTACCCAATTACCTTTAGGGGAAGGTTCAGAATTTAATAGATTAAATGGAATATGTTCTTATCTTTTGGGAAGTACAAATACAAATAGTACAAATATTTCTACTCAAACATGCATGTTTCACAATGTTTACCCCCTTCCTGGAAATTACAGCAAATAATCAAGTGACCAGGCTTTTGCATTTTCTGCATCTCCAACTGGTAGCTACGTGCTGCTAACTACAAGTGCTAGCATCTGACCTGGGGCATCACACAGCATACCTGTCTCCAGCAAGCCAAAGATGTGCAGTTAACGTCACCTCAATTGACTGGATAATTAGCACAAATTAGTGCTTCAGATGTTTTAGTAAATTGTTTGGCTTCATGAAACCATAGCACTACCTCTTGTTTACCCATCCATGAAAAGATGAGGATAGAAATTCTAGCCCATGCTGTTGACCACAGAGTAATGCCAGAGGCACTTTTTATACAGTGGTTACAGCACACTCTTTTTCCTGTTGGGCCATTATTTTATTATATATGCCTGGTACGGAAAACAATGTAGACTGGGAATTTTTTTTTATTTGTTTTAAACAAAAGCTTGCCTCTATTTGTCAGCTTTGCTCAATGTTCTTGAAATTTCATTGTGATGAAGGTCTGCATTACAAATTTGATTCTGCACAAAATTGTCTTTTCACAGGAAAGGGTTAGTTGGACCAGTAGCTTAAGAAACATTTCAGAAACACTTTCTCCAAAGATGTTAGCCAGGCAATACAGAATTAATTATGGTGAGTGTTATGGGTTCTCTTATTAGCCTATGATGTTTAGCTTATGGTGAAGGGAAATATCCTTATGTAGTGACATCTGTAGCCAACATACGAACCACCAAAATCAGAAAACCTAAAAGAAAAACATATGGGAATTCCCTGTGTCGAACACAGATGTAATTAGATATTTTCAGAAAAAATGTTTTCCGTTTCTCCCCTTTCAAAGTGAACAGAGGGAATTTTGCGGCTCAATAGCTGTCTGGTTTCCACAATCAATATGAACTATAGCATCACCTCCTTAGGATTCAGGCTGCCCACCCTGGCAGGCGCTGCACGCAGGGAGGGAAAGGTATTTCCTCTCCCCACGAGAGGGCAGATCTCGCCAACACACGGTTTCACCCTCATCATCCTCACCCCGGTGCCAGCAGCTTCCTTCTGTGGACCTGCTGTGATGGAGAAAGTTCTGCTGCGGGCCCAGGCACCCCAGGGGAAGGCATGGTTCTTCTCAGGGAGCTCAGAGGCACCATATCTCTCTTAACAAGCGGTTCTCTTTGTATTACTGCTTTTAAATTATAGTGATACATACACCGTGTATTATACTATTCGTATAATATATATCTTCAAAAAGGCTACATAAATAATTGCTATATTTTTGTTAAAGGATTTAGATGGAAACAGAATTTTTAGTAGATAACTTCAGAATAACAGATTCTAGTATTGTTGCTTCCTGTCTTTCTAGTAACATTACAGTTCTACTGCTTTTATGTTCACAATGCCAAATGCAGCTATTTGCATCTTTTGTGGTGTATAACATTTCTGTGGACATATTCAGAAAGAAAGAACCAATACCTACATTAACAGCACTTCTTCAGTCACTGTGTGCTGAACAAGGAAAAAAAAAACACTTTGGGCATTGCAACTCCAAAAAGGGCAACTAATATTACTAAGCCTTTTTTTCCCCAGGTCACTAGAAGTTGGGTATGCTTTCAATAACAGCATGAACTCAATGAGAACTTGCCAATAATAGTCCCATTCTGATGTGCGCTCCTCGGAGACTGGGGAATAGACAGAAAATCTAAAAAACCCTCTAAAATTAACATATCCCTTCGTTACCTCTTCTCCCCCTACATGACTGTCCCTCTGCTACTGGTCTTTACAAAGACAGAAACAGATCTGTTGCCACTGTCCTCTGGATTCCTAAATCTTTCTTTCTAATTCTTAAGCGACAGGGAGGCTGCCTTGAAGAAGTCAGGGTATTTGCCTCATGCTCTCTGGTATGGTCTTCAGACAGCCACATGCCAAGCTGTACTGTCTTTGCACAAGGCTATGTTAAAACCTGCAAAGCAAGAAAACGTGAAAGGCAGCACGCAATCTGTGTCACACAGGCTGGTGAGAAGCCATGGGTTTTGTCAAAGCCTTTGAGAGCAGTTGACAGAGCAAAAGATACAGCAGTGCAACCTTTTGAGAATATCTGCACTATCAGATTAACAAAAGAGAGGGGGAGAAGCTTACGCTCCCTTTATAAATCAAGAACGAACAAGTTGAAAGCTTTTGAAGCTTTCTTAGACACTAGCTCTTCAACAGTGATGCCCTGGGCTTATCCACACTTAACTCTCTGGCAAATCAAGGCATCAGGACAAAAAGCCCATCTTGATGGGAAGGTCTGTTGGGATACAACGCGAGAGCACTCTGTTTTACGGGGAACAGCATCAGTTCATCTATATTGCTGCTCACTAACAAAGAGCTGCGTATTATATAGTCAAGAAATAAGTATGTTCAGTTAATGTCTGACCTTATTTAGCAATTAAATAAGAGAAAGAGAGAAGAGCTGCTCCAGATGGCAGGAAGGTAAGAAGGCATGCTTACCAGCCATAGCCAGATTGCATGGAGCGTTGTCCTAATGTAGAAGTGGAAACAAGATGAGGAAACAGAAGCAATAAAGGGCTCACAGACAGTCTAGAACTGGAATTAACCTAAAGTCACTTCTGCCAGAGCTTGCATTTCCTGCCCCAGTTCCAAAATATGGGAAGGGAAAAGACAAAAGAAAAATTGCTACTGCTGTTAGGTTTATTGTATGCTACAAACGTTGCACTTGCTTCTGCAAAGGCACTAAGATAAACCTACACTTCTATAACCAACCATAAAGCCGCATGAGCAAAAAAAAAAAAATCAAGTGCAGAGGAAACATACTCCATGGTCATACTCCTGAAGTTGCTACCACTATTCAGATCCCGTAGAATTTTTTCTGACACCCCTCTCCCCCCCTCCCCAAGTTCTATATGTGCTATCATATATATTTATAAAGTAGAAGGCAAGCGTTAATCTCTGTACATGTGCTTTGTAGTTTCAAACTCTATACCCCTCTGTCTTTAAGCAAGCCAAATACAAAAATTTGTTGCAACATTAAGTTATTCATTTTCTAGACAGATTTTTTCACATTGGGCCAGACAAAATTGAAAAGAATATATTAAATATTTGCATTTGAAATTGATAATAGCAGCTCTATTAAAATAATGGAATATAAAGAGAAAAAAGGTTTAAGAGGAGGAAGAAACTGCTTTGGGATTCAGGGACTAAATAAACGTTCTATGAACACACACAATGGAGTCCCATGGGTTTCACAAACCAGACTCTAGACAAGAAATCCAAGGAACAAGCACAAGAATTTTTATCAGGATTAGATCTTTAACACGGGGTAAGCATGAAAACATGTGGCACGGACTATGAATCTAATGTCCAAACACTGGGTATTTCTTTGTTACCTGTAAAGGGCCAGTTGATAAGTATTAATAATTGAGGTGTGTAAGCATATAACTGAAGATTTAAAGGTAAATTTTTCACATTATTGAAAAATCACACACATAATGCGAAGTAGGTATGGTTGCACAAGCTTGTGAATTCCACACAGCCCTCTCAGCAGACATTTGAAAAATAAGTATGCTCAAGTTGGAAATAACTTACACATTTTTCCCCCCGTTCTGGAAATAGGAACATTTAAAAGTATTAGACTGCCTTCCAAGGTAACTTATAGAAATTAGCTTTTCTGTACAAGCTACTAGATTATGTAGGTTATCCATAATGACACGCACAATGAAAGCCCACACATTAAAAAAATTAGTAGTAAATGGCTGTTTGTGTGTGTTCTGCAAATTGTGCAGATATGCAAATATATTAACTACCATTTATCATTTTTGAAATCTGTACACTGGCCAAAAGAGCATGGAAACCAGACTGCCTACCAAAAAAGGAGGCTTCCACAGACCTTGGGCTAATTGGAACTGTTTAAAATTCCTCTCTTGCTTAATTTTTGAGGCAGAAGTAACACAGATGAAAATGCAGCAACACTATGCCTGCTTGTAGAAACAGTGCATAAAGGTGCATAAAGAAACAGCACATTCAGGTCACACATATAAGCAAAACTCTGCAGTGTTTTGCTTCTGTAATAAGAAATTATATCCTCTGTAAAATACCCCAAAAATAAGAACATGGCATCCTAGAGTTGAACACAAAAAAAATAAGTGGCAGGTTCTAAAGATTTTAAAACAGTATGTTTCAGATGTATAGTACAACCAATACAGAAGAAAGTTCTAAAATGTCATTTAATAGACTTACCATTAATATATCTTAAAAAAAAAGAAGTATAGGAATTCAGTGACATGTCTGAAAGACTCCTGGTACAATGAAGTCAGAGGTCTAGGAGCTGGCACACCAATGCTGAGAGCCTGAAAGCTTCAGGTTCAAGACACACAGATCATTTCTTTCCTACTAGTGTATGGTAATATCTTTATGTAGTTCAGTACGTTTATTATTAACCCTTGATAATGCTACTAAACTGCACACAAATTTCATTCATCCACTATACAATAATGTAACAGAGACCACTGAAATCTCTCCAGGCAAAATTGTAAATAGAATCCAGCTTTTTAATACACCAGAGACATAATTCATCCACTCTACCAAGCTGCTTTTTGATAGAGATACCAAAAATTTATTAGACCGTGCTTTATGGTCATTACTTTAGGGTTTTTTTAAGGAATTGCAACCTAGGAATCCTCAAGTTTAATTGCTCTTGTCTGCCTTACATGCAATAATTACACAAACCACTGGCAAAGTTTGTGTTATGATGCCTCCTGAATGCTGATCTACACAGAAGTTGACTCCCATTTATCTACTATCCCTTTAACTCATGGGAAAAAATCTCTGAAGATAATTGGTTCAAATTCTGCTGCTATGATTAAAAGAACTGGAAAAAAACCCATAATGGTATGTTCATAAAAATGAAAAGGCACAAAAGAAGGAAATGAATGATTCTGACTATTCCTATCTTGCTATCACTTAAGTGCAGTTCTTTAATGATCTTTTGAAATAAGTTATCCAAGTTTTTAAATTATTGACAGATTAATGACAAATTCACACAATTTGGCCTTTAGTTGCATCTCTATATGAAGCAAGTAATGTTATTTGTACAGGGAATTCCTTCTAAAACAAATTGTCATTTCAAAAAGTGAAGTTTACAGCAGTCTAAAAAAGGTTTGGAAAAAAAGAAATTGCTTTTTTAAATATCCCATTAAACTTCACACATGGAGCAACACAAAAGTGTTCAATTAAAGAAGTGCCATGTATGGTCTTGGATGCAACCTCCACAGCTTCTCATCTGGCTAACTTTTAAATGCACGAATATTATTTAAATTAAAAAAAGTTTCCATAGCATAAGAGGTCTGAGACTACTTTCGAGTCCTGAGAGAGACACTGAATGCATTTGAACAAACCTAACCAACAAGTTATAATCAGGTTTAGGTGACAAATTTCAGAAAAAGAGATTTCTCCAAGAATATTTAACTAGCTTTTTGTTGTTTGAGCCACAGGCAAAGAACATGTTGAAGAAGATTAAAACTTCCCTGGTTTACTTGGAAAAAGAAATGTCTAGTTTTTCCTACCATGGATGTCTCAGGGAAGGGCACTCATGCTGGACAGCTCCCAATACCACAGTGCAGAAATTGGATCCCTTTTTATAACAAAGTTGGGAAGAAAATTTTTTTTAGACTAATTGGGAAATTCAGGCTTCTGTTGATTTACCTTCCCATCAGATATACAAAGGTAGGCTATCTCTTCTTGTCTTTTGATTTCTACAATTCAAAGCATTTGAATCCTGACAATTCTTTTCAGAACGTCCCAGAGCATGCGCAGTACTGGTAATCTTAAATATGCCCTTCATCAATCTTGTGGTTTTCAGTCAACTGTGGTTTCAGTCATATATTAAAAACCACTTAAAGGTCAAAATGCATTGATACATTTTGATCACGTGTTGTCCACACTTAGGCAGCTCCTTATCTCAATAGTTTCTCCACCTTCTGCAGAGATTTTTCTTGACCAGGCCCTAACTGCTTGTACCATTCAGTAGCCAGAAAACCAGCAGGTTTTTGTTACAGCTCCAAACAAGTTAACAAAATACTTGCTGGCCAGTCAGGGAACAGGTTGATGCCACCAAGTAACTGTCCTAGTCCTACCTGTTGAGCGCTTCTTTTTCATGTCTTTCCAAATTTTTTTATAAACTTTAAACCTTTTTTTCTGGTCCACTCCCTTTACTATTTAGTACTTCTGGAGACTGGGTGGGGAGAAGAATATCCAAAATGAAGGGGATAAATATTAAATTATTAAATTCTCAGTTCCAGAAATGAATTTAAGGAAACAGCACCTGGCAATTTCAACTACCTGCAATCAAAAAGATATTTTGTCAGACATGGAACTAATTATCAACCGATATGAATTCTATTTTTTGCTCTCGATAGGACAGGATATGCTAGTTTTATTTAAATATGATTAGGCCTGTTGCTCTTCATCTCAATACCCAATCCTTTTCTCTAAGGTTTTCTCTATTATGCAAATGAACAGCAAAGCAATTAAACACTTCAAAAAGGAAGACTGAAAATTTGTAATGAAAGAATTATCATCTTCACCTCCTGAAATATATATAAAACAAACCACATGTTAGGAAATACTCTTCTGCATTACATAATGCCATTCTTCTGTTCAGATGAAAACTGCCCTCACCGTTCAAGGAAACATCTGAGCAGAAAACATTTGAGGTCACTTAAAACATCTGGACCTATCTTGCCACAAAAAACTACTTACCCTTTGGTTTTGGAAAAGTTGCAGGGCAGAAGAATTGAGGATGCTTCCTGAAAAACTGTCCATAAAATGGAGGCTTTTTGCTTGTTTGTTTGTTTTTTTGTTAAATAAGTTAATATGTCTCAACAGCTAAAGCTCTTTTATAATCCTGTATGTATATACTCACATCTACTGGACAACATTATGAATGAATTATGAGGTAACATTGCTCTGGTATTGTCTGCATTTCACTTTCATATTTTTCTCCTTTATAAAAAGTGTTATGTAATTTAATTATAAATCTGTCAAATCCAAACTACAGATTTCCACTAGCTTCTGTTCTTGTGAGTACCTCTCCAAAAACAACTTCTGATCGTTCTTTCAGTGTCTCTAAACAGCAGTGATTAATTCTGAGACCTTCTAAAAATGCTGCATTAGTAGATTTTATTACAAACTCCCCATATCCACAAATAAAACCAATCCACTCTGGTGGAGAAGCAGCTCAGCACAAAATGCACAGAAGGCTGGTGTTTTCTATACCTGTTAAATTCAGACATATCAGAATCAATGTAAGAAAACTAGATAGTCTAGAAATACCAGGACTGCTCAATGAACCGAATTCCACAAATTACCTTTTTTCAACAAGCTTTACAAAATTTAGTCAAAACAGACTTCACTGTTACACCATGTTTTGGATCAGGATAATTGTATTACATATGTAATATGTAACTGTACTAAGTACTATATAGCCAGTTGTCTAACCTATTACAAAAAGCATCTTCATTCCAAAAATCAAAACACACTGCAAGAAAAAAAAGACTAGCAAAAAAAATTTGTGAAACAACACAACCATGTTGTGGCTTCCCTCTCAGGATAGCATACATCAGTGAAAATATTGCTGCACAACACAAAGCCTTATGATGAAGTATTCGTAACACTGAAACCTGTTCTTCCCACATTTATTGATTTGATGAGTGATGGATGGTTTATTTTCAAAAATCAACCCATAATTCCTACTGCTTTCATCCTTAAGCAGTTTCAAACTTTAGTCTCAACATCTGGAATTTTACTTGAAGATTGCATGCATCACTGAAAGCAACACTTTGAAGTGTGCACTCAATACACCATCCAAGACAAAGACATCATCTGGTAAATCTTGTGTCTTCAGGGATCTCTCTTCAGATGAGCTACCAGTTTTATGGGCTACAGAATCTTATTTAAAACTCATTCCTTTCAAGAAAAATAGAGTTCTCTACATTTCACCTTGCTTTGAAGCCAGAAGCAGCAGAAAGCAGTGACATCTACGTTCCTCAAAATGCCAATAATACATGGAAGTCAAATTAAAGAGTTATTTTACTTTCTTTTTGTCCTAAGCCTCACTATCCTAATCTGAAGTGTTCTAGGAACAGATTTTAGGCTTCTTTCTTGGGAGGAAATGGAGAAACTTCTTTCTGGAAGAGAAAGAAGCTGATTTCTTTCCACATACAGGATAAAAAGAAAAATCTGGATGTGGCATGTAATAATGTTCAGACTTGCCACCCATAGGACTACTTGCCTACTTCAGGCAAAACCTTTGCAATTGGTAGCATACCTGCACATCCTGCTAACTGAGAAGGAAGGAAAAAGAGCTGGAGAATTGTGACTTGTTTCCCACAAGGCAAGGCAAAGCAGCAGAGAGAAGGTATTTCTCTGAAAGGAACCTTGCAGAACAACACACATCACAGCATTATGTATATGTAGAGCTACTAACTATATAATATCACTCCTCTAGTTTATCCCTTGTACACTGGTGATTTCTTTTACCCTTAGATTCTACAGTTTTCAAGTTTATAGCTTTGTAGGAATAGGTCTTTTTTTTAAAAAAAGTGCCAAAATTATTCAAATGAAAACAAAGATTATTGGCTTTCACTCCATAAGTGCTTAAGCAGTAGTGGATGTGCAGCACATGGTATCATTCATTCTAACTGCTGCTTCAGCTATTAATTATCATTGCTAAATGCATAAAGGGAACTGTAAGCACCCCAATATTCTGGTACATTAGTACAATGAAGAAAAAAATCTAGAGCTAAGCAAAATGCAACCCAGATACTATGCACTGTTTGGCTATATTTGTCAGTTACCAGCTGAGTCTACTAGCTATATTCACCTCAGAAGTTCCAGTGATACTGCTTAAGAGACATGATTTATGTAAACAGGAATGGCAGAACTCAGCCCTTCGGGGTTACCAATTTTTTTCCCTTCTCTACCTTTCTTTGTTCAGCTACTTTGTTTCTACTCCTTCCCCAATGATCAGCGTCACATTTCCCATTCTCTCTACCAAATTTTGTAATTCCAATGACACTGATACCTCGCCTTAAAAAGATTTATCCTGCAGACTATGTGTTTATAATACAGCTGTAGATATCAACAAAGCCATATGGATCTCAGTGGGTATTTTCAGTGTTCACTCTGCAATTTTTGTTTTTCCAAATGGAACGTGTAGATTCCTATCATTATTCTAAACAGACAGAACATCTGCTCAATGCATTTTATACACTGAAAAGAAAAAAAGAAAGTAATTTTAAACTATATATGGAATCTACATATAAAATATTAGAATATTTACAAAACATGTAAGTCTTTGGTACAAACCAGGGATACAGAGGCATCTGTAGCTGGTTCCAACACTGCGACAAATGCCGTGTGCACAAGGATTCAGAGCGCAGAAGTCAATCAGCTGAGCACATGTAGGTCCTGTAAATCCAGGACTACAACTGCAGGAGAAGGCAAGTCTGTCTGCATAACACGTTCCATTGTTCTGGCAGGGAGATGATGCACAAGGGTCTATTTTGTCTTCACAAGAGGTTCCTAAAAACCCTAAAAGAAATAAATGGTTTTGATAAGTAAGCATTCTGCTATACATACAATTTTAATAACTAAAGCAAGTTAAAAGTAAGCCATCGATATACCTGTATTCTGATTTTTTTTAATTCTAGAAAAATTACAAAAATACAGAATTCCTATATATATTAAACTCTATTTTTACCCATTAAACATGGTATGATAAAAGATGTTTCAGGTAGAACCATACTATGATATGATTAAGGCAGCGAACTGCAAAAATATTTGTTGAAACTGACAGTGTTTATCCACTTTCCAAAGTGAATCTGACTAGAAAAGCAGAAGAGATTTTCTAAAGATCAGGAACAGACTAACCTGGAAAAAAAAAGAAAAGCCCAAACTGACCTTATTTCATTACTGTTAATGTATGGTAAGAATAACAACCTCTAAAGCAGCACATGGCTTTACTTGAACTTCAATAGCTTCAATATTTTAAAAGAATATCTTTTACAAGAGCATACTTCTCCTTAGCAGGAGACACAATGATTTATTGAAACAACAGCATGTAAAAATTAGGCATAAAGAAAAGGATATTCTTGCAAGGGAGTTTTTTTGATCAGATGTAGAAAATATTTGAAAAAACTGCAGTATACGCATACATCGTATACGTAGTAACATGACAGATGGTTGGTGCCCAAAAGCAAGTCAGAAAAGTATATTCAAATTCTACCACCCTTCCAAAAAAAAAAAAAAGAGCAAACTGTCCTTTCCATTCAATTCTAATATTTTTTTTAATGAATACTTGGTCCATTTGTACAGACCATCACTTTTCAGGTTTAAAGTTCCTTGGAATATCTTACATTGTAGAACAGCTCTTAACACTACAATACACTAATCACTGGGACTCGGAAATTAGAAGCAAATCAAGCCAGCCTCTACTCAAGCCCCAGCAAGCTAGCTTTACCATCCTACTCTAACAGCAAGCGTCAACCACTCCAGTTGTGCCAGTCTAAAAGACAAAGAACAGACCACATTGCCACTGCTGCCCAGGAGACTGTAGCAACATTTCAGACGCCAAAGAAAACAGCTAAATGCATGAAAAAACATTCTAGGATTTGAAAAATATTTAATCAACAAGATAGAAAATTAAAAAAAAGAAAAAACCAACCAAAAAACCAAAAAAGCCAACCACAAAATGTACCCAATGGTGAGAGAAAGGATGAAGATGGAGGAGATGTCTCGTTATATAGCAGCCTGCCATCACTCAGAGCATGAAAACAATGAAACAATGACAGGTGACACTTTGGATTAACACTCAATATTGAAACCTTATCCCTGATGGAATGAAACGGATTTTTGGCCTTACTTCTATAGTCTCACTGCTGGATTAAAAGCAGTTGATGTATTAGAACTGAGCCCCTGTATTGTATAAAGCTTGTGATGAATACCAAAAGTGAGACCAAATACCACATCCTATGCATACTTTACAGCATCTCATTATCTTTTACTGACTCAGTAAATATTTTTGTTCTAAACAATATCATTCTACATTTCAAGTGAGGTACAATTCATCAGCAAATAGTTTTCAGTTAATTTTGACAGATGTGTTACTTTCTGGGCATTTTTATTTTCTTTCTTTTCTTATTGTTCACGATTCACATTCAGGGAGTTAAACTGTAACTTTGTTTAACTGTAGCTCTAGCACTGTAACCATGGGCAGCAAGTCAGGAGCTGGCATTTCTGAAAACAAGTGCAAAACAAACAGATTAATCTACATTTTAAAGCATAAAAAAAAAAAACAACAACCCAAACATTTACTAAAAAGCTTAAATTCTATAGTTTGTTCTTGATTGATTACATTTGTTGAAAACCTGGGCCAGAAAGATCGAGAGCACTGAGCATAGTCTGTCAACTTGACTGAGCTCCAAGACTTGAAGAGGAAGCGAGGGCTGAGATAATCAGCCTGAAGACATTCAAGTTTCCAGTAAATGCCAAAAAAGAGAAAGACCAGCAATTAGTTTTAAATATCCTGAGGGATTCCTCAAGGAGACACACTCCATGTTTTATAGATCCACAAAAGCTCTGTGAGCTGCATCAGAAAGAGAGGGAAATGGATGTTAAACAAAGGTGAGTAACCCACAGCGAGTGTACTACAGAGATCTACTCAGAGAATTAACAAAACTTAGATTATTGTAACTAAGAAAAAGATGGGAAGGCCACAACCGCCCTGTGAGTTCCAGACAAAACTAGGATATTCTTGGGCACTGTTGGCAGCAGGATTTTAGGAGCATCTTCAAAATATTAGGTCCTGGACAAGTGACTTAAAAAGCCATGTTTCCCTCATATGTTCATAAATGTTAGGTCAGAGCTATGGAATGAAAAGCAAAGAAAAAAAATAATCCAATTAAAAAAAAAAGAGTAATAATAAAAAAAAGAAACAACCTACAGATTAAACATTTAACGGTTTTGTCATAAGTAACTCGGCAACAGACTACGAAAGAAAAGCAGGTCTGGCAGGGCACAGGCAAAGAACAGGCAGGAGCCTCCTGCCCTCTCCCTTTTGCTGTCCTATGGCTCAGACTGCTTCATGGGCTGTATCAGCATGACCTGTACACCCATGTTCAAGAGGCAGAGCTTAAAAATAGATGCTGTGGAATCCTGTATTAGGGGTCCCTCCTGTAGATGACAGCTGCAGAACTGTCTGAAACCGAAAAGAATGGAAACCCTAAAATCAAGAATCTAATTGCAGCAATGGTTTGCTGACAAATTAAAAAAGCCTGTACTGTTACCATAAAAACCCAGGCAGATTTAAAAGAATCTGAAAGGACTTTTAACTATTACCAGGAGGAGATCAGCCAATGAATCTAGTGAAATCGCTACACTAACTCTGAAACCAGATTAAAAAGGATCAAAGAGATCCGAGGTCACACAATGACACTAATGCTGCTTTACTACAACCTTTGCAATAATCTTCCCTACAAAGAGAAGCTTACTGGCAGATGGCTAATGTTTTAAGTGACAAAGCACTTCAAGAACATATGCAGGTTTAAAATACACTAAAACATGCTGCCCTTGTGCTATCTTTGACTGCACTGTGAAATGTGTTTAGTTGATTTTGGAAGTTCAAATCTTATGTATAAGTTAAATATCTGAAAATACTCAAAACAGGAGTAGTTACACATCTGAATTGAAGATCTATTATTTTGGCATTTTTGAATGTATATTTAAAACAATATCAATAAAATTGTTGAGAGTAAATACTGCAAATCAAATTTAAAAATCAAATTCAGAGGTGTATTGATTGAAAACAGAATCAGATTTTGGGAAAAAAAAAAAATAATCAGGGTTATTCATCTGTAGATAAATATTCCCCGAACTGTTCTTCAGCCAGCTAGCATAAACCCAACTCTGCATCTAGGTCATTATTGGTGTAACAGGGACATGACTGAAATGTAAAGATTACTAGTGATTTGAAAGATCTGAATGCAAAATTTACCAAAGGAATTACACAGAAGGTAAAGGGGAAAAGGCAATATTACAAAATATTTATACTGCATAAAGAACACAATACAATATTTGTGCTTACACACATCAGACTATTTGGCTAGTTGTCAAGAAGAATAGAAGTATTAAGTCAGGTGATACTCTTTATATATTGCTACAGACCTCCAGGGCAGTGATAGAAACTAGATCAGAAAATGGTTTCAGAGATAGAAAAGCTCTGGATAAAAGCCGGATTTCTCATCATGGTGGGATTTTAATTACTTGGCTACTGAAAGAAAGAGAGCCGTGTACAAGTCAAGGAAATTAAACATTTTCTGAAGATACTGTACAATTGCTTTTTATACAGTCTGCAGAAGAACCAGCTTTCCTGAATGTGATGTTTTATTGCAAGAATTACATAAATGTGAAAAATTAAGTCTGTGAATTGCCAGGACTTGTGACCACAGAACCTCAAAAACAGGGATAAATATTAAAAGAAATACTGACAATTTATTATTGTTCCTATAAAAAAATTGTTTTGTGAGGAAATACAAGATGTCCAATGGTGTTTCACCAGAATTCTGTAAAAGGAAAAAAGGTGCTCCATCACAAGGAAACAAGAAGTCATTAAATGTAGTCGTAAGATTTTGATTGAAATTCACCCTAGCTAAGTCTTTATGGATAAAGATGAACAGAGGCTAAACCTGTTAAAGCATTAAGGAGAAGTCTATTAAAAACAAGAGCAGTTTGGGAGGATGCCAGGTGAAAACGTTAGATTAGCAGAAAGTACCAGAAACTAAACAGCCATAAAATTTTTTAATTAAGAACAAAATGTTCTTCAGGTAAATTAAACTCTGTTATGGTAGTATGAAGAATTCTGCATTCTCCAATCACCAGTAACCTTGGGAAATCTTCCATATGCAACAGCTGTGTGACCTAGTTTCCTGGAATCAAGATAATAGGTTTATTGTATTTAAACTTAAAGAAGTTAGAACCACATCTGCAAGATACACTATAGAAAAAGGCTTTTACATGAACAATGAAGCCCAGAAAAACGTAAGACCTTGAAACTTCAACTATTCTTAATCTAGGCAAATAACTTCTGTTCTCCCAGTCAATTAAAATTCATGGTGACAATGTGCATTTTCTAGCTGCTATTGCAAATCAACACATATGAATCACAACTTAGCACCTTATATAGCTGTCAAACTATTTTTTAAACTACAGGAACCACAATAAGAGCATTCATAAATTTGCTGCTTTCCAATATTTCCAGAAATACCTGCAGGTATTTCAGGGCGCTTTTGCTCGGTGTGTTGCCTAGCTGTAGTTACCTGCAGCTAGCCAAATCAAACGGTCGATAGTAAAATAAAATCAGTCCTGAAATGTGAATTTCAAGTAATCTATATGTTAAATTCCTAATCATAGCATTGTTATGTCTCTGTCTCCTTCTACCATTATTTTTTCCATTATTGCTGATTACTATTTTTCAAAAATATATTAATCTGAATGAAAAGATTTCTTCTGTCAGAGCTGGTGACTGACCTCCGCAGAAAGAAAGTAGCAAAATCCCAAGAATCCAAGCTAGCTTCATGTGGTCGACCAGCTGAACGCTTGCGATTTTTCTCAAAGATTAATGTTTTCCTAAAACTGAATGCAGTTCATCTGTACACGTCATTAGGACATTAAAATTGCATGTAACAGAACTTTAGAAACATTTTGCAACACAAGTTCATTTCTTTGTTATTATAACTGATCTGTAATCATAATAACAACTTTGCTCATTATTATCTGGCTTTGTTCAAAACCATATTCCACTACTGATTTATTTTAATATTATCTTATGAGCAAAATTGACAAAGGCTCTTCAAATGTTTGAAATATATATAAAAAAAAATATATACACAAGCACAAAGTCTTTCATTCTATCAACTTTAGAAAATGTGCATGTGTAAGGAACAAATTAGTGAGACTTGCATTTCCTTACCACATGATCAGGAAATTTCATACACTTTTTTTTTTTTTAAACTTTTAAGAAAGATTTCAGTGAATTTAATAACTACATAAATAAGGATAACTAGCTTCTCCATTGCTGAAACATTTAGTGTAATTATATTTGCTTATTCCAACCAGCTTTTTTATGTTTCTAATTATTATTTGTATGTTGAATTCCTCTTCAGGGTGCTTTGGGAATTTACATAACTTCTCAATGACTTACAGAAAAGGAAGTAACCAAACTTACAAACTGATGAACAATACCCCAATCAACTCAAATAAAATGAATTAATATTACTGTCAATACAGTAGTATGTTTTACATTACAATAAATGGAAGAAAATCAGAGGAGATATTTAAGAGCGACATGGGTATTTATGGAATCATTCTGAATATCGATTTCAAATATCCATGTTAAGGTTGACAGATGTTTATTATGTGTAGGTTTTAGAATGTCTAGAAATTTCTTTGCATGATCATTTGAAGGTAATATTTGCTAAATGTATGTTTATTGTCATGAAACTTTAAAGATGATGATCAAAGATCCCTACCCCACTGTAAGTACATCCCAAACATCCCTTTCACAATAATAAAAGGTCAAAAATTTGACAAATTCTTCAGTCCTTAGTATTACTTAAGCTTCTTCACTATGAATTTAAGCATAAAATTCAATTTTCTCTTCAGTACAGGTGACTCAACAACTTAAGACAGTTTATTTTCTGACATATTTTGGACATTAAAGTCTACAATGCATCACACAGAAAATGGAATCTGCAAGCATAAAGAAATTTTCTTTACTAAAGGACTCTTAAGATAGTAAAATTGTCTAAAGAATAATCATGAAATATTTATATCTGACCTAGACTGCTTTTTCAATGCCGCAGATCTCACCTTCTGTACATCATCACATGCTTCTTTCACAAACCACAGACCCTGTTTGTAAAAGAAATACACAATCTCGAGATCATTCCTCATTGTTTCCATCTCATTTCTTTTTCTGCCATTTTTTTCTTTTCCCTTTGTGATACTTTCCATCTTCTCTTATCCCTTTCTGCCTAACCACATTATATCTCCAGTCTTTTAGGTTTTACACGTATATAAGCTCCTTGGCCACCTTTCCACCACTGTGCTGAATTAGCACCACAGCAGGGCAGGCCTCTTCTCAGCAAGCAATCACTATTAAGCACAGCAGAAGAGTAGCAGGAAAGCAAGAGACCTCAGTTTAGAAAAATAGGGGTTTGGTAGGGGGAGGGGGTTAATGGAAAATTTGAGGACATGCTAAAAATACCAAATCTGCAAGTTATTGCATCTGCAATTTTCAATTAACCATCCTTTGTTGTATTTACAAAAATAACCAAATCTCTTCAAAACCCAAACAAAAGCTCTCAAAATATGCCTCTATGAGAGGATAATAGAAGAAAGAAGAATCATGGGAAAGGCAGTCATCAGTAAATTTAGACAATATATTTTGTTAAATCAACCCTTTCTATCCCTCCACAAAATGCCTGAATCCCTGAGCAAACCGGCATTAGCAGGTCTTCCAGAACAAGACAGAGAAGCAACAACTTATTACCCACTATGCCCATTAGGCTACTCCAGAGCAATAGCACTGGCCCTTGCGGACAGACTGTGTCACTTCTGCACCAACTCCTGCACCCTTACGGTGAGGACACGAGTAGGAAGCACAGCGACGAAGCGCTCACGCTTTGAAACAACGGTAGTTACTAGGGAGCCAGGGAGAACCTGTGGGGCTGCTGTTGAGTTGTCGCAGGCTTACTCAAGGAGAGCATGCACACAGGGTGGTATTTGTTCCTGCAAACCTAAGAATGATTTTCTCATGTTTAAGAAACTGAGAATCAGACATGGCACATACAAGACTATTCTTTCTAAGGGAAATAATCCTGGGAGGTCCAGAAAGTGATTCCTGAAACCTTGTCTCCCCTCCAAAGGCTTTTTCTGCATTGGAAATACTACAGGTCAAGCTACAAAAACTTATTCTAACAGGAGCTGTAAATGTATTTCAGTAAATTTTTTTTCTTGTGCTGCCCCAGTGCTTTTTGAACACATTTATACCATGTGAGCATGTTAGACATATAAAGCAATCAAAGTAACAGCTCTTCCCCCAGTTCTGTCCTTGCTTTACAGAAACATGGAAATGATACTGGGAGACTAGAACTGGAAGGTTTCAGACAGGTGAACCAACAAGCATGTTTGCCTGTCAGCAAAGTCTATATGCAGAGAGGTAATTCCTGAAGTTGCTAAGTAATTGCCTTTTTTTCCCCCCTCCTCTGGAAGGGTCAAAAAGCACGTTGTATCTTTAAGGAAAATCCAGCAACCATAGAAAACCTCAAGACTTCAGGCAGAGTAAGAGCACAGGTTTGCAACACAAGAAGAACAGAAGCGCCAACAAACGAAAATACCGGAATACTGAGAAAATGGTACCAACGTGCCCAGAAAGAAAAAGAGCAAAGCATACAACCTAAATACTAAGATAGTACAACACAGTGCCAAAACAAGCCTAAAGCAGCGCACGCAACAGAAACAACTGGAAACCTATCACACAAATACGGATCAGTGGCAAATAAAAGAAGATGAATATTCAAGAGACAAAGCAAGCAACAAGACTGTAGGTCCAAGTGGCATAACAAACACGAGTAAAACTGAGAAAAGACAAGAGCGAGTAACTTGGTTCTCCCGCAGCAGAAACGCTGCTATCAATAACGGTGCTACACACCCAGCCACGGCGCATCAGGTAACCTCCCCGGCACTCCCTCTGGGGAGAACAGCTCTGGAAGGAGATGAAGGGAAGGTTTTCCTCTCCTGCGCTCCAGGTCTCCCGCCCGGCACGGGGCCCTCGGCGCAGCCAGCCGGTGCGCCTGCAAGAGCAGCATGGCTGCTTGTGGCTGTGCCAGGCCTGCGGGCCAGGCGGAGCTGGCAGCCGGCCCCGCTCCCCCTCACCGGCTAATTGCCGCTGGCACGAGCTCCCCGAGCCGGCCAGCAGCCACAGCCCTGCAGAGCAACCAAGGCATAAACGCCTTTTAGCAGGGCACTGCCGAGCTATGGTACAAGCACCGTATCCCAGCCACCGCGCCACAGGTGCCCACAGCAGAGGACGGGTGATGCGGCCATCTGGGGACCTCAGCCCACCAGTAACCCTGTCCCATGGGCAGTGTCTCAAGTGGCGGTAGGAGAGAAGCTGAGAGATGGTCAGCATATTTGTTAATAGGTCATCAGGAACATCAATGAAGAAACAAATACGGCAGTACTAAAACAACCAAAAACCCCAGCAGCTATTCTTCCAAGCATTTATTACTGGAAAGATCATTTCCTGCAAAACATCTTTGAAGATCCTTGAACAGATTTCCTAAGAAAAAATGCAAGACCGATTCTAACATCTAATAATTTTCTCACTGAATTTTGCTACTAGTTATAAAGCTAACAATTTTCAAAATTCCTCTAAATGCAGATCTGCACTGCTGTCAAAATGTCAGTGCCTCTGTTTCAACACAGCTGTTAAGTGGGTCACTCATTAAAGCATAACAGTCTAGAAAAGCAAGGAATCAGTCTAAAGAAACTACAAATAATCTTCATTATTAAGCGAGTATACGTTATCAGAGCAGTTATCAAAGGCTTGTGCCATTAGAGCAAGCATAAGGTGCTAGCAGAATAAAACCAACACCCACAGATCAAGTAAGAACCGAAATATAATTAGTTCAAGGTTTTAATCTTCATTATAAATAGCTAATAGAATGCTTCATAATTGAGAGCTTTCACTCCTGTTAATTTTTTTATGAGCAATTTAGGCATCTGCCATTCCAGTCAGTAAATTGTTACGAAAGCAGATACTTCAGCATCGTGGTGTCCTCATTTCACATCTTTACATGTACAGTGCTCACCAGTGAGAGTCACTGAAAGGCTTTCATGTAGAGAAAGGAATAAGGTCAAATAGAAAGGAGAATGAATTAAAAAACTTTGGGGGATTGAAACGATCCCTTTAGTTTTGAATTATTACTCTTACACACATCTTAGCCAACTGACCCATATGCAGAAATATGCTAATACTACAAGGGAGGCATCTTTTTCTCACACATTTACTGGACCGCACAAAAATCAGATCACACTAAGTCTCTTCAGATTCACCTTTCTCACAGTGCTGGAGCCTGATTTCTACTGTAGAGGTGCCAGAGAATAAGAACATTTCTGCTCCACATATGCACCAAAACTCTAAGCTCCTGCCACACTTCATATACTATTGCTGTTTATACAAAGATTTCTTATCTAAAGGTTTTTATCTGCTTACAATTACGGCCTAAGGCACAACTTTTAAAATATTCAAATACATATATAGATATATAAAAATATATAACTGAAAATTTAGACTAAGCACGCCCTGCAAAACACCAGTTTGTATGAGGTACTAGGTAGGTTTTTGCTGTTTACCTTCTGGGCACTGACAAGTGAAACCATGGATGCTGGATGAGCAGGTACCTCCGTTTCGGCACGGCTGCTGGATGCAATGATCAATCTTGGACTGGCACAGCTCGCCAGTGTAACCTACAAAACAGCACAAAACATTCAGAAAATACAGCGAAAATGAGGTTTTGTCACTAAATGCATTACTAGGTCATTCAAAAAGTACCATTAGTTTTCTTGAATAAAATTAACCAAAGAGAGAAAGAGAATCCAGGACAGTCTTCTAATTTCTTATAAAATGAGATTTTTAATTAGAACTTATACTTCACTGGAGAAACATAAATAAGTAGTGGAAATCTAGAGATTGTATCAATTGTATTTTACCAGCAGCAATATTCTGACAGCAGTAGTGTAGTGGAGGTTGGGGCTGGGTCCCCATCAGCATCCATATAACCAAAAAAGAAGTAATTTTTTAATAGTTTTCAAAAGCATCTTGAATTTCAAGTCAATAAACTTTAGCAAGACTTTAAACAGGACTTGACATTAAGAATTATTTGTGCATATGCTGAATGACTGTCATTTGCTCCTACTTCTGGGCTTCAAAAAGAGTGTTTATTTTAAGTGGGAGCTGTGAAGAACTGCTCAGCACAGTTGCAAGCTCTTCCAAATAAGCTCCTATAAGTTCACAAGCTACAGATTGTGTGTACTGTACTATTTGACCGTAAGTTTGCTTTGTTCCATATGTCTGATGTCTATAACACATCCCCAAAAAATGAACAAACTTACAAAATACAATCTAAATGATTAAACACTCCAAATTTACATTCCTTAAAAAATACCACACATTTGTATTTCTAATTTTTATTTACCTCCAAGAAGCTATCTTGGATGTACAACTGAAGAAGCAGCTACACAAAGAGGCATTTTATTTTTTAAAAGGAACCCTACATATAATTGTAAATATCTGCTATAACAAGCATGTTTAATACAATGTCTGGTGTTAAAAACCAGTCAGCTGTGACTAGGTAACACTGTTAACACACTGCTGTGAACAGGTATCCAAGAAAAGATCCCAAGGTCAGATAGAGGACATGCCTGGACTAGGATTTTGCTTACGCAGGGAAAACAAAGAAGAAAAAAAAAAAAGAGGGGAAAAATCTTATTTTTATTAAATAATTCTTTTTAATGTAATCAAAATTAACCTTTATAAGTCTCTTGTGCCAGCTAATACCTATTCCTGTTCAAGTCTGTTGATGTCACCATAGAATAGCTCTCAACATAGATCGTTATACTGGGAGTTGCTAGAGCACTACTATAGAAAGGATCTATAAGACTTTCCTCTCTGTGCACCTTGCTGCTTTTATATGCTACAGGGAGCTAAATTGTGATCCTATTTTCTGCAATGCAAAACCTGGAAAAAGAAACTCTGTTGTACGTTGTGTCTGGATTAATGCCCATAAATCACCTAAACTGGAGAAAAATAATGATGTTGAAAAGCAGAACTATGCTCTCATGAGGTAGCTGCTCTGGACCAGACTGAGGCACTTGGAGGGACGTCAGTCTCACTCTGATAAATAGTGATTTTCTGTAATTTTAATTGGTCTCAAATTAACATAAAATTTACAAAAACAGCAATGAAGTATTATAGAAGACTACATCAACTGATTTCTTTCATTTATAGGCTTCATATTTTTTCAAGTTCTCACATTCAGCTGATTATTTTTATGAATCATAACACAGTCTTGAATATGCTTAACTCATTTAAACATTTTTCCATCTTCAAACTGTTACCAAGTTTGTGGAAGCTAAAAATTACCCTGGAATTCAATATGTATCCAAAAGAATGTTGGCACAGAAAGGCAGAAACGGTTGTGTTGCTCTGAAGCTTGCTACAGGAATCTGACTTCCTGCGATTGTCATCGTAGCTCGCGGGAAAATTCATCAAAGATAATATTTTATGTCAGCTTTACAAAAATAAAGGTGTCCCATCTTATTATTATCTGTAGGGCGTGTTTTGTCCATCCGAAAGAGAATGTGATTTGTGAATTTCATAGCAAATATGCCACAAGTGCTACAAATTAAGAGGTGCTAAGCAATCACCACTGGCGGGGGAGCAGTTTTCTGGTGAGATACACTCGAAGAATCATTACACCTATTCACTTTGTGCTGATACTTCATAACATTTCCTTCTATCAGGATTTGGGAAACATGATCCTATTCACATACAAATGTTTCTGAAACTTGCATATGGAGACATTTATGATAATCAAGCTCTTATTTACCATTTTCTTTAATATTTTTCCATATGAAATGAATATTTTAAAAAACTCATAATTATATGAAAACAGCTAGTTTTCCTGACTATTTTTTGATGCGTGCACACCATTTTTGGGGGGAGTTATGGGTAGAAACATAAGCCACTGAAGTTAACAATCATTAAGCTATCGGAACAGCATAAGACATTTGCTATTAAAAAACTTAAGAAAAAATATTCTTAAAAACTTAAAATCTAAACCTAAACATAATGTGTGGCAGTCATGGAGCACACACTTGCAAGTCTCATAATGCAATAAATGAAGTCAACTATATTTAGGTTACTCAGGATCTACAGAGGGACTTGATCACACTGTCATTCAGAAGGGAAGCCTTCACATACGGTAACCAAATAATTCCATTCCACCTATTGTAAGCTTTGTTTTACATCATGAGAAGTAGGTGGGGTTTTGTAGAAGGAAATATTTAGGCTTTTTACTTTTTTTTTTCCCCTCTAATAGGAGCTAACAATCATTCTACAGACAAGAAGAAACAATTGTAAAAATAACAAGGCATAACATATTTTAGAGAAATAGTTTTTAAATGGAAAGGATAAAATCCAAAGTTAAAAGATGGTAAAGGTCCCAATAGAAATATATTTCCAAAATATTTAAGAGAAATTTCTTCAAGAAACTGTCCTGATCTCAGTTATTGTTTCCTGGCACTACATGGTATCAATTTTTCTACGACTGTGTTAACGCTTTATGAGGCAAGTGATTGAAATGCCTGCCCCTAACAGCAACTATGTTTTTAACTCATAGGCTGCTTTTAAAAATATGGAGAGGCCAAGTTTTTAAAAAAATGCATAAGCACTGGATGCAGATATCTGGGATCATAATAACCAAGAAACCCCTAGGATTTTCTATCATTACACAAGTAACGTAACATTTGCTTTATCAAGGCACTAGAATTTGTAAGTTACCACTATAAGCAGGAACTATCACATCTTGATCTAAGTGTAACAACAGCAGTGATACCTTTGGAGTCTTGTACATAAGTGGGAAGTTTATTTATGTTACTCTGCAAAAATTAGCTGTACAACTTGAAAATATGAAATTTTCCTAGTGGAAACACTCTTAGGCTTTAAAATAAGCACATCAGAATTATCATAAATGTTCCCCCTAAAGATTTTTTTACATAAGTAAACCCAAGAATTTAAAAGTATTTGAAAAATATTTTATATTAAAATTATATTCCAATAAAAATTCTGACTTCATGGAATTTGGGCAGGGTTTTTTTAAATCATTCTTGTATTTTTTCTGAGATACGGAATTTGAAAAAAGAAATTTAGCCTAATAGTACTTGATGCAGAACAATTTCCATCTCACTATCTCAATAAAAGCAAACAACACAAACATAACAATTTTTTTTCTTTCCTAATTGGAAACTACTTGTCAAAATCCGAAAGAATTCTGAATCAACCGTATTCAACATGACAGTAATAGTAGTGATTCTTCAAATATTTGAAGTTCATACCACTCTGATCTCTCTCTTCTCATATTTAAATCACTATTCAACTGTACTTATCTTGTTAAAGTGACCATTGATCCTTTGGCGAATTTATGAAACACAACGGAGTATACCTCCATAATAACTTCAGATCTTATTTTCAGAGCAGTATAAATCCAGGTAATTTATATAAAAATACAAATATAAATCTTTTTCTTGCTGCACATTTGTTAAGCACTTTAAGCAAAGAGAGAAAAAATGGAAGTCCTAGAGGCAGAAAAAGTATAATTAAAAGGAAATGTCTTGGTCTTTGGAGAGAATGAAGGGGCTTTAATAATTTGCCATTGCTGATTTTCTGAACTGCAAAGTTCACCAAACAGTTCAGAGGATGGTACCTGGCAGTCATATTAAAGCATCACTTGCATCCACCTTCTTCTGGCGCAGTCATTTTTCAGGCTGGTAGTTGCACATAATCCAGTGCAGCCAGAAGTTTCTCTAGTCTGTGCTGACATGCATTAGCATATAGAACAAGAATATTCCTATCATTAAGGGAATATCAGAACACCCACTCCATGATCCCGCTTTGGGGCAGAATAAAGGAAGTATTGGTACATGTACCTTTTCTGTATATTTAATGTACACAAATACCCACCCAGCATTAAAGCCAGTTGATAATAGTTTAGACACAACCACTAGAAACCTGATCAAATCATTCATTTCTCCACCTGCTCTTTACAATACAGCTTTTATGTTCTGCAGATCTGAAGACTTACTCTGGAAGCATCTTCCTTTTTCCCCACCCCACCCCTCTTTTTTTTTGTTGTTCAAATAAGTACTCTTTCTCTCTAATATCAACTAACCAGCATTACAGAAATGAAAGTGTACAGTAGAATGATTGTAGAAAGCAAAATAAATTACCTGCTACTGATCTTAATCTTAGCCAACTATTATTTTAAAAGGATTTTAGAAAATATATTGAAGTAACTTCTATTATGATAACTGAGTTTGGTTTTGAATTGTAAAGTTCAGAGAGAGCAAAGTTTTCTATAACAGCCAGTTAGTAAGGTTTCTTCCATCAGCATGTATCTTTAATTTACCCTCCAGCATATGACCATCATATTTAGTTTAATATTGATTTCAATTAATTAAGATGCCTATATTCATGTAATCAAATTTTTAAAAGCAAATGTTATTAAAATAACTTCAGAGAACTCAGACACTTGCTAATTAAGCAAACCCACAAATTATTCAATTTAGTTTATGATTTTTTTAAAAAGTTTTCAAAATTTAAGTTAATTCTGAGGAACAGTTCAACAACTGCATAGTATGGAGAGAATTTTCTTCCATTTGATTGGTGCAACAGAAGAAAAGAGTTTGCTAGTTACAACGAAAACCTGTTTATTGAAAGGTTGGTTATAATGTATACTTAAAATCCATACTGAAAAAAACAGATTAAGAAAAAGCTGATGTAAACTAAATTTTGGTCATCTCTTCTTACTAGGTAATTAGGTTCTATTAGTGACAAATAATTCACTCATCATCAGGTTGTGGTTTGTGTGTCTTCAGTGGCATTTTTCACAGATGAAGACTCTTCCACACCCTTTTAATGACTGCCCTTATGTTGTATTCTTCTGCTTTCCTAGTATCTGAAGTTGCACAGTTCACTGCTCTGCAAGAGATAGGTACTGAACATTAAAACAAAAAATGCACTATTCAAAGCATAATACAAAACCTACCAGGCAGGCAGCTGCAGGTGAAATTGTTCCTGTCATGTTTCTGGGCTATATCGGTGCAGGTTGCGTTGTTCTGACAGGGCTGGCTCTGACAAGCATCAAATTCTTCACACAGGGAACCCCAATACTCATCCTCACATTCACAGAAAAAAGTTGCCTAAAACCAAACAGGATATGTACTTCACAATAAATTTTCAAAAATTATGTTTTCATTGAATACTCTATCGAACAAAGATGGTTTTGTTGTTTTCCTGTTCATAACAACAGTAACTGCCATAAATACATCAAATGCACAAAGTTACTCTGAAATACCAAACCTGCACCAATTTTTCAGCTAAAATTTGTGCTGATGTCAAGTAATTTCATCTAGATGAGGAGGCTGGGATCAGATACATAATATCTAAATCACTATAAGTTTTTTCTTCCATTGCAGAAATTACATTTATAGACTGGAATAACTGTCAGAATAAGTAATGTGCAGATTTATCACAACAAAATCCTACTACAAAGATGCATCCTTTAGGTGAAGGGCAGGGCTGGGGTCCAGATGCTAACCTTTGGTAGTGGCACACCCCCTTCAATTCTGTTGAAATGTCTTCTGCATGTATTTGTTACTTTTTCCAAATCCTGCTGCTTAATAAAAGATAGAAAGCACTACATCTCTTATACATTTAAAATACCTATAGTAGGCATGATATGGCACATCTTGTTAGTAATAAAATAACTGAAAACAGATTTAAAAACATCTTTAGGTCACTAAGATGGCCAAGGAAGTCTCAAAGAATGGAAGCAAGGAAAGCTCTCTCATCTGTGGCATATATTTAGATTAAATATCTTACTTTCTTTGTTCATTAAACGCTAGATGGCAACATCACTCACTCTCATAAGTTTCAAAGCCAGATCATCAGGGCTGGAATGCAGCTGTCCCATGCACAAACATTGTAATGCAAAGTACAGAACGTGCATGGAACTAGAAACAAAGAGACGGGGTTAGTATTTTATTTTCTGATTTTACTCGTGTTTCCTTCATATGAATAAACAGCTGTGACCTAAGTAGGAAAGAAAATAATTATCTTCAAATAAATAAAAACCTTTACTCAGTGAAACCCAGATTTCATTATTCCTTACAAATATTACACTGGTAGAGATTAATACCATTAAGCTCCAAAACTCAAAATGATGGGTATGTTAATTATCAGGAGTGCCAGAAGTCCCTGCTAAGTGTACTGTCTACACATGTTCTGGTATTCTGAAAAGGCTGTCCAAGCCTTTTCACAAAACAGCCCTGAAGATCTCACACATCAGCAATGACAGGCTTCCAAACAAGGCTGTAGTTCAACAGACAGAAAAGACAGGCAAGCAAAACACAGCCAAAATTATTATAATCACATAGCACTGTAACTTACTTTGAAGGTAATTCATGCAAGCCACACAGGAAAGTGACGAACAGAGCGAAACAGATAATTGCTTTTATTTAAGAACTAAGTAATTAACTAAATACACAGTAAGTATTTCCACATTTCCATATTGCATTGGTGGAAAACTCATCAGCACAGGGATCACTTTGGTCCCTAAAGACAACCGCAATCAGTGGTTCAGCAATACTGTTGTCCTCAGCATCTCATATCATTGGAGTCATGCAGTACCATTGTGCATATATAGGATCAGGACCCAGGTAAACAGTGCACATAAACATGTTGCCTGCAGCATTCTTCACAGCTGTTCTGACTCTTATTGATACTAAATTATGTTATTGACTTAAAGTGTTTGTTATCATTCCTGGAATGGAGTATTGAGTTTAGACTCAATACAAAATCAAGGTTGATGCCTGTCTCAGTAACTCATCTGTTCTGGATGAACAAAGTGAGATACCATAATATGAAAAAAATGCTATCTTTTTCTTAAAATCTACATGAGTAGAGAATGTGGAAAGATACAGGCACTGTACCTAGATTCTGTGCCATTTAAAAAGATCAGAGTCTTGATCTCATTTAAATACGTTTCTGGTCTTTGTCTACACACTGGAAATGAGAACAGGTTTATCTACATCTATCTGACGCTAAAGGCATCCCCAAGCAAGAGGTCCAAGAAGTATAACATCCCATCAAAGTTAACTCTGTCAGAAGAGAGAGGCACCATGTTTGTTAGGTAGGCTCAGGGTCACGGTTGTTTTATGCTAGATCTGAGAGTAAGATGCAAAGTACATCACCACCCGAACCGTTCATCAGAGAGGAAGGGAATGTCTGTCCTGTCCACACACACACAAACAGCATGGCTCTGCCCGCACTAAAATCTCATTTGGAAGCAATGGAAGCTCATTATTATAGTGTAAGCATTAATATATTTTAAAAATGCAACAATCAGTCATGGCCTCAACAATATTAATGAAATACGTAGTTAAGAAAAGCTTAAATAATATTGGTTTCTCTTTAAGAGTATAATATAGGGATCAATTTACCGTAAAGTGTGGTTAACAAAATGGGTTTTGTTTCATTTTGAAAGCAGCAAAAGAAAAGCATTGTAGCTCTTCAAACTGAAGTGTCTCATGACAGATAACTGTTCTGAGATGCAGACAAGTTATTCTGTAGAGAAGATTAAGTGTCATCGTTTTTATTAGGCATGTCATCTTCACTTTTCCCAAATGATATTATTCATTTTTTCTCCTGAATAGATGACATGTACTAGCATCTTTGAGAAAAACTAAGTCAAGAAGAAGCTACACACTGCCATAATGCTAGTATTAGAGTCACTAAGAATTTCAAAACAACCTACGATCAATAGAGTTCATTTGTGTATTTTACTTGATTATGGAAGTGCAAATCTATCATATATCATTTTGGATGGCAATAAATTCTTTAATATAATTTCCTATTATCCAGTCTGTAACTATCATATTATAAATACAGTTGGAATATAGTACTTTTTTTTCCTATTTTAAGTAAACAGAGTAATAATGTGTTTATCAGATTCTAGTTTTCACACTAGAGTTACCATAAAAGCTCACCTTCTTTCTTTTTTTTTTAAATTACAGTAGAGAAGCTGTTAAGATAACCAGAACAAAATTAACGTCTACTCTTTCTCTTGCTGAGAAAGACTTCCAGTATTTATTACAACTCACAGTAAGTTGCTCTAATGTTTGAGCAAAATGTTGCTGTATGATAATTATATATTTTGTATTTAGGAGTATATTGTACTTAGGAAATGAAGTCCCTATGCAGGAGAGCACGTCTTTAGGTATACATGAGGCTTTTTTATAATTAGTCTTTCTACAAATACAATCAACTGGATCTACCTCAAAGTTTCTAACCCATATAGAAGACATGGAAATGATTGCTATTCAGTTCAATACGTTATTTCTTAGTGCAGGCAAAGGCCAGTTATTTTTTGTGTAAATCTCAAGAGTTCTAAATCCAGCAATAAAATTTCATATTTACAGAGTCAGCTCTTCCACATTTTACATGAAAAAGCCAAAGTTACAGAACGGAGCAATCTGTGAAAGAAATAATTTTATCCTCATATGTTAGCAAAATTGTGGCACTCAAATCCAACCGATGGCCAAAGTTCACTTTAAAATCCTACATGGAATCAGAAATTCACACCAAATAAATCTCTCCCTTTAGGTTAATACCAAGATTTTTCTCTTCCATTCACAGCTAACTGGTTTAAGGACAACTTATTCTAATGTAAAGTTGAGTATATGAATGTGAAAGTGGTATTTATACTGTGATGATGCCAAGACCAGTATTATCCTTCTGGCACATTCCCACTTGCATTGTGGAAGAAGGGCAAGCATGGCAGCAAAGTAGAGGTACAAAGTTCATACACAGGAAGAAAAAGGCATCACTCCAAATCAGTATCACCTCACTTCACAGAATTTTGAACAAAGTGGTGAATTTTATGTTCCTTTCAAAAACAACAATAATTGAAAAAGAAACTCTGCCACTAAAAGCTTTCTTTTTCATACCCACACTCTACAAAAAGCATCTAGCTGAATAGAAGCCAAGTTATGCATCAGTAAGGAATGAGTAAAAACTGGCCAAGACTTTCAGGTTAGACCAGAATTAATTTGTTTGTAGTTTTATCCACTCCGTAGATAACAGTATAGCACTGCACTTATATCACTGCAGATTGTTAATTACACTTAAATTTCCCATTAAGCAGATGTGTTACTACATTCTTTTACATTAAACTAGTTTTGGAATAAAACTATGAAGTACATAAAAACACGAAGACAATAATTAATCTTCTTGGCACTGGAAGCGATGACTACAGCCAGCAGAACTCTTCACTTGTTCATGGTGCTAGGTCTTTTATGCATTCTGCTAATAAGTTGCTTTGCATCCTGCAAGACTAGGTTGTGCAAAACAGATGAATTATAGATAAAAACAAACAGCAATTCACAAAGGGAGCACGTTGTAAACCTAAAGAAAATGAAAGTTTTGGTTCTGTAAAAGGAAGTGCAGGTGGTGTGTCTTGCAGGAAACTGACACAACGGTTGGTACGTGTCAAGCATTTAATTTTAGCAGTTGTTTGCTCCATCGTTAGGGAAATCATTAAGATGTTTTAGGGCATATCTCACTTGAGACGAGCTTAACAATGGCAAAAACATCCTGCTTAATGAAATCTACACCTTCTTTTTTTTACCTATGTTGCTTATGCTGGGCCTGAAGTTCCATCACGTAACTAATAGGCTAAAGAGTAAGTAAAACTGGCAGATTTTTTAAAAAAAAACACTACGGACAAACAGACAACATGACATTTTTATTCTCCCTGGAGTTGGAAGATCAACATAAATTATCTACATTTGGAAACACTGTCTCTCAGGTTTTAGTGAGCTACCCCAGCCCAGCAAGCTACCTGGCATAAGTTTGATGGCACTTGAGAGTATCATTGCGGACACTCCTCATTTGTTCAAGTTCTGGAAAATTCAGGAGCAGTTTGTGACAGTGAAAATAAAAGCAATTGCATTTATGAAGTTAAAATTTTATTTGAAGATAAGAGATATTGAGAATCCTGCTAATTCCAGTCCTCTGAGTACCATGAACTGATAAACGCCTCTTCAGAAACAGACTGCAACATGATTTCTGTGTTCCACAGCTTCAGCCACAGGGGTGTCACTCAACAACAGCCTAGTGCATGTTACAGCAAAAACACTATTACTCGTAGGTTCGAAGAAAGAATAGGTGGAAAGATATGAACAACCCTCCATTTTTCTATTCATTTTCCAGGGAAAGCAACACACTACATGTGCCTGAGGGGGTTTCATTTACCACTAACAGTTCTAGCTTTAACATACAAACCTTTGAATGTCAAGATTACAGGTGGGGACGTATAGGTACTCATTTGTCTGTCTTTGAGTGACACAATAGCTTCTCTTTCTTGCCGTGAAGCCAATTTGTCTTTCATTTTAAAGATTTTATTTTACTTGCCAGGTCTCAAAGATTTATAAAACAAGGATCATTATTAAAATCCATATATGCATTTTCCTTAATACAGAAAAGCCTCAATGCTTCTGCACAGATACAGGAAGTTATTTTTATTTTGTGACATATGACATGCAATAAGAGAAAGAAATCAGAGTCATAAAAATGGTCAAACAACATGAAAAAATAGAAAATTAGACTATTTATCAAAAGCTTTAACTCTCAACTTGACAAAAAAATGTAAAAAGAAGACATTTTGATATGCTGTTATATATGGTAAATTTGAACATAATATTTACATAAATAAAATTCAAGATTCTGAATTTATAAAATAAAAATGTTAAATACAGTAAAGCAGAAAAACTAAACTGGACTATGAAATAGAACACTGTATCAGAATGAATAATTTATTTGGATAGCAGCCAGCTGGTATGGTAAAGTAGCACTTATTTCTAAATGCATCTTGCAATAATTGTGTTCACACACTACCTCAGGCATTTTATAATTTAATTTTTAAGAAATAAAGTAGATAATTATTCCAGATGTTAGCCCTGCCACACATATATAGATTACTGTAGCAATTTAATTATTGTTGTTACAATTCAAAATGTCCTTTTTCTATCAAACATGCTTATTGAGAATTTGAATTAGAAAATGGTAGCAGATGAACTAACAGCAAATTCCCTAAATATGCCAAATTTTCTGTGCTCACAGCACGCTCACAGCTGCTAATATTTACTCAACAGTTACTATTGCTTTTATCTCCCAAATGAATATTAATAAAACCAAAGATTAACTGTGCATATTTGTGCTATAAATTACTTTTAATCCATGAAATAAAATCAACACTTATAGAAGATAACAGAGAATACAGGATCTCATTCTCAGGAGGCCAGTATGGTTTTGTAAAAGCAGTACACAGACTGCAAATTTGACACATTTGGTTCTTATTTTCTCATGTTACTAGATTGCACAAAAAATTCACAGTGGCCAGTGAAACTGTTGTCACCATTGTAATCCCTCAATGTAGTATTATGTAAAGGAGAAAGTGCAGGAAAACTTCCCAACATTACCAAACTATTCCATTATATTCCTTCTCATAATTATGCTCAGACAATTCCATTGCACTGATCAGCGATTTCTGAGTGAGCAATTATTGAGAGGTGGAGAGATAAGTACTAGATTAAATCAGACGTAAAACCAAAAGAAGGCTGAAGACTTAATGAACTGGAACACACTGGTCTGGAGACTGGGGATCCCAAGTGCCCACCACGTGCCCCTCAAAGAAATATTCTTGTAGAGTAACAGTAAGATCAGTACACATTACCTTATACCTGATTTGAATAATTGTTTTTATCGCCAGGGCAGTGTATGAATCTTTGCATCTCATATCAGTTATTTCCTTACTTTAAGCACTTGATTTTTAGGAATAGCAAATAAATATATTGTTGTTATTTAGTAACAGCTGTGAGCTTTTGAAGCCTATTACACAGCAGCAAAGTATGCACACACTCAGAGGACCAAGTACAATTTACTCTGCATTTATATTATCATGGAATTTCCAGACTACAGGAAGGTCTTGATAAGTTCACCTTACCTCATCTGGTCTGGTGATACATTTTCCTTTCCCCGAACACTGGAAGTTATCTGAACGGCTTCCCACAGGTATGCAGGTACTGACTTTCACTATCACAGTCAAGCGTAGAGCCACAATGCACTTAGTAACCGAATCATTCAAAAAACCTTAAAAAAAAATGACAATATTCTTACTATATAAGAAAATACACTAATACATATTAATGCTCTACCCACTAGACAAATAAATAAAACTAAATTGAAAGAAACTGTCAGCTAAGAACATCATTGCTCGCATTTCATACATGCCTATCTAAATTTAATGCATGTAAATACAAACTAGAATATAGTTGGGAAACAAAGACTCATATTGACTAACAAAAGGAAAGCAGGCTGTGAGAAACAGATCTACTCTCAGAGTTCTAGTATGCTATCATTTTTTAGGTCTCAAATACCCAAATGCTTTTGCCTGCTATCTTTTTGATAAGTTAAAAATATATTTCCTTAAGTTTTTTTAATGACAAGAAATACTAAAATCAAATTCAGCAGAGAAAAATGTTTAAATGCATTTCTAAAAGTTACTTCAGAGCTAAAAAGCACATAGATCATAAACTGCATTACATTGGTAACAGATGGACAATCCCTTTGACTATTTTTTCTGAAGTCTGCAAGAACATACACAGCTTGACAGCATTTCTTTGTATATTTGCAATGCAAGTATTATTGAATGTCTGATCTCATCACTCTATAAGGTGATAAGCCAGGTATAGATGAGCAAAACATGAAAATGGTAGCATATGATGAGGAAGAGGAAAATTATGAATCTCTGGTTAGGACCTGTGATTGCATGGAATTAAAAAAAATAGTTGGTTGGAAGCTATTAAAACATACTGGAGCATGATGACATCCCTATCACCCATATTTCTAGCAGATGTATCTGGAAACTAAAATAAAGGACAGCAGGAAAGATAAAACGAGGTGCATACACAGCCCATGACATACACAATTAAGTCAGAGTCCACGTCAAAATACATATACCCTGCTCTTATACTTCACTTGTACTCCAACTGCATTGCTCCACCACAGTGATTAGACTCCTGGCTTACAGCCCTTCCATGTGTGGCAATCAGTTAGCTGTTTTATTCTGAGAGCTTGTGCCAGAATAAATGTGCAGTGACATAAAAAGCGTGGGTTTGGTAGAGTATATACACTGCATGCAGAATATATGCATTAAGAAAAGAAACAAAAATCCTTCCATAAATTGTCAAACTTAAATTTGACTGCACTATCCTTAATGTAGGTAGGTAGAATCCAAAGGGTCTAAGACTGTAGTACCAGTATGGAAAGTTACAGACACAGAATCATTGCAGGATTATACTTTTCTTTAGAAAATCAGAGAAAGAGAATTTAAGTAAAAATTGATGCTTTTAAAAATCTAAATATCCTATGCAGGAAGTGTGACATTGAATGTTTTTTTCTAATATTTTCCACTTTAAATTCTAGAATCCATTTACAGCCTAAACCTCAAAGGAACATCAAAGACGCAGTCTAGCTTCTTTCATTATAGACTGGACATAGCACAACATTTAGTCAAGCAGAAAAAAAGTAGTACAAGAAAGTATTTGTAATGAACAGTAATAAAATAAAGTTTCATGAAACACTTTGAACTTCAGGTGAATTCTCTTTCCGGAACAGCTGCTAAATATTACTTACATTCTGCATATGAAAGTGTCAAGCATGACTAATTCTACAAATTCTGTAGAAAATCATATGGAAGACTTCCATTCTTTGTTCTTATTTTTAGATTTCACTTTATAAAATGTTGCATCCTTTGAACAATTAGTTGTCTATGCTAGAAACAATTATCCCTAAACCATATCGTCAAAGCAGAAAAATCTCATGTCCGATATATATAGTATTCATTGGCTTGAGTACAGCCTCTACAAGTCAGCTAACTATTCTAAAAGATCAGATTTAAAAAGAAAAATACCTTGTGTATAGTTCCAAATGTTGAATGGTCTGGTTTTGCTAGTGAAGATTATTGTAATCTGCCGACCTCTTCAAAGCGAGCCAATTTATTCTGGCCTTAATACACACCCCATTTTTACCCATCTGTTCAAAGATGCAGCCAGAATTATTTCCTTTAACAATCGAATGCCATTGTCACTGGCAGTCATGCAATTATATGTGAGCGCATGAAAGAATGTGATATTTAGAAAATGTCTTTGGGTTCACATTTGCTTGTCTGAAGCAGATTGTTACATATTCTTCAGGACAGTTCCCTAAAGGAATATTAAATCAACCTTCTTTGTACTTTGAATCTTGTTACTATTTTGGTTTCAAAAGTCCTTAGGCAAACCACCGAAAAAAATAATTTTTCTCACTGGAATGCCACATTTTCCTGTAATTTCCAATTACCTCATCTAATTTCCATAGACTAGAAAGATAAAAACGTAGTTATTTATTTTCACTCTATAGAAGTTGCGTACAACTTTCTGAGATCTTTAGGTTTTAAGGCTAGAAGCAGCTTGTCTGATCATCTAAATATGACTCCCTGCATAACTCAGGTCATGGCACTTCAATTAATTCCTTCTCCTATTCCCATAACAGCAACTGAACTAGAGTGAGTTTTAAGCTGTATTTTTAACTTCTAGGTAGGAGAATGATTTCAGAAGCCTGTTTACAGCTCCCTTCATCTAAGAGCTGGAGAAAAACATTATAGCTGTTTATATCAAAAGGTAATTTTGTTCAGTTTAACCTTGCTGGTTTTCTAAAGCTAGTTAAAACACAATGACATCAGATCAGTTCAAGAATTCAGGGCTGAGATATTTACAGTAATACTATGGAAACAGTTTTAAAGCCTAATAAATCATAATATGTAAGTAGTCATTTGGATCGCAGAGGAAGCATTTTCCAGCTTTGTTTGATAGTCTGAGAAATACCTGCATGATTTCATTGGCAGTATGCGTGGTAAAATACACTACAGCTCATTCCACACTGGTAGCTTCACCTACTTATGCCTTGGAGCACAAAGCACACATGTCCCTGCTTCTCTCACATCAAGAAAGTTAAGAACAAAAAATAAGGAATAAAGTCAAAATAAAGGATGCCAAGTGTCATCACTGCATCCAGGTGCTTTCAGCAAGGTCATATCATGCCATTCAGATTACCACTACTCAAATGTTAATTGATTGATTGTAGATTTTCTACAAATCCACAAACTGATTTGCTTCCTTCGCAAGCCCCATTTCTGAACAGTACCTTCCCCCTACGCACAGCAGGCTGAGGTCAGCAAGCTGGCCCATTGCGGACTGCCGAAACAAGGAGGACTGGAGCTAACAGGCCACCAGCTCAAGAACATTATCCTGTTGCATACTATGTTAACGGAAGGGGTAAGACTGAACTACAAATTGTAACTAACTCCTGGTATGCACCCAATGCTATCACTCACAAAAATACTCTTGCCTGTTGCAGCTGGCTGAAATGTATTTTTCTGTATTCTACACAGTGACTACATGTATTCCAACATATATTCACCTACGGTTGAAACAACAGATTATTTTACAGCTTCTTACATATTCTTACAGAAATACGGTAATAGTTCCCTATGTTAAAGTTCCACTTCACAAAAGTATAGGTCTTTGAGTGCACCTAAAGGTTTCCTGGGTAAGAGAGAATGACTGCCAAGGGCTTTGGGCACTCACAATGAAGCATCAGTCCCCAAGCCTTCAATTTATTTTTAGCCTGGTTTCCCAAGGAAATGAGACAGCAGTGGGATGTCTATCAGTTTCCATCTGTTCTCTTTTTCTCTCTCAACACTTTCCCACACCAAAAGCTTTTGAGGTCAGTAGCCAACTTCAACATTTTGCAAAGCAGTGGAGTTCTCAAGACACTTAAGTGCCTACAGCTTCCCTGCCAGTATACAGACCTGGCACCAAGGGCACTGGTAAGCCAAAATGGGTAGGAAAACAAAAAAGGGCCCCAGAATAAGGTGATGTCATTTCTTCACCCCCTTCCCAGTGTACAGTACAGTCATTTATTATATTTATTATATATGTATATATATACACAAATAGAAGAAAAACAGATAGCATCAGGCCTTCAGGAGCAAAGCAGTGGTATTGGGTGTGTCTGCACCACATGTTCAGTTCATGTCATGTAGTAACCTAATAAAGCTATAATACTTGCAGAACTGATTTTAGTTTTCAGGAACAATATAGCTGTTATCAGAGCATACTGAACCATAGTTTATAAGCCTTAGTAGTCCAGTATAGACGCTACATGTCTGTTCATTCATCCACAGATAATGGAAATTATAGAATTAACCCAAAGTTTAAAAGATCCAAAAGTAATTTTCTGTTGGACCACATCTCTCACATCACAGGAGAAAATGTTACCCAGCAAGATGAACCAGAGCAGTCAATGTGCTCAAACTTTTCCTTTGTGGCCATTGAACTTCACAGACATAAGAAAAATTTAAAGAAAGGAAGCTAGGAAAAAACGACCACTACATTTTGATTACAGAATTCACCAGAAAAAAAGACAAGGGGAGACTTGAATTCTAGTCCTTTTTCCTAAATTTTTTATGACCAAATTTTATCCAAAGATTATTTCAGGTCCACAACGCTTACACTGTCCATGTATCATATGGTATAGCTAATACTCAAGACTATGAAGACCACCACAGGGGTCTATACTAATTGCCACCATGCTTAACTGCCTTTTTGGATCTAAGCATACAGTATGAAATTCAGTTTAACTATACAAACCAATTTCCTTCTCTTACGGCAATGTATATCACAGTCTCAAATAGTGGTTATTCATCTAGCAAATCTAAGAAAGCTCAATCCTTCCATTCATTCATGGAAGTCACATTCAAGTTAATTTAGAGACCCAGCAAATGAAAAAGCGTAACAAGATGTTCTCGCGATGCACTTGATTGTGAAAATATACATGTTGAAATAGTAGAGGCATGATTTTGATTTACAAATAAACAATCATTTATCACATTGTCCATGAGACCGTAACGGTCAGGGTTATTAAGGCCTCTCAATACACTCACAGGGTCCCAACATAATAGTCTCCTACGGAATCTGAAAGAATGAGTCAGGAATCCTTTCCTACTTTGCCTTAGGATGATTATCATACACATACAGTAAACACAAAGTGAGAAACAGGTAGTCAACGACATTCACAGTCTTTGATGCAGTACTTCTGTGCCACCAGTACCATAGGATCCTCATAGAGAACATCTGAGATCATTCTCTAATGATACTACTAGGCAACATAGCATCTGGGGATACAAAAATACAGCTGCAATAACGAAACTGCTATTTTGCCCACAAATAGCACTACTTATAAGTGGTAGAACTCTCCCAAATTCTATATAGATCAGCATGCTTACTGTGCTTTGTCACAGAAGCCTTGGTCAGATACTCTTCTGAAAGTATATACAGATGTCAGGGAGAATCAGTTCAAGAACTGTTTCAAATACTTTAGTTTTCAAAAATGCACATGAACAGCAATTTAAGGAATTTTTTGTTGTTGATAAGTGACTGTAAAACTTCTCATTGCATTTTTTTCTTCTCCAAATTGATACCATAGTCACATTCAGTTTAAAAATAGATATGCTTTCTTCCTTCACTACCAACACTGAAAACTCATCCTAGGCTCTGGAAATCAAACATATACTTTCTTCTCAGACATAATCACCATTACAGTGACAAAGATAAATGTGCTGCTGGTCAAATTACATTTTCAGTAACATTACTGCAATTCTATCAGAGGCAGACTGACAGTGTTAGCATTACACAGGTGTAACAGAAAGCAAAATTTGGGTGTCAGAAAATTATTTCCAAAACTTTAGAAAGAAATACCACACAGCTTGACTTTCAAGCTGGAGCTCAGTTTTCCAGGACTGACAGTTAAAATATATTTGTGAACTGAGCAAATCAGTTGGATACACTTAGCACAGAAAAATCCCCGAACACATTCCATTACTTTTCCTCTATAACAAAAGGCATTTTCTGAATTTCACTGTTACTAAACAATTAGCCAACTTAATAGCTTAACTGGACAAAACCTCATGGTAGGACTATGAAATAGCTAACAAGAGTACACTTATACTTATGAAATGGCTTATTAAGGAGATGTGACAGTAGCTTAGAGTGTGACCTTCTGTCATGGATTCAAGGACTCTGGTTACTGTCCAAAATAATGGTGAAAGCCCAGCGAAGGGTGACAAGACCAATCTTCTAATAGATTTCCTGTATCACAGTTTCCCCATTATGTGCTTACTTATCAGCATCTCAACAATGCTGCCAAGCTGGCAGTGAACTATTTTGGGCAGAAATGTAGACCACCAGAATCTCTGACACCACACTTCACAAAAGCAGTTGAATGTGGTGGAATACAAATGACATAGCTGGGACTGCAGTAAGGGGAGCTGCGGTAGATCAGATGGCAAGGTTGGCTAGGGTTTATCCATAGTGACTGGTTCAACTTCCAGACTTATGAATGGCTACCCTACTTTTAAATACACCGTACAGTATTTCAGACTACTAGCTGAAGAACTCAAAGCATTTTACAAGTAGAATTAAAATGTGCCTCATATTTTCCTTTAAATTATGCATTAGTATCCTTATTTTACAGATCAAGTTAAGCAGTCTGCCCAAGATCTCACAGTGCAAGCAACCATGCGATCAACTGAATGTAAATATCTTGACTATGAATTGGTCACAAAAGTCATATCTGAAGAAAGAGAAATCTTCAAAATGAATAAACAAACAAAAAGGTATTTTGCCAAGCATTACAAATTTGAGCAGATGAACCTCCAAAGATAGACAGAAAAAAAATTTCCTACTGTTACTTGCTGGAAGTAGCAGTGAATAAAAATTAAATTTGAATAATTTACAGATTAATTAAATATTACTTTAAAGAGTAAAATTATTTAGATGCTAGCTTAAAACATAATACAATGTAATAAAAACAAACTAAAGTTTACATCTGCTTATATGTGAGATGAGGTACATGTAACTTGATCATGAAGGGCAGGGCAGAAAATTTATTTTTTTCATATTTATAAAGATACCCTTTCTCATATAGCCTAACAGCATTCTTCAAAATGGTTTGGATTTCAGCTGAATGCTTGAATTTTTGCCTTATAAAGCTATCTTTTTTTTAAAAAAAGTCATTGAAATTAACACTTCATTGAACTTTTTACGCTGTTTGCACTTCTGCTGCTGCTATTGTTTATCAAAAGGCCATTTTCTGCAAGGTTAGCTCTTATGCCCAGAACCCCAGGGAAATGTTTACAGCTGAGCACAATACTCAATACTGCCTACAATAGGGCCCTTCCAGGCAAACTGCACACATAAAAATGAAAGCCCCATTAACTGGAGCAGTTGTCACCAAATTCCCCTACCAGCAAGGCTGACTTGCGCAGAAGTAACTAAATGGTCTCACACACACACATACGTTACTGCACGTCGGCCGAGCAGCAGAACTGCGTGAATACTCCAACTGCGGCATGTGCAAGGCAATGTGATTTAATTTAGTCCAGAGTGCAAGAGGGTTAAGTCAAATGACTGCACATACGCCACGGGCTAGGAGCTCACACAGATGCTCAGCTGACACATGGTAACTTGTTAAAGCTAGAGCAACTTGATTACATGGCTTTCAGTGAATTCAATTCTCTCATCTCCTATTATGAAATAAAATTGTCCTATTTTGCTTATGCAAAAACAATTTGAACATGCAGCAAACTGCTTTCTTTAGATGGAAATATGTACATGTTTCAAAAGACATGTAACAACACAAAACACACCATCCAAAAGACAGAGTTACAACTTGTCTCCTAATTTAAAATTCTATAGACAGATAAAAACAGCTAGAAAATCAGACTGACTTGTTTCAAAATATCTCTCTAGATTATTTATTTTTTATTTTTTAATACAGTATTTTGTACACTAAGTTTCGTTTTGCCTATTCAATATACCTACAGTCATATTAGTGGTGACCACTTGTTAACGTACCATGAGATGGTGCAAGAAGATTCATTAAATACACCAAAGAGCATCAGGAGAGCAAATAACTGCTCAGGACAGAGATCTTAAAGAAAATACTTTGTTGCATTAGAAAGGCTGGACAGCATTTTGGATAGGAAAATATCATCCTTTTGTGCATACATGTATATGGTTCACACACTTTTTAAAATGCAACAGATCTCTTGACTTGAGGAGCCAAGCATTAATTTTCCTTTGTAAGAAAATCTTCAAAAAGTTTTGTGGAATTCAAGCAAGCTGCTTTATAGGTGCTGGCATTTGAATAGCATCAGTATTCCTCATCTCACCATAAAGATGCTACAGCATCCATTTTCAAGCGAGTGTGTACAGCTACCAATTTCATATAAGGAAATACTTTTGAAATAGTTTATAGTTTAAACTAGTTAGTTAAATTGTATTGATCTAACAGGCTTGCAGAAAACCAGATTACCCACCTGGTCTACATGAGTTTGTCTTTGCTGTGACAAAAGTAAGCATTAAAATGTAAAGACTGTGCCGGAGGATTAATTTCCTATTCAGATAAAAATATTCATTCATATTAAATGTCAAACCTTCTACCTTATTATCTGTAAGGCTTTAACAGAGAAATAGCAGTTTTGCTTATAAATTTCTTCTTCTTATCATCAGACAATAAACTAAAAAACTAATGTAGCAATATGCCATGAAAACTGCTTTTTAAGCTGCATAGTGGAAATGCTAAATAAAGCACGAAGTCAAAAAGCAAGTAATTTCTAGCTATTTACAAGCATTTTTAAACAACTATAGATACACAAACTTTTCTGTTGTACTACTTATGGGGAAATGGAGGCAAAATACTAACACCCAACTGTATGTTTTACTATTTTCCTGAAACAGCTCCCATTACTGCAGTTTCAGCCGTGGGCACACTAAGGCAGAAAAGCAATTTTTCCAACACTTTATCATGGAAGCTGATGAGAAGCAGGTTTTGTCAAGAGAGTTAAAATCCTAATAACCATGATAAAGACCTGAAAACATAATTGCGTTTTGGTTTTTTTTTTAAATGTTGTTGGGAAAAAGGAAGGAAATAGGTTGCATGCACACAGTCAGCACTGCCAGCTCCATGTTCTACATTATGCTCAGAACAAACAATTCTTAAAACTGAAATGATAATCATATAATATGCAATTTTATTACCCAATTTCCAAATTAATCCAACAAAAAAGCTATGTTCTTTTTTGATTACCAGCAGAATTGGACCACTAAACATGGTTTGTCAACTGTATACCAGTATAACTCTACTAGTTTACCCAGTAGACTGGAGACTGTGAAATTACAACTGACTGTAAGTCTCACATCCACAGGTGTATCTTCTTAGTCATGAAGCACAGAATTGTTGCCTTAGTGAACAGGTATATTACTTTAGTACTAGAGTAAATTAACTGACTCGTTAAGAAACAAATTGTATCTTGTCACTGTAAAACTCCTAAAATGTGAGTATTAAAAAAATAGTAGTAAATATTGTAATGCTTTTATTATGTGTTGGGTTTGGTTTTTTCACTATTTCAATAGCAGACTGGGTTTTCAGAATAAATGCTCCAGTTTTCAGAGTGTGATTGCATGTTTGGATAAAAAAGATGCATGCAACAATTCATAGAACATTTTTGAAAGTTGCCATACAAGCTGAAAATGTCCTTCAAAGTCCTTTAGCAAGGCTTTTCTTTTATTTTCTAAAGGAAAACATTAATGCATTATTTTCTCAAGAGAGATGTTATTTAATCATTTTAGTAAATCTTATGCACTTGCAACAAACTTGTATAGAAAAAGATATACATGTCCCTGTATGTGTTCCCAAGTGCAGTATATTATTCCCTGAGAGAAATGCACAGTGCTGGGTGGATTAGATTCCCCTCAAAACACATAACAAGCAGCACTTTCAACTCAACACAAAGCTCCTTCGCTGTAACCTATTAACATTCATGAGCACTTCTGTTTGAAAGGCTCATGCACAAACTGATGGTGCACCAGCATACCCTTATCTCATTTTTTCAGACTCATAAAATGTATTTCATCTGATCTCAATTTTTCAAGATATATTGCAATGAAGAACAGGTGTGTGACTGTAACAAGGTAAAGTTTTACAGTTACTCATTTTCAAATATTCTAGTGCCATTATTGCTAGCATGAAGATATGAAGATCCCGAATTAAACTAAATGCTGATGAGACATTTTATAAATACGATAAATAGTTTATACAAGAATCACTTATAACTTCAACGAACATTGGGACAAAGAGTACAAAGCTGTAAGTCTATTGAAGCAAAAGGCAGACTTTCCATGAATTAATGTTTTACATGTTGATCCCTTAATTGCCATCTCTTACTATAAAAATATGACAATTCTCTCCTCCACTTCCCAACTATCTCTCTGGCAAATCTCAAGATCCACCCATAGCACTCCACAGAATAGATATTTTCCTGTATAGATACTAAAAATGTTCGGAAATGCCCTCAAAAAAACTCCTGAATTTGGGCACAAAACTTCCAAAAATCTCTTGGCATCAGATGAAGCATTTTTGTTGCAAACAGTGAGCAGAGATCAACAGCTCACCTGGCCTGTACTACAGATCAGCCATCCAGTGGTTACCTTTGCCTAGTAGTGACTTGGCATTAAAAGCCACCGGCACCTCGGAATATGCTGTGTGCTTCATCCTACATCTAACCCACCTAACCTACTGAGTGAATCAGTACTTTCAGGGGCTTTCTCACTTCAAAACCTGAACAATATTGGTATTTTTTCCCCAGTGGCCAATAAGTATAATTTATAATAAACCTTAATAAATTATTTTAGAAGACTAGCACATGTGTAGTATCAAATCTTACAGACAAACTCATTAAAAATACTCTAAGCAAAGCAGTCATGGTAAGAATGTTTTACAGAAGGTAAAAGCCCGTCAAGTCAGTACTCTTTCCCATCTAGTGGGGCTTATTTTAATGGGTTAAATGCTTTAATTTGACAACATAAGCATACTGCACAATCACAGCATCATAACTTTTCCTGCACTGCAAAAACCTGCAGATGCAGCAGCCATTTTATAAATCACATTATAGAACATAGTCTGCTCTTTTTTGTTTAGTTGTGTTACTTTCTTCTTCCCTCAAACCCTTCAGTCTCATGCAGTGCAGGTACTGTCTCTGGGGTAAACAGCACTATGATCAAGGTGTCTATTTTTAGACCTCAGCGACAGCATTCTTTCCAGCCTCTAGACACTGTACCCTGAATGACATGATCAGCAAATCAGTACATTACTGCTGACTTTTGAGTCTTTTCAATCTTGTCTAAACAACTTTAAATTTGTGTTACTTCACGGTGACACAAAACAAATAATATTTCCCTAAATGTTTTATCTTTGACATAACCATCTTATTCAGAAAGATTTGCAAGAGGTAATTAAAGTACCTTGCTGAGTATCAAAACTTGGGTCACTTCTCACTGCATTACCTCCAAAGAAGACGTAGATCAAAAGATACACACGCAAAAAAACCCACAAAAACCAAAACACTCAGATCTTCCCCATTTTTCTTTTGCAGGTCTATTAGAAATTTTTTTAACGGTAAAAAAAATATAAATGCATTGTACAGAATTCACCAATTAAGAGAAGAATCCTTAGAAACTCATTTGAATAAACAGAAGAAGAGTGGGGGAAGAAGGAGGAAATTACATAAAGTGAATATATTGACTGGTATGGTTCACAGCCTTACTGTGTGATTCTATACTTACAGCATCCTACAGTATCTTATGGCCTTGTCATTGTTCTAGCTTAAATTTCATCAAAACGCATGCAACATGATTGCTTTTTTGTATAAAATAATCCATTTTAAATTATTGTACCTTAGAATGTGTCATGTATATCAAGAAACATATGGAAATTGGTCTATAAGAAAAACTTCATTCACCTGATCCTGCTGAAAATGAAAAACATAAGTGAGGTGTGTCACATTCACAGATCATTTCCATACATCTGGATCAAATCTGAAGTAAAGATTTAATTATTTTTTATACAGACCTCACCTGAATTATGAATTTCAATTGAGTTCAGATAAAATTCAGCATTTTTCAGACCAAATGTCTGAGTTCCTTTTTAAGTTTTACACACAAGACTTACATTTTATTGAACAAAAACTGATGATGAAAAGTAACCAGATTATTTCCATACAATCGAAAAGAAAATTCAGAGGCTACTCCATTTTCTCTTTCTTACAGCAAATGTTGATAGGTCAGAAACACTTTTAAACTAACAAATTCATGTTTCAGTTTCCCTGTTCCTTTAGTACTTCACCCATTTTCTGCTCAAGTGTTTTAATAAAAGGAAATTATTCTGGCAAATGCTATAACTAAATTAAGGCCATATAAAATATGAAAACGGTTATCTGATTATTTGATTATATCATAGTATAGAGTTGCAATGAGTCAGGACTAAAAGATACGCAGAGGGAATGTTTCATATTCCTTTTCTATCAAAAGCACTACAGGTAATCCATCCATTTGCTAAAATAAATAGGATTTATAAAAATTCAAATGCACTATATCTGCACTCATCTTTACTAAGCACTCAGATGCTCCTATTCATGAATGTATCACTGTATTATTTGAGTTTCCCTCCTGCACCATGCATATGCATTTATGATTCATGTTCTTTACATAAATCAAATTACACTACAAGACCTGGAAAATTCTACAAAGACCTTCACTATCAGGAAATTAAGAAAGACCAAAAAAGTACCAGAAACCAGATGGAAGTAAAATAAGAAGTCTCAGAAAACTTGTGCTGCATGAAATAAGGAAGACCAGTAATACAATTTTTATGAAATAAACCTTGGGTTATATTCATCAAGGAAAAGGTATATTTTCACCTTGTTACCTAGCACACAGTAAACAATTCAAAGTAAAAAAATCCTGGTGACAGAAAAACAGCTACAGAGAAACAAGTAGGACAAGACAAACTATAGAAGAGTAAGACAATATTTGTTTTAATTATCTAAATCAACAGCCTATGCTGTATGGCACGTACAGTCGAGTGAGGCCTTCAGAGAGCAACTTAGGCCCTCTAGTTAGGAGCTTATAGACCGAGCTATGCCTTTAGGTACTTTCATGAGTGCGAAGAAGTTAAAATTAGCCTGTCTTCAGCAAATTTTTACCTACTTTTATCATACGTTAACTACCATAAATCAAATGCAAAAATTTATTTGTGAGGAAGACGCATGAGGAGAGTTTTAACTCTGATAAATTAAACGCAAAAATGGATTAAAAGAAAAAAACGCTAAACCTAAGTATCTTGGAAGGAAGTAAATAATAAAGAAAATATAAGGAAATGGAAATTAGAAAAAAAATAAATATCACTAAAAGAAACCACTACTGATGGTAATTAAATCATTATACTAACAACCTTCAAGCAATATCTTTGCTGAATGACAGCTCAAAAGGGAGAGAACATGGCACCATTACTGCAGTTGGGGTTTTTTTTTTCTGTATTAGCTACAAACTTAGAATTGGCTCAATGTTTCTGCATCAGAATGCTTTTAATTTTACATTTATTAACATGATAAGTTGCCAAATAACAATCTGCGGCAGCTTATACTTCATTATAAGATATACAGCATTTCAAGCAGATTACAATAAATGCTGTTATTACGACGACTTTGGTTTCATGTCATTGGTATAATAAACCATCTGCCCAGAAAGCTCAATTTAATTAAGTCTATTGTGTCTATGCATAAATACTGCATTAAATCAGTATTATTTCCCATACACTTAAAAATAACATATCAGCCTATTTTCATTACACTCCTTCCACAAAGATGCTTAACATTTAATTCCCTGATGAAAAATATAGTATATTTCTAAGGTTTCATATTCACAGAGACAAAACTAGAAGAGGAAAAGGTAGTGCAGGTAAATACTGTTAGGAGATCAGATCTCCTATTGTATTTTAATATATTTTTTCAAGTTTACTGTGTACAGGCTTAAGCTTCTTTTCAAAGTATCCCATGATACAGTATCTGACAAAGAAACACCTCAAAGCAAAAGCTTTACAGCTGATTAAAATAGAATATATAAAATACCTTGCATCATTTAAAGGTATCGGGCAGAAAGCACCATCCAGATTTTAAAGTGAATGGTGTCACCTGTGTAGGAATTTAGTGTATCTCGTCTGCTTTAAATGAACAAATGTCTAAAACGTGGTCCCAGTGTCACACCTGGATCTTTCAGCAGCACTTCAGTTAAGGGAATTTACCTCTCTCTTTCTCTAAACTGTTAGGTAAACCATCAGCTGTCACCTAGAGGTGATAAACATAAAGGTAGTATATTACTCACCAATAAAATAGTTGTTGCCTAATGCAAGCATTTCTTCAGAAAGAACAAGTCCACCCAGTGCCTGGAGAAGGGTGACACTTCTGCCATCAATAAGTGAACACTGTTTAAATCCAGTGGTTGTGACCTTCCATAGCAGGATAAGAGAAGCAGTAGCATCTTGCCTTATTCTAGGAGAAAAAAAACAGTAAGAGTATTTACACTGAGGGAAATTGGTGTTATTAAGTACATCACTGCAGAACAAAAGATTATCAACAAAGAAGGAAAACTTAAATGTAGGAAGTATGGAATCAAGAAAAGGTCTGAATGGTTTTAGCATGTCTAGAATAATAAAAAATGCTTTAATTGTAAGATTTGCATAATAGTGTATGATTAAATCTGCTATTACATACGGTCTCAATTTCTAATACTTGAAGGAGACCACCTTAGTAGTGCCCAAGAAGAGTTTTACCTAAACATTATATAATAATGAGCATCCTTATTCAAGGCTTTGTATTTATTCCTTTTTGAATAGTACCTTCACTCTACATCTACAACGTCATCATTTTCTGCAGCTGAAGTACATCCAGCCTCTTGTTTACTGAAGAACATTCAATGTTCGTTCAATACAGGGAGACGGATCCTGGTAGAAATCCTCATTTGTTTGACATACCAGATCGAAGGTTCAGAGCAGTTTATTCTTGTAAATCAAATGAGTCATGTAATGCTCCCAAGGTCACTGAGTCCACGGTGCCTTCCTGAATATTGACAGACCAGATAAAGTAATATCTACAACTGCATATCTACTGTCAGCTCCACTAGGGAGCACTATCTCTATGGCAGTGTTTCTTTCCTCTCAGGATACTTTTTCCCTACTCACCTCCACAAAGGAAAAATAAAAGCCTGTCATGTTTCTGGCAAGTTCCCAAATATCTGCATTAATTTCCTCTGAAGGAATCCCAAATGAATCTGAACAATCCTCCAAAAATTCAAACGCAACTGCATCCAACTGCTGAAAACTGATAATTCTCTCCTGCTGAAAACAGGCCTCCAAATACCCAGAGATGAAGTTCTGATCCACGATTTCCTGTACTGAAATTGTTTCAATCCTGCTCAAAACACAAGGCAGTTTCTCCCTTGTCACTTATTCAAGATTAAAACAAGAAATGCACATATTTTCTAATCATGTTTAATAAAAGCTGAAAAAATGTTACAACTAGACACCATAAGAAGCAAATTTTTGTCGGTATTTTGGGTCCTCTTTGCAAACAACTTCCATCGCTATCCCCAAAGCTGACCTTTTCACTTTTAGAACAGGATAGCAACTAGTTTCACAGTTTAGGTCACACCTGACAATCAAAACAAAATAAAATTATTAAACTGAAATTATTTTCCTTTCATAGATAGCCATTGAACCAGAGATGGTCCTTCTGCACAAGAAGTATAAAGATAGATATTGACCTGCATTAATCTACCCAAACATAAAACACTACTAAAGGTATATAGTGTAAAAAGTGACCAAAAATAACTGTGTACTCTGCAACGCCCTTAAAAATGGGGTCCCTCCATCAAGGGTATTAGATATAGGTGTGGAATCCACAAACACCAGCTTACTCCTGATTTCAGGAAAAGACACTTGTTTGCTTACAACTTCCAGCCAGCCAGAGCATCCACACTCACAGATCTCTTCCTGACTTAGGCTTAATGCTCATGAATGAGCAGGATTCAAAGTCCCGTGGGAAGAGTAGGACAGTTCCCACATTTAACAGTTACTGCTCCAAACTGTCTGCAGCTTGTCTGCTTGCATCAGTTCGGTTCTTTCCTGTGAGCATGGCCTTTTTTAACTGAAAGCTGGGATTCTGAAAGATAAGATGACAGTATGAGAAAAGTAGGCTATTTTGGGTAAATCTAAGTCTAAAACTGCAGTAAAGCTGTGAGCCAGAGAACTACGTTGGCAGATTTTTATTTGAAATAAAATTTGCAATAAGCAAATGCCTCATCCCAGCTGACAGAATCAGATCTTTCCAGGAAGTCAGGTTCTGTTAATTAAACGTAACAAAGCAAGTATTTGATCAAAAAAGCATGAGTTTGAAAAGTGAACAACACAGAATAAATGCAAGTTTTTGAGAAATGTTGTTTGTAGGACATACACAAAGGATTCACAGCTAATGATGACACTCAAAGCAATAATCCAGAAATCAAATACAAATGCACAAAATACATGCGTTTATATAGTCAACAATAACACTTTCTACCAGCAAGTGCATCTTGAGATTAAAGGGGGAAAAAGTGTTCACTGCATGAAGGAGAAAGGAAATGTCATCTCTTCTCCAAACTGACATCTTCAACATGTCTGCCCTAATTTCTAATGCATTCTGATAGCCTAGAGACAGCTTACATGCTACATCTTCTGAAACATTGAATATGTGGGAAAAATTATACCAAAGAGCTGTCATGGCAGTGCTAGATGCCTGAAGTCTGTCTGAAGTTCCTTCATCTACTTTTAGCCATTTGACAAATCTGCCTATCTGAAAAACTGTTGTCTAAAATATCAAGGCAAATTAAAATAAAAGCCTTTTTGTATTTCATCACATACAACAAATATTCTTACTTTATTGATGTATTCTGTGGAACTTCAAAGGAGATAAGACGACCTCCAGCAGAGGTATTGGAACTGGCATTTCCACAAGCCACATCTGGGGTTATCTGAAAATAAAAATAGTTTTATTTAACACTAAACCAGAAAATCTGACCAAAGAAAACATAACAGAATTTTTAAAAAATAACACTAATAGTCCAGCAATCAACTTTTAAGAATCATCATGATGGACCAAAACATTCACCAAAACATTTATGCTATCAACAAATGTTCTAAAAAGTCACATAACCATTCTTTTAGGTTTCTGTTAAAACAAAAACTTTCTGCACCTAAGTACAAACTTCTAAAGGCATCTTCCTAATAAAGTGATTTTTTTTTAGAAAAAGATCAATAAGCTTCTAGTCTTTTAAAATGATAAATAAAGTTTTAACATTTGCCACATCCAAGAAACATTGCATCATTAATTTAGGTGATCTTGGAGGATTTATAATAGCAAATAGTGATATTGCCTTTCTACAATATGGAAATATGGTTTTTTTCGAAATGCAGATTACTTTAAAAAAATACTCTCCCACTTGCCCATTACTATTCTTTCCAAATAAAAGTTGCTTGGACAAACAGTACTTTCAGATGGAAAAAAATACTTAAGCACAGTTGAGAGTGAAAGGATCGATTTGCCAAATCTGTGATGACTAGTAGGCATAGAAATCAGTTACTGCATTAACTAGATCAAGACACCATACAGGATGCCCTACAATACAGAGGAATCACAGACAGACTCCTGAATTATTCATGTCTTGTAAAATAGTAATTTCATAAAGGCAGTTTGAAAACCATCAGCGTTTCCAATGATACCTTTATTTCAAATAAGTAATATTTTATGTGGCCTAACTGAGTCTTTCTATCACCTAAATTAACTTCATCAGTAGCTTTAATTAAGTAGTTCTCTGGTATCTTCATCAGTTTGCCTATGAAATATCACACTGTAAAAAAAAAAAAAAGTCAGTTTCATCTTCAAATTGCTAGGCTGATTTTGCAATGTTATTTTTTCGGTCATCTAGAATACGTGTGCAGCCTTGTTATGTCAACCTTACTGGCAAAGGGAAAATGCAACCTGATGCACTTCCATGAATTCCATCCATCAAAATAAAAGCCAGAATCTAATTCGTAAATTTAAGTGAAATTCAAATTCATATTTTAAACATTACTATGAACCACCGGTGAAAACATGAACAACAGAAGTCCAGAATATGACACAAGTGATAATTTTTAGGAGACTCAGAGTTGGTTTTGACTCCAGGCAAGACAAATACTCAGTATTCACATTTCCCAAAAATTTCTAGATTATTCAATTAATTGTTGACTTTTCCGGCACATATAATATGAATACATGTAGTTTATGAAAATGAAGTGAGATGCAATTTTATTGTATTCGTTCAAATATATTTTGAAGAAAGATAATATATCCATTACAATTTCTCAATTTTGGAAGTCAAAATGATAGAGCTAACATTCAAAGCACAAGGAACTCAAAACTAGTTTGGCTAACACTCTCTCTTTTATCTTTGCTAACATTTAAACTTTCATTTTCTTTGAGAATCTATATGCCTGCTGGAATGGGGCGGGGGGAAGAAATCAACATCTCTGTGCTTACACAGTCATACTACATCTAAAAATACACTTGCTTTTAAAGTATTTATATAGTTTTACAACTTCATGCATCTATTACCTTGGAACACAAGGGGAAAAAATGTAATTTAAGCATTTGATTTACCTTACTACTCAATATTAGAAGTTTTTAAAGTAAAGGGTATTGATCTCTTTGAAACTAGAATAAAAAAATGACAAAAAATTCAAGCAGCCAGAGCTGAACAAGGTGGCAGCATAACAAGAGCCGAGAATTAACCTTGTGAAAATGGAAAAAAAAAAACAAAAAGACTTCGGTTTGCAAACACATCAGAATTAAGGATTATTCAGCATAATGAGGGCATGTGAGAAATATTTTAATGGTAATCAGAAGAGCAAGAGGCAAAATGCAGGATTTTGACTCTTCTATTAAAGACATCTGTAATGTTTGACGTCTTCTCTTTATCCAGGAACACCATTTGTAATTGTCCCTGACTTCATACTCTAAGAATCTGATAAAATAATCATCTAAACCAGCAGGACACTAAAAATGGGATTTTAGAACAGCTGAAATATGTGGGGTTTTTTTTTAATATATTAAAAAAACTTGTACTTGGTTCAGACAAAAAAGCATAGGAAGAAGCAGCAGCTCTCATAAGGAACAAAAAATGGTTCCAGCAGTGTCCTATTTCAGACGAATACTATGGAGACAAAAATGACAGCTTTGACACCTGAATTAGGAAAGAAATTACACAGGTTTTCCACAGCTGTAGGAAATTTGTCTAAAGATTTCTCAGTATGTCTCTTTCCTATCTTAACAGCTCTCTGCAAAAGTGAAAGATTGAAGAATGAGGGCAAAGACCATCAATGCATTACAATAAGAAAGGACACTCAGAAGATGAAAACAATCTGTAAATTTGATTTAAAAAAAAAGGCTGCTAGAACTGGTAGGAGATATCTAAAACAGAACTTACTGAAAAATATACTTAAATGATTTTCAGAAGGTACAATAAGAGCATTCTTATCCTAATTCCTCTTTAAAATTTAAAAAGAGAGATGGCCCAAGTAAAAAATACAAACAGACCATCTAAAGTCGTTTAAAGACAATCTCAAAAAAGCATTACATATAACTGCAAGATATCAAACTCTTCCAAAATTCCCTGGAAGCATTCAGTAGTACAGAACCTTTAAGCCAGCAAGGAAGCTCCTGGGGGAACAGACTTAGAGATACAACACAAGTGATGCAGCTACTTTAAAAAATCACCAAAAAAACCCAAAATCTTCACACACCCAGCCAGAGCCTAAAGCATGTTTAGGATTTGCTTACAAAGATAAGCTCCTACATCAGCACAGAATATATTGAAGAGCTGCTCTTCAATATATTAATGAAGAGTTTAAAATGCTTAAATATCAAATTGCTAATAGGAAACATAGAATTCCTCTTTACATACATGTTCCATAAGTTTGCATCTAAATCACGTTCTTGTTTTTTAAAAGAGAACATAACATATAAAAACTACATTTATGCTTCAAATGCTTTTAACACTGTTAACTTTCCAAGTCTTTATATGGGTAAAGGAAGAGCATCATTTCAGAAAGCAGGCCATAGCAGTAGGATACATGAGATTGCAAAGGAAATCAGGTGTGATACCTAAGAACAGAGCAACTGACCTTCCATATTACACTTTTCTGAAAAAAATTAAGTAGTGTGAACAGTACAGATTGCTCTCCTGCCTTACTCACCAACAACAATAAGGATATACACACTTAATTCAACAAGTGCTGAGACACATAAATCCCAAGGCAATATTTTTACATGAGTGCCTTTATTACTTTGACAAATTAAGGATACTAGCCTTTAATTCGGTGAGGCTAAAAGAAGTAACATACAGACTCTAAGTCTACATTTATGCTAGGGCACACATACGCAGCCTCTCACTACTGAAAGCAGTTCTCTGAAGATATTTGTTGTATACAAAATTTCATAGTTTGTTTCTTGGAAAACTGACCAGACATTGGTAATTCTACAAGGCCTTGCCAACATGGGCAGACTAATCCTGAACAGTGCCCAACACAGGGATTCTGCTACCATGACGCATGTTTGCGTTTCTTTTGTATCTCAACCCCCCGAGTTTAAAGAATTGCAGAAGGCTTTTACTTCTTGCAAAACATGCCACACTTGCTTCAAACCTAAAAGTGGTCTGTAAGTCGAATGGAATGACCAAACTCACATTAGGCTTAGCTGTTCCTCACTACCCTATTAACAAGATATTAATGAGTATCTCTGAAAACTAACAGATACTTCCAAATACTCAAAGGGGCTGCCAAGGTATCTTGTGGACTCTCCATCCCTGGAGAGTATTTAAGATTCAACTGAACGCAGTTCTGAGCAACCTGCTCTAGCTGACCCTGCTTTGAGCAAGGCGCTTGGACTAGACAACCTCCAGGGATCCCTTCCAACCTTACCTACACCGTGATTCTGTGAGTAAAAGTTCACCCCCTGAGCCAGTTGCCTACCAACTCGTTCCTGTAAATTGCCGTTGTAAGTTCAGTGACCTCACGGCTTTCACAGAACCCCACTCCAACATGCACTAAGAGTGATTCATTTTGAAAATATCCCCAAAGGTTACACAAGTAAGTATGTGCGCATGTGTGGGCACACTCACACGCACACAAACACCTAGATATTTTTAATTGACGCTTTCCTCCTGTGCTAGATGTAAAGGTTCTCTTTGGTTGATCTCTTGTCTTTCCAACTGAAAAAGCTGTTCTCCTGTTTTTACCTCCCAATGAGGCAACAGAAATCTGTGCAGTCTTGCAGCCAAAGCAAAATGGGGCAAATTAGTCTGGAATTAAACAGAATACACAAATGCACACATCATTTCCACACATCATTCTTGAATACAAACTCATCTTACTGAAAAGATCAGTGCTTAAATAAAAACCTCTATGCTTTGAAACTTAAACATGTTTGAAAAGACATTATATTAATGGAAGAAGCATGAAAATGAATTCTTTGAGAAAAACAAGGCTATGTTTGGGGTGGTTTCCCATGAAAATTGACATGGTCATTTAAGAAAGATAACCTTTCGTTTCTGCAGTAGGACAGAAACTGTCATAAAAAAATGCACATAAATTCTCACAAGAGGAATGCTCTTGTAAATGTTAACTCTCATATCTTCTAAGGAACTACATATTAACTTTCAATTCAATAAAGCAAATTTAATAATGTACATGTTTTGCCTTTTCTGAACATATAATTAATTTTCCATCACAATAAGGCCTGCAGTATTTCTTCTTTTCCAACCGTCTATAGGTGGCAAGAGGTCTCTCTTATTTTCTGAGAAATATAACATGTTTGTCAGCCTTCCTTATGCAAGGGAAAAATAATAGATGAAAGAAATAGGTTAGATCCGGACTGTAAGATCTTGAACAGGTGTCTGCAAAGAATTGAAAAGGGAAAAGACAAGTAGGAAAATAATAGGCAATATAATTGAACCATAAGAGGGGGATCAATTACTATCTTCTTGTAGTCAAGATGCCAAGCAATAAACCAGGATCATTTCTGGCACAGAAATATTATTCAGACAGAATAAAATTTAAAAAGAAATGCCGCAAAGCGGACTCAGTCAGAGATCAATGTGATCAGACAAAAGCCATTTTATTGTTCTAAAGAAGCCTTTTTA
>JAVJGI010000003.1:11604553-11624364 GCA_035590275.1 Ibycter americanus
ATACACGGGTATCTATTCAAGGCTAATATTAACAAGCTTGCATTCCGATCCCTCGGAGCAGCCGTGTTTTCCCACAAAGAAAGAAAAGCAGTTCCCTTGTCCTGTAGTATGGAAAAACTACTGCTTCCGAAAATCTAGGGTCCCATAGCTTAACCTCCACAAGTATATTTGTTGCTACCCTCTAGAGTTTCACATGGGACAATGCTTAAAGAAAACCAGAACAGAAAGAAAATAAAGGCTTTCTTCTAATATACATCACCAGTGGGAGAGAAAAGCAAATGTGTTTACAGTAAGAGTAGTGCCTCTCTGAGGAACCCCAAGGGAAGACTGACAGACTGCATCCAAATATATCAAATGAAGAAGGCTTGCCAGATATTGTAGCACTGAAATGTGACGTGAGGAAGGCTGCATATCCACCCAGCAAATTCTATCGCTGAGAGTTTGTGTTTCTTTGCTCATCTGAGCAAAAGCCACTTTGTAGATCCAGCAGTCACACTGTCAAGAGGATCCAGTGCATTTTAATGCATGACAATCCTCTAAATAACACTATTAAAATTTTGTATTTCTGTCACGGGTTAACAATGCCAATATTACACCAAGAGGCAGATGCTTCAGCAGGCACAGTAGGTTATCTTACACAGATACACTTTCTCAGATAGATTGCATAGGTAATCATATTAGCCAGGTCCCTTCTTGTCTCAAGCTGGTCACCAAAATCAATGGCAACTTCATAAAATCTGACAATCAGTCTGTACTGGTTTTGGCTGGATAGAGTTAATATTCTTCACAGTAGCTTGTGAGGTGCTATGTTTTGTATTTGTGATGAAAACAATGTTGATAACAGGGGTGTTTCAGTTATTGCTGAGCAGCGCTTACACAGCATCAAGGCCTTTTCTGCTTCTTAGACTGCCCTGCCAGCAAGTGGGCTGGGAGCGCACAACAAGTTTGGGGGGACACAGTGGGACAGGTGACCTCAACTGACCGAAGGGACATCCCATACCACATGATGTCATACTGAGCAATAAAACGAGGGTGCGGGGGCTGGAAGTTGGCCAGGGCTGCTGTTGCGCAGTGACTGACTGGCCATTGCTCAGGTGGTGGTGAGTAATTGGGGGCGGTGGGGGGGGTTGCATCATTTGGTTTTCTTGGTTTTCTTTGGGTTTTTTCTTTGTTGTTTCCTTTTCCTCCCTTTAACTTGTAATTCTTTTTAATTTCATAATTTTTAATTATTAAACTGTTTTTACCTCAACCCACAAGTTTTCACATGTTTACCTTCCAATTCTCTCCCCATCCCACTGGGTGGGTGAGTGACCAGGCAGCTGCATGGAGTTTAGCTGCCTACCCCCTGGTTAAACCATGGTTAAACTACAACATATTCATTCAATACATACTAGTTCCCTGAAAAAATAATGGTCATTCCTTATTCCAGGGCGTATGGAGCTGTTGTGAATAATAAAGGTAAACACTGTGGAAACAATCTCATTGAGCAAAAATTCCACATAGTCACATCTTTACATGTAGTGTATGAGCTCAGGTCACCAGGGAGTAACCTAGGACATAAACTTCAGTGGAAGTCTGTATAGTCAGCCATAGATACTTCTACACCAACACACTGAAAGGCAGTAAACACATCAGGAGGGGTGGGGTTTTTTTGCTCAGACCCTTAAAGGCATCAAGACAGGATGATTCCTGAAGGAGTAGTTAAGGATCCAGATACATTTTAAAGACAGGACTGGATAACCAAAAGTCCTGAGCCCACCCACCAGTATAGGCTGAGATGAGCAGGGCTTCAGTATCTGACATAACTGCGCTCACTAGAATTTTCTACAGGGTGTTTCTGTCTTTAAAGGAGATATGAGAGCTTTGGTTTTAGGAAAGCTAGTATTTATGACTAGCCATTAAACACCTTTTAGCAATGAATCATACAGGTTTGTGTGAACTTCACATAAGTTTTGTTTGAGCATATAGAGATTTTTATGTGTGTGTTTTGAAAATAAATATAATAAATGCTTACACTGTTGCCTTGTCTATCAGAACGGCATTTGTACAGAAAGTTCCATATGCAAATTATTGCATAAATATCCATATGCAAAAATCTCCATATTATAGGAGAGATTTGGCAAAGTTATGGATTTCCCCTAGAAAAAAGTTAAGATTATTCTAGTAAAATCTATGTTTCCTTCAATCTCCTTATTTGTTTGTATGATATCTTTCTCTAAAAGCAAAAGAAAAATAATAGAGGCTTCCAATACAACTCTTATATAGAGGTATAAAAAGACTGTCCTAAGTCAGACTAAAATTATACATATTCCAGTACTTGAACTCCAACAGCAGTCATAAGGGGGAAAGCCAAGAAAATAGGACAAGAAAAGGGCAAGCATATTTCCTCCAGCCTCCACTAATTTCCATGTCAAAGGTTTCTCTAAGCTGTTATTTCTAAGGATGGAGTTTCTATGTATATAGCAACCTCAAGTGGATCTCTCCTCCATGATTCTGCTCAGCCTACTTCTGCACCCATAGCATACTTTGGCAAAAAATGCACAAACATTTAGCAACACATAAAGCAGTCAAAGAGTCAAAGGTCTCTGCTTCAAGCAGAATTATTCCTTAAACATATTCTATTGCTGCAGAGCAGAAGCACTCTCAGGATTTCCCACCTGAACCAGCCATACTCCTTTTAAAAGCTTATAATTTACTGACTTAAGAACACACATAAAACAAATGCTGTCCCCATTGCAAGGGAAATTACAAGTTTATTGTAGCCTCTAATCACTAGTTCCAAAAGCTTGAATCTGAGCGGTAGTATTGCAGTATAAATAAAAGGTTAGACTAGGACTCACGTGCTTAGCATTCTAATTCCTGGCTGCGCACCTGGCAAATCACTTTACTGCTCTGTGCTTCAGTGTCTCCATCTGTAAAATGTGAATAACACTGCTGATTTCCTTTGACAAAAAAACTGAGAGCTATTAAGGAAAAGTAATATATAAGAGTATGGTACTGCTATTCTTACAGTTTATTTTGTATAGAGAAACCTTTGTTGGATCTGTTAGTTGAGTAGGATTAATGAGATGGTTTCTTTCTTCTTCTGTTATTGGCTAATATATATCTTTTCTATGCCATAACACAAAAGATTGTTGAACTGAAATGTGGACTGCTAGTTGTATCTTTCTTGCAAGCAGAACAAATTAGTTGCCCAAAATAGGAAAAAAGTTCTCTTCCAACAGCTAAGCACAAAAAAAAAATTTCACTCAATGGTCTGTGGTGGTAGCCGTTAATCTGCATATCAGGAAAAGACTAACTTCTTAGAGCAAGAGATCTCTAAGAAATGAAACTGTATCCAAAGACATCTGTATGTTGTGTAACGGTGCAGACATTGCCGAGAAGATTCAGTCAAGCAAACACTGCCAAGTATATCCTAGGAACTAAGGAATACAGAAAAAATGTCCAACTGTAACCATACATCATGCCTCTCAGACAGTTTACTTCTCTCAAGTATTCATTTTTTGAGTTCTCAAAACTTTCTGAAAAGCTTCCGTGGAAACTTCATCTTTGCAAGATAGTGAGAGCTTTCATTTGGAGACATTCTGGCAAAATTTCTCTCTGAGCAGACAGACAAAAAGAGTATGAAGAACATTAGTTCACTTGCAGTATCAGTATAGAATAATGTGAAAAACAGGCTGACTTGGAAGATTTGAAATGAAGCAAAACTTAATAATAGCAGCCTTTGTTGCCACTGAATCTTAAGGATCAAAACAGTAGATTTTTGCAATACAAAACCTACAGTTACTTTATTTTTTTCCTTTAGGAGGGCAAGAAAGGATCAAGCTTTGCAAAGCTTTTAAAGCTATGAGGAAAGGTAGCATCTTCCTGCTTAACACTGAACTCTTTACTCTTGAAGCGTCCACCAAAGAGGATTTTGAACACAGACCTTCAGGCAAATTAACTCTCTTTGGTTTAATATAGATTAGAGACAATGTCTTGAATCAGCAACTGAAATCTCTCGCTTTCAGATAAGCATCTCTCTCACCGTGAATGCCAAAGAATAGAAGGTCATTATGATACACTAGAAAGACTGTGAAAAATACAAGACTCATCATAATACATTAAAAACATATCAACACAAGTTATTTCCATGTTAGTATTAATAACGCCATCACAATCGATAACTTATATGTATTTCTCAGTTAACAGAAGATACGCAGAAGGGTGAATTTCAGCTATTAGAACACCTGCTTGTGAATGATCTGTTTGGCTGAAATGCTTAGTGAATCTACCTAAAATGCAAACCAGGCAGAAACATTACTTATACCATACCAGAGCACAGATTGAGGAAGACACACAAGGGAAATCTAGTACAGAGAAGAGCATGCCCTTAATTGATCAGGACATATGGAGCACCCATGCAGAGATGACACTGCATTTAAACTGAGTAATAAAAGCAGATCATTGTTTGTTTCTGCTTCAGAGTTCTCTCCAAAATCCATACTTAGTGCCTGACATATGTTCTACTGTAAAATAATAGATATGGGAGGTGGAATTCCAAGCAATAAAGCTCTGTTCTCCAGACATTGCCCACCAGAACTCCCACTGAAAGGGATACAGCTTTATAACTACTTGTACCTCAGATATAATCTGAGAGTCATGACACAAACATATTTTAAATAGGTTGATTTCACTTTCAAAAATTGATTTAAATAAATGTTACAGTAAAAACATAAACAAATTTGTTTTGGCTAGCAAAGAATGATGAAAAATATACTTTTTCCAGGATTAAACTCATGCCTGTTCACTTTCTCATCAGATAGTGCGTGAACACATCTCAGAAGAATCACAGTCCTTGAAGTGCTTCGAAAAACAGATAAAGCTGACATTTTACCTATTTATTGCTGAACAAACTCAAATGAAACTACTTTACTCTACAATGCATTTTCCATTAAGAAAGTGTCACAAAGTTTTTAATTCTTTGCCTACTGAAACTATAATATTTCTTCACCGACAAGGTTCATTACCCCTAGTGCTTGGTACTATGTTGATCCAAACAAGACCTAAAAAAAAGGCATTACCATTATCCCCCAAAACAGATGCTCACTTTATGCCAGACTGTTCTTTGGGATGCATTTTGCACATACATAGTATTATATTAGGTGGGTGATCTCTGGATCAGGTTGGAGGCTTTCAGTACCAACTGCTGTAGGAATAGCAAATGCAGAAGTAGTGGTCTTGCACTTCCAAGTAAGAGAACAACAATGAAGAGAACTAAAAATCATCCTTGCAGTGATGGACTTCAAAGAAGAAGGGAGGAGGATGGCCATGAAATAGAATGAACTTAATCCACGAAAAAGTTTGTCAAGAGATAATCAATCAATTCTTTGTTGTGAGCAAACATACTTTCTACCTATACTTGGTTTTCACATGTAAAGATTAATATTTAATGATAACTGGGTTAAGTTTCATACTTCTTTTTTTATTTTTGCAGAGTCTATGCAAGACATCTAAGAATTACCAATAAAACCGTGTACAAAACAGTAGAAAGCAAAGATCACATTTCTTAAAGATCATAAGTTGTGTGCTTTCCAGCTGTAGTTTTGCCAGATATTGTTAAATCCGCAATTTTACTAAGAGATACAACAAATGTTTAAAGTTTCCTCCACCATCATTGCATCTCCAGAGTTGTACACTGTGTAATGTATTGACTGTCACCTTTAATCCTCAAATAGACATGTTTCCTTAACACTGCAAGGACATGTATTTTTCAAAACAACGTGATTATAACTGCAAATAGCAAAAAAATATATTCAAGGAATTGCTTCAACCTTTTGATTTTCCTAAACTTATATGATGTTTGGAGATATGGTGTCATACAAATGACTGGAAGAAACAATATTACCCCTTTTCAAAGAAATGTCCAATATGATATGTTGGCCAACTTCAGCCTATTACTTTCAACAATTACCAGTTTTTTTTGCGTTTAATTTTACTAGTATATTGACTCAGGGCAGAGATCATGTCTTCAGTCCTCTCATGCAGACATCCATGAAATCATGCACAAATGACAACCCAACAATGATAACACTTAAAAGTTATGTGTGCATTTTCATCTAGACAGAATATTCTCACCTCTGTTTCATCCCATTTCAGATCTACAACTTTCTGTCCCGCTTTTGGCTGCCACGTAGGTAACGTCACGGTTGCTCTTGAACGAGGAAGAACAATGTCAGGTTCCAAGGTGGATGAGACCGGTCTGCTCTGTCTTGGTGACGTCAGCTCTGTCCATTCAGAGACTGGAAGGCTGTGAAATGAGTGTTCACAGTTTGTTCCCTCATAGCCTTCACTACAGAGACAGAGGTAGCCATCACCGCTAGCACTGCAGTTACCATGGTGACAGGGGTTGCTGGCACAAGGATCTGAAACAAACTGGGAAAAACATATCGTATAGGTCAATTACTGCATATAAAGGATTTCTTTCTGAGCTTTACAAAGACCATGAAACAGGATTTTTTCCCCCTCCTGTATTTATCTTCTAAACATATTTATGAACCGAGCTCATCTTTGATGTATCTTCAAGGAAGTAAATTCAAAGGACTAAAGACTATAGATTAATCTATATTAACCACTTTTCTCAGACCGTTTGATGCTAATGCACTGTTGACACATTCGAGCAAAGTGATAAACACAAAGTAGGAACATGAGCACTGTTCATAATCAGGAATTTTCAAAAACAGTCTTAAAAGAGTTACCTATCCAGGGGAAAAAACATACATCTAAAAATCTAATGCAGTAACAGAAATAGGAATGGGACACAGAACTCATACAGATCGCCAGGTCCTGAAGCAGCTCTGTGTTCTCAGAGTTAACCACATCACACAATGCTACTTGTGGACACAACTTCCACTTTAAAACAGCTGGGCCTTTTACCCACACTTTGTTTAGTAAACAGCAGTTTCAGAATCTGATTCATTCGGTGCTGAAAACTTTCTAACAGGAGTTAGGAACTTGAGGCAAAAATGTACTTGTTTTTAAAACAGCATTTGTAATAGTATAGGACAATGCTGAGTTCTGTGATATAGGTAAATCCTGTCCTAGGCTTGCTTGCCTTTTAATTTCTACCTTAAATTTATCTACAGCTAGTTTGTTGTCAGTTTCTTATGTCATTATTGACTTTCAGGTTAAATGTTTTTTCCCTTTTCCATGCTGATATTTACATCCACAAGGTATTTATAGAATACATCTACAAACTCTTCTCAAGTTTCAACTCATAGACTAAATAAGCCATGCTTGCTCAGTCTCCTCGTGGAGGACAAGCCCTCCATTCATGTGCTTATTTTTGCACCCAGGTCTCTAAAGTTTAGCCCTGCCTTTTGCAAATGCATCAGTGTTTTTGATTGTTCTGGAAATAGCTTCCTTCATATCACTTAAGAAATGTTTGCCTTAGAGCTAAACCACACTGCTTGCTCACTGCCATCATCTGACCCACTAAGACAGCCAGGCAGTTCCCTCGATTTGTCTTCGCATCAAAGTGATAACCCATCACTAGAAACAGACATTTTCTCAGTCTTTAAATGCAAATTTCACCCAAGTGCTCCAGTCCTAAAGGTTACCCAGTCCTTCCCTGTATAAGCAATGCTTCTATTGTATGTCTCAGTAAAGCACCGCAGTTACTATTAAACATTTGTTTCAATTATCACAAGAATTACCTAAGCTTTATATATTAATAAGGTCATTAAAACAAGTATTGCTCTACACTAGGAATTCTACTTTTCTTATTGCTCTCTACAACTACCTGTCAGGAGGTTGTAGGCAGGTGGGGGTCGGTCTCTTCTCCCAGATTGCAAGTGACAGGACAAGAAGAAATGGCCTCAGGTTGCAGCACGGGAGGTTTAGTTTGGATGTTAGGAAAAAATTTCTTTACTGAAAGGGTGGTGAAGCATTGGAACAGGCTGCCCAGAGAGGTGGTGGAATCACCATCCCTGGAGGTGTTCAAAAACCAGGTAGAGTGGTGCTTAGGGATGTGATGTAGTGATGGACTTGGCACCCCTGGGTTAATAGTTGGACCTGATGATCTCAAAGGTCTTTTCCAACCTGAGTAATTCTATGATTCTACAATCAGTTCAAAGGCCTGGTGTCAGGGACACCAAATCCTACTATTACACTTTCTTGTATAAAACAGACCTCAGCTAGAATTCTTTATTTCACTAGAATTTTTGTATACCCCAGCCTGTGTAACATTTTTGTACAGAAAACAGAGCAAACATTATTATGAAAGCTAACTTTGGAGACAGTTAATGATGAATGTCAAATTTTGTACTGACTGACGCAGAAGAGTTAGAGGCCACAGAAGACTGCCCAAAAGACATGGTCGACTCATTTATCTTGTGGTTTGGTTACAGCTCAATGTTATTTACTTTGCGTGGGGACACATCTCACACGTATCAGGTGATGCCTTAGACATCAGAGTCAAGCTCTGATTCTTCTTCATTTTTAAAACTCAACTCTATAGCAAGTTTAGATATACTTAATATATCAAGTATCAAGGAAGTATGGATTTTTATGATCAGATGGGCATATCTCCTGAAAGTCTCTTTCTCCTGCAAATCAACAGAATATGTAAGTTCTCAAAGAACAATTGCTAGAACGCTTCTGCCCAAAATAATATTTAAGTGACAGAAGACAACAGAACAATTTCCAGGAAGGAAGCAAACCCAGTTCTGTTCTACGGTTTGTCAATTACATTTTAAGCTTGTTCCCACTGCCAAGCAGCAGAGATTTTCACAGAAATTTCCTTATCCTTTCAGAGTGTTGAAGATGAAAAGCATAGACGTGCAAACAAAGCCCAGTTGAAATATTGTTTGCAATAGTTTTTTTCATATTCTAGTTGCTTGGAGTAGATTTGAGTTTCAAAGACATGCAGCAATCCTATTATTGGATAAGCTCTTTACTCATTCTTTCACAGTTAATACAAATTCACATTAACGCGTTTTTTTATAAATAAATCAGAATTTATTCTATTCTGAGGAAATTTAATTGTTCTCGTCACACCTAAAATATTAAGGTTATATTTTGCAAACCTAGTAACAAGAAATAAAAAAGAATATTTTCAAACAATCACAAGGGGCACTTTTCACCCTTAGCAAATATATCCATTTACTTTGCAAGCAAAATAATAAAAGGTGTTCTGTGATACCTGTTATTTGCTGTAAACTGTTTCGAGCTTGTTTGACTGGAAACAGATGTGCTTACTGACAAGCACTGCTTACTGCTGCCCATGCCACGTACTGAAGAACACCTTGTGCCTTATGAATCGCCACTAACCTTCAACACACAGTGGAAGTGAAAATAATTAAGACTGTTTGGTTTAGATGAACAAAAAAAGATCAGTGTAGATATAGAACTCCAGCCATGCACTTTCTCAGAACTGAGTTTTATGAAGTATTTCACAGGATTTTAACTTATTCCCTTTTGTTAGTTACTATTAAATCTAAAGCTCCTTTTTCTTTCAGTAAGCCTACCGAAGCAATGTCCCTTGTGCACACAGTTTTCTGTTGAACTAAAGAAAGTTAATTTTAATTAGAAGTTAAAAAGAGATGGGGAAATAAATTTGATTAATTTGTGTTGGTTATGGTGTTTCTGTGGTTCCTCTAGTCCTCTCCAAAGGTGGCTGCAATGGTTAGCAAGCACTCTGAGGAACATCGTGTCACAACAGCATGGCTACGTCAGAATTAAAAGGTAGCAAAATTTCAAGGTTTGACCTTTAACAAACTTTTCAAGCTCACAGAGAAAAGTAAACATCATTTGTCTCATAACTGAGAGCTGAACTGTAAGTATACTGTGAGCAAACAATTAAAAGAGCCCCTTTTTAGTCATTACTCGTGAAGTTCACAGTATTTTAAAATACTGTTGCATGGAGAAAAGGAGGAAGCGAGTAATTATGTTCCATATAGCCCATGATTAAATAAGAATGCAATATAATCACTACTTAAAAACTCCAGGGTTTTTTTAGGTGTAGAATTTCAATAATCTTGATTAAGAAAGTATATTTAGTATATCTAGGTCTCTTGTTTTCATCCCCATGTCTCCATTTAATAGTTTGTTTTTGTAATACATTCATTGACTAAATAGGCACAGTCAGCAATTGCAGCTGACAAAGCTGAGCTAAAAATCATAAAATGTACTTGCATGTAATTACTATTCCATATGCCTGGACAGTTGTAATCTTTGCAGTATTTTTTTCCAATAGAATCCTGAGATAGATGCATACCAAGGTGCCCTTCATATTGCAGTCAATTTTCCAAAGGCAGACTGAATATACACTATATTATATATAAACACCAGGCTTGTTTAAGAATCACACCCACAAACATGGATTGTTTGCCAGCCAGTCCAATTGTTTCCTAGGGTTTCAGTTTAAGATAAAACACTGCAAGACGTAAACCTGCAAGATATTTCTGCTGGTACTCCTTGTGGTGACACCAATTTGTCATTTAATGTTCATTCAGCATCTATTCAGAGTGGTTCTACTTGTCCTACCTGGAGACAGTCCAGGTAGATCCTCCAGACAGCTTCAAAAAAACAGAATGGTAAGCCTGAAGAGAAGGCTGCACATGAGCTCCTAAGAACTATGCAAAACCTGTCTTCCACCTGTGACTCTCAGATGTGGTAGTACAAAACTACCTTTTGGCCCAGTTTTTATTGCTGTTGCCTACAATCACAGACATTATACCAGCTTGCAACTTCAGTAAAATATGGAAAAAGCAGAGTAAATTCAGTCCTTACATTAGGAATTCAGCAGATTATTTAAATCCATTCTACATAGCAAATGTCAACCTGTTAACAAAGCCAAGATGCCACAACCTCTTATTTTATATGTGTCCAGTAGCACTCTACCTCTGAAACAGTCTTCAGCTATTAAAAGCCAACAGAGTCCAAAAGTTTCCAACTTTTCAGCGGCTCCCTGAGATAATTTTTCCAGTTACAGGATAAAATGTTGTGGCTTTCAAATATGTAAAGTGACTTTAGCTGGTTGGGATTTAGGCAGCTAGGCTCTTCAGGCATTCTGTTAAAAACAGATCTTAGGAGAAATTTAAATCAGTAAAACTGTCTTTGCACCTACGTTGCTGAGGAAATCCCCCAACACAAAAGCAGACAACTGTTCTCCAGAAATAGATCATGGGAAGATCCACCACGTTATCACCAACAGAGAAAAGGGATTGATCAGACACACCAACTTCAAGCTATGCACGGTACATTAAAAATTATCAACTTCTGAATATTTTAGAAAGAAAATAATTAAAACCACCAGTCTAAGCTATTATCAGTTTGCTTTTAATAAAGTAGAAAAAAACTTTTTCTTCTAAGCATATCTGAAATATCATACTATCTTTGCATATGCATCAATTTATGAAAGAGTTGGAAACAGACTTAAATCTTTTACATAACAATGGCAATAAAGATTATCTAGAAATATAATCTCTTTGAATGACTGGTTTAATTATGTTCAAACTATTATTTAAACTCAGCCTCATTCAATCCTTCCCACAGTGAAGTTTGAAATCCCATTCTATCACACACTAAATATTCATGCAAACTAGGAAATGAAAGGCAAGAAAACAGGATGAATTGAAGAAGAAAAAAAAAGCTCAGATGTTCCAAAAGGTGTCTACAGAAATAGCATTGAGATAAGCATATCACACAAAAGCATTTTCTTCCATTTTGAGAAAAGACTGTCTTGTGACTCAGTAGGACTCATGCAACATATGGGGGTTCAACTTCTGGCTCTCCCAGAGACATCCTGTGTGACCTGAGAACAGTCGGGCTCTATCTCTGCCTCTCCTAACTGTAAAATGGAGATTACACTTCTTTTCTCACACTGCCTGTGTTGTCTGGTTAGAAAGCAATTTTTTGCAGGATGGGAACCACAGAGCTAGATATGGATAGGAACTCTCAAGCAGCAGTGATACAAACAAATATAATAAATAAGTAAATCTCTGTACAGCAAGGCATGTTTGTTTCTTTCTTATTCATTTTTTTCTCTGTTTCTCTTTTGTTTCCTTCTGTGGCTATTCAGGCTTTTTCTGAACAGTTCTTTGCTCAGACAGAGAGATGTGTTCAGAGAAATATCTATCAAAGATTCTTGAAAGTTAAAAAAAATACTAAATTTCATTATCTCTTCTAATTAACCCATAGAAGACAGCAAAATCATATTGATATTGCAGGTCTAGACATTCACAAAAATCACAGTGTATTAGCCACTCCTACGAGAGTTAGGATAAATGAGATTTGTCTTATGAGAATGTAAAAATTAACCAGTATCAGCACTATGGCTCACACAGGTATCTCCACCTTAAATGGCTGTTACCAAAAAGCTGCCTGCAATTCCTTTTGCTTATGTGTTTAAGGATGCTCTTGGCATGTAATTCTTCTATCACATGTGGAGAAGTAGTACTATGCTATAGCGAAACATTGCCGCACAGGGTGCAGTGACCAGCTGCACCTTGATCAGATACCGGCCAGTCCATACAGGAATCAGAATGTCACAATCTGTTACCAGAAAAAAGAAAGAAGTGCTGGTATGGTGTCATTTCATACTAAAAAGTATCTATATGCTATGACCTACATCAGTTTAAGCCCTCGGTATCAGGGACTTTAAAGAATGGGCAGGTCACAAAGTAGTACGAAGCGCTTTATACAGAGGTCCTGAAAATTAGAGCAGTCAAGGCTTGCTTTCCCGTCCCTCTAAACAATGTAAGCTGAACAAAACATTTATATCTTACAGAAAGCATTAGTATGGCAGCTACATCAGTTTCAGTTATTGGAAACTAACTACACGCTGCAATACAGAATTGGAATTAATCAAGATTTAGAAGGCTAATGCCAAGAACTGTATCATACCGAATCTACAAAGTAAGCAGCTTCTTTCTAGAAGTAAACATTTACCATTTCCCTTTAGCAATTCCACTCAATGTCCCAACCTATCAGGAAAGACATCAATAAATCTAATAAAGAAGTGCAACCTTTATCAGATAATTCAGAACATGATTCTTTGAAATACTGTTAACCATGAGCATTTTGGATTGCTTCCAAGCTGACATTCTCATTCTATGAGTTTTGAATATTCAGAGTAATGAAACTGCCAGTGAATGTAATAAATAGATATAAAGCATTTTCTTTACTTCAGTGAAGCAGCAAAAAAATGCCTAAAGAAATTGTCTGTTTAATTGAGAACCAAAGCATGGCTGCCCAAATCTATCTGAAAAACCAGCAAACATAACAAGGCAAATTTTAAACAGCATGATAGATTTTAAAAACAGAGCTCTGGCAAACGGCTAAGTTACCCTTGCATAATAAGTTACCATACATCAACTGCTTTGCTCTGCCTATCCTCTGACACATTCTTACCTCAAGGTATACGAAAATAACTACAAAATAAATTGACATCACTTTCCCTCTCCCTCAACAAAAGGAAAATATCTATTTCACACTAACCACAGAGTACTGCTAGATGTGAGCATGTACATGAATAATTATTGAGACGCACAGTTTTTCTCAGCTTCTCTCATGAGATTATTTTAATGCCTTTTTTTAAAATATATTTTCTTTTATCCTGTTGGGAAAGGCCAGTCAAGTTGTTTGATATTTCTCTAGATATAGTGGATTTAATATTACATGTCAATTAGACAAGCTAAGCCGACACTGTTTTCCAGCAACACACATACTTAGCAAAAATGATTTTTAAAAACACAATGAAGTCAGAATATCCATCCTGAAGATAAGTCAACTATTTATCAGAAAGTATCTAAGTAGTACTAATAGATCTGTGAAGATTAGCATTAAGGTTTTTTACCACAGCATCATCTCATTTTACTCTCAGTAAGGGATGACAACTTACAGTATAATTTTAAATGGGACCCCAGTGGCGCTGTCATTACTGGTGGTAAAACTAGGGGGTAATTCTGAAGACAAAGCATTAAATTTGTTATAGTAACACAATACATTTGTTTGTTTGGATCTTGCGCTATTATTTCATTATGAAAGCATCATGCAGTGAAAGAACTGTCAATAGTCTCTTTATTCTTAATATTGTTTTCCCTTTTTAGAATATTGTTTTCTTGAGCAATAGGAGGGTGTACAATATTTTTATGATAGGACATAAAGATATGTAAGCATATGAAAATTCATAACATTTTGATTTCTAGAATGAACTTTCTGCTAGTTTCAAATACATTATTCGCTTGTGAGAAACTGAAATTAAGTAAACATACTTCCTTATATTATACTAGGAGTCATTAATTGACCTAAACAAATGACATGCAGTATTCTATAAAAAAAAAAACAGCAAGTGTTCCAACTTACATGCTAAAGATTTTAAAAGATTTTTTAGATAAATGATTCATTAATTCTAATGAATTTAAGTTTGAAGTTAAGCATATGGGTCACAGTCTAATCCATGGCTAATAATACTACTTCAAAATCTTGAAGTTCTGCCATGAATACTCTGAGTTATGATGAGGTGAGGACTAGCCCAGGAAGGAATACGATTCAAATATCTTTATGAAACAAAAAATCCCAAACAATCTGCTATTGGGATAGTCAAAACTGACTAGAGAAATTACTTATCCTACTGAAAGTAAGAAGATCTTGAATTCCTAAGTTTTTAGCTGTATTAGAAACAACAGCATGCTATAGCCTCTATTCATATATGCTAAGTTTTACACAATCTATGTGCCTGTCCATCCTTTTAAATTTTAAGCCCACTGAACAAACCAGATCTGATAGTTTTTTTAGAGATCTCAAAAATAATGAAACTTCTTTTACTGCCATTGCATGAACAAGCGACCAGATAGAGGATCAAGCCTGTACAAGCGCTCTAACTGGCAAAAAGACCACAGCATAAGCTCACACTTTATACAGCAAGAAAGCTACAAGACAGGGCACCCTTTCAAAATTCAACAACAGAATTCTCATTTTCTTTGGCATCAACATCAACCAGCCTCAAGACACAAATTCATATAAAACAAGACTTTATTAGTTCAAGTACTCATGGCATTTCTTGATTTAGAAGTCTGAGGCTTTGAACATTTTCTAGATGAGATCCAGCAAAATAGGCACACAGTTCTTGTAAGAACAACAGGACTGAAGAACACCGAGTTCTTCATCTCACTGAGTTGAACCATCAACACCACATGAAATCCTGAAAAACTCAATAGATGTGACAACTGGCTACTCTCATAGCTTTTTGCCCACAAGAGGCGGTGAAAATAGGAAAAGCTAAACACATCTCTAAGGTACCTAGGAGACGTGATATGACCAGCAGTCCACAGATAGCACATTTTCCAAATCAAGTATGAAAAAACAATTAAAATTCAGGGAGTTTGAAAGAAGGAGTTGTTACAATTTCAAGCAACAATACATCACAGAAAGGAGACGTTTTGCCAGCTGAGACATTTGGCAATCAATAGAACAGAAAATCCTTATGCACTTGGTTAAATAGATGAGCATTATATAGCACATACGAGCACTTTCAAACAACCAGCATTACAATCAACATTACTGCACTCCGTCTGGTACTACTGACAACACACCAAATCACAGGTATGTGGTCTCCTGATTTTTTTTCTTATTTCTTATATTTAAACATCCTGCCAGATTAAAAGTTGAAATATCATCTAGTTGGAGAAATACTGAAAGAAAGATGAAAGAAATTGCCAGCACATTAATGCATTCTCTCAGTGTGCAATTCTCTGTATTGCTGTGTTGGATTCACTCCCCAAAATCACTACTTAAAAAATTCCTTCCTCTGTATATTAATATATACTTGATTTTAATCATTCAGGCTCAGGATTAGAATTCCAAGACCCAGCTACTTTTTTAATATAGTTATTGGGGGTTATGTATCAAGTCCTTAATATAATCAACACGCTAAACAGAACTGACATCTAAAAAGAATCAGTGAAGAGGGATGCCAGCATGAAGTAGCTGCCTTCAGTTCTCTGGTTGTTACAGCAAAGACTCACAGCCTTCCTTCTTGGGTTAGGAACCTAAAGTTTTCTGGTCACAAGTGATTTTCTTCTTTTAAGACAGGGTTGGAGGCAGTATAGAAAAGTCAGCATCTTTATCTAGTAATAAAGCACCAGCATGCACATAAAGAGCAATGTCCAAAGAGTTTCAAATCAACATCCAGTTCCTAATCCCTGAAGAATTTATCATTTTGCTGCAAGAAGTAATTGGATTAAATATTTGAACAATGTTGGGAACAGAGATCAATGCCCAAAATTTCTTTGCTCCTCCTTGCTTAAACACCATCACTCACTCATGTTGACACATTCCCATCGTCACACTCTCTGCCCCTGTGATTTTTGCCCTGTGAAAGCAGTTTAAACTACAACATTTTATCTCACATTTTATGACAGGTTAAGAGTGAACTCAGTTACTTCATGGCAGCTAACACACAGTAACTTGTTAAGGTATGACAACAGCAGCATATGCCTGAACATCAAGAATAAGTCAATCTTCAGATGCATAAAATAGGTCTTTATATTCAGTGGTTACAGGCAGTGCTTCTTTTAATCCTATCTGAAATAACTGTTTTGCCCAGTCGCTAGAACAATCTTTTCAGGGCTGTTTTTTAAAACCAAAGTTATCTTCTGGTCCAAAAGACCTTCTAAAGTTTGTATTACAATAAACTGGATACTCATTTTCCCCATGTTGTATACAGTAACAATTGTTCAGGGTTTTATCTTTCTAGCCTATGCCAACACAATTTTTCTAATGTCAGGTTTTGATCATTTTCTTGATCATGCTCACAACTTCTAGTTATATACACAGAGTTTTCACTTCTTCAGTGCAGAGGACTGTGCCCTCCTGATACATCAATTCAAGCAGGAAACTACCTCTAAAATCTCTAGATCTGGGGAAATAGAAATGTGGTGTTTAGCCCACCTCTCTGGGACAGTGGTATGCAACCTCAGGTCTCCTGCAGAAAGTTACAGGGAGCCTGTCATTACAAACAGAAGAATTACTCCTCAGTGAGTTTACTCTTTTTTTCCCCTCTCTCTCTGTCACATCAAAGATAACAAGCAGAAAGTTGTTGTAAGATCTTCTTACTGGTGCCTCCAAGATGCCAAGCATTCTCATTGTTCAACGTGGTGAAAGATATACGTAGAAACAGTAAAGCAAGTCGAATTTCAGTAAACTAGTGCCTAGCAATAAACTCATCATCTATCATTTTAAATCTGCCCTAAAGATCATAGCTGTTGCCAAATGCGTTACAATATTAATGGACAGCTCCTGAAAGAAATTACAAGATTTACGCTCCCTCTAGATGAAAGGGCACAAATGAAGGAGCCCTGTCCCTTTAGAGCCTAAATTATTATAGAGGTTTTTTGCTTAAGTTTCTCTTTCAATTGGTCTAACCACTGGAATCCACAAAATCAGATACAATACTTTACAGCCCATTTTTCTAGCATTGTAGAAAGCAGGGCTGTGACCTAAATAAGCTCTCCTATGAATTTTGTTCATTAGGTCATACACCAAATGACCTTACATCTGCCAAATTACACTGTGTGCATGCTGACATTTTGCTATCCCCTATAAACTCTAGAAACAAGAGTATTTTTTAAGCAATACCATTCCACAATTTCTCTCACTCATAAAAAATTCTCTTTTGATGGTTTAACCTCATGAATTAGTCTGTATCCAGACAAGTTGAAATTTATGTCATAGGTCATTCCCATATTTTTTAAATCCTTTATCACTCTCTCCGAATGACTTCAAGTCTGCTGTCTTAGCTAATAATCCCAAGAGTAATTTATGTGTATTGGCCTAGTCTCTTAATATTTTGATGCTATGAATTACTTTTATAATTTTCTAAACTCAGCAATACTTCATGGCATCTAAAAAAATTCTATGGCAATAACTAAACTGTAGAACTGTGCTGAATGAGGAAATATTCCTTTCCTCTGATCTAAATTTTCTGTCATATGTCTTTATCTTGTAATATTTATCAAATACGCTGCTCTCTTTTCACGTCACTCACGATTTTAGAGACTTACCACAACTGTGTTTGGAAAAAGAGGCGAACAAGAAAAGTCCCAGATATTCAGACACTGTTTCCTATACCTTGTTCTCATTCACTGTCCCTTTTAGAGGCGGGGAGAGTACCAGAAATGCGGATATTTATATACTGGTATAGTGATATTACCTGTTTTTTTCCTCTGGTCCTTTCATCATAGTAATCAAAATATGAAAACCAACTCTTACAATTACCCTCATTTGTTTTGCCACTATATGTCATTTCCTATCTATATGACACTCAACATTTTCTGCTCGCTATCAAGGACAAAATTGATTGCCTTTACTGGTTTAGAAACAGACCCTCGAGGTCTTGTATGTCACCATTCTCCTGCACACACGTACAATACATAATGGTGATTGCCCACATGAATCAGGAGGGTAAGGATTTGCAGATCTGATCACAATCATGCTGGGAAGCTCTGTACTGAATACAAAGACAATAGCAGCAGAATTCTACTTCCTGCAGATAGCCCTAGCAGCCTTTTAGTGATCAGGGTCCTGTATGCATGCTTGCATTTTTTATCATTTTCTGTGTATTTTTTTGCAAGACTCCATTAATTCTTATATCAAAACATTCATTTTTGGTGGCAAACGGGGCTTTTGAAAGGTATGCTTTCATACCAATTTATGATATAACGAATATCAAGACACACATGACTGATAGCACGCCAGAGTTAAGGAAAAGTGTCTATGGATATTCTTTTCCTCCAGATTATCAGGGTTTTAGGGGCTGAAGCACTTACCTCCTTTTGAAACAGCTACAAGAATTTAAGGGAATAATCCCTGCGACTATAAAGGAATTCTAATTTCTGGGGTTATCACCCAGCATATTGCCTCCAAGTCACATGCATTAGTGAGAAACTTCCATACTGTTGTTCATAATACATAGCTCTGGTGTAAGTGCTAGTCATGATATTAAAAATGCTATTTTTCCTATTGTAACTGCATTGAAAGATGGTGATCTAGGAAACATTTGAATGAGCAGCCAAACCCTGAGTCTACAAATAAAAATCAGTATAGCACATTTTGCACAATAGTATATCACTGGAGGCCCATCCAACTCGACATAAAATTCAATTTGTACATGCATTTATTTACATCCCAGGATGAGATAGCATCTTTTGACAAATGTTAAATATTTTTTACAATTACTGAAACCTACACATACACATCTTACATCAGTATTTTGTCCTTGATCTTCAGCAAACATGTTTACACTAAAACAAACTTTTTTTAAAAAAGATAGGAAAACAAACATAAGAATTTTAAACCACTGCTACGGGCACGCCTTGCAGAAAGCTACTGGTGATGGACAAAAAACCCAGCTCATTAAATCCCTGCTGTGCCACATCCTACATATCTTATTCTGTCAGGTCACATGATATTTTAAGACACTGTCGCAGCACAAAACAAAACTATTAAGCTGCAACAAGGCTTTTACCATCCCGTACCACCACCAGTCTCACACAAGGTTCCAAAAGTTCACCTACTGTCCGTGCTGCTGCATCCAGGTTCCTGGCTTCTCCTCCAGCCAGCCTCTCCCCATCCGGCCCCCCTTCTCTCAGCTTCTCCCAGGGCTGCTCCTTGTCTCCCCTACATCCAGGGCCCCTCTCTTCCTCGGGTCTCTTCTCTCTCCACCCAGTGCTCCTCTCCCACCAGTGCTCCCTCCCTTCCAGCCTCCTCAGTGCTATTTAGCTACTTAGCCCAAACAAGCCACAGCTGTACATTATCCACATCAGCCAACC
>JAVJGI010000003.1:11626147-11668521 GCA_035590275.1 Ibycter americanus
CCCTTTTTTTTTTCTTTTTTCTTTTTCTTCTTAACATTTCACACCTTATGTATTAACAATCATTACAACCTTTTTACAAATAAACTTCTCATATGGTCCGGACAACTTGTCCCTGAACTCATACACATATTCTACTGCATTCTTTGCATCATTTCTTTCTTTCTCCAGTTTATCTTGCATAATCCTCTTTCTCTCTGTTTCAATATACATATTGAGAAGGTTCTTTCCTAACTGCCAAACCAAGTTATCTTCAATAGGTAGATCCACATTCTTCACTTTTATCTTGGGCTTTTTATCTTCTAGGGGCTGATCACCTTTCTTAAAATGGAGTAATTCCCTGAGTTTCAGCCAGCGCTCTCTGTTCTGTCCAGCTGCTCTTCTTGCCCGCCAGCTTGTCTTTTGGCACATGGGGACAGTCCACTCCTGCGCCCTGAAAAGACAGCATTCTTGAAGAATGTCCAGCCTTCCTGGACCCCTTGGCCCTTCAGAACTATCTCCCAAGGGACTCTGTCAACCAGGTTCTTAAACAGGCCAGTGTTGGCCCTCTGGAAGTCCAAGGTAGCAGTTCTGCTGGCCACTCCGTACTTCACCAAAAAGTGAAACAATCTATGATCTTATGATCACTACGGCCAAGATGACCTCTGACCACCACATCACCCACCAGTCCTTCCCCGTTTGCAAACAGCAGGTCCAGGCATCTCCCCTGGTTGGCTCACCAACCAGCTGCGTCAGGAAATTATCTTCCATACACTCCAGGAATCTCCCAGACTGTTTCCTATGTGCTGTGTTGTATTTCCAGCAGGTAACAAGTAGGTTGAAGTCCACCACAAGAGCAAGGACTAGCAGTATTGAGACTTCTCCCAGCTGCTTGTAGAATGTTTCATCTGCCTCTTCATCCTGCCTGGGTGGTCTATAACAGAGTCCCACCAGGATATCCACCTTGTTGGCCTTTCCCCCTGATTCTTACCCATAAACACTCAACCCTATTGCCAACATCATTAAGCTCTAGGCAGTCAAAACACTCCCTGACATATAGAGCTACCCCACTGCCTCTCCTTCCTTGTCTATCTCTTCTGAAGAGTTTGTATCCATCCATTGCAGCAGTCCAGAGAAGAAAAGTCATTATAATATTTTCTCCCCGTTTGTCATGCTTCAGGTTTTCTTCCTTATACTCACGAAACCTTTCAGATTTACAGTGTTCCTTCAAGATCCCACTGAAAGCAAAAAAAATTTTGAAAACCATGATGGGATTAACCCATAATCCTGGCCAACCACTTCCCATTAATATATTTACCTTTTGCCTTAGGGAAATTCTTTTTTAAAGACACAATATTCTTCTGAGAAATATTTTTTTAAAATCTAAATAAGAAGTTCTTTTGTTGAGTAATTTCTTATTTAATTAGAAGTGGGACAACAATGAAAGAGGATAGAAAGTAACTCAGTGCTCGGCGGGGGAAGAGTCTAGACCAAGAACAGAAGAAGCTCAGAGAAGTTGACCAGGAGAGAGAAAGACATAGTTTAACAATACAAGAGAAAAAAAGTATTAATTAATCAAAACATCTAGTCACAGAATTATTCTGATTTTCTAATATTAAAGATGATGAATCATGGGTTCAGGATTCCTTTCTCTATTGCAACAAGACACTGAGTTACAGATGAAATAGAGGGAGAGATATGGTTAGTGCTGCAGGTTTTAGCCCAAAAAACCAGCTTTATATTGCAAGAACAGAAGAAGAATACAAGTGTTTTACATAAGAATATGCAAACATTTAAAAGAATCAGTATTAAATACTTGCTAGACTTGGTACTGTATCTTTAAACTGAAATCTCCAGCTACAGATGTGTTCTTGAAGCATTCAGCTGGAAAATACTTACAGAATAGCAATTGTTTATGTTAAAACAAAAAGCGAAGTAGCACAAGTACTACTTTTTGAAATGTTAGTCTAAAGGGACAATAAGGGAAAAAAGTTAAACTCTAAACCGTTAAAGCCAGAAATGTTATTTATGCATGTATACCATATAAGCCTTCCATTATTACTTTTACTTACAAGATAAATACGTAGGAGGAATACAAAAATCCATCTATTGCAGGGCACACAGCAGAAAGAATTTTTAGAACTACTGAGACCTGCGATTTGGAACAGAAACAATCTGATAATGATCTAGTCCCATGTCTCTCCTGTTCTGGAAAAAACAGGCTGTTGCTCACCTTCCAAAAGGCTTTCTTGTGAAACTCTGGCATACCACTACTGCTTCTTGTTCAAATTTTCTCTAAGTTCTCTATAAATATATTATATAAATTTATATAAATAAAATAATATATTATAATTGCAGTACTGTCATGGGACATCTACTCCAATCACATCCCTAAAGATTACAGATTTTTAGACCCTCCTATTTTTATCTTTTTTTATCCAGCTGATGATCTAACATACATTGGAACCGAGCCACTAATAAGCAATAGGCATTTATGTATATGTGCATCCTTGAGTAAAGAGGTGGCAGTTGCAAAATTGAAATAAGACCCAGAATTAGAGAATAAATAAATATCCTAGAAAATACTGTTACCCTGCCTAATAGGTATTAGGAAATAGTCTGTGAACAACTCTGATATCTTCCATAGAGTTCTGATGGATATTCACAAACATGCTGAACTTCATAACGAAGCCTGGGTTTCTGCAGCATTTGATTTGCTGCATTCAGTTTTAATACTGTCTCTCTGGGTCCAAATCCTTAAGAATACATTCAAATGCGCTCCCAACACCTCATTAATCTCTTATTTGGAGGATACAATCATCCAGATGTCGACGCACTTGTTTCAGGAGAAACTCTCTCATATGTCCTTAAAGGCAATTTCACTGTGGACTTCTTTAGCTCATCGTTTACCTCTGATAATGAAATGACAATGAAGACAATTAACACTCAAACACTGAGATTTCATACATGCACCCGCTTTAGTAGGTGAAAATGAAAGAAAAGAAGTACAGCTGATGGAAAAACAACAGCACGTGAACAAATCCTTTTTCCATTGTGCAGGCTACACTAGGATACTTGGGTTACAAGTCAGTCCTGAAGCTTTCTTACTACATTTAGGCTTGTAAAATCCACTTCCCTCTCCAAAAGTGGCCAAAGAAAAAGCATCCCTCCCTTACCACCTTATAGTCTGTTTTGCTAGTTTACCAAATCCATACAATTTTCTCTCCCTGCTCAAATGATCTGCTGCTCAATTACGAGCTCATCCAGAAGGATCAATATCTCTTGGCAGTAACCCATCCATTATCCTAACGCTCCTGCAATTTGATTAGGAGAAACTGCAGTCAATTTTTCTTAATTGTTCCTCATATGCATCCTCTGTCAATACCTCCCGGAACTGCAGGACCAAATACAGGTTAATAATAATAATAAATAATAATAATAATAAAAACACCACAAACCAGAAGCAAATCTGGTCTTAAAATCAAAAGAACACTACCACAACCAGACATATATTAAATTATATACTAAATCTTCATGGTCTTCCTCCTTGAAAGAAGTAGGTCCAGATTTGTGAAACGGTACTGAAACGATGTTTAAAGCCTCAAGAATGGAGAGTTACAGGAGTATATAAAAAGTTACTTTTATTTATATGGTCTCCTCTGTTGAATCACTGAATTTCTGACAGCAACAATGAAAAAGAGTAAATGAAACATTAGATTCCCATTTAAAACAGATAAACCATTTTGCTCATTACTGCTTTCAGCAAGATTGAATTCTGCTTTAGTATCTGCTTTTGTCGTATCAAATGGAACAAAGGGACAGATTACTAGAAAGCCTAACACAACACATGCAGTAAAATGTGCTGTTTCAAATCAAAGTGTCATCACCTACATAAAAAATCAGCCAGAACATATGTATTTAAGACACAGGTACACATAAAATATAATACTTAATTATACCCAAAGCTGTAATTTCTCCAAAAGCTTCACCTTTATTTAGTTATCTTAATTTCAAAAAAACAGTTTACCAGGAATGAACTAGTGCCCAAGACAGTTTTACTGGAATTTAGTGACTATGTACAGCCAGGTTAAACGTCAATTCAATTTAGCTAGTCACACTGGCCCTCAATAGATCGAGAGAGTAAAGAGAAGCCTGTAAGCTGCAAGCCAGAGAAATTTTAAGGGAACTTCATCTTCCTGGGCTTGTAGCTTAGTATTGAATTTGGAAAAAGCGAGAGACTGGAAGGTAAGAAAAAAAGCATGTGGCTCTTGCACAAGCTTTGTCACATGACTTTGCCAATATATTTCCAGCTTGATTTGTCACACTTCTGTTACTTTTCTATCAGCCTTTGCTGGAACAGACTGCATATTTTAAGAAGAGATTCAGAAATAATTTCTTGCACACAAAAATGCCAAGTAAGAACAAAATAATTAGCAGTTTCATTTTAATTTATGATCTCAAACAAGATTTGAATTTTGATAAAGCATGGAATCCTTCTCCTGAAAACATAAAAAGGAAAGGAACAACCTTTAGTGTGCCTGAAATATGACTTCCTCATATTATGCATGTTGTGATTTGCAAAAAAAGAACTGAAAGATTTACATATTTCCTAACTCCACAGAAACACATCATGCAAAATAATTATTTTTGTCTTATGCGAAAAACAGTCAATGTTATGTCTGAAATGCAACTAAAAAAATTTTGGCTATCTTAACTGAACAACGAACCACAGAAGCTTTCTCCCTCATAAGCCAGTAGAATTACAGCAAGTAGTGCTGTAGGTGTGCCTGTAACTCCTTGCTGTAGCACCTACCACATGAAAAGTACGCCATATTCCACCAAACACATGTACAGAGATCTGCCAGGCAAAAATTTGGAAACTGGAAGGCCAGCGTTACAAACAGACTGAAGCATGGCATGAACCCATCTTAAATTTCTTTAGGATATATATTCCTTCTGTCCACATTTTGATTGCAGTCAGAAAAATGAAAGCAAAGCAAAGCAGTTTTTAGATGACAAACCATCTAGTAAAATGCCTAAAATAATTAATGTTTCCTTTGGAATTACTTTCCATATGTTGTCAATTACCCATATTTTCTTGTACCAGGATACAATCAGTTTGGAACTAAAAATACATTCTAGAGATTCACAATTTAGGATATACCATACTGTAACTGTACTTGCTCTTTTATTTAGTGTAGAAAATTCTGCCTGCTGATTTATTATTGCTCTTCATCACCAATTCTTACTAGATTTAAAATTGCAATAACCTTGCAAAACAAAGCACTGACTATCATACTGGTGTTAGACTCGTTCTTTTTTTCCTTTTAATTAAAACCTATCTTATCTGTTCTACCTATTTAGCCTGCTCTACTTATTATAGAAATATTTCCAAAAATAGAATTATCTTTTTATCTCCATCCCAGTAGACACATTCTGTATCTTCCTATGGCCAAGTTATATTACCCCAGATCAGCAAATCCAGTGCACCAACCACTTTTTTTCACACTAATCTTATAACTCCCTGTTCTGCTCACAAAGACGACTGCAACCTTTTCTTCTTCTAATTTTTATTTATCATAAAGAGCTCTTGCCAAGTTGCAATGGAGGAAAAAATATGTATTACTCCATATTACATACAAGTTAACTATATGATTTATGCTTTCAATGACCACTATTAGATGCTCTTATTAGCTTGTCGGGATTTTCCAACTGTATCAATCCACCTATCAAAATGTATTAGTTTTATTTACAAACCTCATCCCAACACGTATCAACTATTTTTATATTGAAGGAAAACTGAACTAAAGTTGCTAGTTAAAAACTATAGAAAAAAAAAAATAATCAAGCCCTGAGACAGAATAAGCTGTTCATTAACAAGGTAATAAGATACCGAATGATGTGACAAGACAGCAGAGTTTATATTCTTTAAGAAATATTGACACTCTTCAACTGAACCAGTGCATGACACATACATTCTTAATATACAGGCATCTGCATAACTACATGACAGAAATTCTCTTGGTTTATCATCAAAAGTCTTTTCTCCACAATTTTTTTACAGAATAATAAATTTTAGATGAAAACTTTAAAGAACTGTTTAATTAATTACTTAATTCATAACATGCACAAACATTCAAACAGATTTCGTTAGATTGTCTAGCTCTCATTCTCAGTTTCATTATTTTTAATATGGCAGTCTAAATAGTTCTGACACAGATAGATTATTAGTACATACTCAGAAACAAACATCAGTGTTTCAGAAGCATTAATAATATAACAAGCTACACCCCCTAGCAGCCAGCAGTACAGAAATGATCCAACAACGCAAGCAACTGCCCCAAAGCTGAGGAAAAAAAATCCTAGTAAATACATTTCACACTCCTTAAATACTGTAACAGTCTGCCAAAATCGATATGAAAAAGTCAAAACACTTGGTAAATCACAGAAATTTTAATTTGGAATGTATCAGTTTGCACACTACTTAGCTAATACTACAGTTCCCTTGATCCCTGCAGTGAAAAACTGAACCGAACAGGACATCATCCTTAATTTTTCTTAGAATCAATATTTACCCACAGGCCAAAAGCCAAGCACAAGACAGCATGCATGGGCATCATAAAATTGCGTTAGGGATGGAAGGGTTAGGAGTAAACAAACTGAAAGATAAAAATTATGGTTGCTTTCAAAAAATATTTGAGAGGAAAAGCAACATTTGAAAGAGAAACAGTCAAAATATAAATGATTTGTATAAATACTAAATACATGAATAGCCTAGTTAGAACCAAAAAGATTGCACTTTCTACCAAGTAAAATGTTCCACAGATCATTTTGTTCAGTGTTTATGACTGTCACCTGTCTTAAAAATTGTAAGCGTTTTCAAAAATCGCATCTGAAACTTCCCTGGTTTTTTATACACCTTTTTGGTTTTTCTTACAGCAATGTATTTTAGACCCTCAGAACCACCATTCCAATAATTTCCAAAATAATAACATAGTAGATAGCAAGTTTGGGTTTTTTTTAAATTAAAGAAAAATAGCCTGTTTGACCCATGGTGCAATAGCCCCTCTACTTATATATAACACAAAATAAAAGATCTTCTCTTTATATACATGGCATTCAAAAAAGATCCCCTCAGCCTGAGACTGTTAGAAATGGGCCATATTTCCATGACTTAGAATGTAGGTCCATCCTACAAAGACTCTCTTATACTTACCGTGGAAATCTGGTTAACCGTTTTAGAAATGTGGCTTTACCTTTATGCAAGGTGGGGGTGAGGGGGTGGGGAGAGTGGAAGTGGGGAATAACATAAATGTCAGATATATTCTCTCTACTGGTCCAGGGTCAAGAGTAGCTGAGACTTATCTTCAGGATGAGGCGCCTCAATCTTAGGGCTGCCCTCTCACTGCGTCTGCTCCATGCATTGTTCCAGAATCTTTCTTCCCCTATTGCATTCACCCTCCCTTCCCACCTTGATTGAATGGGTGAATGTCACATTTCACTCCAGTGCTTTTTTAACTAAATAGGAATTTACTCCATTCACAATCCTTTGATATCAACAGAATACATTTCACTCTCAAGCAAAGGCTTCTGTAACTCATTCTTGAGTTCAGAAATCTTCACTTCTGAGACCTTCCATGCAGCTCACTGGACAACTTTGGTCCTATTTTAGCCAAAGATGAAAACTCCCCACTCTCCTCCTCCACTACCATCCAAAGCTAAATTTTTTAAGTATGTCTTAGCAGAAACAGTGTAACTTTCTGCACACTTGCTATAACTCCACAACTAAATATTGACAAATTTTGATTGTATATAACAACATTTAGGAACAATTTCACTTCATCATAGTAATCCTTGAAACGTAAAGCTTACATTCATCATTTTTCTTTTAAAGAAAATGCAGGCCAAATTTTATAAGCATTTTCTTAGACATAAGATGGAACAGTAGTAAATTCCACACTAGTTAAGAGAACTTTACACATAAGGCAAAAGACATCTTCAATTACAGTTTTTTGTCTCTCTGTTCCCAAAATGTATTGTATTTTAAAATACTTTCCATTTCTTTTTTTTTTTTTACTCAGAGCCCTTTTATCTTTCAATACACAGAAAAGTATAGAAGATTATTTTATATTTATATTTTTACAAATAAAAGTGGATTTACATTTTTCTCCACTGACTGTGAAGATACAGTAAGCTTTTGAAGGATGAGCCAGAATAACAAGAAAATTTCAAAAAAGAAAATCATCTCATTATCTACTATGTTGGTAAGGTCTGAGACTGAAGACTTGAATCCCACTCATGTACCCTACATTAGTGTCCTGGCTTTCAGCATAAGCGTTCTGGAGTAGGTCTCTGCTTCACCCATTCACATTATTTCAGACACGTAATTATGTATCTATTAGAGCAGGCGCTTAAACTAAGTTTACCAAAAAACAGGCATGTGCCTTTCCTTATTGAGGCACGGAATTCTTCAGTCTCAGTTTCTCCAGGAGGAGATCTAATTTGTATTGCACTAGAAATGTTCCTACAGAAAGGACACAGTCATACAGGCTTTGTAGGTTACCATACATTCTTAAATTACATGTATAAACAAAGCAAAGCAAGGACTTTATAGTGGGCCCCTGCACCCAACATTTATAACCAAAGCTTGATATTCATAGACACCCATCCGCATTGTATACTTGTTGAAATCTTGTCATTTCTTCAGATTGGTTTGTTTTCAACGAATGAACACAAACATTTAATTGTGAGTTTTTATTCACACAGGCATGCACTTACTAGAATTTCTCTCTTATTGTTGGTGTATCAACTGGTTATAATTTATACTACATTAAGTTTCTGAACTATGTTCTAAATCTCTTTTTGTATTCATATAATGCTAAATCATAGTTTAATCCAAGCCTGACTTGGCCTTTTAGTGCTATCACCAATACGTATTTTACTAATGATCTCCTGAATTATATTTGGATCCTCTCTTAAGTGGATCATCATAACTTTGGAATTTCTCAAAGATCAAAGAAAACTCTATAAATGAATTATACTAATCCACTTGCTACACAAAAAAAACCCTTGTTTCTCCAGAGAGATTTCATACACTGCAGGATATCCTTCACTACTAAATCCTACATTTCTAAGTCAACCAGAAGATGCTTAAAATTAGGGGGAGGAGGAGAGAACCTTTCCAATATAGTCTTCTGCGTAGTGATTATCCCTGCAAAAATGTTAACTATTCACTAACATTTGTTTTCACCTGCATTATATGAAAAAAACTGGCAAAAGAAAAAATCTGGAAAATGTACAGTGAACCTCTGCATTCTAAAGGACTCTTACCCCTCTGATTAAAGTGCTTGAATCTACGAACCTCACAAAATACATTCCATCCAGAAACGGAAGGCTATAGACTATAATGTCTTAAGTTATAATCAAGGCTTTGCTAATCAAACTTCTCAAATTAAAGTTTTACCCAATTAGCTCTCTGTTAAAAGATATTGTTACTGGTTTTTCACATTTTCTTTCCAATTGCTTCCTGTTATCTTATTTCTGTCCTTGGGTCCTTCTGGTGACCTATATAAAATGACAAAGCGCCATTATCAGAATTCCGCAGCACCCAGAACTGGCTGTAATTGATGAAAAGAAGCCACAGCTGTAGCAAGAGCCTGTAGTTTTAAAGCCAAGCAGGAAAGTGTTCCTTTGAAATAAGACAGAATGGGCTGTCCTCACTAGGGCTTTGAAAACTTGGGTTGGTAAAAATCCAAAGTCCCACTATACAGAAATAAGGAGGATTTAAAAAAAAAAAAAAATAATAATCTCAAATTGATACTTTTATCCTCCTAACCTCTTCTGCCCATACAAATGTGGAAAAATCACTTAATGTCCAGGCAGTCGTTCAGGAGCACCATTCCTCACAGATTTTGTGTGCTTACAAAGCTGGGGGGAGGTGGTGGGGGGAAGTAACTTCTGCTGACGTTGTTTGTGAACACAGGAGAGGATACTTCATACACCACATATAAAATTAATGAGGAAGTCTAGTCATGGAAACTCCATGGAATTCCTGGAACTCCAGAAAGAACATAGACATCATCCAAAAAATAGCTGATGAATGATCTTAGATTACTACTGCACATATCCTCTAACAAGGTGTTATATTCTAGTCGCCTGACATCAACCAGTGGAACAAGAAAAGCACAACACAAAATATTTTCAGTCTGAGACCACAGCAAGACTGAAAACTGTGAGCATTACTTTCATCCTATTAAATGAATGAGAGGGATGGCTATAGTTCAGTCATCCTCCCTCATGCTCTTGAAATCTGGAGTCCCCTTGGGACATGCGTTGTGCATAAAACTACTTTCTTGGGTGCTTCCTCAAGTGTTTATGATACCACAGCTACCCAGCCTTGGTGCCTACATTTTCTCTCTGTCCTGACAGAACTTAAACATGAAAAGCTTTATATAGGCCACCCCAAAGATAATTTTCCTCCGTGTGTAATTCAGTCAAGGAAACTTAGGAACTTCTGATGAAACCTCTCCAAACTTCTCATTTCTAAGCGTACCTGAGGTAAAGAGAACAGGATCAGTATGTGTCTTCCTATTCTTATTTCCAAATTCTTGCTTTAGCCCTACCTTGGTTTTAGGAATACTTCACTTTAATTGTTAATTTCTCTTCAAATTTACAGCCCTAGGCTGAGCTTTTTACTTTTGTGTAAAAGACACTAAAAATTGCACTTCTCTGACAGCTCAGTAGTAAATGAAACAATGTTCCCTACACACACACACTTCCTGCTACTTTTGTGTTAAAAGGAAAGCAGTAACACAACTTCCCTACAGAGACAGTTATCACAGCTTTAAGAGGTTTGCTTATAATCTCTTAAAATTGACTTTCAGTTTCAAAGTCTAGGTACTCCCAGTACTGGCAATTCTAATGGAAATCCAGGGCTTTGAGTAGCTATAGCAGTGACCAATTTGTCAGAATTCCTTAGACTACCTACCAATATTTTAAGCATCTGCATACATAAGCCTTCTTATTCATGTACCAATATGAATTGACTAAACCTAACAACAAAATCTCCAGTATGCATTTTCATCCAGAAGCCATCACAAAGTTCATCCATGTCACCACACTCAGGGTTATCAGTAAGCAAAATAGCAGGACTTTGGTTATCTAACATTGACTTTGTTAGAACTCTTAGCCCCATCTATAATCTATGCTTAAGGGCCACATCTACAGCTTATACAAGCATATGAACTGTGTATTTCATATTTTTTCCATTCTTTCTAAATAAATCTAAGGAAATAACTGTGGTTAAAAGAAAAAAATGACTTGAAGGGTATTTTAACAGGTTCACTCTTTCAGAGCAAAACAGTAGTGACAGCAACAACCTAAAAACATCAAACTTCAGCCAAAACAGGCACATAACATATTTTGCTTCATAGCCTTATGAAGCAAATCTCAAATTGATACTTTTTAATTGTTAATTTCTACATTAACTGTTCTACATTAATTATTAATACAATTGTTAATTGTACCATATAGTACAAATATCTACATGTGTGCTGTCATAAAACACTGAAAACCAAGCTTTTTTGTCTCAAAAAATATATCAATTTAGATTAATTTTATCTATATTTTCCCACCTAAAAGCTGTTTTGCTATAAAATATTCATAAGCTGGACTACAAAACCTGATTGCTTAAATTGCATGTGTCATGTGGAAGCAAAGGTTTCATAACATGCTCTATAGGTTTTTTGGGTTTGGTTTTTGTTTGTCGTTTTTTTTTTTAAGAAAACAATCCTAGAAGAATTGTTCTAGATATATCTACTACTTGTAACTGACAGGTAGAAAAATTACGTTTCAAAAATTTCCTTTTAATAAAGTAATATAATTTTTATTCTCTGTGACCAAGAAGTTATTTTTTCCCCTAATAATGTTCTTAGAAGTATAAAACCCTTCAAAATGCTTGAACTACAATGATTCAGTATTTCCAGAGCAAGAAAAGAATGCTTAAATAAGAGGGTGGTATTTCTGCATCTCACACTGAAATTTCTAATTGTTATAAATGTTTTTAAAAACCCACTAGAATCCACTAGGTCAGCATCCTAGATTGCAGCAATTAACTTCAGCTAATTCGTTAACTTGATCCAGAAATCTATCTGTTCCTTACTTTTGCTGCAATCACAATCAAAGCACCCTTCCTAGTAAGTGTTTAAAAATAATTTTAAAACCCAAAAAAACCAAACAAAACAAAAAAAAAAACAAACAAAAAGCTAAAAAAAAAACCAAAAAGCCAAAAAAACCCAAACAAAAACCTCCCCAAAAAAACAAAAAACCACCATGTGACAAATCTTTCCTTGTTCCTTAGAACAAGTGTAACCATACACTTACAAAAATAAATGTCACAGTACCTACATTTTACAAACAAATGTAGTTACAGCTGTAATCCTCCTGCCTCTGTATATATAATTCTCAGAAACACACCCCTTCTGAAAGAAAGATGCTTACCAATATATTTATACACCAATGCCTCCAAATTAATCTGCAGACATAGAAGTATAATAGTTAAGTGTAATGCAGAAAGAACATTTTCAGGACTGGATCATGTACCACCCTGCCTCTCCCCCCTGACAATTTATTATTTTTAATTAAAAATGGCCTTTTTAGCAACAAACATCAAAGCCCTAATTCATAAAAAATGCATGTACCTTTTTTTGGTACATGCTCCAATTCCACTGATTTCTAAAACAAATACGTTCCTAACTTGTTTTTCTAACAAGACCTAAACCATATTCCAACAGAAATTTTATCCTTAGAAGACACTCAAACATATTTTGGTGTTTTCAGGATATGAACTGCTCATTTCCGTGTTGCCTTATAATATTCTATTGAGGATGACACTGTCTTGTATTACAAACAGGAATTACTTATAAATACATATACTTATCATAAGAAATGAACATTCCTAAAATTTAATGAGCAGTACTGCAGTTTGCATGCAGTTCGTTAGCTTCCCATGTGGAAGGCAGAAAACACAACAGCTCAAAATTAAAAACAGTGGTTGTAAATTAGTTCTTTTAGGGCTCCTCATCTTCTAACTGACAGCGGGAAATGGATAGAAGACGACAGATACTGTAAGTCCAGTTCATTACTACTATCCATGCATTATTTCCCAACCTTACTGACAGCATGAAGATTGATTCCTACTCTGAGTCATATTTCTCTATTGATTCAGATTTGAGTAAAGGTTTTATTTTCTCTACCACATTTCAGGAATTTTAATATTTTTCTTTTTTCTCCCATTTCCTTGTGTTCATGGCACATTTTGGAGATCTCGTGTCAACATACTTTCATGTAGTAATGGAACAAAAATCATCAGTAAACTTTATTGAACTGTGTCTCATCTCCAAAGCAGCAAAAGTATGTTTTCACACTGGGAGAGCGGCGCGCCAAGAGTGCTGCACTTCCCAGAAAAGACATACATTAGCTCAAGAACAGTGGCCAAAACAAAGATGCTATCGTGATCCAAAAATAGAAAAAATCTTCACCAAAGGTGTAAGAAAGATGAGATAAAAGCACTTGAGTTGAAATGGGCAACATGAAAAAAGTCCTACAAACTATAGTTGCCCTTTTTAGCAAGTAGCTAATTTTCAGTAATCTACGAAAGTTCAGGCTGTTTAAAAATATATTCCCTAAATTTTTACTGAAGAGTTTAAGAAAGTTTACCAAGTAACAATACCATGCTACATAAGAAAAAAATTAATGGATTGTGGGGGTTTTATTTCTAAAATTTACTTCACTACAGCAGAAATAAGTCTGCTTGTCATATTTCAAGGCTGTGTAATTTAGTTCCTTATTTCATGTCCCCATAAGACTTTACATGTCTCTGAATTGCCATAACAAACCAAAGCAATCACACCTTTACACTTCGTAACAGCAGAGAAGAAAAAGCATATGTGTATTTTTAAATAAAACAGGTATTTTAACTGAAGTTTTCATCAGATACTTTCAAAAGGTTTCATTTGAAGATACATACTGAGGGAAACAATGAGGTGAATAAGGAAATAATGAAAGAGGATGCCCGTTTACAATGGGTCAGGTACTTTGCTCTGCATTTTGCAAGTCAAAACATGGACAATAATGCCAATAGATGCATTTACATAAAATCTTTAATGTAGACAGCTTTTGATGTTGATGCTCTTTAAAATTCTTTGAAGAAAGCAAATCAAGTTAACTACAAAATTTAAAAGTACCAAACAACCAGAAATAAAACTCTTTCATTTGTGAAATTCAAGAGAAGTGTTTACTCAAAATTTGTTTAGCAGTCTGTACCAACTTGGATTAACCTGATCAGTGAAAAGGTCCCTTTTCCCCATATATTGCCTCCAATATTTCAACTAAAGAATTGTTCGCTGCAAGTTGTATTTCTGCAACCAGTTCAGGACTACAAATAAGATGGCTCTGCATCATAGACACATTACTAACTGAAGTAGGAAGTATTCAGAATAGGAGACTGCACTCTTCCTGAAGCCCAGGATCCCATGACTCTGGCAACAGTACACACACAATGACCTTTGTTTTCTTGACAGTTAAAAGCAAATGTTTATATCTTTTTCTCCCTGGGTAGTAACAGGCTTTTCCCTTCACAAACTTGGATCAGTCCACATCATCAACATACAAATTAGGATTGTAAAGTGAAATTGCATGTAGTTGAAGCAATGTAATGTAGATGAACTTATAAAAAACCTATTAGCTTTTAGTAATTAACAATTATAGTTTTCATAACTGAGTTACGAAAACAGCTAATCAATCATATTGCATTGTGCATGTAAAGTACGGACCAAAAACTTCTTCAACAAGGAAAACAAATAGAAAATAGTGCTGACTGACAGTAGAAAGCCTCCCTCACCCCATGTTTTATTAACACACAATCCCACATTCACACTTGCATTTTAGTATTAAAACACAAACCAGACCATTACTCTTTGGAAGAGTGCAGAGTAAACAGGTAGCTTGGGACACTGCATCCCTTGATTCTTCTTTAGGATAAATTCTAGAGTCCAAATAAAACCTCGAACATATAAAGTACTATATATCTGGAAAATACAGAATCATAGAATCATTTACGTTGGGAAAGGTCCTTAAGATCCTAGAGTCCAACCATAAACCTGACAGTGACGAGTCGACCACTAAACTATGTCCCTAATAGCTACATCTACACATCTTTTAAATACCTCCAGGGATGGTGACTCAACCACTTCCCCGGGCAGCCTGTTCCAATGCTTGACCACCCTTTCAGTGAAGAAATTTTTCCTAACATCCAATCTAAACCTCCCCTGCTGCAATTTCAGGCTGTTTCTCCTTGCCCTATTGCTTGTTACCTGGAAGAAGAGACCTACCTCCACCTGCCTACAACGTCCTGTCAGGTAGTTGCAGAGAGGTAGTTGTAGGTCAGATAAGGCCAGATATCAGGTCAGATAAGGCAAAGAGCAGAACACTGGGAAAGAAAGTCACACTTGCCTGAATTAAGATGTGGAATAAATCTAGGAAGCAAGTCTTATTTCACTTCAGTAAAAGTGTAAAAAAGACACAGAAAACACCTGCAAAGGGCTACTACACAGATCTATGCAAGGACGTGTCAGACAGTCAGAAAGGAACGAGCATGAGACCGACTGTTTAGCAAGATCAAAAGCAGCAACTTCAACTCTGAGAACCTGAGAAGTAAAAATACAACTCAAGAAAACGTTTAGACAGCAACCATGAATCACTGACCCAGGGTTAGCAGAATGCATGCAGTTCACATAGAATCTGGTTACTGGCCATACTCAGAAGTCACGTCAGGTTAACTGAAACAGGTTTTGTTAAATACATTCTTTGTTCAAGGACTCTTCTATAACAGGTTTTCAAATAGTTATTTCAACTTAAGCTGTGTCTGTAAAGTTATGCCATTCTCATTGTATGGGAATTTTATATAATCCTACTAAAGAGAGCTTTTGCCTTCAAAATCCTATTCTTTTCCTGCTGGGGGAAGACAGGGAGAGGGGAGACAGAACAAGAGAGTTATTAGGAGAGACAGGCAGCTTTCCCATTAACTTTGGAAGACAGGTCAAAATATTTCACTTTCATGCCATGTTAACAAAGACTTTAACTGTATTTTTTTCTGCACTGTCATGATAAACCAGCCATGGAGCAAACACTGCTGCGACTCCACATCATCCCATCCATTTTCTTTTGTGACAAACTGGAATCTCTTTCACGCAGGAATTGTTCTTTTCTTCTGTGTTTATACAAGTACAGCAGGATCCTCATTCATGGCTTATTTTCTAGATGTTACAACATATATGAATTATTACAAGCAGGATTACTAGCAAATTATGGTCTTGGTTGATACCATGGCTGCAAGTTCAGAACCTTATTTGGAAAGTTACTGCAGTGAGCTTAAATGACCCAAATTTGACAGGCTATGCAAACTCCATCCATCACAAGATAAATCAGCTTGAACAGCTTTCAAGATGAGCATAAGAGTTTTAGAGCGTATTTTATACTGCCTGCCTAAAACTATCTGGCCCAAGAAGGATACACTTCACTCATTATTGTTATCTGGAAGGGAGTCTTTATACAAGAGAAATAGTTTAATAACTCAGAAGTTCTATCTGAACGTAACTTAGGAAAAATTACATTTTGCTTTTCAGCTATTATATCTGAGAACATCTACCATAAGAAAGCCTACATGCAAGAGCTTCATATGTTATTTTACGTCCTTAAAGACTGCTAAAAATTTAACTAGCTGGAATCCAAAACATGTGACCCTAAATTGAGAAGCACTTAAATAAAACATGTAGGAACACACTCAGAGCTTTCATTTGGAATTCTATTGTGGCTATTCTATATTTGGAGCTTAAATGTCTCAAGAATTACCTCAGGTAACCTATGAAAAATCTGCAGGGGAAAAAAAAGTCAGTGGCTTAAGAGGCAAAATAAAAATAAATCCTATTTTGAAACCAAATATTTCTGCAGTCTACATGAAATGCAGAAGTAACCAAACAGCTGAAAGAACGCTTTGTTACAGCCAGTGGTATACCTAATTAAATTCATTTCTCTATTTACATTTAACAGTGTTTAACTCTTAAATGGATATCCAGAATGAACAGCAAGCTGACAGAGACGAAGACAGAGAAAAATATTAATGCATGTCAGGGAAAAAACAAAAACCAAACCTGTCCAACTTTTTTGCCATCACATTTAGTTCTTGCATAAAAACTTATATTTCCCCTTTGTGCGGGCTGAAAGTTCACAAAATAACCCCTCCATTTACTACTTTTGAACTAATACGTGGTAACGACCACAACTCTAGCCAACATTAGCCAAGGTTGGTGAATATTGCTTTGAGGGCTTGGTTTTCCATTATTAGACCACTCAGTTAATTAGTTGATCCAGATATATGAACCCATACATGTAGGAGAAATCAAATCCTGATAGTCTGATAGAAGGGGTAACAGAAGACACACTTTTCCAAATAGAATCTGCATGCTCTGTGAGCAAGAGCAAGACAACGCTGCATTTAACAGCCCCTGGCCACGAGCTTACCAGCTTCAGAAACTTCTGTTAACTTTTCCCCTCTGGTAGAACTTAGTTTTTCAGAAAATATGCTATGGTACAATATACTACTTTATTCAATTTCCAAAAAAAATATCGTGTGCATACACCTTCTGAAACAATAAAATTGAAAATAAATTTGTTATGACAGCGTATAACAAGAATTTGGAAAACAATTTCTTCTGAAGATTTCTCTTATAAATAATTTCTAGCAACTTCTTCAGTCCTGTCCCACATTACCTTCTGCAATATCAATACTATGTTGGATCCTATTCAAACATTCAACATTGTTAATCACCACAGTGCCAATTAATTTTCTAAATTAAATTTTCACCAGCCCAATATTACTACATTATTTGTAAGCTGTTTGGTGTTTTACAGGGTTTATCCATTAAGCCTAAGAAGTCTTTTCAGCGCCAGTTGTTCAGGATCCTGTTTAATGTTCCTACCCAAAAAAAGGTTGTATGAAAGGACAGTAACAAAACTGACTTTAAAAGTTGTTTTAGCAGCTGTGCAACTATGTGCAAAAAGCAGTAACAACAACATAAAAATCACTGGGTGAAAGTGGTTTTAGTTTCTTGTTGGAAGAGTATGACTTACAGAATAAAAATGTTTGAGAAATATCTATATGAACTTGTTTTCACCCTCTATAAAGCATAGATCTCCTAGCAAACAAAGCCACTCAGAAGGTTGCCTTTTTAAATCCTTTATTAAGGTTAGCATCCCATCAGTTTCTGCTAGAAGCAAAAAAGGCCCAACACAAAAGATTAAAAAAATTCTAAAACTTGTGTTATACATCATTTATTATGAATTCTCTAATAGACTTAAACTCAAACTCTCCCATAAACATAACCCCATATATCATCCATATAATGACGGTCAAATCAAGGAACAAAAAATGAATCTATATTTTCTCATTTGTATCCTGACAATACAATTCTTTCTCTTTTCACTATAGCATACACCTCATCTATCCAGCTCCTGTTATTTTATGCAAAGTAAATACTCATTTTTTTAAAAGCATGAGAAAAATGCATGCCATTGAAATTATCTAGGTTTCAATGTGAAACATTCACTGGTACCAAAATATTATGTAAGGAGCAAAAATCTTCTAAAAGGCAGTATTTTGGTCAGCACAATGTTTCTTTTCAATAATGAGCCCTCAAGCAGATCGGTATGAAAAATTAGGAAGGTTGGGGGTTTTTTCTTTAACTGCAAATAATTAAGGCTAACTACTTACATTTTACTGAACAGAGTGCAGGCTAGCCATGACAGACATACATTTGGATGCAATTTCTCCATAATGCCAGACTTCCCCATTTCTAGTCATTACAACCCATAATTGAGAATTCATTATCTACTGAATCTTATGTGTAGGACCATTTACTTTTTAATGAAACCATAACAAAACACCACAGCAGAAAATGTTCCCTAGCTCACAAACATACCTTCATTAAACTTCCATTTTTAATTACAAATATGATATTAAAATCAGATGTAACTGGCAAGATCTCAAAACACATGTAAATACCTTGGGAAAAAGTTATTAAAAACATTTGTTACTATCCCATTAACTTCTGTGCTTGTCAAACTTGTCTATTAAAGAATGTTAAAATTTAATCCTATGCCTACCTATTAAAAAGCAGAAAGCAAAGAGAGAAATGGAAGAACAACAAATTATTACTAAAAGCCTGAAGCAGTGAAGATCATTATAATTGTCCAGAATGAAAAGGGGGAAAAGAAAAAAGTCATTTTACTACCTCATTACCATTGAGGCACGTATTACAAAAAGGAGAGTCACATACTTCTGGGGGCAGAAAAAGATGAGTAAAATAATACACTTCTAGAATTATTGGAAGTATCATCGTTACTATAATAGTAAGCAAGGAATGTTTCTTAGCATCTTTTATTTGTTATATAACATGGGGCAAGACTGAGAAGTTTTATTGAAGTGAATAAGCAAATCCAGAAATAAACTGAGACTAACGAGGAATCACCACCAAACATCATCTTAGACAGGAAATAAAATCTCAAAAATTATTCAAGGTAGGAAATACTGGAAGTGACACTACACTGTGTCACCACACTGGCACAAAGAAGACAGTCATAATACACTTTGACTATAACATCTTGAAACTATAACTAAAAGTAACACAGCACTTTCGCTCCTCCCCAGTTTTGTATTTTTATGTTATTGGTAATACTATTTATTATTAAGAATAACTTCCTTGTCTGAACTGTGTGTTACATCACTTAAGAATGCCTCATCCATGTTCAGTGAGTAGAGTTCAAAAAAATTGTGACTTAGCCTTCCAGTCACAAGGTAGGGAGACCAAAAGTACATATCCGTCAGATGGGCAAAGAACAGGCCACAGAATTAATGTAATAAGCAATGCAAGATATAAAACATTTCAATTTAAGAAAGATAATGTAGAGTGCAGTAGTACATACACTTTTGGCAGTAGTTGAGTAGTGAGCTGTAATTTGCCAACTAAGCAAAGGCTGAAATCCTGAATTAGACATCAAGATAGAAGAGCACGTTTCAGAACTAGAAAAACCTTAACACTAGGTTTCAAAGCCAAAAAATCGGCTGTCCGGGGGGGGAAAAAGAAGCCTGTTTCCTTTTAAAAACATAATCTTGTTCCCAATAGATGTAAACCCTTTAGGTTTAATTCCTTACACATAAACCTGTTTCATGTGACACACAATGGAATAGAAATCGTGTCACTGCATATGCTGCTGAACAATTTATTATTTTTTTACCATACAAAACTTTAGATAATTTCAAGCATACAAGTCATCAAGCACTGCAGCTTTCAGGCCAAAAGCAATCCTGAAATTTTACTTACAACCTTGAGAAAACTTTGAAGATTTCATATTTCTAAAAGTGTCTAGGAAACACATGCTTGGTTTATTACACCAGCAAACCAGTTCACTGGCATATCCACCTCTGGGCAAAACTAAGCATTCACAAGAGAAGTGCAAGCTAGAAAATTTATTCTCCTGATAACGGACTCTATAATCTGGCACAGTTGATGGTTTTCAACAGAAACTACCACTATTACCTGAAACTGTGTAATCCAGCAACATATCTCACACTCAGTGGCAGCACCAATGCAGCTGAACGTGACAATGAAGCTGGACAGCTAACCTAGCATTCTAGCCCAAAGCGGACTGTACCATCCATTTTCCACAATTGTTTATTTTGTTTCATAAAGGTAAGTCTGACTAGAAAGTCATGAACAGCTTTTACCCTTTTCGAACACAGACGCAGAGACACACGCAAGCTACTGTTGCAGAAATTAATGTTTTCGGTTGTAGCTGTCAATAGAACTTTAACATTTCTTCCTTGTTTAACTTGACTGCTATCATCCATTGCAGTAACGCCACAGTAAGTAAAGCAAGCCCCTTATGTAAGTGAACTTCCCTCTCTCTTTCTCCTTTCTTCATTCCCCCTTCCTTTCTTTGCTGCAAGAGATCATCAGATGAACAGAAGACTGAAATTAACTGTATCTCTGCAGCACCAACCATATGCCAAAGACCTCTGTCCTTGCCACCATCAGTAGATTGTAGATTAAATGGTTAAACATTTGAAATCTCAATGATTCACTCATTTGTGAAAGGATAATAATATATTATTATTTTTCCTGCATGCAGCAGTATCAGAATGACCTACTGTTACTGGTTTTACAATTAAAGAAACGTGGCAAAAAACCACTTGTTTCCTCCTACTCACAGGCAGACAAGTCAGAAAACCTCCAGGTCTAACCCCACATTTCCCAATTTTATAAACCTTTTTCCATTTTATTTTAACATAAGAGGTCACATGAAGTTTGCTTTACTAATTGTGCCCATCTCCAACAGCTGCAAAATGCAAATAGTGCGGTGAGGCTATTTCCAGCAACCAGAAAGAAAGGGTGCAGATGGCATTGCAATGAGACGAGAATTTGAGTGTACAGATGAAAATATTTCCTAGAGTGAGACCTTTTGTTCATCACTGAATTATTACAACCAGTGCGGCGCTGTCGTTGCCGCTGATTCCCCAGCTCCCTCCGGACAGCGCTGCGCAGCAGCAGGCCAAGGTCAGAGGGCTTCACCCGCCGTCGCTTAGCAACCAGCGGCCTTGCCGAGGCTGAAGGGCAGAGGCAGCGGCCCGGGCAGGCCGGCCGGCACTGGCGCGCACCACAGGTGCGGAGTCCGTAGTCCTCTTCACGCTGCCCTTCTCTCCTGCTGATGGGAAGAATTCATTTTCCAACCATTATCCGTGGGATTTTTGCCACGGGTCCTCTTTCCTCACAGATGCCAGATTCAACCATGGACATTAATTTGCTGTTGAATCCACTAAAGGTCCCCGCTAACCAGGCGGGTGACGGTTTTACCTCAGAGAGCTTACGCAGGACTGGTGCTCCTGCCATACCAGAGGAGCATCAAAGACCATAGCCTAACTAAATTTTGAATACCAATGGGTCTACAAAAATTGATGTGAGCCTGTTCAGTATTAGTATTTGGCAATTCAGTATTATCTTACGTAATAACAAGAGATCTCTGGAGTTTGGGAATCCCTCTTGGTAAAGAACTGTTCCATAGCATTAAGTCTTTCTATTATAGGTTCTCTAGTATTAGATTTTACTATTTTAGGTTCTTCTCCGGATCATACAACAAAGCTGTATAAACAGACTTCACACTGATGGCATTTAATTGCTTTACATGTACATCGGTCAATGCTTGGATGATTCAAACAATTAAGACCCAGAGTTGCTGATTAGTTTCCATTCTTTCAGAACCATAGGAAAAATTACTAAAGTAAACCAATGATTCTCAACTGGACTCATGCAGTTTGAAATCATGCAGTCTGTCTTCTGATATAAAGCAAGCATGTAAAACTTACTTTTCAACATTCCTTTGATCTGAGGATTTAAAATACATCTACAAACAAGGCACACATTTATACTTTTGGACCACCAATATGAAGTTAATGCCTTTTAAGCATATTTTAAGACTGCAAGAACAGTTACTTTATGAATGGCTACATAACCAGAGTGTTATGAACAGTAACAAGAACATACTGGACCACCAATATGAAATTAATGCCTTGTTAAGCATGTTTTAAGACTGCAAGAACAGTTCCTTTATGAATGGCTACATAACCAGAGTGTTACAAACAATAACAAGAATATAAACAATAACAAGAATATAAACAATTCTTCCAAATCATGTATTACAACAGCGAAAGTTGATTTCATTCTTAAAAAAATCAGCTAAGCATTTAGCCATTCAGCTGAGAGCACCAATAACTTCCCCAAAGAAAATTGGTGCAAGATAAGAATATACATTATTTATTTGTCCAGTGCAGAAGGATTTCTGTGGAAAAAAACAATTGGTTTTGTCACTTTTTATCACCATATAGATCTATTTCCAACAGCAAAAGAAATACTTTGGTTTTCAGAATTACATATATGCACAAAATGGAAAGAGGGATAAAATAGTATGCTTATTACAGGAATAAGATGATTCTGAATTTCTAAGAAACAGAGCTGAATTATGATTCAAGATAAATGGACAATGCTCATCATTCAGCACTTTTCACTGTAATGCAACAACAGTTTTACTTAATAAAATCATTTAAATTTTAGAAGCCAGATAAACAGAAGTACTTGTAAATCATTAGCTACCCATATTCACAATGAAACCTGAATTTTTTAGGTTAATTTTAAGGACACAAAGACCTTTAATGAGTAGGACATACTTTAGCACAATCTCATTACACTTGTTATTGAAATGTGAGGGTAATTTTGCCTGATAAGACACCTAAAAGTCTATCAGAGCACCAGCCTCAAAACTGGTATTAATGGACTCTTCTACTGGCCTTACCAGTTGGACAAAGGGCTGAACTGACATAGATGGTGAAGTAGGAGGTCCTGTCCAAGTAGACCAAGACACATTGCCATGAATGTATAAATCAAAAGACATCAACTGCAAAACTATACAATTATGATTTTTAAAATGTGCTGAATTGTATTATTAACTTCTAGTTTTAATATGCTTTCATAAAGAAGAGATGACATTCAGTGGCTGATAACCATTAAGAATTTTTTTTTTATTACTACAGCTATTACATCAAATTCAAAACCTTTTGTTATCAAGGCAGACCCATCATACCTATACAAAGTTCCTTGTCTAATTAGTTACATCTTACATATACATACTCTGATTACTAAATTTTACATGTTTTGTTTAAAAGTTGTGAGGCATTTCTGATTTGTTAATTAATAAACAAATGCTGATACACTTTGTGAATCTACATGATAGCTTTCACAGCTCATTCAAAATTCCTGTTCCAAAACACCTCAACAATTCAGATACCTGCCATAAGTTTAATGGCAGAGGAGTGGTGAATTGAACAAGGTCTACCTTTTCCATAAACACTGTGTCTCTGATCTACCAACAGTGAAGCTGCTAGAGCAGTCATACGACAAGACTGACTTATTTCCAGATGACACACACATGATTTGTAAGGAGTTTCTCCTGGAGAAGGCTCATTCTGTGTAGCAGATCAAGTTACAGAAATCAATGATGGCATGGGATCTGGGGCAGGGGGGCAAGGAGAAACAGACACAAATATGGATTCTTATTTCCAAAAATTCTATTTACTATCTGCAAAACCCAACTCCCACAAGAAGGTTCTTGACTTCAACCAAGTCCAGAAAAGGCAATTTGCTGACATTCAAATATTGACATTTGTAATTTGTAGGCAATCAGCTGAGAGAAAGCTGGATGTGCATCAAACTTTATAGTGAGTTGACCTGGCAGCCAGGGAACAATGAGCAGAGAAATATTTCTGCATCTGTACATTACTGTAATTAGTAAAGAGCATTCTGTGACATCTCCTAGGACACGAAATTAGAACTGGTTCATATTTATACAAAATAAGAGGAATTTCATGTGGACAATTTGATGACTACATTCAGCTTTCAGTTGTTAGCAGATTTTTCAGGGTGGAAAATAAGCAGACTACAGATGGGGAAAACATTGGAGCTGGCTCAGCAGGGTTAATTCTGGCATGATGCTGCATTACTCGTCAGCTGCAGTGCCTCAGCACCACACTCCAGGGACCAGAGTAATTGTGCATGGAGCTGGCAGGGAGTCAGGAGCTTTGTTAGCTCCTGATCAGCATTAACCGTTCTAAATAAAGCTCAGCTCTACACAGACAAATGTGTAGATGACTCCACATGATCCTCATCAGTACCCTGGAGCTTTCTTCCATGCGGAGTATGCTATTTCCCCAATAATAAAGGTAAAGGAAATTGACTACTAGCAGAAGAAAGATTTTGTCCAAAGATGTCCTACTCCAGTTTCAGCCCTTCTGTAAACACTTCCCTCCCCTCAAAACATGTACAAGGAAAGGAGGAGGTTAAACGAATTAACCTGTAAAAGAAAGCAGACCCTTTGCATTGTCACAGGTGCACAAATAAAAACCCACAATAAAATAAAAAATAAAATGTGCATTTGGTATGCTTGTTACTACAGAAGGAAAATGATTTGTTATAACGAGAAGAGTTTTAACCATTACTGAGCATCCCAGAAGTTCATAGTCTACACAAGGGAGCATTTCAAGACATTGAAAATTAACAGAAATTAACAGAAATTAACAGAACTTAATACGAACTAGATAAACAATTTACTAGAATAACATCCTGTGACAAGGTAAAGTAGGAAAAGCAAAAATAAAAGGGGGACCAAACTAAGAACTTGCCACAACTAAATACAGGAGGACCAAAATGCACCAGATTGCTAAATCATATACTAAAAAACTAGAATAAACCTGAAATGGACTATAATGAAAGTAAATTAGTACCAGCAGGGTAAAAACTACAGTACTTACCAGCTCTGAAGAGCACCTCTATGAGCTCTAAAAGGTCACCATATTGTTAGGTTGTACAACAAAGTTTGTACTATATTTGAAATGAAAATTACAGAACCATTTTGTGGTCTGAAGATCTACATTTTTCTCATAATATCAGGAGTTTTGCAGAGTGGAGTGTGAATATTTTGGTTTTTTCCAACATTATAGAGATACAGAAACTTGTGATGTTGAGGAAAAGTTTGAGAAAATTTCTAGGGGCAGATTATAAGCCAAACCTTGCAATACAAGTTTCCAAACCTTTAGATCAAAAAGACAATGTAAACAGATCAGGCAGGAGGCAAGGAAGAAAAAACAGGGTGGAGGCAGGAATTTTTCCTACATCTATTAATTATTTGTAGCCGGAACTGTTTCGTATGAATTGACCAACAATATGATCTTGCAGATATTGATCACTGTTGCAGACTATTGACCCAATTCACAATCAGCTGAAAGCAACAGAAACCATCTTTAATTATGAATCTAAATATGCCTGCATAACAGACATTTCTTTCCTCCTTCATTCATCTTGTCTTGAGTCATATCAAATCTTTCATCTTCACGTACAATCAGACATAGAACTCACCCTACAGCAATGCACAGTGAAAGCGTAACAGACAAGGGTAGCTAGAACAAACTATGCTTACCACATCTACACAGCACAGCAAATGTCTCAAGGATTTAAAGCAAGGTCTCTGAGCTGTGCTGCTGAAATCAAGAGATTTCAGAGTACCTGGACAATCTGGGCATAACTGACTGTTAATGAGAAATAACCTTCTTTAAGAATGTCAGCAGCACCACTACCCGCTGTCAAAAAAATAAACCACAGTTAGCACACCATTTTTAGTGTGTTTACACTATTTTGCTAGTCTACCATATAAATACACACGTCAATGATGGTAGACTAGCAAAATTGTTACACTCAAATGTATCACTGTAGATAACAATTTAAAACATTGCTAGGAAGAAGTTACTGTTACACAGCTCCAACAACAGATTATTCAAAATCTATTCCCAAAAACGTACAAAAATTGAATCTCAGATTTTACTTGCACTACCAAGGTACACTGAGTTATCTCCATTATAGAAAGAGAAGGAAGTTACTATATGGTTTAGTTAGTTAAAACAGAACAAGAAGCTGAATTGCAACACTAGTAAGAGATGCACAGCACTTTTGTCACCTTATTTTCCACACAGCATTTTCACTTTAACAGGGAAATATTGAAAACAAACTTGTTCACAATGACGCCTCTGTGCTTCATAGGATCTACAGATACAATTCCTACTTTCCTGTATGAGCCGTTCTCCTCAGCTAACTTGGTGATGGAAGCCATCTACTTGCTCCAGAATACATTTCCAGAACAAAACAGACGCAGTAGAACAACTACCAAGCTGCAACAGCATCTGGGAAAACTTATTAAAGGCCTTAGTCCCCCAGAAACTCAATCTAACTGATAAAACCAAAAATTATTGGCAGTGAAGAATTATAAAGACAGAACCCCAGCATATTTCACAGAAAGGAATGTAGATAAACAAGTTCTTTTCTAGAAGAGTCATTTCATTTGATCTGGAATAAGAATATATGCAATTCACTCCCAGTTCCAACTTCATGCAGATGACTATGCGCTATGACCTTACCCAAAAGGTATGCAACTTCTACACTAGTTATTGGCCAAAGTGGAAATAAGATCTAAAAAAGATAAAGATTTTAAACCCCTTCTGAAATAACAGCATTACTTAAAATTGGACAGGGTTAAGTAGTTACTCAAAGGTAGAGAAATCTACTAAATTTGTCAAGTGCTTAGCAAGTTTTACTAAATTCTTCAGAACTTAGAAGTTGGGAAATATTTCTGACAGCGTGAAGTAACTGCTGTAGTTACTACTGCTGAACAATAATATTTTACCTATGAAAAGTCCATAATTTGTCTAATACGAGTAAATGAAAACTAACTGGATCACTCTCATTAGTTCTCTAGCATTCACTATGAAAATGCAAATCAGATTCACTACAGAAAAAAAGAAAGAAGAATAAAATATTATTATATTTGTAAAGTTATCAGCAAATAAAATTAACTATTTTTTCTCTAAACTGTCTCCTCCTTGTATATTTGAATTCATACCTTGATGCCAAAAATTAGTTCTATTTCTATTCTTGTGAAATCCTGTGACAAATGTCTAATTATGTCTGCTTCTGTATTATAGAACAATGCTGTTGTAAAAGGAAGTAAAACTTAGAAATCCATCCAGACAACTGTAAAAATAATTTGGGTTGCTGAATGAACTTGAACTGTACATAACTTATAATAGGAATACAGAAATTCATAATCCTTTCATACCCATGGGAGTGAGAATGACACCTGGAAGACTATGCAGCATCATTAATGCATTTATTTGGACCTGGAATACAGGCAGGTGCTGAAGAAAAGGCCAACAGTCAAATTCTTTGAGATACCTTATGTCAATTCACCTAGCTCAGACACAGAAAATTCAAACCAACTATCATTTTTACTTATATCTAAAGAACTGGCAGTACTGAAATGAAAATCCCACAATGCCATTGAAATGCAATTCAAGCAAGAAAAGAAGCCATCAGGCTTTTTCAGCATCTGAATCCTCTTTGGCTAAAAAGAAAATAAAAATTATTTTTAGAAGTTAACTTTATTTATGCAACTCTGCATTAAAAGACATCAGCAGAAGCTACAGAAATTACATTCCTGCAACTACTAGTGAAAAGAATATTGGGCATTGAACAGATGCGTAAGCATTGAACGAACTGGGAATTGCACAGATGTTATTCTTATGAAGGTAGAACAAAACCAGGAAAACATACGTAGAAATTATTTCAAATAGATTGCCTTCTAATGATCATTATTGGTCATTGTTGTATCTACTCATCTAGCTAGAATCCTCAGAATTATTCCAGACATTGTGAAGGTCAAAGGCAAGGGCAGCTTGGTGGTTCAGGAGCAGCCCAGTAGGCTGGAGATGGGCAAGATCTTGGGAGGGGACATAGCCTGCACAGCTGACCCAAATTAACCAACAGGACATTCCACACCATATGACATCTGCTCAGATATAAAAGCTAAGAGAAAGGAGGAGGAAGGGGAAGGCATTCGTTATTTACATTTGTCTTGTGGAGCAACCAGTATGCATACTGAAGCCCTGCTTCTTGGGAAGTGACTAAACATTGCCTGCTGATGGGAAGTAGAGAATAACATCTTTTGTTTTCCTTTGCTTCGGCATGCATGACTTTTGCTATTACTTTCATTAAACTGCCTTCATCTTGACCCTCAAGGCTTTTTTTATCTTATCACCCCGACTCCCCCATTCTGCTGAGGAGGGGAGTGATAGGGTGGCTTGGTGGGCACCTGGTGTCCAGCCAAGGTCAACCCACCAGAGATCATAGCCCAGTTCTTCCTTTCCAAACCAGCAAACACTGCAATGCACACTTCCCTTTCCAGAGAATATTTTGTATATTAAATCAAAGATGCTACAACTGCCAAATTCCAGAACACAGCCATATTCCACAGACCTAGAATTCACACATTCCAGAACATAAGCCTGAATATATTGATTTCCTCATTCTATTATGAATATCTATGTTGAATATTTCAGTTTATCTGTTATACAAGCTTAATATTCAACCTGTAAAGTTTAACTTTTTCCTTTTTTCCCTGATGCTGCCTATATTTCATGTCTTAAGTAAAGAAATGCAAACACACAGCATTACATTTTATACTCTTCTTCATCCCATTTATTTCATGAGGTCTAAAGGGACTCTGAACAATTTATTATTCTACTCATCCCACAATTCAATGACTGCAACCAAATTAGTTTCCACACTGAAACACCCCTACATCAACTTTTGTTTCCTCTGGGTTTGACACTATTGTCTTTAGAAAGAAAGTAAATTCTCCTGAAATAAGGGATACAAGCTCCATCAGCAACTTTCCCATGTGACATTTTTTGTTAATACACTGGGAAGAAGAAAAAAAAAATAAAACAGAGCAAACAGTGAAGGTCAGTAACCGAAAACCAGTTGGATTATTAAGGTAGCTTGTGATGTATAGGACAAAAAAGAATTTGATGCAATGAAAAAAGAAGATGCTTTGGGTAGAGAGAGTATGGGAAAAGGTAACTAAATATTTTACTAAACAAAGTAAACCACAGGTTCCAACATCAGAAATACACAAAAACTACATCATCTCAGCTCTGCCAAAAAGGTGATTTGTTGTTCATTCCACTTCCAGCCGGCAACATTTTTAGACCTTAGAAATTAGTTTCATTGATGTTTATTTCCATAAACAAACAGACAAGTTACTACAGGATAAAACAGGAGATAAGCTTGCAGAGCATCAGCTACTTTAAGACACATACTTATGTGCACATACTTACATAGTTGTACCCCACAGAAAACACATGTAAGCCATCTCAATTCAACTTTATTTAGTGTAGCATTAACACTAATAGCATCATTAACATGAACATAACATCGGTAGCAAATATTTACATGCAGATCTTTGCAGTCTTGCTTTTATGTATCCATATATTAAAGTTTTTCAAAATCAACCTAACACCTTTACAATTCCCTTGAAAAACACAGAGAACCCCATCTGTGTTATTTTAAAAAGACAGAGAAAAATAAACTGAGCAGATCAACAACTGATACCGTAAAGTTTTACAATTATCTCCAAAAGTAGATTAGATAATGGCAATGTTAACATCTAAATCAATACACAATTAAATACTTGGGAATTTCCTACTAGACACCACTATACCACACTTCTTACAGTTGGTAGAAACTTCTGGCTGAACATTGAGGTTATCAGAAAATTACAGTTCATTGAATAAAAAGAGCTTTGTGCTGGCACCTCTGATCAGAGGAGGTCAAATCACAGATGTGTTTCTGATGGAAGCTTTCTGGTGAACCTACCCTCCCTACTGCAGCACTAGTGCTGTGCTTGAAGATCCGGGAGCACAGCAAAGCACCTTGCAGCCCTGAGCTGCAGCCCCACTCTCAAAGTCACAGAAGAGAATTTCAAAGCCATAAGACGGCGGGGTAACTTGAAGCTCTGTGCTGGGTTTGGCTTGGGTAGAGTTAATTTTCTTCACAGTAGCTAGTACAGGGTTATGTTTTGGATTTGTGCTGAAAACAGTGTTGATAACACAGGGGTGTTTTAGTGACTGCTGAGCAGTGGTTATATACAGTGTCAAGGCCTTTTCTGCTCCTCACCCCACCAGCACATAGGCTGGGGGTGCACAAGAGGTTGGGAGGGGACACAGCCAGGACAGCTGACCCCAACTGACCACAGGGATATTCCATACCATGTGACATCACGCTCAGCATATAAGCTGGAGGAAGGAAGAGGAAGTGGGGGACGTTCAGAGTTATGGCATTTGTCTTTGCAAGTAACTATTATGCATGATGGAGCCCTGCTTTCCTGGAGATGGCTGAACACCTGCCTGCTGACAGGCAGTAGTGAATGAATTCCTTGGTTTGCTTTGCTTGCAGGTGTAACTTTTGCTTTAGCCATTAAACTGCCTTTGTCTCAACCCAATGAGTTTTCTCTTGCACTCTTCTGATTCTCTTCCCCATCCCACCAAGGGAGGCGGGGGGGCTGAGTGAGCGGTTGTGTGGTGCTTATTTATTGGCTGGGGTTAAACGGCGACAAGCTCTCAAGACTTCTCAGCTTTAAAGAACTGCCCTACTTAGTGTCAAAGAGCTTGGAAGAGCTTCTCCCAGCCAGCAGCTCTCAGAGCCCATGAGCTGCTTACACACCCTAGGCAAGGAACTTAGAAAATCTGAGAACACAGAACAGAACTGGATGTAAGCATATTTTGGAAAAGAAAATGTCATCCTTAGAACTAGAAATCCAAGTTGGAAGCTGCTGCAGTACTGATTACAAAGCAAAAAGCACATACATCATACAGAAATCAACTAAGATGCTACACTTGTGTTCGCTATATGTCGCTTACACAATAAGGTTTGCTAGCACAGCTGTTACTCCAGAGTATCCTTCAACAGATTATCTAATATAAACATAAAATATGGTTAAATCACTCACTCACTAATATGTCATGCTAACAGAAAATCCTCCATAATCCTAAATCAAATATAGTGAGGTTTTGGCCCATACCCTGGTTTCCCGCATGCTACTGCTAGCAGGACCGGATAATTATTCCCGTAACTGATAAATCTATCATGCTGTTCTTAGGCAGGCCTTTGTGAAAAGGCAGATTCACTTGGAACTGTTAATCCGTCCTCTCTCACACACCTGCAGAAAGAGTTAAAATTTTGTGTCACGAGGGAAGCTAGCTGATTGGGGAGAAAGGCATTTGGGAAGCTGACCTTCCTCCTGCAACCATTCCACTTACATAATTTCTTTGTTGCATTTCAGGAGCACCAAGAAACCCAAGCTCAAATGGTTACCAAAATAACTAATTCTAAATTTATATTTATTATTTTTATAGACAGAGAAATTACAATGAGTTTATTTCACCTTTAAGAGATGTCATAGTGGAGTGTCAAGCAGCCCTTAAAAGAAGATGTTCCACATTTTCAGCATGCTCTATAGAAGCCAGATACTGCCACACCCTCAGAAAGATTATTAAGAATTTCTGTAACATCAACCCAGTACCTTTCCATTACTTTCAAGAGCCAGTAGTTAGGGAAATTTTAACATTAGAGTCCTATTACAGTTATGTAAATTAAGTCAATTTGTCCTTCCTTCAATTAAACATGTTAATTTCCCGGGGGACTCAACACCATTTTCTTCAGTTGTCACATATGCCATCATCACACAGTACACTGTAGCCTTGAAAAGAATTAATCAAGTATCTGGTCTTACAGACCCTACCTATGTCAGCAAACCTCACGTAATTCAACTTATTGAAATTCAAAGGCATTCTCAAATGAGAAAGCTTCTCAGATCCCTACATACAGGAACATAACCTTGGTGTTCCAAAGTGACAATAAATGCCAGAAAACAGCTCTCTTGCAACCAGACAGCAGAATTAGGACTGTCAACACAAAAGTTACTTAGCTCATAAGCTGTCGAACTTCTACATGGCCATCTTTACCTTGTCCAGCTTAATAATGCTCAGTTATATTTGCCTAAAAATTAGATTACAATAGAAGTACATGTATGTAGTCAATCACAAGTTATTAATAGACTGCTAGGTCTGTATGAAACCTAAGCCATGTATTAGGTTTCTGAGGTTCTGAGGTTCACTCATTAATTTGATTTTGATAAAAGGTATTTAACAATTTGCCTAATTTATTCAGCAGAAGAAACAATACATCTGTCAAAATTTTTACAACAAAAATACAAATAAAATTTGCATACATTATTACAGATTTGCTGAATTTAAAGCGCAAACCATTAGGGCTGAATAACAAACATGAGAATTGCCATATAGTTCATGGTGATAGTTACTGTCCTTATTGACAAATGCCACTGTCCAAATACTTCAAAGGGAGATCACAGCAACATACTATGTCTGGAAAATTACAGAAAACTGTCCCTGTATTTCCCTTAGCCACATTAGTTGATCATTAGCTGATGTCTCATACCTGTTCTGGGGTTTTTTTGAAGCATTGTCCTTGTCATAAGATTACCTTTTATTCAGACTGTTCTTGTTTGTATAAAAGTGAACAAGTCATTTCTCCCGGGTTATTCATATCTTTCCACATCTACTAATCACTTCTGCTGCCCTTTCTCTGGGTCATATCTGTTTGTGCCCTCTCTATCTTGTAAGTAAAGTTACCTGAACTTGATTTCAGGGGATTAAGTGCTATTCATTCATAGAAGGGAACGGCATTCGCAAACAGCTTCTGTTCTTTTGTGACACTATCTGCACATCTTGAAATTATTTGCATTTTGAGCACTCAGGCTCAGTGAGGATTATTCAACAAACCACTATCAGAACATATGGGTCTTCCTCCCAGATAATCTCAGTTTATTTAGAATATACATGGTTAGCTGAAATTATTCCTTCTCTTGTGCATTTGTCAACAACAAACTTCAGCTTTACTAGGTCCATTACAGAGCAGCACATAAGGGCAACCTAGATTGAAAATGAGGCTTGTTGTAAAGAAAAGGAGTCCTATCTTGTTACTCTTTTTACAGCTACTGTTCCTGAAGATACACAAAGGTCTTCTCAAACTGACAATACAGTTGCTGTTGTAACTAATACATGAAGTACAACAAAGCTCCCAAAATCATTAACATTCAGTGACCTTATCTCAGTATAACAACCCTACTTTCACAGTCAAATTGAATCCTGTTCTTAACTTATTCAAGAGCACCTTGTTCACAAAACACCTTTGCTACAGAAGTCTTTGAAATACTGATCATTGATCTATTGCCCCTGCTTCCAGTGGGAAAGAACAGTATGAAAATAAATTAATCTGTAGACTGCTAGCCTGAATATTTTCCAGACAAAGAAATAGTCTAAATGGATGATTTTTTTCTTTTGGGTTTTTTTTTGGGGGGGGTGGGGTGGGGGGGTGGTGTGTGTCTGTGTTAAATAAGAAGGCTTTTTTCCTTACAATTTAAATATATCCTGATAGGCCACTGACATGTAATTCAGATTCTGGTATTTCAATATTATGCTTCCTTATAAAGTGCTTTTCACTCAACATTCTTAAAGCCTCCATACACACTCACAAATTAACCTTTAGAACACCCAGGATTATCTGAATTTATAGAGGAGAAATTTAAATAAGAAGGTGGTAAGACTGACTTAGCAAGGCAGTAAGAATTCCAAGCACCAAGCCCTGATATTCCCATTCCTAGTCAGGATGTATCACTTCCAGACCTTTCTATAAAGTTCACAGCTATTTTTTCAGGTTTACAGCAGAACATAATACTAAGTAGTACCGTATGTTACACTTACTATGGTCTGTAAAGGTTAAAAAAAACCAACACGGCAAACTTGAAAAATAATATGGAACAGTGATAAGTGTTCCTGAACTCAAACAGGTTACATATGTGGCATACAAATGAGCTTTGGAATGCCAGAGGAGTTCTTTGTAGGAGATTACACCTGACCAATAGAACAAATTAAAGAGTTTTCTTATCACGCAAACATTACTTCTCTCATTGTATATCTCAACGTGCATTTCTACTGTTACAAAGCTGTTGGAAAATTGCAACAATTGAATTGCAGTTTAAGAGCTTTTTCCTAATAATACAATTATAATTTATGTTTTGTTTAGCTCATATTGATGAGTGACAAGTTTCTCTCCAGAGGACACTTATTTCACCATTTACGTTATTCCTGTAACATATACATTGACAAAACCACACAGAACAAAAAGTTGAACCAAACCATTTTTTTCTTAAAAACCAGAGAACCAATTAAAGGCTTAATAAATTATGCTCTACAATGTCAAATGCGCATACTAAACTGCTTTTACCTTCAGATTTTGACTTAAATGCCACTAAGAAATTTTTAATGAAATTAGCCCTACTCTTGCCAAACACCACGCTTTCAATTGACATGAATGTACTTTAAATATGGATGCTTTCATTTGGGGATCACCACACCATCATTTGGGGATCACCACACTACAATCTGACACCTCCAGGTAAGCTGATGAGCTCAGTTCACCTATATCAATCAAAAGTTAAAAAAAGAAAAGAAAAGCGGGTATTATTGAAGCCTTCACTGTAATGCAGTTGTCAAAAGAACAGGTAACCTCTCAGCATACATAAAAAAATGGGATTTAGCATTGTACAAAACAGACTATATTGAGATTAACCAGCAACCAACAGGAACAGTTATTAGCTCAATCTATTCAGCTCAGAAAGGACACTGCAGAAAAGAAAAATATTCACTACATGCACAGGAAGGGAAGAGTGGAATAACTTACAAAAGGGAAAAATATACAACAGGGACATTCAATTAAATTGAAAGAAAATAAAAACTAATAAATTAATGTTTTTCATGCAATTAATCTGTGGGATTAATTGGAACACAAATTATCACAGCCATAGAGTTACTAGAAATAAATGAGGGACTTGATATTTAACAAGAACAAAGTTATGAGGGCAAGTACCAAAAAAAACCAAACCCCAAAAAATACCGACCTATGTTTACAGTACAGTGGATACTATTTTCAGCAGACTCATGTCTGTCTATTAAAATGGAATTTCTTGCACCATCTTCTAAGATTTTTGGGCTCATGATCAAGCTGAAATCCTGCTAAATGCCACTTCTGAAATTATTGATCTCAAGGCAAGTACTTCTCAGAAGGGCAATACGTAGAAGATTTTATGAGAGCCCTCAAAAAGAGGGGAGCATTTCTACCTCCTGTAATACTGAACCAAGTCATAGAACTCCAGTACTTTAAGCAACATTCTTGTTTATTTGTTTTCCCATCCATAGTCTGTTGTTTCTTATCTTGTATTCAGTATACGGTATTCTCCTAGTACATTGGGAACTTGCTCCAGTAAAGAGGATTTCCAGGGCTACACATACACAAATGACAACATCGAGTTACGTATTTCAAAGGAAAGTGAAACAATACTAGTTTTTAAACAGATATCATTGCAAAGTCTCTCAGATCAAAGAGCATAAACTGCAATGAAATACGGCACATGAAAAAGCTGAAGCATCTTAGTATAGCATATCTTCTACTATTATTTGGTTGCTTTACACCTGGTCTGTCTCTTTGCAAACTTTAATCACAAAAAATTATTAAAACCAACACTTGAAACTTCCACTTACATGATGGAGTTTTTCAGAACCAAATAATTTGCACTATGTAATGACCTGACCAGCATTTTAAAAGAACTATTTTGAACAGATTTAACAGGACTATTTCCAGACATTGAAAGACCGATTACAAAGATTCACCAAGGTTATTGTGCAGATGATATCCAAATAATAACCACTTATATAACTGAGACAGTTTGGCTATTACATTATTCCAGTTTTATTCTACAGAAGTTTAGACTAAATTTGTTTAGATCCCATGGCAAAAATCACAGTGCAATTCTTTATTGACTGCTTTGAAAATTGCTGAATTATAGTTCTCTCACTCACATATTTTTACATTATATGTTTCAAGGCAAGACGCTAATTTGAAAAGCTTAAATTTCTGACTGGAAATATATTTCTCCTACACTTAGAGAAAACAGATGTTATAATAGCTAAAATAAACTGGGTGGAGAAACTATTTTTCACATTCATTTACTCTGTGCTAATGTTCCTCATATTTGATACCTCACATCGCCATACTGCAGAACTTCATCAGTTCCACTGCAGCCATGGAGATGAAAGTTCTTGAGGTACCTGAACAACACTTCACTTGCAGATCACAAAAAAACTCACTGAAAACAAGTAATATCCTTCAGTTCTGTGTGACATGCAACTGTTACTCCAAGAAGAAAAAACCCTCAACAATGTCTGCGAAATGTGGGTATACTGATTTGTGACTACAGGAGCTGAAAACAAAGTGGCCTGAGATTAATACTAAATATCTTTCAAATATCTTATCTAATAGTAATTTAAAAAAAAACTGTTTGCACTGCACAAGTTTGTCAGCTTCCAAGTACAGTCTAGACTTGATGTAAAACATATACCTATAATAATATGGAAATAATTGAAATATCCAGCAAAGGGGAAGCAGGAACAGAAGAGTGACAGGCAAATGCAAAATCTAAGGGGGGGAGGGGGGGGACGGACCAACCAAAAACAAGAACATAACCACACACACAGGTATGTATGTATATACAGAATCACAGAACAGATGCACAGAATGGTTTTGACTGGAAGGGACCTAAGGGAGTTCACTGGCCCAAGCCCTGCTCTGGCCAAGGCTAATGCTAGGCCAAGGTGCTTGGGGTCTTGGCCATTCAAGCCCCTAATGTCCAAAGATTGAGATCCCACAACCGTTCTAAGTGCCCGTTCCTGTGCTTGACCACCAATCATTGTGAGGAATTTTTCTTTTCCTTAGGTTTAACTGGAACTTCCCCTACTATAACATGTGTGTCATCTCTTGTCCTTTCACTGACCACAACTCAGAAGTCTTGCTCCTATGACCACCCATCCGGCAGCTGAGAATGGCACTTAGTTACCCCTTAGCCTCATCTTCTCCAAGAAAAACAGAGCTCTCGCAGCCTCTTCTCACACACAGTATATATATCAATGCAAATATTTAAACTCTGCAACTTGAAAGCACTACAAGAGTTAGCAGTTAGTCAGCAGGAAATGACATGGTACCTCAAAACTCAGGCTAAACTACATCTAAATAAAACAAGAAAACTCCAGGGCATCTGCTAACTGTACAATTTACTCTTATTAAAGATAAAAGAGTATACTCTTCATTAATGGAAAAAATACCATTTTAAATATGCTAGAGAATTCATTGTGAATTCAAGGATTCTTTAGAGACCTTTCAGAAGGGATGTACGCACTTAACAGAAAACAGGATCTTGTGAAGATTTAATCAGGATACTGACATGAAGGTGATTTAGCAGTTTGATTAAAGGATGTCCTTTTACATAGCACTGTCCAGTGCAACCTGAAATAACCTGGCCAATGAAACTCTGTACCACTTACTCTGAAGTATTAGACCACTGAGTCAAGAAACAGTAATCTTCCTTTGAGCAGCAGTTTGCTAACCCTGGATTTCTGCATTCAGCATTAAACAGCACATTATCAGAAATCTACTGAGAACAGAAATTCAAAGAAAAAGAAACAAAAACCCAACACAGCATAAAAAAATAGAAGTGCAGGGGACACAGAGCAAAAAACTGGAATCACTGCATTACAGTACACAAATGTTCAAATACCATGATCAAAGACAAGAATAAATTCATCTGGCATTCAAAAGTACAAAAAAGGGAGAGAACAAAGGAAAACATAATCAGGCAGAAATTCAGGAGGGGAAATAAAAAAATAATAATAATTCTAAGAACAAAACTTAAAAGATAATCTACCATCCATCTGTATTAGTTTTTATATTATCAGTTCTTTCCTTGACTTCTTTAAACTCACATTTACACCTTTCTAAAACTCCATTTTAAACAAGCTGTCCACAGTTACATTTTAAAAAATATTTTCCACTGTAGGTATGGAAAAGTAGCCATTGAAGTGAACATAACAACTCCTCCCCAAGACCAAAGAGATCTTTTTGCTACTAAAATAATAATTTCAATACTAACTCAAAAATGCTATTACATCAGTGGCTCCTACATCATGCTCAGAAGTAAGTGGAACATCCAGTCATCACTAATCAGACTATACGGAAGAGAATTGCTGCAAAGTCAGAATGTGGGTTCAGTATGCTTGGATACTACTTGTGTTCTAGTTTTGATTACTGGCACAATCTATACAATAATTAAAAGCATATTAAAAAGCACCAAAGTAAAAGAATGAGGGAAAATTATCAAAGAAGAGAAGAAAAAAATAAAAACCAAAACACAAAGACAAAAGCAGCAACTAAAACAAAGCATATATGACAATATTTTAAAATATTATCTTTTAATGAAATTATGTCTTTTAATAAAATTAGCACTAGCATGAAACCACATAAACATCATTCAATTTAATGCAATTAGCTAAGTTCAGATTCTGTGTTTTTAAGCAAATGACGAAGTCTATCATGAAATTTTTCATTTCTTATTTCATAATTTTGTACCTTATGTCTCTAAAATTATTTCATAGGGCACTAACACAAATCAATTTTTTACATAAAACTTTCCTGATAAAGAAAAACAGTTTTATTGGATAATACATGTCATTACAAATAACAGACTAGTCATTAGGCTATTTGTTAGAAATAAAGGTTAAAAGATTGCTTTGCAAAGTAAAATATAAGTAAAAATTTAGGGAATATAAAGTTTAGGTGTCCTGGTTTCAGCTGTGATGAACTTAATTATCTTCTTAGGAGCTAGTGCAGTGCTGTATTTTGGCTTTGATGTGAGACTTTTCAGTTCCTCAGGCCTTGCTAGCAAAAAGGCTGGAGGGCCACAAGGAACTGGGAGGGGACTCCACCAGGTCAGCTGTCTCAAACTATCCAAAGAGGTATTCCATAGCATGGGATGTCATGCCTGGTATATATACCTGGGGGGTTGGCCGGGACGGGCAGGTCTTTGCTCGGGGACTGGCTGGGCATCGGTGGGCGGGTGGTGAGCAGTTGTGTTGTGCACCACAAGTTCCTTTCTCCCTTTCCCTCTGGATGTTAATCTTTCCCTTCCCCTTTCATTGTAACTGTTATTGCCATCATTGTTGTTATTGTTCTTTCATTTTTATTCTATTTCAATTATTAAATTGTTCTTATCTCAACCCTGGAGTTTTACATTCCTTTCCAGCTCTCCTCCCCATCCTTCTGGGTGAGGGGGGAGTAAGCAAGCGGCTGCGTGGTGCTTAATTACCAGCTGGGGTTAAACCATGACATTAGGGAACTTAATATCTGATACTCAGGTCGTTTCAATTTATTTCATTGAATTCTTTCAGAGTAAAGCTGAGAACTGGCCAAGTTTAAATTCCTGCAGAAAGGCTATCGAGTTCACTATAATTTTTGTACAGTTTCCTTGGGAATACATGTGATTTCTTCGCTCAGAGTAAAGTTTAAGAAACTTCAACACATTAAGTCTATTTCTTCTTTACAGAGATGAGAAGCATGGTAAACAGAAGTGGGGGAAAAAAATCACAACCATGAAGAGAAATTGAGTTAAATTAGAGCAACATCCCAAAATGTGAAACCAAACAAGCTATAACAAAACAAACCTGAAGTTTGCAAAACAAAGTATATTCTAACTGTAATGTGAGATATATACACATGCATAATTCATGGGATGGATATAGTAAGAGGACCTACAATTTCTGTTGTTAAATAAATAATGAGTTACTAAAGCAATTATAAGATCATGGAATTGGCTTAAGTCCAAATGAAATATATCACTTGGTGATAGGAAAGCTCTGGACTTTTAGAAGTATCTCATGTGCATGCAATGCCGATGTTGGTGCTGGCATGGGAAAAGAATAAAACCGACAAGTGCATCAAAACCAGTAACAGTAAAAATTTCAGTGGCAATCTCCAGTTCTGACTGCAATCATCCTACATTACAACTTCCTTGTGTCCTGTTGACTTGTAGGCACATTTAGAACTTTTTTTTTCATTCTGTGTCTCAACACACCTGAGCAGAATTGGTGAAACATTGCCTTCACTACTAGAAGTGACATGCAAGTAATTCTGTTTTTTTAGGGAAGTGGAGCTCCCGAAGAACTCCAGCTCCATCACAAATTCCAAAAATGCAAACTTACCTTCCATGATCTCAGTATTTTAGTGTAATAATTCCTGTTCTTTTTTCCCCTCCTGGCATTCCCCTCTGCAAGTCCAACTGTTCAATAACAACCTCAGCAGTAAGACAAAACCCCCTTGTGTCTAGATATATCCAAATGATCCCCCGATTTAGCCCATAGTCTTCTCATAACCCTTAAGGAATAGGAAAAAAATAATCCTTATAATTATTTTTATATCCTTACAGTTCTTTATTATCATTGAATTAGAAAACAAAACTGTTTTTACCTTACTTTGTGGAAATTTAAGCCGTTAGGCATTTGTTAAGCTCTTAGGCTGAACGACAGAGCAACACAAGAGTTAATGCATTTGTACAATATTTATTTCCTATTTCAATAAAATGAGCAAAATGTCACCTATGGATATATTGTGTTTATACTACCCCTTTAAAAAAACATACCTGCTCTCTAGTTAAAGTTATGTTTCAAAGCCATATTAACTTCCCATAGCTAACTGGCATCCATACTTCAACTGCTGACATGATAGCTAGAAGTGGCATTCATTTGTCAGCTTTCCTTGACAGGGTCATTACTTAGTATTTCATAAAAAGAAATAAAATATATGACACTGTATGCCTCCTCCTACTAGTTAATAAAAAGCGTTAACTGCTGTGAAAATACCGCCTATTTCTTTTGTTAGAAAAACAATTAAATCCAGTTCCCCAACCACAACACTTCACAAGAGTTACGGTGCTAGCAAGCATTACATTTCACTGAGTCTTGGAAAGGATCATTAATCTTTCAGTCGTGGATCTCAGATGCATCTAACAGCAACAAACAGAGGCAAAAACGCAGCACGCTCTGTCTCTCTTTGTAGTGATAGAAACATAGTAAACTCCTAAGAGGACAACCTAAAATTAGCCAGAGAAATCTATTTAAATCCACTTTCATCTCTCTGGTTACACAGAATCTCATTAGCGTAAATATTTTCACTTTCATTGTTATACTGAATCAGCTGAGACATTTTAAGGCAAGCACAGAACTCTGTGCATAGCGCTCCTACTTTATGATGACTTTTATACTCACCTACGCATTAAGTCTTCAGTAAATGTATTATCTCTTTCATTGATTCAACAGCATAGTTCAGATACTACATTACCAAGGAACATTAAAAAAAAAAAAAAAAAAGGGCAGACCGAATGTATTTGAATTCACTTGATTCTATGTCAAATCCAGCTAAACCAGAGAGCACTGACAGAGAAATGGTAGCTAATCCATACAGCCCTTTGTACGCTGCTGTCAGGAAAGTAACCCGCCGTACACATCTGCGGGAAACAAACCTCTTTGTCCCTGCACCTGCTTTTCCTCATCCAAAGGGAAGGAAGATTAAGGGTTTTGTGAATTTCTGAACACGATAATAAAGATGATAATCCTTAATACCCGCGATTTAAAAAAAAAAAAAAATAGATTACAATCTTCACGTGACAATAATTAAATTCGGTTTATTATTACATCAAATCCCAACATGACCACGCACGCTAGAAAGACGAACTGCTCAGTGCCTCCCCACCTTTTGGCTCGCCATCCCTGCTGGGAGCGATCTGACCTCTCGGAACCGAACGCAGCCCCAGCCCCGCCGCCCGCTCCCCACCCGGGC
>JAVJGI010000003.1:11680633-11767376 GCA_035590275.1 Ibycter americanus
CCCCCCCCCGCCACAAGAAAAAAGTTAAAGCTCTTGGAAGAATGATTAAAAGCCTTATTTTGGACTTAGAGATATTAAATGTCTAGACATCAATGGTGTTACGTCAAGACTGGAATTTGGTCAGAAATAGTCTGCTCCAGCACCAAGGAATAAAACCTTTAAATCATTAGGATGAAGGTAGTAGCTGAACACATCTGAGCGCAAGATTACTGAAAAATAAGCTGCAAAAGGAGAAAAACAAGAAAACAAGAACAGGGGACGGTAATTGTAACATATAACATATGCAGCAACAAGGATAACAAGATAAAAGTAATGTATAGCTATATAAACTTGGTACTGTACAGTCTCCCCCTATTTTATTGCTAATACTGCTTCCACATTCAAGCTGAAGGATTTGTTGTAAAGCTGTCCACTCTGCCTGCCTAATGCAACCGCCCTTACACATTACTTACACTCTTACTTTTGAAAGAGGTAAGTATCACATCTAAGAGATCAGTGCTGCTAGAGAAGAGGCAGACAGCTACTCAGTGTCAGCTTTGTTAGGTCATGAAGTACATGTTTCTCCTATAACACGCTGTCTATCCAGCTTTACCTCCCATCGTTCTTTTTTCACTGGCATTCCTAAGACAAGTGTTTTTTTATGAAACTGCATTAACAAAGATCGCTTGGTTAATCCATAAATACCTCTAACCAAATAATAGATACATAAACTGAAATCTTCCTGGATCTTAACTAATTGGTAACTTCTTGCTACGCTTTTTTCTGTTTATGCTGTTATGGACATGCAGGATCTACACCAGCTCAAAAACAGGCATCCCACAGCTCTCAAAAACAATATCAAGTTTTACTGGCAGCTGGAATGTACAATGGTCTCAGAAAAATGGGCAACTGATATTAAACGGCATCTTTATCCTCTGTGCCCCTGCCTGTATCCCCTCGCCCATACATTTCACAGGATCAAGTCCAAATTAATCTGTTTGCAAACTGCACAGTGAGCTTTTGATACAAAATATATTTTGTAGGTAAATATTGCTAAAAATCTGCAAGAACACAGTCAAGCAGACTGTTAATTACATAACGTGATCATAAATATCTTGAGCATCACCATGGACATGACCATGACCGCTGCTGTGGTCACTCACCTCTCTGTACTCATTCTTCAAATTCCACATACAGGAAGGGAGTAGAACTTTTTCCTGTCTCTCGCATTTCACATCCCTAATTCTACTTAATCTTCTCATTTTTAGAGCACTTTCAGGATGTTATTTTTGACTAATACCTGTGAGAACTGCTCTTTCTAGAAAATCCTGTATATGGAATTTTGGCATCTCTCCACAATTCCTGTCAAATCATGTTAACTACTTACTCTGGAAGAAATTGGAAATGACCAGCTGTGTGCTAGGACACAGAAACATAACAGCTTCTGAACACAGGTAAATGCCACTTGAATCAGTATTAAAAACAGAAATAAGATGCCAGAAAAACTTTTCAATGTTGAAACCCTTTTAGGAAAAGTAGAATTAATTTAGGCTTGTAATTTTCAGCCCTCTGAAGTGGAGATTACTCATAAGCTGCAGCTGCAACAAAGACCCTTTCCATTCATTTTATAGGAAAATTTAGAAAACCTTTCTCTCTGCATATAAATTTCTCTCATTGAACTTGTTTAAATTGATAGGACTGATGTAGCACAAAACAGCACAAGAATATTTCAGATTCATATCAACTTTTCTGATTCTCAGTCATCAGTAAATGCCTGCACGCAGTTTTCATTTTAAATTCTAAAGATGGCTAATTTTAGAATTGCACCATGTTTTAATACAACAAACAGATTTAATACAGTTGGATCTTGAAAAACCCAGGGAGATGGCAGAATCTGTCCTCTGGGATCCGAGGCAAAGGGGAATAACCCCTTCTCCCGATCTGCCAGCTGCGCTCCCATCAATGCAGCGCGGGATGCTGCTGCCTGCCTCTGCCGCCCGGGCACCGCGCGGCCCCTGCCCAGCAGAGCTGTGCTCCGGCCAGCTTCTCCCTCTACCTCTGACTTTGGGTCCAGCAGCAGCAGCCGATACCGCTGGCTGTAAGCTGGCCATTACCAGTCTTAGAACTCAGTGTTCCTAAAGGTGGAATAATTTGGTGTTTGATAACCATTGTAAAGAAAATTTTCCCCCCTATTTTGAATAGCATTTACGCTTTTAGTGTCCCACAATAAGGCTTGCTCTTTTGCATACCAAAGAAATATAAAAAAACTGTGGGAAACCTTTCTGAATGATTAGTAACTTCAATACTGCCAGTAAATTAAGCATGCCAAGCTACAAAGCGAAGGCATAAAGATTAAATACTGCCCTTTGCTTGAGAAGCATAGCACAGACTATGGGAAACACTGGCTTCAGGAAGAAAATAAATCAGGTAAGAAATTGTCATTGTTTAGCCAGTGTCTCACCAGTTTCGATATGTAGAAGTAATAACCTGTGAAAAAAAGGCTGAAAGATGAGTCTGGGAAATGAAGTGCCACCTCCTAGCCTGGCTATTCCTGGATCTCTGCTTGCATCGCCCACCTGCCAAAGAGGCTTCTGCACACAAGTCCCAGGAACAGCAGACCTGCAGTCAGACCAGGTCTGTATTTAGCCGGGAATACCTTGGAGAGCAGCTAAAGGAAGAGTAAAGCTACGTACGTGGTATTTGCCCTGAATACTCCCTTTCCCATCATTTGTAACTCAGGGGCCTCTGAAAACAGACAAAATTCCACTAAATTCTATTTTTACTCCTATGACGCATTTCACTAATGCACTACAAAGCACTAGTCAAGGTTTCAGTCTTCCCTGAAAGCGCAGGTTTTACTTCACTGAGGATCTATGAAACTCACCCTGCTTCTACCAGAAACAATTATCCTAAGTACTCCCAACGTTTAACCTCATCCACCACATGAAACAGCCACAAGAGGCCATGGGAATAAAAGGGAACCAAAGAATAGGAGGACAGGCAGAGCGATGAAACGGGAGTCCATGTCTAGCTCCCAAGTTAAATGCCACAAAAACATTGTTGAATTTGCCACAATTTCTGCTGCCAATTTGTTGTAGTAGTTTCCACACTAGGGCAAAAGTCTAAAAATCCCATGTTTCCTTCCTGTAGGATCCCACCATCCAGGATGCTAAAAGCAGGCAGCAGCCAAGAGCGCTCCATAGACAGATCACGAAATCTCATCATCTTTTCTCTCTACCTTTCTCTCAGTTGTATATTTGGGGAAATAATTTGGGGAATAGCTGTTGAGATGGGATAACTGCATTTTTTTTTGAGCATCAACCTGCCTTGGCTTTCAGCATGTAAGTGTATTGTGTTTAAGCTTACCTTTACAAAGGGAAGCTGCTCCTTCCACCTCTTCCTGCTGTCAGACAACAGGGCAAGGCGGTTGCTGTCTCACAACTTCTTCCCCCAGGCTTATCTACCTCTGCCTTTAACGGGGTCTCAGCAACAGCCACAGCCCAACGCTACAGAGGAGGGGAAACAGGACAGAGACAGACTAGACAAAGAAAAGAAAAGAAAGAGGGAAAGAAAAGGGGAAAAAAAAAAAAGCCAAAAAAACCCCACAACACACATTACCCCAACACACTGCTTACAACTTGAACTGGAGTTGTCCCCTTAACTACAGGAAAATGTCCTAGGAGTCAGGAATTCCACTCACATCCCTTATTTGTGTGCGCGTGGGTGGCAGGGGGAGTGCATGTGGTGCATGTCCCTTTTCCCTTCTTGAACCAGATTTCCAGAAGTTGCTGCCAAACCAGATCTAGAGCTACCAGGAACTTCAGTGCCTTGAAAATATTGGATGCATCTTCACTGTTTCCCCTCCCCTTCATTCTCCTGTTTACGGTTCAGGATTTTGTGTCTCCCCAGACACACGCAGCAAATGGAGACCCAAGACCTGTCCCTCCTCCACCCCCAAAGCAGCTTGATGTCCGACCGACACATGCACATTCAGGAGACAAGGACACAGCATTCCTCTAAAGGCATCTTCTGCCCCAGTGCACTGAAGCAGTTATTCCTGGAGCCATTCACTATTAGTCACTGGCAGTACAATGATGAAATTTATTTCCTATCTCCTCTGTAAACATGCATTAATGTCCTGTTAAAGCGTGTGTGACTGTGCAGCTTGCGCTGGCGCACTGGGGTAGGGTAATAACTACTCCTCTTGGGGCAACCAGCTACACTCGTCTGAGAAAAGCTATTACAAACACAATGCCTTGTGAGAGATGCAGCAAGCTGAGAGCACACAGCTGTGAAATTCCTGCCAGACCACAGGAATTGATCACACAGCATAGAGGTTTTCCAGTTCAAGCTATCAAGAAACTAGGAAAGTAAAGTACCAGACAGGACAAGCCCTGAAAAGGCTCAGCTATCACTAAGATTTTGCCCCCCTTCCAAACTTTTAATTTCAATCCATCTCAGAAAATCTTTTTCTCCATTCTGCCAACAGCTTTACCTACAGAAAAGCATTTTGGCTTGTGGGAGGTACGCTCACATTACAAACAAGACATTACATCCTCGAAGTCAGGCAGAGTTTCCAGCTCCTGTTGGAAAGCCCTGTGCAGAGGTACAGGCTTCTCGGATGATGGGAGCTGGTACTGCTCGTTCGAAGCCAGGCTGCTGAAAGCAGGGCGGGCAGGGCCCAGACACCCTGCAGGTGGCTGACCGACCCCCAGCAGTGGCCAGAAAAAAGGGTACAAGTGACACAGGCACTTGGAAGGGCATCAGTGCCTGCCCTCCGGCACCCACCTCCTCAGCAGAGGCCAGCGCAGTAAGGGAAAGGAGATAGAAAAAAACAAACACATGGCGGGGCGGGGAGAAGGAAGAATCTAGGCAAGTCAATTATGCAAGCAGTCTGCATATGAAAAATTTGAATATCTGATTGAGTGTGGCAACAGGCATGAGGATTTTACACATACTCCGAATTAATTCTTGTACACCTTCCCACAGAATATGAAGTAAAGCAGCACTACAACTGACTGATTCATGTCAAATGTGATACTACATAAGCGTTCTCCTACACAAAAGTTTTATGTATAACACAAACACCTAACAAAACAAAAAAAAAATAATCACTGCAACAAGTTCAATAGCAGCTATCAGTGCTTGGATAGCACTTTTTTCCATGAATGATTTTTTGCTGCTCTTGTTAATTTGGGACACGAAACTCATCCAACATAGTAACTAATGGCTGGTGTTCTCCAAAATCAGTTGAATGTACCATGTTAAAAAAAAAGCCTCTATTCTCAGAAATAAGACGTCTTATTTTACCTTTTATTATACCTTCTAAGGGTATACAAAACAGTTCAGTACTAAGATGACTACATGTTCTTATGAGGGCTGAACAGGCATCTGCACACACCCGTGATTGATTTTAGTGAGCTTTTCCCCTTAAATCAAAATTCCTGAAAAGGAGGAATTCTTCGCATCTTACCCCACCCTTCCACTTGTTCTCAGCTACACTTGGATACTACATTTACTGTCAATTTACTGTCTTTACCTTTTAAACCAGACTGTAGCTCTTCTAATACACTAAAAGCTGCCCTTGAAAGGAGAAAAAAAAAAAAAAGCATCACCCGAAAGGGTTTCATTCACTTTAAGCCAACTACGTCCTTAGTCTGTGCTGAACGCGACAGACAGCACAACAAAAATCATCACCACAGGTACCTGGTTTTTTCCTTCCTTTTTAAGTAGTCAACCAACAACTTATTTTCCCACTGAAACAGTTACACAATGGCTATATATCAAATTTGAAAGCTCCTCAAAATTTCAAAGTTGATGAAAGCCAGATTCTAGAGGGAGACAACATGGGTAAAAAAATATCAATACACATGATATTTTAATACAAAATATTAGCTTTTTTCTTTTTTCTTTTTACACAAGTCAGTTTTTTTAAAATATAGAACCTTAAAAAATGAACAAATTGCTATCCACACACTATAAACACTTTGTTGTGCTCAGTTTGATCAAGTTATCAGAACAATTTAAACACCAGTCCATAGTTTAAACACTGCCTTGAAGTTTTATGAAAACTATGCCGCACTGTGCGCTACCATTATTATATGTACAGTGTGAAGCACCTTCTTTCAGTTTTAATACGGTAGTAGAAACTGTTCAATTATCAGGTTCTTTGTGCAAGGATTTCACATTCTACTCATGCTCATAAACAGATTTGCATTACATTTCAGTGGCACTGGTATGAGCAACCACATGTAATTCTGTTAATGTTCACTGGAAGAATGTCCATTACAAATTCTGGAAGTACAAGTTCTTCAGCTAGATAAAAGAAAACTTGTTAGTTAGGGGAAATACTAGCCTGATTAGCCAGAATTTAACAATGTCTAAGCACTGAAATGAATTTTGATTTCTCAAAGTTGAATAAAAGTAATTAACTATCACATTTTCATAGAGATTAACTATATAGCAGGTACATCTGAGGAATATTTGTAATTGCCCATTTTTTGAACCCATAGAAAGGAAAAAAATTCCCTCTAAGTTGGAGGTCTTAAAAGGTCTTGTTTTAGTAGTAAATCATCCACAAGTTGCAGGCTGTTAGCCAAGTAGATTTAGGACGATTTACTTGCATTAGAGTAATTTACACAATTGAACTTTATGCATACAGTACAAAACTATGAACAAAAAGGTGAAGCAAACTTTTTTATTTATATTCAGGTAAAAACATTAACCTGATGAAGTAAATTATTGCAGATTTGAGAAATCAGCACATAAAACAGTTGGACAGAGCATTGCTTACAGGTGCTTTATCTGTGTCAAAAGACAAAGGCTGAACTGTTTGTTCCAAGCTAGTGCTGGGGAGAAGAAGGAAAAAAAAAAAAGAAAAAAGAAAAAGCTACAAAAGTAACCAGGAACTTAGATCAGGAACAAGAAAATTGTTTACTCAAACAGGGAATGAAACAACTAATTTGTCTTTTAAAAAACTTTACATCAATTCGAAATGCTCTGGCCTTACCACAATACACACTGGCCAGCCCAAGCTGTTGGACTTCAACTACATGAAAGAAAGAATTCTTCCTAGCCTCTAGTAAGAGGCTTTTGCTGCCTGAATCACTGTGTAAACAGCTCTAGAGCGTCGACTGGTAAAGACTGTCGCCATTATATCCTACCACTACAGTAAAACTATGCTATAAGAAAGGTTCTACCTAGTTACAAAGGCTGAATTATATTGACAATATATATTTGATTTCAGTAAAATTTAAATTATCTTAATCAGAGAAAGAGGCACGGAGCAGATAAATGCCCGTGCTAACCAAAACATAACAATTGTTGAATGTTGCACACAAAAAGAACCAAGTGAATTGCACATCAGACGATACATGAGGATGGGTAAAATTAGAGGCAGGTGAGGGTACACAGAACTAGTCTACTAAACTAGATTCATCAAATACATGGTGTAATTTAATTTCTGTACTTTAATTTCTGTACTTATGTACAAAAGTTGTCTTTGGAGGAAAAACTTCAGACTTAGCTAGATGGATACACACAGCCCAGTATTAAACTGCACAGCGACATTTATTGTTCCAGCCTGGAAAAACATCCCTTTTTAAATTTCACACAGCAAAGCAAGTTAAAAACTTCACTCATCAAATAAATGATAATTTAAACAAGAACTTGCTAAAGAAACCTTGTCACAACAACTTTTAGGGCCTGATCACTTTAAGTCCATAGGGGCCTTTAATGAATATCAACCAAGTGTCTTTGTTTATAATCTGCAAGCCGTTATTCTACAACAAGAAGGCGTAACACGTTTCCTTGACTCAGGTGATATATTTAGAAAAGAATCATGAGTTTCTCTTTTGCTGTAACAGGCAGACATTGCATTTTTCATTGTGATCAGGAAAGATGGAATGACTGCTGCCCTTCTCTTGCAGCTATCAAGAGTTTTTCACGCATTATCTCAATAGTTGAATAGTCCGGCAATTTGAGATAGTTCACACAAGTCATTACTGAAGGTAAGAAATCATCTGGATTCTCTGTAGACTCAAATGTCTTGCGTACAATTGTCAATGGAGGATTCAAACTTCGAAAGCCTGTTAATGAGAAAAGGCATTCAGAATCAGGTTGTTCCTCATGAAAACCCACAGTTAATACTGTAGACATCCAACAGTGACAGAATCGTGCATCTCATAACTTTTAAACATGCAGATTAAGAAGTCAGTTTAGAATATGGCTTTATAAGGCCATGTAGCAAGGTAACAATTACTTAAAATCCTGTCTGTAGATCAGTTTTCCAAGATGAGTTAGAAAAAAAAGAAATAAGCTAGACACCTACTTGTAATTCTGTGCTCTGCATGTGTCAAAAGAATTATGGGTGGAATAGGTTTTTTTAAGAGTTTATTGGTTTCATGCACATTTTCTAAGATTCTCGGAAATTATCTATGACTGTGGTACCTAATTTTTTTTACTCCAGCTAAGGTTATTACACTCCTAACCCTCAATCCTGTCTGCATCACCTCTCCCCCAAAAAACTCTGAATTTTATTATTATTTTTTTAATTATCAACTCTTTCCCTCAACCCCAAAGAACAGAAGTAATGGAACAGATGCCTAAATTCTGGGTTTACTTGCAAAGCATTCAGCTAAGAATACGGGAAAATGTCTGTTCTACAATGGTCCCTAGCAAAAATAGCTAATTCCTCAGTTTTCGTCACTGCATCTCATCTAAAACCTGAAATTCAAAAAGGGAAGAAATTAAAGTTTATCACTATGCTAGTATTGTCTCCTTTCTAGAAAGGAGATGATTGTTTCCAGGTAGCAATGTATCATTCAGTTGTTGTCATAACTTAATGCACCTCTAGTCAAGGAATACAGTATTACAGGTTTTCAGGGTGTTTTTTCTTTTTTTTTTTTAAGTTTTGAACTATTTTTTGCCCTCCAATAGGTTATCTGGTAACATAAATTAAACCTGAAGAGAGTCAACTGAATGAAGTGTCATGAGATTAACACAAAGCTTATGAGAATTCTACCTGAAGACTACCCCACCACTTCTGAAACTAGTAATGTCAAACAACCTCTAAAATACAAAGTATTTTTTTCCCTATACTGAAATAATCCACTTATTCTGAAATGCAGAAATAACGCTGACTTCACATATAGCAATATGCAATGAACAAAACCTACCTCCTACAGGCAGTCTGGGGCTACCCGTCACAAACTGAAGAAACAGTCTTTGCTGCTCACTATCAAAGCTACTGAGAATTTCAAAGAGATACTTCACTGCTCGACTAAGGGGGGAAAAAAAAGCAAGCTATTATTATTTTGTTAAAATAATTGCATCAGATTCACATTCAGTGCAGTATGAATATTTTCAAATAAATTTCATACACTGTTATTCAAGCTAAAGGTATTACATTCCAGATTAAATACCTGGTTTTTAGTGCTAGTATTTATTTCTTAAACAAGACCACCACCATATTACCTGTCATGTGTATAACCGTGATCTGGCCTGCAACATTCCATTAAAGTCTTTGCATCCCAAGTGTCTGTTTTACTGCCGCACAACAGCTGCTCCAACTACAAAGTTAAAAAACAAGGAAGTAAGTTTTCCCCTTTATAACCTGAGGCAGAACAAGTACCGTCCATTCTGACTACTGTTACAGCATTCTACTTTCTGGAATGGTTTGCTGCAAAACAGCCTCAGTCACCCCAAGTAATCCTCCCAAATTCTTTGATTGCAATTGCTTCATCCCAGTGACAGCCTCATTTGCTGAATTTGCCTTTGCACACAATTCACCATCACATGAGATGCTGAACACTCTTAGAACAGAGACAGTCCTAACAAGCGATTTACACTGGAGAACCAGAAGTACCTTAACTTCTTGGAAATCTCAGAATTTTAAAAGAAATCTAGGGAAACGGGAAGAATAAAGTGTTTACACTTGCTTTTTAGAACTCTGAGCTCTTCTTTTAAAGGGAAAAAAAATAATCAATCATTAGACAAAGATGGATCTGTCAAATAGCAATTTTGTACTTAAATTATTTTGCCTGTTACTTCTATGCGTTCAGGCAAGCAGAGATGACAGGCTATAGCCAAAACATTAAACACTTCTATGGGCATCCTTCTATGATACAGAGGAAGCTGCAAAGCCCCCATCTCAATAAAACTGTAGTTTTGACACACCTAGCTGTTCTGTTCATGAACAAAAGAATTTTACCAACTCTTTATAATAGTTTAGGAATGGTTTGTAAAAAGGTTCAAATGGCTGGATAGCTATCAGCAATGGAACATGAGATCACGCACGTGTATTCTACCAAGGAAAAGGTATAGGGTATCTCTCACTACCGATTATTATATTACCCCGATGGTTTAATTTTGATCAACTGTATTAATAGATTAGCAATAGACTAGTGTCCATATTTTAAAGTTCCCAAGCAGAAGTAAGGAAGCATCAAACCATGCCAGACAACAACATGACAGAAGAACAGCATCACCTATACCATAAAACAAAGAAGTTTGGGTAAAACACCAGAGAAACTAGAATAATCGGCCATTTTTACTAGCCTTAAATTCATTGCAGAAAAACAGGTGGTGATACTTTTTGAAAGTAGCACCAAAGAGAGGCATGAAGAAGAATCACTGTGAGCAGTTACAGATCTCAGCTTTAAGAGACTTTTACATCGCAAAGCATCAAGAACAAGGGAGTAACACAATAGCTTGGCTAACATTCTATTTCAGAGCATGCTTAATATTTCTTCATGAAGTTAAAGGTTTAAGTTTATGAAGGTAAACAAACCCTTTCAAAGTACAGTCTTCAAATAAACTTTCCTAAAGGTAGAGTAATAAAACATTCTCTCCTCTAGTCCAGACAACCGTAATTGTGTCTCAATTCAGCCCACTTAAATATGTAAGAATTTTACAAGGAAATTGATATGGTGGGTGGTGAGAACAAGACCAACTATCCTTATTCTTTACCCCTCCATCTGAATTTCCTCTTACTGTCTAAAGCTTCGTTAAAGAGCTGATTTATTTTTTTTTTTTTTTTTTAATAGACTGTCCAGGTAGCATCCATGTCTGTGTCTATAGCTACTAAGAGGTACTGCAATACAAGGGACTAAAGTATCCATACCATTAGAGAGCCTGCATATAGAGATTTAAGGACTTCCCAGAAAAGCTGGATACACTGAATTTTAAAGAAAATGGAGCTGTTCATGATAAAAGCATCAAATAAATGACCACCAAACACAGAAAACTAAGCATGCAATTTAAAGGACATCAAGTTTTACTAACGTGCATCAGACATGTAATGTAATCAGACCGTGTCACAAATGCACTGCACCCAGTTCAGACTATCCATACATATAGATACAAGGTTATAAAAGAATCAGCAAAAACACATTTACCAACCTCCTCAGGATAGAAGTACTGAAGATGACTGAGGGGGAAGACTGATTCAAATCCATCTCTGAATGAGTCAAACTGTCTGGCAACACCTTCATTTAGTGCCCAGAATATAACCAACTGCAGGGAAGGAGAAAAAAGAAAGAAAAAGTCATTTAACAAAGGAAGCATGGAATGATCACTACTGTACAAAAGCCTACAGCTGCAGAAAAAAAACTTTACAGAAGCCTAGCCTTATGCTCACTGTAGTTGTGGCAGTGTTTGAACTTTGATTCATGGAGCTGCTCCACAGCCTTGCCTCATTCTGCCTTAATTCATAAGCTCATACTGCTGCACGTGTGTGAGTGCAGTCCTGCTGCAATGCAACAGACACAGAATTTGTTGGGGTTTTTCTTTACAATTCTGTCATGTAGTCTGCCATTGCAAATTGGCAAAAGTCATTTGGAGTTCAAACAACCCCATATTTAGAACCGCCTAAGCATGCAACTCATGCAGAATTTAAACAATGTATTTGCCTTTATTTTTTATATAATAAGATTAATACGTGCAATTCAGAATAGCTGGTTAAACTGAATCTATTTAACAAAATATTTTAAAACAAATTAAACATTTATTAGGTATTTTTAGAAGCCTAACCTAGGTGTTCTCTCTGTGTATGGATATCCATTTAAAATTCAGCAACTGAAACAGAAATCCTTAGGGCATCATTGGCAGTATTATATTACTTTCCCTCATGGAAATAAATGGGTTCTTTTTCTAATACATTGTTACAAAAAAGTAACTTTCGTGGGTTTTCTATATTTAAGAGCTTATTAAAAGAATACATGGGAAAAAGAGAAATAACTTCATTTCATGTTACTGGGATTTGGTTAGGAATCATAAGGCAAAAGACAGTAGGCTTTTTGTGTCTGGTGGTTTGGTTTGGTTTTGTATCTGCAGTTACTCCCTCAGGACTAAACTCACCTTTCAAAGTGGACAGCACATACTGAAAGAATAATTACTGGGGGAAAGGAAGGGGACATGGCACAAGCAAGACCAAGTTTCTTTTAAATCTCCTGCAGCCAGTATTTCTCTACTAAATTAAAAAATATATTATACATGACATATTGCAGGCCAAGTTCAGATTCTTTTGTCAGTTAGTGCCACTGATGATTACACTTGCCTTGGATATCCCTCAAGTCTAGCAGGAAATGAAGGCTGGTTGTAAAAGATATGTTGTCAACACACAGCTACTAGCTTTTAGATGTGTTAAAAGCTCTGACCTGGAATGCAGAGAAAAGCTTAAAGACATCTATGGATGCATCTGAAAATGATTAAAAACCTCATCGATACTGCTAGACTCCTGAATTAAAATATTTAACCCTGTCCCAATAATTGAAGAGCTACTCGTTCCAGAAAGCTCTCAGATATGAAAGCCTATTAGGATCTCTTGATAAGCTTTCCTACAAAGGAGTTAGGCATTGAATTTAAGGTAAGATACATACCCCTACCTTCACACATCAGGTTGTAATACTGAAGGGGAAGCTAGTAAACACCAGCAGCACAGAAGGCTGTTCGATAATGCAGAATACTCTACGGCTATCCTAGCAGCAGCATTGCTTACTTAGAATTGTGATTACTTTTTACGACCAGGAGTGTGTGGCAAAATTAAGCTGCACTGTATTCCTGTGGATTCAAAGAGATCAAATTGCTAGGCAAAACCTGGAATTTTTTGTCACAGATTTAGAACAAGCAAGTTGGCCTCCTTCTTCACAGTACAGGGGAGAAGGGGGCAGGGAGAAAGAATGAAGTCTTTCACTATACTGGTAACTGAAATAGTTCTACTTTCTGATAAAGATAGCTCCTGTGGGAACCATCCGTGGTGGGGGCGGGGGTGGGGTGGGGTGTGTGGAATGACTGCAGTAGAGGCATGAAGGATATTCTAGCTTTATAAACTATTCTTAATGGTAATCCACACACAACATTTTAATGAAAATGACATTTTCATAAGCAGAGCAGCTGACCCACAGGGAACTGTACAGGCTAGCTGATAAATATACTGTTTCTAAAGTGCAATTCATCATACTTGTGATACAGAGGACACTCATTTTCTTTCTGAAATCTCTTCTATCTCCTTGACATCAAGTCTGTAATGCTAATCACTGACATATAGTTTAAAGTCTCCTCTATAAGGCAGGAACATAAAGACAAGGATAGAAAAATTGCATCATTGTCCTTTCAAGAAAATAGTCCCAAAAGTTGTTTAGAAAAAAGCAGAGAGCAAGCTTTCTGTAGTGATCTGCTTTTCCCTTACAATGCCAGAGGCCTGCAATAGGACAACTAGAGGACATTTGAGATGCCCATAAGCCTTTCTCAGTGTATCAGATACCTGATACATGTTACCCACAAGAAAAAAAACTGACTGCAAACTGTATGAAAATCAGACTTGAAAGCAACCTTGCTCAGCTTCCCTCAGTAAACAGGCTGCAAATACTATTTCTGACAAACTATGGTTGTTGGCATAGCCCTCCTGTAAGTCTGCAAACATCTTCATATCCAAATATCTTTACTAGCAGAATTTGTTTTCAACAAATAAAGATATGAGAACTAAATATGTGCATAACAACTTGATTCTGGAAGATGAACAGCAACTGCTCAACATTCAGTTGTGAGGATTACAGAGTAACTTGCAAAATTCTCAGTTGAAATCCAGGAGCTTATATGCCCCTTACTGAATCATTCCTACCAAAACGTCAGATATATTTCTCATCAGTGTTTGAAAATCTTAACGGTCCTCAGAGTGACATTGGCAGCAACTAGCCTGTCAGAAAATTTGTTATTTAGGAACTGGAATAATGACTTCTTCCATGATGCAATCAATCATTCTTACCTCCGTCCTACTCATGAGTTTATGGGATAATATCACATTCTTCCTGCCTTTCCTCACCTCTTCCAGGCTGTTTTTAACCGATTCCCCTTAACACTTTCTTACGCAGAAACAGTTTCCTATCTTTGCTCAATAGTATCAACCTTTCGTTTTGCTAGGCTTTATGTCCCTTCTGACACAGGAACAAATCCATATGCGGTTGTGCTTTCAACTTACAGCACTTGTGTTTTTTTCTGTTCCTTACCTATTTGGTAATGGTTGAGGGGGGTTGGTTGTGTGTCTTTTTGTGTGATTGGTTGTTTTTTGTTTTTGAGAAACACTACTGTTCTAATTTTAACTCACAACTGAGCTGATGTTTTCTGAAGTCTGACTGAAAAAAATTTCACTATTATTACAACAGTTCAAAGGCCACTGAAGTGTGGGTAGCAGGTGCTAAATCAGTATTGCAAACAAATTAATTATCATACCTCAATGTGGAAACTTGTTATAAGATTCTAAAAGTCCACAGCTCAAATTACTGCGCTTACTACAACACTTTTTATCAAAAAAAACCCCATAGTTCTGATGACTATTATCTATAAACCAGACTTCTTTGTACTACAAAATTTTCAAGTGAGGTGTGCTGACTGGGATTCAAACAGTCTTTCTGTAGTAATAAACTAGTGCAGAAGAGAAGCAATCAGTAGGAAAATTACTGCTGTGCCCAGTTCAGTAGAATAAACTGAAATACAGATGGAAACAAGCTCCTTGGGAGCTAGAATAGAGAAAGTTTTAGTCCTTGCTTTTACATACTCTGAGATACTCCTCTAAATTGTGGATGGTGACTGGTGTATCTTTTCCCCCTTTTTTCAGTTCTATATTAGGAAACCCAGGAAGTGTGAAGTCCAGCCCTAGGTCTTCCACTGAGCAGCCATTCATAGTCAACGCCTCCAATGCATACTGTAGACTTTCTTTGGTCTAAAAAAATTGTAAGTAAAAACCAGTGAAAACAATTCATTCAAAATAACTTATCCCAAAGTCATGACTTCTAAAACAGTTTTGACTAAGTAAACATTTCTATAATAATAGTACTATTAATACTGTTACAGTACTCCTTGCTTTCCTTCTGTATTTTTCATACATAACAGTAAACCAGGCAAATCAAATAAACTATCTTAATGATAAACTTGAAAGATCATAACACTACTCTTTTTTTCTAGCCATTTCAGAATTACTTTAACTTGCATAATATTTGTTTAGGAAAATACTACTGCAAGAGAAGGATGTGTGTAATATGCTAAGGCTCTTAGGCTATGTTTTTTCCTTAGAATAGTTAATGGCATACATATTTGGCATGCATACTGACATTTTTCAGCTTTCATCCACCAGGTTTCAGGTTTTTCAAACTCTTGTTGGGAAATTAAAAGCGGTGATCAAGGAGAGAGAGTGAGACAGTGAGGTGAAGAGGAACAAAGGCCCACAAGCTTGCAATAATTTCACTAGTAACAAAGCAGATGTATTAAGAGTATAAATTAGGTTATTACCACCTACCATCTATTAACATTGGATGCTAGAAAGAGCATGCATGCCAGAGACCTTTTACCACTACTCTGCCAAAGTGAATTCAGCTAAGAGTGGATAACCTTGAAAAATTAAGACTCTTCTGTATCTATACAAGAACCTGTATGCTCACATATGAAGCCAGTTTTCACCAGTTCTGCATACAGCTCTTCAATGTCAGAGGAAAAAACGCACAAAAGGCGCTTCTAAGAAAACCTGAACATTTGACTAAACCAACTAATAAAACAAGCCAAGCTTTCTGAATGTTCAAAAATCAAGGATAGATTTTTTTTCTCTGATATTAAAGTTGGTTAGATTTTTCAAAGTGAACCAAAACCAGAAGTTACCTTAGGCAAACACTTGGCAGTTTTAGCCGTTTCTAGCCTGTATTTAATCCCACAGAAGAATCCCATAATAAATTTCTAATGCTAAGAGTCTACATCACAAAGACCATGTTATAATTACTTGCCACTGATTTTAAAACTACTCCTTTTATTAGAATGAAGTAATTATCACTATTAGCATCAGTATTAAGTAGTATCATACACTCTCAAATTATGGCTACTTCATAAAATCCAAACGTGTATGAAGATGCACTCTTCCATTCTTAGGGTTACTTTCCCACCTGTGTTTTGTCCTGTTCAAGTCTTTTCTTTTGTCTTACAATATCTTCAAGGTGATATATTGATTTGGCTACTACTGGATCAATACTGAACAAATCATGTGATGTCAAGGAAGTTTCCTGTCGTAGCATCCACTTATAAAAAGGAAGTCCAAGAGGAAGGTCCACCTGGAAATCGAAATGTTTAGTATTAAACTGTCTTCCAAAACTGTACCTTTCACTGTTTTATCTCTTAATTAGATCTAGAATATTATTTACTAATTCATAGTTCTGGCACAGACCAAAACACCGTGTCTGAGTGTTTTTACCTGAGAAATTTACAGTCGAGAAAACACAACTGACTGCCTAGTGCATATACATTAGAGCAATCAGCAACTTAGCAGCTGAAATAAGCAGGGCACAATGATCTTGAAAAAAAGATCAGAGAGAGATTGCAACACATGGCAGGCAATAGCTTTTCCCTTCTTCACTACGGTCACAAAAACCACTGTAAAGATCTTTAACATTACTACTACCCTTTTCCCCGCCTCTGAAGTTCAGTTGCATCCATCTCTCCCCTCCCCCCAGTTTGCTAGAATGGAAAATAGTTCCATGCAGCTCTTGATGCTATTTTTTTCCCCCCTCAGAGTCAGAGCCAGAATTTTAATTTAACCCTTCAGAATCACGTTATCAGTTTCATCCTCACCAGTCTAAAATCCATGATTGCCTTGGCCATTAGTTTTCCCAGAAAGCGGAACTTCATTTTAACTTTTGCAATGTGAGCTGGCTTGGCCGTTCTACCAAAAGGAAGCGCAAAAAGGCCTTGAAGGTTATGGATATACTTGGTACCTTCCTGACTTCCTGTTGAGGAAGAAAGAAAAAAGAAAAAAAACCAAGTTTGTTCAATACATGCACTGCTAGTTTCATTCCAGATGCAAGTTTGAAAGCAACTATTAGATAACCATAAACTAAAGCTTCTTACAGAATTAAAAAGAAACCCACAAAGACAATCACACGCTATCACAAGGCGTATATCACTGACCACAAAACTGTGGTGCTCCTTCAAAGCCATTCATGTAATTAAAGTCAACTTAGAACTGATTCAACATTAGATCAATATTGATAGCTTAGGTAGTAAAACATTTACCTTTTGGATTGGCTAAAGTCACTTCTTCTCCTCTCCAAAGGCCTAAGTCTGCTCTCTGTAGTTCCTGAGATACAAGTGCATAGAACTCTAGCGTAGGGCCTAGACCTGTGCCAACCTTCAGGGGGAGGGAGGGTGTGGGGAGAGGAGGGGGAACGAGATAAATAAATGAATAAATAAATAGTCCATTAGGTCAGTCTGAATATCAAAATCTTTACTTAACCTGAGAAATATAGTACTACATTGGGTATAAAGATGACTGCATTGCAAAAAAGCATCTAGAGAACCTAACTATGCCAACATTTACAACACGACTGAGACAGCTTGGAAAGACCACATATCAGAGGGAATAATAGTGGAATAAAAGTATTAGCCACCTAATGATCATATTACAGAGGAAATGCACACAGCTGTTTGTTTAGAGTTAGAAAAAAAAAATTGTGCTCTGCAGAATAAGACCGATTATGAAATTTAGTAGGTCAGAAAGAGTTTTTCCTAGCAACCAGAAATCACAACCAAGTGGATGAGGGATAATTAATAGATAAAATTCATGGCTCCAGCAATGGGAAAGACCAAGAGTCTGACCAAGTCATTCTAGAAAAGTTGTAGCTTTTTTGTATTAATCTTCAGTAAAAAAGGGTTAAATTAGACTGCATTGATATTACTTACTTCATTCTCATACTGGATTTCCAACATGGCTCTTGAACTGCCTAGATCCTGCATCACAGATTCTGCCTGTTTCAACAGCTCATCTCTGTTCACAGTGCGCTACACATTAGAGAAGTTTTAAGTAGTGAAATTATGTCTGTAAGTCGCAGCTCCCAAGGTAGTTACAACAGGAAAAAAATTAGTTATGCAATTTTTCCACCCCATGCTAATAGATCCACAGTTCAACAACTTGTAAGCTTATACTTTGACAAAATAATTCTTGCTTCTATATGAAAGCTGACTAGAATTAAAGTGTTTGATATAAAATGAAAAACCAATGCCTTACATTTGTATAACTAATAGGTACTACTCTTGCCAAGAAACTGGCAGTAGAACTATAACATAGCAGAGAAGTGTTGTCATGTGACATTACATACCTTGACCTAATATGTGGAGAAGAAAAACACAGAAGAAAGATGACAAAATCCAGCAACCTAAAGGAGTAATCTTACACCCTGCCTCTGGGGATTCTCTAGCAAGGAAAGTAGAAGGTTTCGAAAAACAAAAGAAACATCCAACCAAAAAAACCCAAACTACACCAGGAAAAAACCCACAACAGCACTGGGATCCCTACATATTGGAAGCTATATTCTAGTTGAACTAGATTCTCACGTGTTGCTTTTTTTCCCCCAGAGGTATTCAAGACCATATAGCAGATCTACATGATACAGTTAAGATAACATCACTCCAGACTCAATGCAGACACCCAAGACTCCCTCAATTTAAAGCAGTCACAGCTTAGTTTTATCATGTTGTGGCAGGAGGTTTAATAGCCTCCCAGAACACAAGGCAATTTTTTTATTTATTCAGGTAACACTTACAGGTCTGAATCCTATTGCTTGAAATCTTTTGAAATTCTACATAAAGCAGAACAGATGCCTACAAGCTAATATATTGAGAGTATCACTAATGCAACCATTCTTGGAGTATAGCTGCACAAACTATGTAAAGACTTCAACTCAAAATTAAGCAGGATGTGAGAAAGCAGCGTGGCATGCTCTAGCCCCTGGCGCCACCTCCTGGCAGACACTGTGCTTGCTACTCAGCAGCTTTTAAATGAGTCACAACAAACCTCCCCTCACATCAGTATACCATCAAAACCTGAAGTTTTACAAGTAAGTCTTGCTCACAATGATATTCTTAAAGACAATCTAAAAACAAACAGATCACTCATTCTATTTTGAAACAAGATATACTTACTTTTTTCCTGTCCAGTCGTGGTGCCACTCTGCTATCCTGAGAATCTGATTGATTGATTTCTGGATTAGTATCCAGTAGTCTTTGCATGGCTCGATCACGATCAAAAGCAGTTACATAAAACAGCATTTGACGGGTATCAAATGGAAAGAAAAATGGGCTGTAAAGAGTATTGGATTCGTTAGATGGGTTCCAACTAGTATCTATGACTATAGTTCAGTTTACACTTCTGTTGTGTTTTAATATGCCTGAAATTAGCGCTTTATTAAACACTGTGGTGAAAGCAGCCTCCAAAGGAAGCCTTCCAGAACACACTTTTAGTCACAAGGCTTATGAGCAAGGGTCTAGAGATGGAATTTAATATAAGAAGGAACCACAAAAAAATTCAGAAACTTCTAAACTCTTCCAGAAAAACCACTCAAAATACTTTAGTGCCTTGGATAAGCAAAGTTTATATCAGAAGATAAATATTCTTTTACTTGCTCATACTTGTTTTACAATTAGTAGATCTAACTCAGATCATAGATTTTAAGGTGGTGGTACAAGATCCCATACAGGGGGAGATCAGAACCTGCCTACAGCAGCATCAGCATTCTACCTTCCACTATTTTCAAAAAACACTTTAAATATCTATGAAGGCTACCAGAGAAACTTCTTACTATAATTTATCAGTTCTATTCTCAAAGGCATGTGTACATTAGCAGTGTAGTCCTCCACTGACATTTCAGTGAAAAGCCAGTTTTACGGAACAAACACTGCTACACGTGTTTGTATTAAGAATACACATTCATACTCATCATTTGTTATCGGGAACATCTACGCAGAAATTTAGAGATCTTCTTTTAAAAATTGAAAACCAAACAGTTTCTCTGGAGTACACACTTCCAGTCAATTGTCACCAATATTGCTTCAGTCAACATGCTTGAAAAACCCAAGAATGTCAACTCTGATTTCTCATCTTCCAAGTGCAAGAATTTTACAGTTTATACTCTGTATCAAGATACTACAAAGTACTATGAATATAGCTTTATAAAAATTATAATATTTTATCAGTAATGATAAAAAATATTTTCCTTTGTACCACATTGAACATGCTAAGATAAATGTAGTGGTATGACAAAAATGCCATTAAGCAGTTTAACAGGAGAAAAAATATGACCTGAATAATCAAGTACTACCATTTCAATGAGAAAACTTCAAATTGTTCAGAAACTTCTGTGATAACTGGTCCAAACTTTGCAGCTAGTCTCCATGTTTGGTTCAAACTGTGCAATATAGGTGTAAACATTCATCCGAACGTATGTGACTACGTAAGTCCAGAAGATTTCTGACTGAAATTTTACTCTCCCCCAGCACTTTCAAAAGCCATGCAATGTATGATGCACCTGGGCTGCCCAGCCCAAGGCCTACTGAACTCAAATTAGAAATACTATGCAGTAAGTCATTCATACCATGTTTTTCCAAGTTCTGTCAGCCAAGTTGGTATGTTTCCTGTCATAATTACCAAAGGATCCTGAAGCTGCCTGTTTGCTTTTGCTGTCAGTTTACTGTTGATAAACTCTGAGGTTGGAATTATCTCCTTGCAGATTGCATTCTGTGTTAAATGAAAACAATGTACTTTATTAGTTAAAGAAATGCTGGAACAAATACCAAGCCTTTGTTAAGAGGTTTTTTTATGCTTCCAATTTACTTATCACAAGAGAAAAAAAAACTTTCATTGTCACTTTGATCATAGAGAGTCTAAGCCATGAAAGACCAAGTAGATTCCTACTATTTATTTTCTTTTCAGGAATAATGTTGCTCTTTGAACTTCAGGAAGGAAAAAGCACAGAAAACGTTTAACACACTTGGGAGAAAACATGATTGACTATAAGAATTTATAGCCTTCATCTTACCAGAAGTTAGAGTAACAGATGGGGGAGATGATAGTATTTGCATTATTCTGTCTTGGTGAGGGGTGGCCAACTGGGGAAGGGGGCTATTCTAAGATGTTTCGGAACAGCGTTGTCTGCATCAAGTATGAAAGTGACTTTAAAAGTGCTCTACTCACATCATACAAGTAATACCAGTATCGACTGATAGCATGTAAAACTCTCAAAAGAAGTATAACGTCTAATGAGGGATCTTCAAATGTTATGTTTTCAGGTGGAGTAGATATGAGGTAAACTTCTAGAGGATTTAATACCGAAGGGCATACACCATCTAGCAGAAAAAAAGAACACATTATCAAAACAAATCAATTGGAAATCTTCCCGAGATTTAATTATTAGGAGCCTAAGTAACATTAGTCACTATATTCACTTAACTACAACAGTTCAGTTAGACAATTCAGTAAATACCTGATTTTTAATGTCTTACACATTAATGTATGCTTACTTTTCTTATATGATGCTTGCTTTAAAAGCAACACTATGGTGTCTTCAAACACTTTTCCTCCCGAACCTTTCAGAAATTTCACAGATCTAACATATTAGCAAGGCAACACACTCACCGTGCCACAATTCATCATGCTTTTTAGAATTTCTAGGGGAGGTTTTCGTGGGAGCAGTTTGTGCTCTTCCTCTTTTACCACCAACACAGTCCTTATTACCATCTTCATCCTCCCGCACAGGTTTGTACCTAAAAAGTAATTAAAAATTAGAAACGTGTTTGTGAAATACTAACTTACATGGAAACAGAAGCAGTTATAAAAAGTGTTGGTTCTTTGATTACCAGAATGTTACTTGAATGACAGTTAAAAGCAGAAAGACAAGAACAATGCATTTGGATATGATCCAGCCTTTGAAGCTAGGCCCTCGGAAGCAAAGTATGTCATGGAGGAGAAAAAATGGGGACCCTCCGGCTCCATGAACTAGAAGAAGAGAAGCAGAAGGTATAGACAAAAAAAAAAAAAAAAAAAAAAAAATTAAAAAAAAAATCAAAGTTGATTTGTTTGGTTTGGTTTTTGTGGGCTTTTTTGTTTGGTTGGTTTTGTTTGTTGGGGGTTTTTTTGCTTTTCAATAACACATTGAAATATTTTAGAAAGAAAAAAACTCTGCTGAATGTTAAAATGTTTGGCACAGTCATAGGTCAATACTGCTCCTTGCAAAGTATGGCCAGAGAATATATGTACCTGCACAGCAATCAACTACGAAAACCAGTGTGAAGCTGACCATTATTTGTAGATTGCAGACACATTCTCTATTGTTTGTGGTTAGTTACCTAACACCAAGCATGATTTCCCGCTATCTAGCAGGTGTCATTTAAGATTCCACACTTCTTGTTCATCAGCTTTGCTCGTGAGCTAGAAAGAACATCAGTACCTAACACAAAAATCTTAGTTAAGAATTAATTATCTCAAGCACATCAGAAAATTTAAAGCTTCACGGTTTTTTGGGGGGACAACACACGACAATGACCCACACCTATAATCCAATTTTCTTTATGTATATACATCTAGGAAGCTGGAGAAGTTATCCCAAACTTCTCCAGCCAACTTACCAAATGGTATGCGTTTTTGTCCAAATCCCAGCTCTTCCTAATGGGTTGCTTTCATCATCTGTAGACTCCCTCTCCTCCTCAGCTTGCAAACTGTACTGCCTAACTGCCTGATACACAGTCATATTGTATGGCAGCAAGTGATCACCAATGTAAAATTGCAGTCTATGTCTCACATTCCCTGAATTTAAGAATTGAGCAGCCTGAACAAAACAAACACACACACACACATTAGGAAACTTGTTGCTAGCTTTTCTTTAAGCCTCTCCCCACACTGTTCCCTCCCCATATCCCCAGAGCAAAAGCTTACCAAAGATTCATCTATTTCTTCATCTGACCCATCATCGTCACTATCCTCATCATCTTCTCTAACTCTTCCATAGCCTGAGGCAAGAGAGGAAAAAGACATCCTCATTTGTCTTTACATGAAATGTAGCAATGCTTTTGTACTCTGACTTTTATAAATTCCACTGTTGAAAACAGTTCCAAAATGTATCAGTTAAATACATGTAATGTTCAGGCACGTAGAACAAAATTTCAGTATCACCATCTGGCATCAAAAATGCCAAGTTACAGCCAATCTAACAGTCAACTAGATTATACTTCTGTTAGTATTTAGATTGAACTGTTTACAACAGGAAAAAGTTTGTCCCAGAAATGGAAAGATTGTCTGCAGCCTTAGCCTCCTCCCCTGTGAGCAAGACACATGTATAGGTACCTCCCATTTGCCTTCAGTGTAATTCTCACAGGTTTTTACTGACTCTACAGTACTGACAGTAGTGACTATCCCAAGCAGCAAAACACATGTGACTGTACAACATAGATACATACCTCTGACTACAAGGTATCTTTCAATGGCTTGCACCAAAGCCAGAGGATCAATCTTCACAGGTCCACCTTTCCACTGTTTCACATTAGCACAGTCTGGATGTCTTTGCAGTTGGCATTTTAACTGATGTGTATTGAAGAATTTTAAAGCTTGGGATCCTCTGTTAAGAGAAAAACTCAAAATAATTTGTGAAAAAAGTTGCTACACAAAGAATCTAATAACCGTAATTGCATTTACAAAAATGCATTAGAATAGACTTATACATACATTTACAAATTCACTTGTCCAAAGTATTATTTCTTAGTCTATTTCTCTAAAAATAAACTATTAAGGCTTGGATGAACAGATTAAACATTTTATTCTACTAGAACACCAGAATCCAACTTAGACAAAATCTGGTTTCCAATGGAAGCTATATGGATTAACTGGTCCGATTACAATATGGCCTGTACCAACCATCTTTGAGATCTGAAGCTGTTCAGTGGTCAGCTAATGCCACATGAGATTTGGAGCTGTGTTTACGTGCAGTGCAATAAGGATCAGAGTAAGAACTGGAAAATGCAAGTATCCATTCATATGTTTAATAAGGACCTAAAGAGACAACCTGAAAGCTCCTTTGTTTCTTCTTGTAAAGTATAGTTTATATACATATTCCATCTCATCCAAACTATCAATACTCAAGCTGGCTGTTCTTATACACAAACGTGTTATCTTGGGCTGCTGTTTCCAGGTGCTAGCGAAAGACTACCAAATCTTAATGCCTAAAAATCCTCATTGACATAATCCACAGTAAGACTAGCAGTCAAACAATGCTACAGTAGTCTGACTTCCCATGTTTAACTTTATCAAAAATAGCAGAATTTTTCTTCTATGATTAACAGCTTTATAACTTTTGCAGTTATCCCACTTTTTACAGAAATAGTGCATGTTCAGAAGCATTGTAAGATTACAGAGCACATATTTGCAAAAGCCAGTAACAAGAGAATTAATTCATTCAAGTATTACATATCTACGTATTGCATTCATTCCCATGAATTCTACCAGTTTCACAAAAAAAACAAGTACTGAATTTTAATGTAAATTAAATTAATGCTATAGTCTGAGGCTCTAATACATCTACTGTAATGGATTTTGTCACAATTAGGGACAAAAAAAATCCATGCTATCTTAGTACCTGATAGACAGAAGACTTGGCATTTCAAACTTTAAATAGTTTTCAAAAATTAATTTTCAGTGCTCCTCCCCTCCTAATTTCCACATAGTCACAAGAATATGTCTGTAATCAAACTGAGCTTTTAGCCAGCACCACACAATACTTTCAGAACTTATATGTAACTTATACTAAAATAGACTTACTAAATGCTATACACTGAATGAAAAATAGTGTTGACTTATTAAAGTACAGACAAGAAATTGTAGAAATAGGTCTTGAGTCACTCAAATTTGTTACTCAAAACGCAAATAACAAGTTGGATTCCAAATTTCATCTACCTTAGGATGCAGGGCAGGCCTACAGTTATTTTAAACTATGTTGATAGCCAACAGTCATCACTTAATCCATCATTATCCTAGAGACCAGAACATATCTGAATAACAGAGTTTAGTGCTGTAATACAGACTCTCGGCAGTTTAGTTACTTCACTAGAAAGATATCAGTGTCTCAGTAATAAATACATAATTTCTTTCCACTGTTACATAGGGACAAGAAAGACATTAGAATTTTCAAAGTTTAAATTCAGAAATAGCATTTAAGATTACACATCCACCTCCAATATAAGTGAGAGAAGTTTCAAGATGGTAAGCAAACATTTGGTTAAATATTCAATCTTCCACTGAATAAAAAAAGCCAACCATGTAATTGCTTTTGTCTTTAACAGAGTCAGAAGTTTCCATTACCTCTTGGAACTTCCAGCATTGAAACAAGTTTTGGAAAACAAAAGCTTCCAACAAAACTGTTACCTGAGCATTAATCCTTACCTGCTCCCTGTTCCATTTCCACTCGGGAAGTCATGCACTTTAACAGGAAATTGTTCCATCTGACTGAGGCAATTGTTCATTTTATGGACCAATGCCAACAAAGGTGCATTTTCTAATGGCTCTAATCTTCCAAGGGGTTCTTCTCCAGGAAGCTGAAACATATTCCAGTCTTTTAGTTATGTGTTTGAATCAATTTATCTTAAACAATTTATACCGCAAGTTGTTAAAAAAAAAAAAAAAAAAAAAGGAAATTAAAGTAGCATCAGTATCAAGATGACTAGACGGCATATAACAAGTTTATGAAAGACCTGTTTCAAAGAACGCACTTTTCTCTCCTGGTTTCACATGAATAGCATTACAGATTTTAAACATTCACCCTTAACCATGAACTACAGCTTCCATGAAGCTTATTGCTATCTACCTTCCTCTCTTCCACTTTAAATTTCTTCCTTTAAACGCAGGACAATCTAGTTTCTTGCAGTATTTAGGACTAAAGAGAGCAAGGAGCAAGTGATAAGCTTACTATCCAAACTCTTTCCATATCAACTTTGTAAAAGTCACGAACAACTTAAGTTTTTCAAGACCGACAATTGGCCATTTTGAATTTTTTTTCCACTGTTCTGTGGAATTTTCTGTAATTACAGGGTATTCTAAAATGTTTGACCTGTAAAGACATAGAACCGTGTGAAAGTTAGTGTTATACAGCTTAGGCATAAACAAAACATTCCTTTTGTACTCCATCTTTAAGCCAAGGTCATATCTGATTATCTGAGATGTTCAGCAAAGTACAATTTGAGAGAAAGACAGATAAGAATGACAAAACAACAAAAAAAGAAAACTTACTGGAGAAGAAAAAAATACATGAAGAAATCTTTTCAATCTGATATCCCTGCTTACAGCATCTTTCTCACTTTTAGATGTCAAATAAAGCAGCAGTTGTTTAACAAACCCACTATGCTGGATTTCAAATGAGGAGACGTCAGATTCCGAGACAATGCTACGGATTTCTACAAGGCACTCTGTTCCACCATCCACCTGAAAAATGCGAAGGTAGTATTTTACCACCCAGGTATTAAGGGCTTAAGAAATACTATTTTTCCTCCTACTGTGTGGAACAGCTCTGAACAGAGGGGACAAGAGTCTGGAGCGTACAGTAACTCAATACAAGCAATGACAGGGCAAATAATGTGAGGATAAGCAATTTCTCTATTCAAGAGGAGACATGACAGGCAACATCTATATTTTCCCCATTTTAAGAGCAATGCAAGATCCCATTTCTACCTCATGCAATGTAAAGATGAGCTCCAAACAAAAGTTTTTAATAAAATAAAAAAAACAAAAACAAAAACAAAACAATCACACCACAATTCAGCTTGGCATACACTTTACATGTCATCTGTGTGGGAGAGAGGAGGAGGGAAAGTTTCATATTTTAATGATTGCTTAGATCAAAGCACAGAACATAACTTGGCTGTTTAGCTACTTCAGAAGTTACGAGTTTAGACTACCTATCAAGGATCACAACTGAGAAGGAAGACTCAAGTTCTTGAGATACTAGTAGGTATGGCCCAATCTGCATTTCTTCTACATTTTCAACAAAATGCTGCTTCCCTCTTGTCCTCCCTCCACCCTCCCAAGTTTTATCACAAACTGTTCTCTTCTTGAGGTATAAAGTCAGCCCCTAACACTTCACCGTAGAATTTTTAAATTTGAAATAACATGCTAAGTGACCATCGCTAGGAATCAAGAATACCATTGCTAAAACTAGTCATTCATCATAAGCAATGAGTGTCAGAACTTATATGCTATTTCTAAAAAATAAGTCCTAAGCAAACCATTCCAAGTTAAGAAACATTGTATCATCATTTAAGGTAACAAGAACTATGCTTAAAATACTGGCCATGCTGTCTAAAACAGTCAGCTTTCCTCTAGCTTCCTCCTAAATACTTCTACTGCTTCCATTCCCACACCCACTCCAAGGAAGTCTGCCATTTCTAACCTGGAGGTTGAGTTGTTCAGTTGCAGTGCAAAGTCTCTGTAATACGTTTAGTGCAGGATTGCTTCCATCCATGTTTTCAGAACTAAAATAACGTTCTACAAATTTATGGGCTTGCTCCTTAATCCAGCCCTTAATTTTTTCTCTGTAAAGAAGCACACAATAGGCATTCAGCCACACTTAGCAAGCACATACTCCAATATTACAAGTAAACACAGCCAGAGTATCATTTTCCCCATGTTTAACAGCAGTCACAGACAAAAACCCTTCCCCTCTTACTCCAACACAGTAAAGGTCTTAGTCTCCACAGATCACTTCTTGCACCATTTTTCCAAATTCTCATCTTTTTCCCCAGTATGCTACTTTTAAACTATTAAGAGGTTATTTTCTCTACCTTAATTTCTTGATTCTTCTCCCCGAGTTATGTTAATAGTGGTTAAACTCAAACTTCTTTGATAGCAGTTACTTAATCACCTGATGGCTTACGATAAGAAAGTAGCCACCCTCAAAGTCAACACCATATTACAAGTATTTTCATTTTTTGTGTGTGTACCTGTTATTGGAAATGGTATCCTTGGAAGCAGCCCTTGCAAGACCACTGACTCCTGCTGTTCGTGCTGGTTCAATATTATTACTGTTGGACTGTGCGCTTAATCTTCCCCATGTTTTAGGATTTAAACTTGCCAAGAAAGAAGATTTAGGAGATTGAGTAGTTGTAGGGCTTTTAGCTACAGGAAGCAAAGACAAAATAATGAGAATCAACAAGGTTATTACAGCTAGCACTCTGACAGCTTACAAGCTTACTTTTACATTTAAAAGGTGATAGAGTATCACATTTTAGTAATTATTCACCTTGATTGTCTACTTTGTCATCATCTCTCGGAGGAGAGTATTTTGGTCTCCTTGGCCCTCGTTTTGGCAGTCTTTTCCTCTTTAGAACATCGCTCAGTCGTCTGTCCAAATTTAAAAATAAAATAACATGTTTCCATCCACTATATTAATACGCCTACCCATCCCTCAGTTCAAGATACATCTGCTAGCTACGTGCACAAGATTAGAAAAAGGTTCCATCCCACAACAAGGAGGGCACAAGGGAAGAATGAGCTCTGGGAGAAGCAGCGTCTACTCTGTTTTAATTGAAAGGACAAACTGACTATGCCATCCAGGAAGAAGTTTTGCTTGCTGTCACCTTTCTACTATGGGCAGCCAAATACAGCCAGAAGTGCCATTAAATAACAGTTTCTCATAATATTCATGGTTTTATTTGTGTAACCATCTGGTTATTCATTTATTTGAATACACTTAAAAGGAAAAAAAGTCCACAATTCCCCACTAAACACCATAAATAATTCTCTAATAAACCACAAAAGACACTGGACATTTGACCTGCCTCCCCTATTAAAGCCCAGAAAACACTTTTTAAACAATTTATGGAGTTTCTACTCATCAAGCCCTACAATTCCTAAGTTCACATATTTCAGTTGTGGTTCAAAGTGAGTTTCCTTATTATGCCAATATATTAAGTTAAACATTTCACCTGTATTTTAAAGGTAAACTGTGTAACACTGAAATAATTCATTCCTACAAGAGATTAATTCCACAAGTGTTCAAAATGGTTGCATTTCAACAAAATAACTTCAGGTTGACTTCTTTTTCCTCCAGTCTCCAGCATAAAGGAACCATGCACCACAGCTATCATTTCTCTGAAAGAATTACTCTGTCCTCAAGAGTTACATGAGACTACATCTGTTGCTCTTGGCATTCTCCAGCATCTTCCCAAGCAGCAGATTGTTTCATTTCATTACATCGTAACCATCAGGTCACTAGTTTTTTTGTTGGGTTTGGGTTTTTTTTAAACATTTCATATAAATGAATCAAAACTACCCATCAATAGCTTCACCACCACTCCATTTTAGTTCCTTAAAGGAAAACACCACGGCAAAAACATAGATGATACTGTAGCAGCCCGTAAGTCAAGACTTGAAGGGGGGCAAGAAGAAAAAAATACCTAACACAAACCAAAAGAAGCAACATCCAAGAGATTGTTTCTTCACAACAAAAAGTGCACTTACCCCTGTGGGCTCAAATCCAAAGAATCCTCCCGGCTGTGTTGTAAGCTAGGAGAGCCCAAATCTGCAGCTGCATTACTAGCAGCAGTGGCTGTTCCAGTACTTATTGTCGTAGTGGTACCCAGCGTTCCTGATCCATTAGTGCATACTTTCGGTGGGCTTGTTAGCAAAGCCTCAGACTCTGCTAAGTTTTTTACCTGGTGCATCACACCTTTGCAAAAGAAGAAATCTTTATTTGGCAGGTTGATTTGGTTTTGGCAGGAAGCAGGGACAAATGTGTTCAAAAAGGTACAAGTCAGCTATTCAAACCTGTGTTTTGACTATGGCAACACTGATTCACCCCACGCATCAAAACTAAGTTTTAAAAGCAGTTTAATCCTTTCTTCAGAAAGTTAACCTACATAGTTAAAAAAAATGACAGCAGCACGAACAGTAGCTAAAGAAACCCAAAAATCCCCAGTGGATTAGAACAAAGTCTTCCCGCCAAAGTCAGTTTTGTCATCAGTTTTGTCCAGTAAGACTACCCGTGTAATTTCAGCAAACCACCTTCAACCTAGATGTAAGTTCACTGACATCTAGTAAGTCTGTACAAACTTGGTTTAGATTAAGAAAAAAAACAAGCTCGTCTCCTCCAGAGTCTTGGTCATCTCCTCCCTAGTCGTATGAGGATAGTTCATATGGATTTGCCTTTATTATTCACGAACAGTATTAACCTTTTAGGGCTTGGGGGGCGTGAAGCAGGGGGTAAAGGATATAGATTCTACACACACATACACATGCTTTTAAAATACCTAATAAAGAGGTGAAAAGAAAAAAAAAGAAGAAAGCAAGATTTACCTTCTCTTCTGAAGTAAACACTAAAAATGTCAGGTAACTTTTGCATTAAAATCTCTGCCATCTGCAGGGCTCCAACTACTATCTTAAGGTCTTGACTTGACAGCATGGAGGCAATATGACTAAAACAAATAATTTATTAGAATTAGGTTAGGTTTGTCTTCTCATTTTTCACTTCTTAAAAGAAAAAAATCAAGCCAGATCATCTTGCATACATAGTGCTGGAGACCGAAAGCAAACAAATTTCATTGTGCTTTTGTAAATGGTATAAATAAAAGGACTGAAAAAGTCCTCTTCCCACCTAAATAACTTTTACCAAGTTTTAACATGTCACATAAATGAAAAGAGAGTGTTTTCTTCCTCTAAAGGACACGGTGTTGTGGACCTTGGTACTGCCTTTAAAAAACTAGTCAATTTATTTTCTAATTGCATCCTTTCATCTAGATCCCCTTAAGTTTATGGTACAATATATAGGAGAGTTTTCATGAACAGAACTACAAATAGAACTTACCAGTTGAATGCCATGAGTGTCTGTTATTGTTCACATTGTATTACCTCAGAAGTCATCTTGCCCTCAGAAAATTTTATAGGCAAGTTTTAGAAATCAGGAGAACAGTAAGCATTAATATTAGACATCACTAGTACACACAGCCACATCCGTAACCTAAGTTTCTACAAGAATGCCTAGAATTGGCGCCTACTGCAAAATCTAAGATGTAAAAATTCCTGAAGAACTGGAAGCCTCAGATTTTGGAAAATAAATAAAAATTTAAAAGTACAATTTCCCCCAAAAAAGACGATGAAAAAATAATCACAAGCTTGAGTTGTAAGCTCAAAATTCGCTTCACTCACAACAGTCAACAAACCCACCTTGAAACAGCATGGTTTTTCAGCACATCCTTCAGAAGTTCAGCATCAGCAAAATAAATTATCCTAAGAATTGCTCTAAGGCACTTGTGTCTAACAGCAGGTCCAGCTGAAGAACTATATACTTCATAAAGAACACCAAACAATGTTTTGATAAAGGATTTTGCCAGTTCTGGGTCCTCTTTCATTAGTTGTGCTCGAGCATCATCCTTCTTCAATTCTGAATGTCCACCTGTGAAAAATTGTGCAACAGATCACTGCATAGTTCTTTACCTCCCTGCTCTGATGATTACTTTCTTTTGTTAAAGCTGAATTAGTTTAGCTCTTGAAGAGAGGTAATTTAAGAACCAGAAGTCAAACTGATGGCAAGAATGTAGGTAAAAATCCTCCTCTTTCAAGGAGTTAAATCTTTTCTTCAGTTTCCTTATATACTTCTGTATAATAGTAAGAAGTCCTGACACAGTCTTCATTAAATAGAAGAGCTGTACAAACAAAACTGTTTCAAAAAGTCCCAATTCAGAAACACCCCCGGCTCCTCCCCAATTCAATGCATTTCCAGTTCCCAGGGAAAGAGTTTACATATGAAGAAGAATACACTTCAACAGTTTTGAGTTTTGTTGTAAAGCTGTCTTCATTCACATCAGTCAGGGTAGTTGGATGTTCCACAGAAGCCATAAGAAATATATTAGCTAAGTAGCAAACCATTGCATAACCTAACGTAAGTTGGCTATAGCTAAAGACACCAAGTGTCTCCTGAACTGTACTTACTAGTGTTTGTATTGGCTAAAGGGTTTGGTTTTCGCTGAATGGCACGTGCTGTTCCAGTATCCTCATTTATTTGCTGCATAGAGTTAAAATCAATAGTATAGACACGCCCAAGTGTAGACAGGCTTATCTCATCCTCACCAACCTGATGAGCTGCCTAAAAGCAAGGAAGAGATTAAGGTGAAGAAATCCCTAAAACACAGGAAGCTATATGAAAGGTGAGGAGAGGGGTAACACAGTAGGAAGAATAGTGACTGACAGAAATACAGTAAGAACAGAGATTAAGCAGTTCACCCATTACTGAACACCAAAACAGTGCGATATCACAGCAGGAGGTTTGAGGAAACTCATGTGTTTCTTACTCAGAAAGAACAAGGCTGATATTTTCAAAGCCAAAAAGAAAGCACTCAATTCCCCATACAACCATGCGTATTTAAAAAACACCACAGAAATGTGTGGAATTATTACCTCTATAATTCGACTATCAATCCTGTTATAGGGATGCCAGAGACCCCTGTCATCTCGCCATTGCCATATTGCACCATCTGTATTTTGCGCATTTCCTTTCTTTAGCATAGTGTCAACAGCAAAGATTCCCTCTTTTGGCAGGCAAGGCATCAGTTCACTGTAAAGAACATTAAAACAGTATTTCACTAGAAGTATACAATAAAGTCCATCTAAGCTGAAAATTGCCTTCATTTTACAGAAGTTACGGATTTTAACATACCAGCCAGACCCACAACCTCCAGCTGCATAACGTACCAGATAAGAGAAGTAAGCTCATAAAGTTCTTGAGGACTTCGCGGAACAAGGTCAATTTGTTCTTGACAACTCCCATTTGAGGCTCCACAAAGGAGGAAGTGAAGTGTTTCTGCAATATCTATAAAAATTATTATTCATTAGATTGCCTTTATCAGAATATGGATTCCATTTTGTATTGGACACTACGTCGTAGAGTCACTGCCCAAAGTGACTGCCCAACAGAAAGTACATAGTAAGACAGAAGACATCTCTTTGAATGTTGTAAGAAACGCGTTTGTCTTCAGGTCTGGGGTTTGTGGGTTTTAGGTTTAAGGGACATCTACAGGGGAAATATCACTCAATATACAGGGCACAGAAGAAAACAGGGTAACATACAGGGCAGTTGAATTGACAAGTCAAAATTTACAAGATGAGAAGAAGAAAATGAGTGAAAACTAAGACAGCTACACAGCAGTTACTTTTCTTAATGTTTTCCCTTAGAAAAAGTATTTAAATCACGTTTCCCCCACCTGGTAAATGCTACAAAAAGAGTTCTTCAACTTGTGTTGGAATGAGAGTAATTTGTGCAGCTAATACAGACTCAAAATTAGGCAAGCACTCCAGTGACAACAGCTAGAGACAGGAAAGGGGAGAGAAAAACCCTCAGGGGAAAAAAACCCAAAACACAACACCTTTCAACAAAAAAATTAACTAAACTTTGTAACCCAGGGGAAGCATAGTAACAAAGAGAAAAATAAGACAACCACAATATTTGTATAATCAAGTGCACAGAGTTCCATATTGACTGTAGGCATTAACTTGAACAAGTCCCCCAGAATATAAAAGAGTAAGAACTCACTTTGCTTCATAAGCTGGACTGCAAGTGTAGGGCAATTGGAGCACATTAAGGAAAACATGCGCACCACCATGATGAACATTCCTGAGCTCAGGATAGGAGGCGTCACTACCAAGAGTTGCTGGATATTTGTTAACAAGTCCTTGGAAGCAACCTGCTGGAGCAAGTTCTTCGGGAGAGAACAGCAAAATTGAAAATGTTAGTCTTTGAAAGGTAAGCCGTAAGGAGAAACTGAGGGAGGGAAGAAGGAAACAAAAATCTACCCCCCACAAGGAACGAAACAAAACACCACACCCTTACCTCCTCATGCTGGAAGTTGTCCACTAACCGTGCAAAACAGAGACAAGTGCTTTCAACAGACTTTTTGTCCTATAATAAAAAAAGTATTTGTTTGAATTAAAATATTTTAACTTGCATTAAATTATCCTGTCATTTTGAGGCACTCACAAAATTTCTCCAAAAAGGCCAGTTGAATCACATTTTACGGAATATTACAAGTCTGAATTTTAAATTAATTTATGCAGTCTAAACTGACCTCCTGATATGGCTGTGCTCCTGCATACTCCCTGAAAAACATTCCACACTTACAATACAAATACCTTTAGGGACATTTAGAGATGAATAAACAGATTTATAATATCCTTTTTGGATTCTACAAGGAGGAAACAAAAGGGAAGAGAGCTACAAAGCCAAAGCAACAGGAGATATAGATAATACACAGGAGTGAAGGTTACTGTTCTACAGACTACAAGAAGCCTGATTTTTTTCATGCAGCGCAGATAAGACAGTAAATCCCAAAACACCAAGACAGTAAAGATTGCCCTAAAAATAGCTCTAGCTAAAAGCTCATTGAAACACTCAAAGAAAGTTCAACTGAACATAATAAAACACTTTTACTGTAAGGGCAGTTGAACACTGTAAGAGATTGCCTGAAGAGCTTAAGTCTCCATCCTTAGAGATATTCTGGGGGCACAGAAGGGCACATGGCAGGAATCAGCTGGACATGATCCTGGGCAACCTACTCTAGTAGACCTTGCTTAAGCAAGGTGTTAGGACTAGACAATTGAGGTCCCTTCCAACCTCAACCGTTCTAATTAAGAGCTAACTCAAGTTCTGCGGTTTTCTGCCAGAAAAATTCCACTTCAAGATTTCTTGAAATCTTACTTTTGTGGGCCGTAGCTTCTCTTCAGAGAGCAGGAGTCAGTACTTGTCCCTACTACTACTGAGAATGGTGCTTCCTATTTCCAAATCACCATCTAAAGCTGACATTTGGCTTCTGTGAAGCTGCCTCAAAGATTCTAGTCTCTCAGCAAGAAGATGTTGGTGAAATGAAGAATAGCACAAGAATACAGAAAAACATTACCTTGAACTTTCCATTTAGTTGCATTTGTTAAGGAACAAAATAATGTCACCAGGTCAAAATGAAAACTTTCCATTTTATAATAGCTTCTTACCTGATGGGTTAACCTTTGTGTAAGCAGTGGCAAAGAGTCTGCCACAAAGTGAAACTCATCAGGTGTTATACTCTGGCAGCAGTTGGCAGCAATAGCTAGTGCATTCCTCTGTGCATTTATACTGAAGAATTCCAGATACAGTAAACAGTCTGCCAACCCACCCTATAATAAAATGAACAAACATTTTCACTCTCAGTACTGCTAAGATCATAGAAACTTGTTTTCTTATTTCACCTTCACAGAAGAGCACCAAGGTGTAGAACTGGTAGAGGTAAAACCGCTTTCTTTTTTTACTTACTGCCTGCAGAATGGCTTTACTATGCCTGCGTGATAACATCTCCAGGGCTGTAAGCGCTTGCTCTGCCACATCAATGCACTGAATCACTTGCAGCTACAAGAAGACAAGAAAGCTCGTAGATCAATTTCTAAACCAGTTTGTAAAAATAATAATCTTCATTAACACTTGGACAGTTAACCTGTACTGAGATACATATGCTAATGCAGCTACACTGCTAGCTGTAATCAAGCTAGCCAATTTAAGGCTAGATCAGCTTATAGCTACTCCAAGAGTTACCAGTTTGTATAATTACACAGTATCCTTGCAACACCAATCAGACAAAAAGTTCCCAGTGAATCAGATAGTGCTTTTCAATAAGGGTCTAAACAAAGAGTGAACCTGGTTTTAAAAGCTTATCATGCCTTATGTATTACCTTGTAAGCTATGAAAACAAGCCATTATCTTAATGGTATATCTTAAAATTAAAACAAAAGATAAAATCCCCTCAAATTAGTTTAACACTGTTTTGATTTCATTTTACCTTTTCCAAGAAGACAGGAATTGCATCTACCACTACAGCAGATGATCTGGGAAGTGCTTCCATCATATACGTTAAGGCCCGACACGCGTGGTTCATCTATTAAATATAGAGATATTTGCTTTTAAGTTCAGATGATACATTTTTACATTTAAAAAAATTCTTAAACATTACAAATCACTTACGATGTCAAAGTTGTGCTCCATCTGCAGCAGTGTTATCTGTTTTTTAAAAAGAGTACTGTTAGTTTAGTAAAAGTTATCTATATATCAGCATAAAAAGGGGCACAAATCAGTATGGCAGCTTTTGACTCAGGACTTTGAATTTTAGTAAAAGTTTCAAAAGAGCCACTACCTATTCTTGAGCTATTCATTAATAGGACTATCAAAATTTAGGAAAACATGCCCTCAAAACCAAATAATGAGATGTATAGATAGATACACATACACACACATATGTATAATTAAGAATATATAATATAAATAAAGGATATCTAATTTAAGCAAGATATTGAGAGAAATAATATATCCTCCAATAGAAATATGAGATTTAATCTTTACCAAAGCTGGTACAACACTCTTGACTGGAAATCCTCCTAACGTTTCTTCATTTCCCATGACCAACAGCTGGCACATCTCAATCACCGCCTGTAGTTGCTGACTTTCATCAGTGGCTTGGAGACCTTGCAAAAGCTGTTGGGCTTTAGAACCTAGATATCCAGAAAAAAGATTAAGAAAAATAATATTAGAAAACTTAAGTGTTCAAGGGAACTGTTATGCTATACTTCTGCCAGAGTGGAAGATCAGAGATAGTTTGTTTTCCTCTGTATTTGTAGTTTCACTTCCTTTCCCTGTCACAAAAAGGGGGCAGGGGGGATAGGAAAGGGAGTCAAAAATCTCACTCTTGTCTGTCTTTCCAGTGCAGACTGGTCAGCACAGGGAGTCCACCACACTGCTCACCATCTTGCCAACCTACAGCAGGTGCCAGAACCCACACCACTCCAGTTTTACAAAGCAAAGGACTTTTCAACACACTCCCTGGATAACATAGCACATGGGAGTATCCATAAGACCCATCCTCTTCTTGGCAGGCAGTGTACCAGGCTGCCTTTGGCTCTGCTGGGAAGCCAATAGGCTTGGACTACAAGGTATGCATCTTATCCAGCTGCATAATGCAGACATGGTGGAATAAGACTAAGGACCCATGTTCTCACTGACACACTGTCTGAAGGAAATTACTTCTTTCTGAAACCTAAGACGCTTTTGAAAATATAAACAACATACCTTAGAACTGACATCTACTGACAGTTTTAAAAGCTACTTTAAGCATTTGTTTAAAGCTAGCAAAAAAACCCAAGGGGGTTGGAGAAGTCTTTTGTTAAGCAGCCCATCATGCAAAAGAAAAAGATAAGGAAGGGGTGAAAAGGCAAGAACCCTCCCTTCCCCACCTAGAAGGGAACATTAAGATGCCCCAAAAAAGGAAAAAGAAAAGAAATATGGCTAAAGCAAATTTCTCTTCCTTACAGGAAGACAAGCAAATTAATATTGTTGACCAGTGGTCTAGCACTATCATGACATACAAGTGTCCAACATGTAAACTATGAAGCTAATACAAATATTAGAATTCACTAGTGGCTGAATTCTACTAGTCTGGAAGTGGAAAGAATTAAGTCAAATTAGACAAACTTTGCTTACTAGCTCCACTTCCAATTGTCCTGTGGAAGAGCTGCGACATCCGAGGACCAAGAGGGCCAAACAGGTGAGGAGGAAGACCCCTAGCCTCTAATAGAGCTAAAAGCAAACAGAGGATAACAGCCATTGTCAAAGCTTCTACGTATATTTTTAAAAGCTTAAATTCCATGATGCTATAAAACTACCAGAATTTTGATACTTTAAGAAAGAAGGGTTAGGATTAGATGACTGCAGCTACCTCAATTTCTAAAAAACACCAAAAAGATGACCTTTAGGGAACAAGTAACTAATTTTTGTATGCATTAGAGCATTAAGGCCCTTTAAAAAGTCACCCACTGAGTTTCCAGAGATATATTTCACAGAAGAAATCCAGTCTACTAAATTGTTATAATTCTAGACTTAGAATAGCTGATATACGAAACCATAATTTCAAACCTGAACTCAAACTACATAGAACAGGTTAAGCTTATCTTCGCATTTTCAGGGAACTGAATGGCACTATTTATCTGAAAAAATGACACTGAAAAAAGGTTCACAGCCTTATTTGCTGATGAGCATGAAAGGGAAGAACACTGCTAGATATTAGGGGTTTTTTTAGCTTTGTTTTTAAATACTTTTCAGTAGTGTTGCTTAAGCTAGATTAAGTGGGTGATTCTGAGTTTTACTGTAGCAACCATGACTACGGCAGATCAAAGCAGTAACAATTAATAGTAAAAATCAGTTTAGCTCAATATTCCTAATTCATACCTATGCTTACTGAGGACTGTAAGCAAGTGAACTGGTAGTGACACAGCACTCATTTCCACATTAAATATCCAGATTAAATGAAACCTGTCATTTGTAAAAAGAGATCTTTATCTCAGAATTTCTTGCAACTTAGTGGCAGAATCATTAAAACAGTTGCAGGGCATGCAAACTGAGTTTATACCTGCCTGTACTCTCAGGTTTTAAGAAACCTGAATCCTTTAGCCCAAGCACAAAAGCAAGCATTTTAAGAACATTTAGATTTTCTTCGGTCAAAGCTTACAGCAACATGGGTATCAGTGACAAGCACAAAAAAATGTTATCCAGAAGCAGGCAGAGTAACAGTAGTGCTAACCTGGCCTGTCAACTGAAAACATTCTTGCAGAGACTTATTTTCATATTTGAGCTTACACATTTAATAGGACTGAGTTCTCTGTTCTGTCCCCCCAACTCCTCCTGAAAAATCATCAACAGTAGCGTATTATACACCATGTAAATGAGTAAGGACACTACGCCAGCCACTCCGGACACTACTTCCAAATTCTTGCATCTTTAGAGAATTAAGGCTTGTAACTCCGTACTTCAGAACTACAGTAAGCAAAGCAACAAGTCCACTTACAGAGAAACAAAATACAGCTTTTCCACTGCACATAATACAGAATTTGGGTAGATATGGCTATTTATAGGCTGCAAACAAAAAAAAAATATGGTAAACTAATAAAAACTTTTATACCTTGTAGTCTTCCCATCTCAGAATCATCTGACTCACTTTCTCCAGAGGTTGTCATACCTACAGCCCCGGCAACAGAACTAGAGGCTAAAGAAATAAGATAGAGATTAAAGCAAGTTACAGTGCCTTAAAGCTACAAAATTTGCACTAATTCTATCATTAAGGCAAAAGCATCCACCATCAGAAGAGTGCCCTGCATTTAACACTGACACCATCATACTTCTGTACAATTGTCATTTTAAATACACCAGTCTACAGGTCTAATACTTTCCAAAAGCTCAAGAGAGGCTATATCAGTACAAGATAAGGGGTGGCGGGTGTGTGTGTGCGTGCAGGGAATACAGCTAGATGAGCAAATTACCTTTCAGAAAAGTTTACCTGTATCCTTAGCAAATTTAAGTTTCTCTTAATTGAGTGTCATGCTGCATTTAGTTTCTCTAAATTTTTACTTTTTGTATCAATCTAGCTAGCTTTAAGGAGAGAACTTCTGACATTTTCTACAATCCAGCATAATAGCTGGAAAGCTCCTTTGAACTCACTAGTGATTAGGACCAGATGATAAAATTAAGTACCATTTAATAGAACTGTGCAAGTAAGAATATTTAACTTGGTTACAAATTTCTCCAGTACAGACATGCTTGCAATTTCAAGAAAACTTGTATAATATTTATGAGTAGTTACAAAAGAGCTTTTACAGGTAAACGCATGGTTCTGTATTCTGAACAGTTTGGTGTCTCTTCGGTTTGGCAGTACAGTAATTTATGTAGCATCAGATGTAGCTGCTTTAAAAAAAGAAAAAGGCAGATGCCTGAAAACTAAAGTCTGGTTTACTGGACACTGTTTGGAGACTACAAAAAAAAAAAAAAAAAAAGCATAACTGAAACATGTACCAGATATCCAAGAGACCAGATTCAAGAGTAAACATCCCTCTCACTCAAAAACCTTCCAGAATTATTTACCAGCTGTACCAGCTTCAACAATTTCTCCACAGAACTCATCTACGTAATTATTTTTAAATGCAAAGAAGTTGATATTAGCAACTATACTAAAAATGCTTCAGCTGGAATCTCCTCCTACCTGCAGCTCCCTGGGGTGCCTCATCTGTACGTGCAGCTGAAGAGTTAACTCCATCCTGGTTGTTGTCAGGATCAGCCATCTTTTCCTGTCGGCGAGCTTCAGCTGCTCCTCTTTTGCCCAGGCCAGAGCCTCGCCGACTAAAGATTCAAAAAACAAAGTTTCAGATCTCATGAACTAAGACAAGAGATTTATGGATGTGAGACTACTTAAAACCACACAGCATTTACATAGATCATGACCATAAAATTGTGCAACCTAACAGATGTGTGTGAGAATCCACCTTCACAAAATTATCCAACTCCTCTTTACCCTTCTGGCCCTGCACTATGGTAACAATTTCTTTATACTAATGGATTACACAGCTAGGTCCCTTACATTATACCCTTCAAGATAAGGTAGTCTACTGAAATATAATCGTAAAAATGAGCAGGATTAAAGTAACTGTTAGTTACAAGTCACGTACACGTTGGAGAATTCAATGGCAGAGTAACTATCTAGGAAGTTCTAAACTACTGGAAGCAAAGCAAACTCTGATGTTCAACTTGGTTTTCAGTGCCAGAACAATTCTGAGAGCACAAATCTCTTTGAATTTGCTTTTTTAATCACTACTGTCATCACCACTACAAATACATATGCTTACAAGGTAAACAGTCAAATTCAAATGCACACTTGACAACGGAAGCAGATTTCAGAAGCTTTTATTTTTTTTATGGAAGAGGGTAAAGTTGTACTGGAACTACTAAATGTAGTTTAGGCACAAAAAAAAATAAAGCTTGTTAAGGTGTCACAAGTCTAGCTTCAGAATATATGCAACTACAAAAATATACAAAAATTTTTTGCATCACAAGACACATTTACTCTCCCCTCACATTTAATCTACCAGCTGTTTAAAATCATTAATCAGGACTAGTTCTCCCCTGCATCAGAACATATATTAAGTTCTTCAATATTTGCAGTATTGTTCAGGTGCAGCTGCTGACCAGCTGAGTCAGCCTAACAATGTATGCTATTAAAACAGACTCCTATGTGTACTTATTTTTCAAAATAGTAATCTATTTTGTTATTCATGATGGCAGTAGTTCAGCACGCTCTCTCTTTGTGTTTAGTATTTTTTTTTAAACAACACCTCCCTAAGGAAAGGATTACTTAAATTTGTGATGTTGGCTTTGTGTGTTTCTTTCCCTTCACCCCCACAGTTGAGGGACTTATTGAAGGTCTGATGGTGACACGTTCTATGCACTGTCCATAACAGTGGTGTATAGAGTAACCCAGCAGGCCTGAAAAGCTGCATCTACTTCTACAATAGCAAAGAGACAAAGTCAGGTTTTATGCATGCAAGTGACATTTATGTCAACCACTGCAGTAATCTTGTTTCACCATCTTAAAGTTTTACCTGGTGCTAGCACAGGAGCCCGTGGTCTTTTGCCGTGTGCTCCGCCGCAAACTGGGGAGCTCAGCAGGTGGTGATTCACTGCGCTTCTTCGTAGATTTTCTTAGACCTATGTAATATTTTAAGAATTGTGAGTAAATCAGTTTTTAAATACACAGCAGTTCTACAAAGAAATGAAACTTCTACGTACAGGAAACTTCTGTGTAGAAGAACATAAGAACCACGATAAGCCCCCATTAGCTTCTAGTTACCTTAGACTAATTGCTATACCACTATGAGAAACACTACGGTATTTACTTTTACTCATTATTTTGAGCCAAATAATATTAAACTTGAAGTTGTTACCTAGACACTTTTTCTTAACCTACACACTACAGTTACAGAAAAGCTTGTACGTCTCTCACACTAAACAGATATCACCTTATGGGATACAAGTTTATTATTTCCACTTATTTATGTTCAAACCACTTAAAAAAAAAAAAAAAGATGACACTTTAGCTTTAGATAAAGAGAGAAGGAGAAATTACATTGTGGGGAGAGCAGTGGTGGTTGCATCTGTTCCCCCCCAGTAAATCTGTGCAGCATAAACTTAATCTTTTTCACTAGCTAAATCATAATTTTCAGTCAGTTTTATTCACATTAGTGTGGCTTGACAATAACCATCTTAAATCAAAACCATGCTCCCCTCCAGGAATCAAACACTGCCAATGTTGAGATCTGTCATATGTATTATTTGTGCTCCTATTTCAACTACATCTCTTCAACCCCTATCACTGTCATAAGGGCTTCCTTGAGGCACAGAACCAAGCATATCTTCACAGCTTTGGAAAAGGAATTCACATTTTTAATTTAGAAGTATTTGCACTGTTGGAAGACTGACCCAACCAATATTAATTTGTTCTAGGCTATGAAGCCATTGTTCTGATGACACATCCCACTGCAGAACCAGGTAAATCTTAAACACATAAAAACCCCATGCAATACAACATACTCAGATAATGAGCAAGGTTATTATCAGGCTGAAATATCCTATAACAGCTTCCAAACCAGAAGGCTGATAATCAAGGGTCAAAAATTAAAAATCCTGATCAGGCCCAGCTCGACATTTCAGTCCCCCCATCTCTACAATAAATAAATGAGAACCCCATAACTTTCATTTTAGAGATACTATTACTAGAACAGATGTAAATAATTTTGAAAAGATGATAATGTTGGATCACTGCTCCCCCTTCTGGCCACAAAGCAGAAATAAAAAGATAGCAAAGTGCTGTTTTTTGAGCACAGTACCTATCAAACTGGCTCCTGTCTATTTTCTTAATCCTTAAACATTAAAAATCCATAAATGCTGAGTTGTGGTACTGAGAGATGACATGTTAACTATGGAGCTTCTGGCAGGATATTTAACAGAAAAGGAAAAGCGATCTGAAAAACTATTACTGACCTGGTCTATAGTCTGTCCTTTCAAACACTGTACTATACTTGACACAAAAATACAATGCTGTGTGCAGTTAAGTTCCCTGGAGATGAGGGTTAACCTGATATTTATGTATTGCACACACCTGACTTACTAACTCAAGAAATTTGGCAACCTTAGGAAAACAACAAGGTTCTGTATTTAACAGGCACCAAGCACTGAACCAAAGCAGACCAGTCACCTGAAGTTTCAGATTGTCTGTATATACAGAACAAAATACATAACTTTCTCAAATATTCAAAAAAGCAGTAGTATTTTTACTACACGTGCTTTCAAACCCAAAATTTAAGTTGCTACGACAGAAATACATGATGACTCAAAGCCTATTTACATCCAGTAAGACATGGGGTGGGGGAGTATATTATAGATATGTAAGATAAAACCAGTTTGAAACAGTTGTAGCAGGATCCCATGCCGTAGCTATGTAAGCCTTTAAGTTCTAGAAGTGCACAGATACAAAACCCCCCACTCGTAGCTGGTTATATTTTACAACAGAAAAGGCATGCTTTAACTAGCACTAGGTATAGCACTGCATTACTCCACAGATAAAATGTGATTACCACTCTGAGTTCATATTACGTATACGGAAAAGCAAGCTACTTGGTACCTCTAACAGTATGGTGAAGTTCGAAGTGAGATGTGCTTTTGCTTTACATTTAGATGAGTAAGTTAATCACCCTGTTACAGTAGTAATTCAGTGGGAAAATTTAAAAATACATTTTAATTCTTTATGTCAGCATGCCACTTACTACTTCAAATCTGTGGGTACTGATTTTCAAGTAGTCAGACCTAAATACTAAGTAACTTGTTATCAGCTTAATAACAGACTATCAATGAGACACCACACATCCACTGTAAGTGAAGTAAGGTTGACTGGATTTATATCAAAAAAGGATTTCTGCTAAAGGGGAAAGGCTTCACAAAACAGCAGAGCTAGCTTAACAGCTTACTGTTGTTTAACAGTTTGGTACGCTCACTCATCTCTTATTGCTCCCAAACCAATTCCTAGATGCACAGAGTGCACACCACACACACACACTTTCTTGTTCCATTTGTATTCTGCCAGTTTGGTGAGCTGAGCTTGCTTAACAAGGGTCAGATGAGCAGAGACACCAGGAAGCAGTAGGGCAATGAAGCTCTGAAATGGGTTCTCCTTTTCCTTAAGAGGCATTAAATTAGCCAACCACCTCTTCAAACTGAATTTCCTCAGTAAGAGGGTTTTAGAAAATATGAAGTTACCCAGTTACTGCTTGGTGGATGAGCTGTACATTACATCACAGCCTGAGCACCCAGAAGAGCTGAGCTCATTTTCTCCTGCTGCTCAGGAAGAATGTTCTACTTGTCAGATCTTATTGCGTGTTTCCCTTCCCAAGTCTTACTTATCTATCTCTGATGTATCTACAAAGGCACATACGAACCATAAAAACTCAGGACTGCTAATTTCTTCAGCATAGGACTGAATCTTCTTCCTTTCACTCACATTGTCACCAAAATTTCATCTCCCCATTAACACATTGCCAACATGTACTCCTGACTGAGTTAGTCCTGTATCTATAGGAGTTGTAGGAGACTAACAGCCCCCAGCCTTCACTGGTAAAGAGGGCAAAACCCACATTTGGAGAGATGCCCTGTGACTACCTGACGAAGGACACCACCAGTCATACTGCCACATATAGCAAGGGCTTTCAGAATGAGTTTGATATTCATCTCCAGAAGCTGTTTATTCAACATTATTTCTCTAATACACAGAACTATCAAGAGATCTGTTTCAAAGAGCTAGTAAGAGTTATGAACAGAGATGAACTTTCAATAAACCAAAAGAAAATTATCTTTAAGCAGCTCATATTCAGTAACTGCATAAACTTCAGAATTAAAGCACAGGCATAGGTTTCCTTATGGCAAACTGATCTATTGCTTATGCCATGACATCATCCTATTTGCATGCCAAACACTCATGTTAATGACTCAGAAGGAAAACAGACCCAAACAGGCTAAACCTGAAACAGCATAGCCTAACAGAAATCAAACAAAAAAAATATCTTAAGAACATCTTCACATTTAAGTGTGTTTTCTGGTCAGCATTTTTTTTAAAAGGTATTTTTTGTTGCATGAAAGTAGTAAGTCCTGAATTCAGCTGTACTGCATTCACTTATTTTAAGTCTGAGTGCATTACCCAAGCCAAAACAAAATTAGTCAAACTTTTACAGTCCATAACCTGAAAAGCCCTTATTTGCAGTTCAGAAAGATAATCAGTAGAGATTTACTTGTTAGAACCGCAAGTTTAGACTCCAGATTGGCTCCTGTGTTGGGCTGCTCTCCTCCTCATGCAATAAAGATGGTGTGAAAATAGCTGTGGCAGGGCAAGACAAGACAGCCTCCTGTCGTTCTAATACTCCACTATTCCCCTCCCTCAGTACCAACCCAGATGTTCCCAGCTCTTTATTAGAGCCCCACACAGCCCATCACTGCAATTAAACCATCTCCAAGCCAGTCACCTTATTGCCTCAATTCTAAATCCACAACTCTAAGGCTCTAACTATCACAGAGACAGCACTGTCACCCACAACCCCAAATAAACTATTTCAGAGCTATTTTCAGATTCTTTTCTCCCTCACTTCTGCCAAATCCCTTGAAGCCAAGAGTCATACATCATTCACACTCTTGTGTTCACCTTCACGTGGCTTTTCAGTGTATCCCACTAACCTCTCCAGGCCCCTCCGCCCCCCTTAAACTATTAGGTAGAGACTTCTCAGTCAGGGACAGCTATCCTAAGTTACCCTGCTCTCAGCACTGTCCTAGCCATCGCTGCCAGCTTCTTCCTACTTAAGGCCCACAAGACACCACACACAAAGGACAGTAAAGATTTCCCTAATAATGGAGACATAATTAAGCTTGGGTTTATATTGTTACATAATCAGTGAGATGACCCAATTTGCAACATTTTAAAAGCCCCTACAAAATACACGGCTTGAAAGGGATGTCAAAATAGTCAAATCAAGAGAGCAAAACATGGAAATTGCTTTTTTCTCCCTGTCAAGAAATATTCAGCTACAAAAATAGAGATGAAAAACTTTAGTCCAGCCTGTTTTTACTCTTCCAACAAGTTCTATAGCTGTTATTCAGTGGTATCACTGCTCAATTACAGATTGCTGTATAGCTGAAGACTCTGGAAGTCACCTTGGCTGCATTTAACACCTATTAATTATCCAGCAAGGACTGGACAAGAAACCTCAGGGGTTTGCCCTCCAATACGTGGAAGTTTTCTGCAAAGACGGCAACCACGTCTCTCCTCACTCTCTTCAGTAGAATAAGACAGCTCAGCTCTTCTGGTTTTTCTTTAAAGACCACAACTACTAATAATCCTTCTTGCACTTCCTGAACTGCAAGACCCCGTAGTGAACAGCACTGCATTTATACAGACATGACTGACCACGTACTAGTCAGAATAATCTCCCCTCTCTTCCCACTTTTCTTCCTAGAACCACCCACCCACATCATTTTTCCTGCAGTTTTTGCAGCTCCTTAAAGAGTTACGTTTGCAACTTTTTGGTTTATATGCCTCCACTTCTATAAGCCTTATTTCAAACATCTGTTTCATATTATGCTCCTATGCAAGCCTACCAAATTTTAACCTTCACTTTCTACACAGGATTACTATGACTTCTAAGGACATGTTTCCAGGCAGGGGGTATACACTTCAATAATTTAATTTAGATCACTTTGCCTTACTGCTTTAGAAAGCTCTAGGGTGTTAGTATCTGTGTGAAAAATCATCTACTCCTGCTTCCTTATCCTCTAAGGGTATTAGCGTGCTACAGAAAATGAATTTGAGCTTACCCATTCTTCCTTAAAAACCTACACTGGAGGTTTATTTTCTTACTGCTTTCTTGATACTTCTCAGCATTATCCAAAATGTGTATTTTGTTAAAGCGTTTGTCCCAACATTTGAGTTACTGAAACTGTATGACAGACTTTTCTCTTTTTTTAAGAGCACTAAGCTAACAATAGTTACCATTGATTCCAAGATCCCTTCAATCTGTTGTCAATGAGCTCTAATGCACTACTTTTCAAATAGTGAGACTATTTGAAAATAACACAGTTCAGCACTTTTCTTCTATTCTAGGTTGAGCTCTTACTCTTAGTGCTATTCAGTATAATCATTTACTCTGATCAATGACATTCAATATAATAACCATTGGAGTAAGTTTTGCTGCAATCTACAGTAAAATGAAGAGGAATCAGATGTTTTAGACTTCCAGTATCACCTGTTACTACTCTTCTTTCCCCCTCAAACTGGGACAGCATCTAGAGGAAGTAACCTCTACTGAGTCTAGAAGTGTCTCTCACCATGCTTTGTGTCCCCTACTGGTGACATTTTATACATACACACACAAGCCCTATAGTCCATACCAACTTGGTTTTGTGACATGTACTTGAATGTCTTAGTTCAACTTCAGTTTCTTTTTGCAAAAGATCACTTTCAAGTTATGACAGAGCTAAAGCCAGTCAAGCTAGCTTTCTCAGGACATTCTTTGTGGAGGCAGTTTAGGCTCACCTTCTCAATGTTGTTTTTCAAGTCACTCAACACACACCCCCTTTACATCATGCTATCCCACCCTTTCCCTTCTCAATACTTGCTGAAATTTTGTAACTTGTCAATAACTTGCTGCCTTCACTCTCTTGTTGACTGGTTGGGAGTTAATTCTTTCTCCTCCCTGTTGATTTTCCTCATTGCTAAGAAGTTGCCTGTGACTGACTTAGCTAAGAACTTGTTGGTCAGTCCCATTGTTGTCTGATTCCTATGCACTTCCCCCTCGCTCCACTCTGTACGGATTCAGAGTTTTTACTCTGGAATTCATCACCCATTAAGTCTTGAACCATGGAGCAGGTAGAGAAAAGCTTGCTACGAAAAAGTAACTCCTCTCCCCTTCCCCAATGCTACTCTTCGTCAATTAGGTTAGGGCATTCCAGAATCAGTACTCCAGTCACGCAAGTTACCCGAAACAAGCTTGTTAGCAAGTTATCCAAAACAAACCTGTTAGGTCAATTAAATCTACACATGAATTGCTTATACAGGAAGACACCCAGCTGCTCTTATTTCACATATTTCCTGCATTAGTATGAACTATAGACATGGCCCAGTTGGGACAGGCTACTTGAGACCATATCTAGGGAAAGGAATAGCAGTAAGCAAGCTTAAGAATCCAACTTCTTAAATCAAATTTTAGAGAATACATGTTATAAGTATCTTATATAGCACACAAAGGCAGCATAACATGTTTCAAAAAAATTTTGTTCAAGGCAACAGAGCCATAAGCATACCTGGACACTAGCAAGCAGGTGCTCTGCTTGGAGACAGCCTGTATTTTTTAGTGGGAATTTCCAAGAATAGTGCCTGCTATTCAAATTCAGTGGCAGAGAGAGGACATATTTTGTAAGAACAAAAAGAAAGTGACTAACGTCTGAGGCACTAGGTACACTAGGTTTAAAAGATTACTGTTCTTAAAGTAGTATCAGAGATTCTCAGAGTACAAAAAAATGAGGTAAGCGGGCTTGAAATGAGAAATCACATTATCTACTTGTTTTCAAGCATTCATCACCCCCACTTCAGGACAGAAAGCTTAAGTAAAAGAGGAAAAACAAAAATCTGACGGGAAAAACATAATCAAGAGAGTTTCTAACATATACGTCCCCATCACAACACCCAACTATTGTGCAAACATTTTCTTTTTAAAATTGATTTGCAAGACAGAGAAGCAACTTAAACTTATAGAACACTGACTGTATTGAAATAATTTGCTTTAGCTGTAAATAATTTCAGTCGCTCCTTTATTTAAAAGCTCAGCAGAACACACTAAAAGTTAATTTCTTTAGGAAGATCACAAGAAGCCTAAAAACTATAGAAGTTTTTGTTTAGAAGACTATTTTAAAACATAGGTGCTTATTCTTCCACAAAGGAAGGACTTACTTGCTAGCTTAGCCTGTAGTCCTGAAGGTCCAGGTTTTGATGTCTCCGACTTGGAAGAGCCTGGTAGAGACAGTTTTGTTTTAGGGAGACTGACTTTTGGGCTGAATCGAGCAGCCCAATCAAACTTTGAAGAGCCACCTGTTTTACTCTGTTCTTTGTCCCTGCTGCTCCTTCTTGGACTGGGGCTGGATGCAGAACGGGAACGTCTAGCCTTATTCTGGTCCTTTCCTTGTTTCACTCTGGCACCCTGAGGAACAGCAGAAGTAGCAGAGGCAACAGCAGAAGAGGAGGAGGATGTGGAGGCTGAAGAAGAAGAATCAGTGATGGTGCTACACCCAGCTTTGGCTGAGGTCACCGATTTTGAAGCCAGCTTGGAGAGTTTTGCTGACTTCTCTTCAGCGCCAGTTGATTCAACTGCTGAACCACTCTTTATACAAGACAGATTCTCTGTCCTTTTCCTTTTCAGGCTTCGGGAGCTACCAGCAGCTCCACCCTTTCTGGTGTGAGCCTTGCTTGTTGATGGCAATTGTGTAGACTTCTGCTGTTCTTGGTCTAAATGTCTTCTCTTAGATTTAGTATGTGGCTTCTTAGTTTCCAAGGAAGTTTCAGTGTGTTGAAGTGCTTTGGGTTTTTTAGCAGAGCTAGGAGAATCGGTCCTCCTGTAATCTGAACTAGCACTGCGTTTAACTCCTCGAGAATTGTCTTTCTTAGGCACTTGCCCCGTTTTTTCCTTTTCTGAAGTATTGACTGTCTCTGGATCTTCTTGTTGTGGTATTAAAACAGCAGATGAACTACAGCCTCTGTAGAAGTAAGCAAGAACAGCGTTAATGTTGAACTCTAGAAACGTCACAGTTGCAACAGTTTTGCAAGACAAATGTCAGCATTCTCTAATAATAAAGGAAACATCAGGTAAGAAACACAGTTGATTATTAAGTTTACATTGAAACAAGACAAAAATGACTGTATGAGAACAGTCATATTGCAAATCTTCGCTAGCATGAAAATTAAAACAAATTGCACAGTGCTCGGCTTTTTTTAACGAGGAAGATATGAGGTAACTTGGATAGATTTTACTATCTGATTTTTTTAATAGATATGTCAAACTGATAAAAAAGGAAAAAAATTCCAAGCCTTGAAGCTATTATCTGAATGTTTGAGAATCTAAGTCCCACAAGAGAGTAAAGAGTGTTCAGTAATGCATAAATAGTCATAACTGGATTCTAGTTAAGGAAGGCTCTTAATGAAAAGGTAGTTTCACCATCTTGAAACTGAAGTAATTAATCACACACAAAAATGGCAAAATTTCCTTCCACATGATAGAAAACTGTTCCAGTGTGTATATAGCAGAAGTACACAAAAAGCAGTCAAAGCATGACCAAGATGACTACCCTGAACACAGGCATACTTTAGATTATTAAACGTTTCAATTCATACGGAACATTGCTCAGAACTCCTTGGGCTACCTTCCCCCAACATGAAGCAGGAAGAGAGGAGAAAGACACTGCAAGTTTTTCAGTACTAGTTATGCAGAAATCATTTCCTCCCATCACTGATGGAAAGCTCTTAGTTGGTGAATTATAAAAACCAAACACAAATAGAATGTGAAACACTGAAACATATCCGCTGAACACAATACCTGGATTAGTTAAAAATCTATTAGTCATACATTTTATAAGCACTCTGTATAACTAGATATTTTATACACAGTTGTGAAGCTCAGATAACGCTGGTTAACATATGAATATGAAGTGCAATTACCTTTTAGAAAAGTGTCCCTTGGACTGTTCAGAAGTAGTATTAGACTGCACTTTGGGTGTCTTTGAAATAGATTTTCTACTCTCAGGAGGGCTATGTGCCTTATGTTTTGCCTGCCCAAAATGTGACCTGTCAGCAGAAAGTCAAAACAGAAAGCTATCAGGATTCCAAGACACATACAAACCCGTAGGTGGAACTATTATTTGCTTTTTGGACAATTTATAAATAGTAGTTTATAGCTTCAAATCTTTACATATCAACCCCTAACATCAAAGCAACATTTCAAAAGAATCACCTGGTGCAGTTACAAATCACTACCATTCTAACTGTTTTGTAAAGCACACAATTATTTAGTCATTTTAAATGCATACAACATTCTCACATCTGAGCTGTGCAGATAAATTCAAATTTTTCTGGTGTGCAATTACCAAATTATCGCCTTAAACATTAAGCTAGCACAGTATGGCACAAGACTAGAGCACCTGTCAAAGATGTCTTCTCAGAAACAGACACATACTCATCAACCTCAAGATTTCAAGCGTTAAGACTTTATCCAGCTACAAGTTTTTAAAAGTTTGTCTCTTGGCTCCTCAGTTTCAGAAATTCAAATACTCAGAATAGGAACGCAACCAGCTCGACTCAGTAGGAAAACTCAACCCTGCCAGTTATTTTCTGGCTGCAGATCCACCAATTCAAAGGTTTGAGAGCTGTTTGGTAACAGCTGAAGTAAGACGAATGAAGAAATGCACACTACCCGTGAAGGCAGCCAGATGAGACAGGAAACCTGTGATGTCAGAGAAAGACACACAGAGCGTTTCACATCAATAAGCTACAAGAGGTTCTCCAAGCAGCTTTCAGCTGCACGCAAAAAAATGGTTTATTGTGTGAGCTCCCACTTTGAGATCATACTACACCATAGATAAAATTTAAGACTTAAATTACATCTCTACATATTCCACACCTATTTTCAAAACCAATCAGAATTATCACCTGCAAGACTAAGAGACAGCTCATCATTTAAAACAGCATAGTATAAATAATTGCTAAGGCAAGAGACTTCTTACTTGTACTTCCCTGGATAAAACACATTTTTGACTCAGCTGCCACCAGGAAAACTCTACTGCTCACATCCTTCCTACACAGAAACCCCAAGCACCACTAACTTTAATGAAACTTCAAACTAGCCTAGTATCAGTGCTGGAAGAAGCAATGTTTCAAAGTTACACAACTGCTGAGTACATGCTTATATGCTATTAACCTACGCTATCTAGTCCTTTGAGCTGAGCTGTGCAAACATCTTTGAACCATATGGGGGAAGAGGAGAAATGTAGACTTCAGATTTCAGCGTCCTGATCCAACCCATGACCCCAAACATCAAAAAGTTTAGGCCAAAAGAGTAAGTGGAAGGGGAAGAACAGTTCCACAAGCTTTCAAACAGCTTCTTCCAATCAAATGCCAGAAATCTCGTACCAAAGGCAGAGCTAAGCCTGCTATTGACCACAGAGTTTCACCATCTTCTTAAGGATTTCAACACAAACTTCAACATAACCCTTAGTACAAAAAAAAATACTAATCACCTAAGTGATAATCACAAGATTATCTGCTTACAGAGGCAAAATGGTAGAACTTCCGTAACATGACTGTTTTTCTTGATAACTTTCCTTCCTCTGTTTTCTCCCCCCCTGAAGTATTCTCATTTAATCAGTTATTCAAACTGATGAATGCACCTAGACAGCACATATTCAAAATACTTTCTGTGGCTCACTTAAGAGCATAACAGCCTGAAAATATCAGATTAACAGCATCTTCTCCATACCGCAGTAATGTGGTTTTATTTCTCATACTAGAAGAAATCATCTTTACTATCAAAAGCAAGTGAAATAAAATAGTTAGATATTTAGCTCACAATAGCAGACTCCATCAAGGTAAACTTGGGAATGTTTCACCTAATCCTGAGTGTTTGGATTTTCCTTCTCCCAACAAAAGATTAAGGCGTGAAATTTAATTTTCCCCTTGAAATGTTTTTATTATGGGAGGAACAGAAGTTATTACATAATTTACACTTGGCATGAATCTCATTTTTTATGTAAGCTAACTGATCAGGGTTCATTTATTCTGAAGTATATTTTAAAAGGTTATTTTCCCTTAAAGATTTTTGTTTTGCTTTAATTAGAACTGGATTTAACCTAGTGCTTTAAGTATTCACAGAACACAAGTAACTGAAGATCTTTTCAACTAAAATATGACTAAAGCAATATATCAAAACATCAAGTACTTAAATCTTGCACTGAAGAGTTTCCACTTGTTCCAGGCTTCTCCACTTTCACCTTTAAACCCTTCAGGTTCTTCCAAATTTTACACACACTATTTCATATCTATGTCCAATTTATAAGGATCAATGGAGCTACAATCATAGCCTGGAGATCGTGAATACTATATCGTGCAGACTATTTGCACTTACTTTATTTTCTTTGTCCATCCATAACTATTAGTAGAAATAATACTCATAGCCAGACCAGAAAGGTTACACTAGAAACATAAATGAGGAGTCAAAAATGACAAAGATTTTTTTGTTGTTGTTATTCTACTTTTAAAGACCTACTGTGCTCTCAATTTTCATTGAGTTTAATTTTTCACCTTGTATGTGTTGCATAGAAGAGGTACACAAGACAATAGCAACTGTACATGCAGTAGCACGTCAATTAAAAGCATGACATTAAATCCCTTTCTCTAAGGTCTGTATGATGGCAAGCAGATTGACAATTTGGAGACACTGCAGGATTGAGCTAAAACAACTTTAGCCATACACCAACTAACAAGTATCATTGTCCCAATTTATATTAAGGTTGTGACAGCTTGTTTAAGGTCTCATTAAAAGTTAACTTACATAGAAAGGTAGTTAGAATAGTCTGAGTTAGAAACAAAAGAAGCAATGCTTGCAGAAGTGCATGCTATGAAAGGTACATGGGCAGCTGGAAGATTAACTTTTGTTAAAGGTTGTAAGCTACCTGTACTTTTGACCATAATTCAAGGCCTTTAATTCATAAGTTACCCAGTTACATGCTCTCTATTCTTTTCCATTAATGTATCCTTCATTCAGAAGCCTCATTTAAACAAATATTCCAGCAACAAGTATTTTGAGAGGCTAAACTCCTCATTAAAGATGAAAAATAAGTTAATTTTTTATGAGCTTCTGTTTATCCATTTCTATTCACAGGGGCAGGTCAAGGAAGATTGAGCCTTGCTGCACCTTCAAGCGTTTGGGGTTTTTTTCTTGGGGTTTTTTTGGGGGTTTGGGTGGGGTTTTTTTGGCTTTTGTTTCTGGTCCATCCCCATCCCCAACTTAAAGACAGTTTCATAACTTGCTCCAAAGCTTCACTCAAGTGGGCAAAGCTGTCTGCTAATACACATTTTAACTCACAATCAGACGCTCAATTTAGAGTAACACAGAGAAGCTGACAAATGACCCACCATTTAGTTTGCAGTGTTTTTATATAAACAATCTCATGGAAACCGCCAGCCCTTAGCCTTCCTTAGCAAACCCTAATAATAAATGAACTTGAACCTGTCCTCAAAGAGTTACTCTGTCCATATTGGGAAAAAAAAAAACAACAAACATTTTGAAGTAAGTTAATAAACAAAGTGTTTCACCTAAGTCATGTTCCTCAGCAGCTAAAAGTGAGGTGTTAGATGCTTCCAAACATGAAGTCTACAAAACTAAACACCCTTTTACTTCTGTCAAAAGTGAGATAAATAAAAGCAAAAGCACAGATGAAATAAGCCATGTAAGAAAAACCTACTGTCTCTTCTCAGAAATACTGCACCTGCCTTCTCCACCGATTCAAACATTAAATTTAGTTTTTACACAAGTCGCAGGTAAGATATTAACAGTTAACATATTATCAAGACTGGTCCAAAACCAAATGTTTTTGGCCTACTTCCTGTTCAGAAGTAATGTAACCAACAAATGCATTCTTCTTGCTTTAGTATTTGAAAAAGGTCAGTCCAAAGTGTTTTGCAGATTCTGTTTATACCAATGTCCTCTATGCAGCTAACAAGGATCTATTATTTCTCATTTAACCTTCAACCTCAAATGCAAAAGCACACATACATATTATATCCTGAAAACTTCACAATTTTTATGAAGTATCATAGTTTAATATACAACTGCAACAGCACAGCATTTATGTCAAATCGATATCCTGCTTAAATACTGCTGTTCCTAAAGATTTCAGAAGAGTGACAACATGCAGATTGAAAGATAAGCACCACTATCATTTCATGCCATTAAAAAAAACAGTTAAAACAAGTAAATATTCTAGTACATAGGACCACTTCGATTACTCCGTACCAACATACTGAAACACTGCTCATAACTGAAAGGAACAGTCAACCGCACCACTTTCAGAAAAGATCTTATCGTGTGTCTCACAATATCACTTCCAAATTGCTCCCATTCAAAGCAAAAACTATAGCATCACTGGGAACTTAAGCCACAAGGCCACAATTCTTCAACACACATGGTTACAGCATAGATACAGTTAAGAAAGTGACAGTAAGTACCTTCTACCCCCTCCTCCTGCCCCCAACTGATTAATGCATCTGCTTCCCACTCATCTTTGGTTTACTGCTACAAAAAGAAGTTGTAGTACCATCGTTGCTTCCTACAAACCTGCGAAGACTCATCCTTCAGTGGAAAGTGCTGGAAGAGACAGTTCAGAGAAGGGTTCATGCTGTACAGTTAGGAAGGTGCCATCGTATCAGTAACTCTAAATTACGTTAACACTGAATACTTTTCAATTTGGTAGTAAAGCCAGTAAGAATGATAATATCCACAAGAGCAGAGTTATCCAAAGCACAAAGTTATTTCAACATCACTACTGATGACAGAAAATGAAGGGACATATTAGTCCAACTTCACCAAGGCCAGTTTGGTTATGTGCACACATGGAAGGTAAAAACAGTTCACCAGTTTATAAATCTGTTTTCCAACACACCCCTTGCTTCTTTTAGAGAAAGCCACATATCATAGATGCTAAGTTTACTTCCATTTTGTGCTGCAATAATCTTTCTACACTGTCTGTGAGCCTAGCATCAGTTTGCTTTTTAAAAAACAAAAGAAACTGTAAAAATCAAACACTCAAAGGTCCTATAAGGTTACCATGTCGTGTGTGAAATTGCTAGTAAAACTCCAGCAGAAAACACATCACAGGCTTCCCCCACTCATTTCAGCTACAAGTATTGATGTTATTAGAGTGATATCAAGTAAGCCCAGTCTAGAGGAAAACAGGTTTGCATTGTTGCTTCCAGGTAATTTCCAAAGTCTTCATGCAAGTGACTGGTAGCCACTGAGCAAGCTAACTTGATAAGTGAACAAAAGGCCTTTAAGCTGCAGAGGTCAAAGACTATAGAAGGACATGCATTAGCATTTCGGCTTAGAAGTGATGTCACTCTCCAGCCTCTCTCCTTTTTAACACCTTCCTCAACTGAAGTCTATTGCAGTGTTCACTCCAGTCAGAGCGTAAGAGGCAGAGGCAAAGTTAAGGCTGTTACCATCTGGCTATACAACCACTTGCTTACATTAGATTAGTGGACTTCACATCAAAGTCTGAAATCACAGTATGAGTGACAAACTGCACAAACTCTCCAAACTTTTGTTGCTTAACTTGTATGTTGAAATTGCATGCACCTTAGCCACAAGACAGCTTTAAGAAAAAAAAGGTGTTGCATTTCCAGCGTTTAGAAAGCTATTTATACAAAGCAGAAATATAATCAAGTACACAAGTTCAGACAGCATGAAAACTTGTCCTTGCTCGAAGGGTTATGATTGCGTATCTATGACCAAAGTGAAGTAACCTTCTCCAACACTTTAGTAGGAGTGGCCCTTAAGTTTGCTTATAAACCTTGTGGCTTATTTTAGGCGTGAAGCAACAATCCTTTACAGACTCGCATTACTGCTTAATTCCCTCTACAATACTAGTGGTTTGTTTTTGGGTTTTTTTGGGGGGGTGGGTGGATTTTCCTCTGTGTATGTGTATTTTGGGGGTTTGTTTTTTTAAGAAAAAAGTGGATTTAGAAGCAGCTGAATGAAATCTCATATTGTCTGCACAACGACATCAACAAGTAGTGCAGATCAACAAAAGAAAATTTGTAAAGCAAGGTATTTTCCATTACCATCTCTATGCATGTCTATGATTTCTACCCCAAAGCAGGCCAGATTACAACCACAAGTGACCAGGATGCATGAACTGCTCTCCTAGACCACAGCTTCCAGTTTAGTTTCATCCAAAACAATGCCAATTTAATCACTCCAAGACTATTCCATGATGTTAGCCAAAGCACAGCAGGTGAGGATAACAGACTTGCTTCAAAAGAACATTCCAAACTCAAACTAAAATACTAACATAGATGCATCTTAAGTTCACAGTTATTTGTACAACATGAGCATATCATTGAAACCGGTCTTTCCACAGTTAGTTCATTCTATTTAAACTATTTTACAGCTGAAATTGAAGGGTTTCACTTCACGGATGACAAGTGCAAGAAAAAAAAGACTGCAAATGTTAGTGTCTCCAGTGCCCCAAAAAAAACTAATGTAAGAAAAGGTGTGTTGGGGTGGCGGGAAGTTGTTCACTGGTTTGGGGTTGGTCGGTTGTTTTTATATACAGCAGCCAAAGCAGCGTGTATCACCAGAGTACAGCAAGGCATAATGAAGAAGGTATATCAAGCTGTGAACTCTAGATCTGCCTACGTGCTGTTCAGCAGTTGAACTATAACACAGTATCCCACTGCATACTAGATGCATGGAAGGATGTGGCCTGATGCTTCTGTCTAAAGACAGGCAACCAGAGAAAAAGTGACTGTTATTTGAGAGCCTGTCTCTTTCCATTTAATTTAGAAAAATTTTCAAGAACCTGATAGATCCGTCTTACATCATTCCTTGTACAATAGCCATTTCTGCTCAGCAGCTTACTGAAGAGGAGATACAGAAGACAGCAGAAGAAACTGAAATCATTATAAATTTTATATTAACCAGCATGCTTTATCCGGGTCTTTTTATATGCTTTGCCAGCCAAAAATGTTTGTTCAGAGATGGAAAGGCAGGGGAGCCCACATTTTCAAAGAAGACTGTAAGCTTCCATCCTCGTTACTTAAGCAAGGAGCTTTGGTTCCAATAAAAGTCTAACATAGCTCAGGAGTGCAGTACAGTCTTGCTCATGGAAGTCTGACCGACACAGATTTAGTGAGGAGTGGAAGAGGTGCAGACATCTTAAGACAAGTTGCATCTTAAATCACTGTGTGATAGTGTAAGTAGCAGATCACAATGCACCAAAACACCAGATGAGTAACTTTCTTACAAGAGAACAGTGCTACCCCTAAAATTCTTCAATTCGTCTGACTCACTGTAGAGCTTCTCTCTTGCATTCTGCTATAAAATCTGAATAAACAGTAGATATCTGAAGAAGAATCCCCCACACCATGCCCAAATAACTTGCTTCTAATTCTTTATTCTAGGCAGAGGGTTATTCACCCCAGGTGAAGTTCAGTGTAAAGGAAAGAGTTGGCAGGGCAATATCTAACCTAAACATCCCTTCAGATATAAAGGTCACAGGAATGGACAGAAAGGTTCACCGTGCCTCAGTTAAACAGGTATTCTCCAAAACAATTCTAGCTTGCAAAATAATCAGCTACATAATGCAGCAACTTTCCTCTCTCTATGCTACGGAAGCCTTGTGTTTATCATCTGCTTTTCCATTTGCACAGTAGACCAGTTCAGAAAAAAGTGAAGCTGCGTTTTGCGGACTGAATTATTCCCCACCAAGGTTCCTTAGAAGAACAGCTGTTCTCCTTCATGCATTCAACAGTGACCTTGTTCTCAGTCAGACTTTGTACTAGTAAGAAATACACCCTGTCTTCATTATATGTTATAGCCCGATATCTTCACAGTAACAAACTTCTTTGTTTTAAAATACTGTAGGTCAGTGGCACAATACTCTTATACCAAAACACCCAAGGCCAAGACGCATACATTAAAATGACTGCACCAGTAACACCTGAGGAAGTAGAATACAGACAGATGCTGCCTACCTTGATACTATAACCTTTCTTCATTAGACTAATATTTTAACAAAATTCAAGGGAGACTTATCCATACAGGCTTCACTCGAAGACTCTTAATTCCTTAAAGGACATGGCATTAATTATACAGTCAGCATCCACAGAAAAGTTTCAAGGATCATCTTTGTTCTGCACTATAGAGCCAACCACTTACAGAACAAATACAACCCGGCCCACTTGCTCACTCAAAGTACAAGTATATTAAAGGACGGCAAACCTCTTGTTCTTAAATTATTCAAATGTGTGCAGGATTAATATGCAGCACAAGGGAACACAGAGGTGCCAGTTATTCAGACTTCTCTAACCAGAACACAGATTTTCCCACATGTCACGTTCCAGAGCGTCCCTGTCCCATCACCCCACACAGTTTTGTTACCCAGGAAGGAAAAGGGGGAAGGAATTTGCAACTACCTGTGATTTGTAGAATACGGCTCAGTTACATTTTTTCCCTGTAAAGCTACTACTGCTATGCTGAACACACATGATAGCAAGTTATCCATGTTTTTATCCCATGCAATAACAGTACAGATAGCATTTCAGGGGCAAAAACATTTCACCAAGTTTTAGTGCTTGGACTGCAGGGTGGAAAACTTTAATTAAATCACATCAGTTTTGCTTTTATATGTTAAAACACACTCACAGATAACAGTCATACCTTCCTCCTACTGCGTCGTCTTGTGGCTGGGCCCCAGCAGTGTTCCTCTGTGAACGTCGCAGTGACCCCCCTGGATTGTTATTAGGCCGGTTGGACATTGGCACCTCTCTCCTGAAGGGACATACCCTTTCTAGACACTATCATTCACTGAAAGACAAGAGAGATATAGTTGTAGGACATGTCACATGAAGACTCACAGCCATGCCTGAAGAGGCAAAGGCAAAACACAAAAACACTTCAGACAATAACCTTTAAACAATTTTTAGTTAAGACATACAAGCCAAGATTCTTCTCAAGAGCATTCAGATCCTTGATACAGAGCAACCACTTTTCCGTATATATAGCATACGGATGACCTATTGGACTAGATGACCTTTAAAAGGTCCCTTCCAACCCAAAGTATTCTATGATGACATGCTTCTTTTCTGGCACATGTCTATTTTAAGGAGACAAGACAAATGCAGTTTAGGAGAACCTGTATTTGTCAACATTAAGAAAAAGCACACTGACTAGTAAAACAATGTTTGACATAGCAATAATATTCCAGTATGTATTCCAGACAATGACAGTTTCAGGAATAATCAGCAGTATCCACAAGATTACAGACGTCACTTAACTACTGTGCTTTTAAAACAGCTGCTTTGTCTAGTCAGATTTATGCAACTGTCATTTGTGTAAAGAAAGATGCATAGTAATTCAGGAAAAGAGATCTAGCTATAATGAGCAAGAACTTCTTACTCACGAGAGCTTAATTAATAGGAAAAGGTATCTGAGAAAGAAGAATTAACGAGTGTACAGAATTATTTCAAAAAAATAATCAATATGACGACTTTGTATTACTACTTTGGGATTGCTTTGTGACTGCTACAGGTCTACAGGTATTATTTTGGTAGTTATTTATGGAAGACTACCATAACACCCAGCTGCAGTCCTCAGAAACAGAGGTATTTCAAGATCAAGCCTCACTTCACTGAGAATCTAAGGTAACTTTCATACCCTGTGCTAAATTGGTATTTCTATACAAAGAGCATAGCAACAGGACCACAACTAGCAAATTCAGTTTTACTGTTTCTAATTGTGTGGAATCTGGTAAAAAGGTATTTGCAGGTGAAAAGAGTCACAAGAAGGTAAAAAACCCAGGTTTAAGAACACAATAGTCTATATGCTGACTCAGTATCTACTACATCTATAGCACAGTAAGCAAGAAGTCTGCCAGGGAAAAGTTTAAAACATTTCAGCTGCAGATAACTAAGGCTTAGTTCAAATTCAAATGCCTCCAGTAAAATAACTTTCAAGATCTGGCATTGTCAGTAAAGCCAGACAACATTTGACTATGATCATCTATTCCGCTGAAAGAGCCTATAGAAGTGAACAAAAGTGAATAGGAAAAAAAAAAAAATCCTAAATTATTCCATTTTACTGTAGGCCATAAGAAACCAGGCACATAAATCAGTATTACGCAAACATTACCTCTCATACCTAGGACAATACCAAAAGGAACACTTATAAATGATCAAGACACCTGCACAGCACAACAAATTAGTGATTAGGACTTTACCAGCTCAAATTCAATCTTGTTATACTGTAATGATACAATCTAGTACTAAAAGCTCCCAGTTAGCATGCCGGAAATATTTAAGATAAGCCGTGGACGCCCCATGCCTAGAAGTGTTCAAAGCCAGGCTGGATGGGGCTTTGAGCAACCTGGTCTAGTGGAAGATGTCCCTGTCCATGGAAGGCAGATTGGTGCTAGATGATCTTTATGGCCCCTTCCAACCATTCTATGATAAGCTTCAGGAATCAAGTAAGAATACAAGTCAGGCAGAAGAATTGCTCCTCAAGCTAATTCCCTATATCACAGGAATCAAAAAGCATCTTTTTAAAGTTCTTTGTGTTCTTTCCACTAAGAGGTTCAACACAGCAGCAGACAGAAAAAGCAGAAAGTAAGATTAATTAGCAAACCATTAAGAACTTGAAAGAATGTAAGTAGAGTATAAAATACACCATCCCACAAAATACAATTGTTCAATGAACCTCATAGCTAAAAGTCTTGATGACTGGGAAGTTGAGATACCTGTAAACCCTACTTCTCAGAAGCTGAGCTTTCCTCTTTCTCTTACCCTAACTCCTTAATCATAGCAAATATTCCCACTAACAGAAAGGTTTAAAGCTTTTAAGTAATACATGACACCTCCAGTCTACAACTTCACATACTAATACTTTATAACAAACTACATACTTTACAGTGGAACAGAAAAAGCCTGCTATAGCTGGAAATTATGCCAGCTTGCTGGTGCAGCCAGATTAGTCAGTATTAGGAGGGCATAAGTGCTAGCATTCTCTTCAGAGTACACCGCAGATACAAGACAACAAGCCTAGCATTAAGCAGGCTGAAAGCTGACCAAGGTTCCAGCACTACCTAGAGGGTCTAGCTGAAGTTAATCACAGGCACTGTCAAATGCTGTCATGCATTCTCTCTTCATTTCTTTGTATTCAAACACCTAATGAAAAAAACATCTCTTCATAAACATCAGCAAGAAGGCACTTTTTGTGCATTTTCTTAAAGGAGGGAGCAGTGTTCCCTCCTGTACAAAGGTCAGCCGAGGCTGAAATTGGGTACCAACATCAAACTGTCGTTCATACCATGAAATGGTTGCCACAGATCCATTACATCGCCTTGCACCGGCTGTAAGAAGAACATGTATTCCAGAAGGTTTCATTCTGCAAGGAGTAGTGCTCACTCCAGAGTTCTGCTAGGTCAGCTACGTACTTTCCCACCCAGGGCCATCACATGGGCTCCTCCACAAACCACCAAAAGAGTCAGCCGAAGAAAACTTCATGCAGGCAATCCTGGTGCTGTCTAGGGAAACTAATGTTGTTCTGTCTGGGTAAGCCAGCCACTTTTAAGTAGGCTATGCTTAGAAGTTATGCAGCATAGTGTGTTGTCACACACATGACATTTTCAGCTGCATAGAACAATGAAATGGCAGCTGTTTTATTCTGCAAGGCATCTGTCAAGTCAAGACGATGTCCGGAGTTACCTTCTATATTGAAACCTCTTAACTGCATTTCTTATTGTGTAGTGTGTTATCATATGACTCCCAGTTTGCCTTTAAATATAATGCTGCTTCGTGATTCAGCTACAAGCTTTAACATCAAAACATTAACTTTAAGTCTCACTGCAAGTATATGAAGCCACAGAATACCATGTACCCAGTTAGTCCAGTAGGGAAGGGATCCTTTCAGTTGGTCACAACTGTGTCTTTCACATGCTAGAACAAGAGAGACTCCTGAGGTTCCCAAGTCTGAACTGTTCTCATTTAGACTTGTCACTCCACCTGTAAGACTCACTCCCAGCACCTGGCTTATTCTTCTCCCTCTTTACATACCTACATTCAAAGGAGATGTGCAACCTGCTAGATCAGCTGAATACACCAGTGCAGTCCTGTCACATTTTAAGACAATTTCCTCAACTACACTGAGCATTCTCCGCACACCCACAATAAGAAAAAGCTACAACTGTACATCAGACCTCCATGCTTCAGTTGACTGGATTTGCGATTTGAGAACTTTAAGTTCAGGTCCTCTTCTAGCATAACATTTTCTGTAAACTAGCCATTTTAGTTAGTGTTTCACAACTCCATATTCCTATCTGTAATGATGTCAAAGCACTGGCCTGCAAATGCTCCCCTCATAAGCAGACTCTTTAGATTGAGGATGAATTCTAAAAATCAGTATTTCAAATAAACCCACAACACATCCTCTGAAGACATCTAGCAGCACTGGCATCTAACTGTTATTATCTGGCATAGTATTCTTGAGTTTCAGTAAACACTGTTTGATTACCATTAACAGCCAACTTTGTTACAGTATAGGAAGGCAACTAGAATTAATTTCAGTAGACCTAACATACCTATTAGAAACACTACAGCTAATGTATAGCCAACATATTACTTGGAGAGGTTCCACAGGAACACAAGATAAAAAAGCCACCTGTTAACATGCAGTGAAGCCTTTACCTTTCTTCTCATAGAGAAGCCAACAGGAAGTAACTGACACTTTTCCATGTCTTTGAAGCAGAGGAAACGGACAGCTATGGAACAAGCCTGTATTGTCTTTTCCTTAACACCCAAAACCACTCCCTGAGGGATACTGTGAACTGTGATGTAGCCTATTGTGATGCAGGCTACAGAGAGGAAAAGAGAATGAGTAAACTGAAGCACTCCAACAGGCTGTAGGGCCACTAACAGCGTAACAAGGCAAACTGGTAACAATCCCCGTAAAAATGGAACTGAACCCCTTCCCACAAGAAACAAGCTTCCTTAATCTACTTAGATGAGCTCTAGAACTTGTTTGTTTGAGGTGTTTGTTTTGGTTCTTGGGGGTTTTGTTTGGGGGTTTTTGGTGTTTTAAGTTTTATGCAATAGTATTGCTAGTGCAAGATTTTTTCAGGCTCTTGCAGTCCAATTTCCTGAATATTTAAGGATATGCCTAGCACCCCTGTCTATAATACTCCATTATAATACTGTTATCCGCTGGTCAGCATACTCTCTCCTTTGTACCTTGGCCCCCAAAAACCAGTGCCTTACTTGATGCTGCTGCAGCAAATCAACCTCAAAATTGCAAAGACTTAATGCCTGAAGTCAGTATTAGGCAAAAGGGGGGCACGAAGTAAAAGACAGGAGGATGTTTATATGCCTTCTAAGTTCAGAACATTTTCTTCCAGCAAGCTGCCCATCTTGCCATCTAGAACCCAGTGTTCAGCATACTTATCAGAAAATGTTACGTCTAAGATTTAAGATTTTTATTCCTTCACTTCAACATAGATAACATTAATTTACTTGATCAGCTGTATCTGTAACAAGTCCAGTCAGTTAAGGTAGTAGCAACATTCTAAATATATAAGCATACAATGCATTTAAGAGTTGAGACTAACTGCAACTCAACTGAAGAACTTAATGCAAATGGTTTATTAACTGCGGAATTGTTTTGGACTTACATTACCTCATTTTAAACGGATCTCATAGCTGCGCCTCATTTCTGCTTGCTGCTGAAAAGGTTCTCGTCATTTACCCGCAAACATACACACCTATTTTCTTCCCTTGTAAGCACTCATTCAATTACTTCTACTACCTCACCAGCTGACTCAAATTAGTTAAGACAACTTTTTAGTCCAGCTAGTTGCTTTAAACAGTCTTGTGCAGCAGATTTTGACACAATATTCTTCCTCACTATACTCAAAATTCAGTGGTTACCCACTCTGCTCAGTTCTTTTTCCACTGCAGTCCTCTCCTCCAAACATAAATTTCATGTCAAAGCTCCATGCAAGCAGAAGCTTGTATTGTCAGTTTAGCAGCCTCTTGTCCCTTCTGCTTGTAGAAACAGTTCACAGAATAATTCACGGAGTGGGTACACCAACATCCTGAAGATTCCCTAGAAAAATTTTCAGTGACATCTCAAAAATCTCATCATCCCTCCCTTCCTCCTGACAGGAAATTTCTATACACAAACAGGGGAAAAAAAGATACTGTCCTTTGAACTGCAAGGTGCTGTAAGGTACAGTAAGGTGTATGAATTTCAGCTGCATTCACGCAAACCCTGGGTTATTCAGCTGCATGAAAGCATTGAGCCTTAAGGAACAACAAGCTTTTATTCTTCCAGTATAGGAAGAGCAAGCTACCACCTCTTATCTGCTTCCATTTCTACCTTCTCCCCATGAACAGCCATAAGATGTCTACATGGTTTAAAGATGCTAGCGTACACTAAGGCTTACCTGCTGCACTGCATCTGATGATGTAAAAGTCACGTGATTACATTTATCAGATTAACTTCCTTTGATGCAAAAAACACACAAAATCACACTGAATTATACATTAGGCTGGACTGTATTTTTTTTGTATTCTCCCCCTTCAATACTAAAGAAAAAACCTACACACAGAAATACATGCACAGACACACAAACTAGAACAAATTCAGTACACATAAGAAAAAAAATCTTCAGGACAAACAAGATTCTACAGCCTTCTAGTACTGTAACATTACCTCAATGCTGGGAAGACAGACAAGTAGGTATCAAGGCAGTTTCTTTTTAAAACAAGCATGTTGGGTGGTAAAGAAACAGATTTCTGCACCTTTTCCAGCACAAAATTGCTACAAAGTTAAATAGCTGCATCACTTTTCGTCAGTTCTCTTGGAAGACATTAAAAGATACTGATGGGCAGACAAGCAGAGTTTAACAGCATATAGAGCAAACTCCTCTTCAGACCACAAGGCTCAACTGGAGTACAAGAGCTAAGTTCAAATCATAATAGAAGTCTTGGCTGGAAGGGATCTCTCAAGATCATCTGGTCCAACCTCCTGTTGAAAGTAGGACCTTAGATTATGCTAGAGATCTCTCATTCTGCTCAGAAGTGACAGTTTCCAACCATGATGACAAAACACATGCCGAGTTCTGAGCAAGAGCAGAAAGGCAAAAGGTGAATCATGAGATTTCCCCTGAAGATAGGGAAAAAAAGGTAAGAAATAATCACAAATTAAGATATCACAACATCACGACAGATATAGAAGCATACAGAGACGACACTGACAGACTATATATATATATATGAAAAACAGTATTTTCAGCAGAAGCATTTGATAAGAAGTCATGCAATAGATGTCAGTTCAAGTAACATAAGATCTCAGATCTGTGTAGATGTACAGGTGTGCAAAGACACACTCCCCATCCCTCCCAAGGACAACCTCTCGGAGGAGAGGAAACACCTGCAGCCCTGTTGCTCACTGCAATCATAGAGCTCAGAAAACATTCCCTCCCCTTCAGTTTCTCAAATACATAATCCAGCAACCTGGACTATGATGAGGAAGTAAGCAAGATGGGCATGTAAACTACAAATATCACAGGAGTCCAGTCACTGAAGACATTATAGACTTAGGACTAACCCTCATGTCCGTTTTCACACTGGGTAACTTAAATAATACATAAGCTGTTAGTCAGCAAAAGATTTTTTCAAACTGCTCACAAAAAAAAGAAGCTTCAGCACAATATTCTTCCTAGATTCATTTACAATGGAAGAGTTTTTTTAATTCAGCTACTCTGTAATCATTAGAGTGGAAGGACTTCTTAACCATTTGAAAAATACCCCATATATTAAAAGAGGTATGACTACAGCAGAAAACTTCTCAAACACCAGTAGGCCATAAATACACTCAAGCTATGGACTCCACAGGGGAATAAAAAAATAAAGGAGCCAGTTACCCCTTGTTCCACTGACTTTACAACAAGCAGCCATCAGAAGACTTCCCCTTACACAGTCTTTCAAGAGCTTAGACCTTACCTAACCTTCTAGCTGACAGTGGCAATGAAGAAGCTCACCTTCACAAAATCAGCAAAATAGGTGGCTAGGAACTTGAAAGGATATACCACCAGGTTAGGATTCTCTAGACTGCATCTATGCATACATGCCCATAATGACCTACAAAGACTGGAAAAAGTCTTGGCATGGAAGGGGAAGGGAGAAGAAATAAGAATACCTTCATTGTGATCTCATGGTTCAGAATTACACAGAAATACACTGCCAACTGGCAGTTACAATATTCATCGCCTCAGACTGAAGATTTACAGGTTCCCATAGGAGTAATACTGAAAATGCCTCTCAAAAGATGCACAATGCTGCTCACTAGAGGAATGCCCAGGCTGTTAGGGCTGTGTGATCCAACAGGTTATACGTGCATGTACCCAAGCCAACAAAGTAGCACCCTATCTACTGGCTACTGTCTGGTGAAAGTACTGGAAGGTATCTGTGCAAAAGATACCATAGCTTGAGAACTCAGAAGTATTGCTGAAGGGAAAAAAAAGACAAAACTATATCCATGCTATCACATGCTCCAGTGTCGATAAGAATAGTTTTGTGACACTGGGAAGATACTCTGAGTTGCAGAAGCTGAATGGCCTCCCACACTTCAAAGCAGGTGAATTGAATTTGAAGTCTGAGACTGTAGACACCTTTCACTGGGCCCGGTACAACAAAGCAAACTGAAGATGTCTTCAGTGACCTGGAAGAAGCTTAAAACCTTGTTCCATAAAAATTACTGAGACCTGGCACCCACCACTGGTTTTGAAGAACAGTGGATTTGCCTATACACCACAGCCAGAACCTCAGTGAGTCCTTTTGTGCTGTGGAAAAGTCAAACTGAAATAGCAAACAGAGCACTACCCAAAACTATAGAGGAGCACAGGTACTGCTAGCAGATGGCTTTATGAACAGTCAGTTGTAACTGTGCCTCACAAGAATTTAAATAGCTCAAGAACCAAGAGAAACCTATGGATGGAGGGAAGGGCCACAAATTAGCTAAAAAAAAGCACCTGCAGAAGTTAGCAGAACATTCTTGTTCATCTAGACAGTTTAAAGGAACAAAAAAAAAAAATGCTGCTCATGTTCTGTTCTGTATATGATTGTACAGGATACAAAGGTAAGCTCAGGTGTATCAGATCTGTTTGTACAACTAGTCTACCTAGCTCATGGCACCTTTCCATGTCACCACTTGTAACACGTCTAAACTAGCTCAATGTAAGCTTTCCATCAGTGAATGGTTTGACTTTAACTCATTAACAAAGGGAATGCTCTCTCAGTGGCAGAATGCCAGGACTCAACACTTCAAGAAAATATTTTCGTGTTTACAACACCTGTAGTTTCTCGGTTTTCAGTGTTCCATTTTAAGTTCTGTTGCTTAAGTCAGTCAATTTTGCAGCAGTTAATTTTTCTGCTCACAAATATAAAGATTACCAAAAGCATAAGAACCCAGAAACTTCTGAATCTATCTATATTCAGTAAAAGATTAGTCTTATCTGGATAGCTACAAGTCAGCCAGCAACAGCTCAGCTTAAGAAGCCTAGAGATATTTAAGCCATCTCAATAACATGAAAGATTTGTTACAACACACGGAGAACACGCACATAAACATAGCAAACATTATCTACAGAATACTGAAGCAGTTTGTCTCTGTTGACAGATCTCTTCCCCTTTCAGCACAGCAATGGGAAAAAAGGGAAAAGTGAGCAATAAGTATGTTCAAAGTTTATTCTTCTGTACACTTGTGTCAGAGAGCAAAATGTCTCTGCCAAATTGGACCCTACAGCAAGAGCCCGACTTTACCTCTATGGGAACTTTAAAATTACTGTTACTTATTGACAAGCTGCTAGACAGAAAAGTTTACTATATGAGAGTCTCAGCATGCAATTCTGCTACCTGGTGCTAATACAAGTGTGGTTTCAACTCATTAGCAGCCATGGAAATACAACTCACTTTTTTCCTTTTTTAAATTAAACAAAAGCAACCAGTATCTCTTCAAGGGAAAAGAACATACTTTCCAGCAGCCAAATTCTGACCAGAGCTCTGCTATTTGTACCCAGAGTGAATTGATGTTAATTTTGTTTCTAACAGACTTACAACAAAAAACATCACAAGCAACAGAAGCAAAACCTCATCTGTCCTTCATTTTCAGCTTCTCTAGAAACCCTTACTTAATAGGAGCCAAAATTCACTATCTGTGTGGTGACTTAAGCTTTCACTAACATTTTAAAAAAAAAAAACAACATGCTGCCTGGCAAGCATGAGGGAGAACATTCTCTTCAGAAGAGGAGAATGAATTTGAATTAGGAGCTTTTACCTTCTGTGAGACAACACGAACAAAAGCACAGAATCCTTCATGAAGTACAGATCAGTGACACTGCCAGAAATGAAGACAAGTTAGCAGATAGGTGGTCAAGTTAAGACCAAGTGAACAGGTGCAGCAAAGTTGGGGCAGGGGGCATTTATTACCAGTGAAGAAAAAAAGTCAATTGAGAGATTAGTGCGAATTTCAGTTTAGAAGCTTGATTTTAGCATAGCCATGAAAGTGAACCAAAAAGTACCCAAAATCACCACCCACTCTCAAGTCTGTCCTGCCCAATGCTTAACATCCAGATGCCTTTGAGCTGCATAGCTCCATTTACTTCAACATTATGAGTCTGAATGCAGAACCTACTGCTACAACAGCAAGCCTCTTCCCTATTCTAACCCTACAGACCAGATGGTACCTTATTTGCAGTCTGCCACTCACCTGCACCTGGCACACACAGCCCTTAAGTAAAATCAAGAGCAATAGCACAAGACAAATACTGATATGGTACATACCCATGTCCTACCTGCAGAGCCTGTTAGACAATACATGCCCCAAGATGCAGCATGGCAGGTTGCCTGAGCCCTGCCAAGTTCCTAATCAACTTTTGCCAAGGTGTCTTAAATTACAGAAAGACCTAGTGAGCCCAGTGGCTAGTAAAACATGATTTGACCACTCAAAGTCTAAATTAGCATAAGATGATCTCTGCAGTCTTCTAGACAACTAGAAGGAGGGAGGCAGAAACAAAAAAGGACTTTAATTAGCCAGTAGAATGAAGAAATTCAGAGGCTAGATCTTACAGAAGTTACTGCTAGAAGAACCACAAAAAACAGTTGACTTGTACATGCAGACCAGACAAGTGCCACAGATAAACCCAAGATTATAGGTTTAAGTGCATTATGTAGATCTACCTTGAAAACAAGGTAAAGAGGGAGGAGACTGGGTCTTCATTTTGATAATATTTGGCTTGAAACTAGTTTACATACAGAAATGGCAAAAGTCGAGAAGCCTGTTCATGCATACCAGCATGTCTTAAAGAGAAACACTTCAAAGATTAAACCAAAAATTTTTTAAAATAATGTTTCCAGGGGAAGGGGGGAGGGGGAGTACTCACCTGTTTTCTACTTAACTAGAATGAGTCTCAAGTTTTTCTATCTTCAAAATAACATTTATAAGAGTTTTGGATAAATCAGGAGGATCTTAGGAGTTTTTCTTTTGCTTTTCTAATCACTGAATTTTAGCACTGACTCAAGCTGACGTCTGTTGAGATTTCCTTTCCTACACTGTCTCAAGCAGATGATGGTACCTTCCTGAACCAAGACTTCTAAACAAATGCTTTACCAAAAAGGTCATAGGCCTGATGTATAGATTCCTATGCCGCATGATACAATCTGGGAAGTGGTTTAATTGTAGTTGTTGAGGAAGAAATCCAATTAAAACAGGTTAAGTTTCCGGCTTCCTCAGCACTGGAACTGCATATGGATCCTTAGCTATCACAAGGATACTGCAATGACAGAGGGATTAAAACACCTGTAAAGTTTCTAAAGTAGGCAGGGCTCGAACCAATGACATCTTGGAATCATATGTCACAGATGCATATTCTCAACCAAAGCAAAACAATTTATACATTGACATTATACTTTGCAGTGACGTAATTAAAAGCAAACTCAATATACATACCAGATCACTGACATAGGCACAAAGACATTTACCTGGTATGAAAATCATGACCCAAACTACCTGCCAAGTACCTGTATAGAGACAGAAACAGAAGAGAAGTTCTGTTCTGTGTAAAGCTGAACAAAAGGAAGTCACACCCAAAGAAACACCTGTTAAACACTAAGGATTAAGCTGTCTTTAAGCCGATCCTATCGTTGATAGGATCAGGACTTTACAGTGCTCAGAGCTGTTCTTTCATGGTAACTACACAGAAGAACATAAAATATTAGCTTCCACAACTGCATTTTAGAAAGGTTCCAACCTTTACAGTCAGGGAACAAGTTGTCAAAAGCCAGAGTACCAAGCTTTATTAAAGAACTACACAGCTCTATGGCACACTTCCTTGATGAGACTGTCTATTCCACTCTGCACACACACACTTTCTTAGTGTTGTTAGACAAAAAAACAAGTTTGTGGAACGAAGCCTCATACATAGGCATCACAGAGTATGGGAATAGCAAATGAGTGTCCCAGGAACCTGAATACAGAGGGTTAAGATGCTGAACTTGAGCAAATCTAAATATTGATAAAATGTAAATATTAGAGCTCCTTCAAATGCTTTTTAGCAGGATGTCAAACTCAGCCTTAAAATTAAGCTAGACAAGAACTCACCATCACCAAACCTTAATACTGAAAAAAAAAAGCCTACTACAAAATTCCTCTCTTCCTTCCCATATGTGCAAGTACCACCAGCCCATTTTTTCTGCTTTACCTCACCAATAATTTTTACCTCCTCTCTCCTAGGCTACCCACAGACTTTCCATGCAGAAGCAACAATGATGCCTGTATTTCATAGTTCACTAGATTAACAAGTTGACACTAATAAGTTATTTCTCCTCAGGGTCATAGCATGGCCAGGTGATTCACGCCAAAGCCTGAATTCCTTGCCTATAGTCAATCGCTTCAGAGTTAGAAGAAAGGCTACTTCCTGGCAACAACATTTTCCAATAGATGCTGCCTAAATCTTTTCAATGCTTTTTGTTACCTCCCAGCTAAACTGCTGCTCTCTGATGTACTGAAAGGATTCACAAACTATGAATAATACAGAACATTTATCAGAAGAACACAAATCTTCTCCACAGCTCCGATATAATAAGCAGAGCTGTAAGTCTTCCACAGCTTGACTTTAGCACCAAAATTATTATTTAAGAATTAGATATTACAATAGCTGATTTGGTTAAGTCTTTGCTCTTGCAATTTGCTCTGTGACCCAGTCAGACCACTCAAGAGTTGCCTCCTATACAGGTGACCTTTTATCCTACACTAACACTTAACTATGAGCAAACCTACAGCCTACCACCCCTGAACACCACATATTGATCCTGGCCTTGATTAGGACTGGAAGAGAATATGGTGAGGAACAAAGGAAAGAAAAACAGTGTTTCTTTTAAGTATTTTGTGTGTACATCAATGATAGAATATTTTGGAGCCAACCTATGCATCCACCTTGCCATGCTCCTGAGAGACATTTTTGCAAACATGAAAATAATCCCATACCATGAAGATGACACTGAATTGGAAGCAGTCTTCACTTAACTCCTATGCAAGATGTATTGCCTTTTGGGTTTTTTTTGGTCTTTAAAAAAAAATCCATGAGACACTCATATAGCTTCAGAACTATTCCGCATGTCATCCTCTTTACTATTTATTTTAAGTCATTTAATAAAACACACTAGTAAGGGAGACGAGACAAACTGAGATTTCACTGGAGAGGGCACCTTCATCACAATGCAAGGTAGAATAACTCTCTTTGCAGCACTTGAATAAAAAGCACACAGGGAATGGAGCGGCTTCAGATTGAAGATTGAATATGAAGTAGACAGGTTTGTGAAGGAAGAGGGAAAATACCTGTAGGCCCAGAAGTGAGCACAGTTTCTTCCTTCCCTCCCCTCTACACATTATCTTATCATATCAAATGCAAAATTTAGTTATTTCATAAAGGCTGCAGCCTTTCTTAATCCTACATCTGTTCTGCTAATCAAAGATACTCAGCTAGGAGCATGCACATCCCCATCCCAAATATAATGAATGAGCAATGAAGTGTTCTAGTAATCATGGTATCTTTACTACGTCTACTTCCCCACTTCAAATCTTTGAAATAAATATTTCTCCCAATGATTATTTCCTAGCACCTCCAACCCCCATTAGCTACCATGCAAATTACTAGTACTAACATTGGGTCCTTCTTCCATGCCTTTCAAACTTCACTTGTATGTTTCTTTGTACTTAAAGGCTCCCCTGGCAGAACAGTTTTGGGACACAGATACTGCATACAGCAATTTGAAGACAGCCTGATCTGTCCTCCAGTACAAACTTCTCCCACAGAACTGAAAGTTAATGAAGACACTGCTCACCAAACTTGCAGTGTCTATTAAGAAACACTTTCAGTTATTTCCTATTAAATGCCTATTTTGACTAATTACAAAGTGGAGGGTATAAAGCTTCTAACATTGAATTTTCAAAACACCAGTCTGGTGTTGTCATTTCAAATATCAAGGACAGCATATGCCATTAGCATATACTAGTATGACTATTTATTACATTAAATAGCTAAATGATAAGAGCCTGACAGTTTCAGGGGTGTTTTTATTTTCAGGAAAAACATTTCAGATGTGGTATAGCAGTGCGTGTTTTATAATGGATACTTCTCTAATTAAAATGACAGCGTAAACATTCTGTATATATTCAAGTATGACAGACATTCTGGGCCCAACACCTTTTTTTATTTTGTAACTCCATTAGCTAAGCTTAATAGCGATTACACTTCCTTACACTCTTCATACAAGATTTAACTTACTACCAAAATTACAGTACAGACTAAGGAGAAAAAAAAAAACTAAACAAGCCAGACTTTAGGGCACTAGAGCTACCAGTTTTTCAGCTGAACTCCACTACATCTTACAAAAAGTACAACAGTACTGATGGAAGTTAAAAACCCAACTACATTTCCTGGGAGACATCCTACTGAGTGCGGTCATCTAAATAAATTAGAAAGGAGGTCATCTAAATAAATTAGAAAGGAAAGTCAGTTCCTCTGACACAAAACCTAAGTGAAAGTTTTGTGTATTTCATAGGAATTATTTTCCAGCTGCTACATATATTTATCCGAAGTTCCTACCTTTGAGTACACCATTATTTCAAACCCCTTTGCTTACACAAATACCTCAGAAGGCACAGGGACAGAGTACAACTATTAGTTTCAGTCCAATGCCTGTGCAGACCTGTTGCATGTTTGAATTCAGCACAAACTTCAGGAGCTGATCAAAAATATAGATGATTACATCTGTAAAGTTTATATAGACGATTTAAAACCTGACACTTCAAACTATCACCATCCCAGTAAAAGCTTTTGAATTCTGCTGAAGCAATCTGAAATTATATCAGCTTCTCCTCCACTCTCCCACCACAAATGCTACTCCAGTCTATGCAGGTATAAAAAACAAAGCAGCTTAGACTATATCCAACCACAAACGTGTATTTTAAGATTAGTCCCACCTCAAAGCTGGTCCACCAACCTTGCCAGCAATGCAAGAAAAGCACCAAGAGTAGGTGCAAGTTTAGTTTGTTGCCATAATCTGGAATACTATTATATAGTAACAAACTACCTTGATTTAACTAAACTTAGACATTCTGCTTCCAGCTGTCACAGGTCTGGACTTGCGCTAGTCACTTCCCACTTTTGATATTGTCAACAGAAAGACCAAACCCTTCTGAAGTAGGCTTTTTTAACAAGTTAGATAATATAAAGCAAAGATATGCTCACCTACGTCTCATACAAGCTGTTGAGAACCAGAAGAAATACAGTAGTTTGCATCTACTCTATTTGTCACACTCAGTGATCTCTGAGCAGCATTCATGAGTCAATGGGCACAAAACTCTGGGTCCTTGATTTCCTTGCCTCAGCTGTTCAAAGCTTAAATATGGCAGGTTAACATCTTTAGACCACCTTCCCTTTAGGTAACTAAACACAGTGGTCCCTGTGGGAGCAACTACCTTTCATGGTATAACTATAACATTCATGACAACTCAGCTAGATTCAGTGGTATAAGAACTGAACACTTACACATACTTCTGCAGTTTGGGTTTTTTCCTCCTGTTAGCCTTTAGCTGCCAACTAGATATTTTAGGCTAAAAGTCAGCCATTTAAAGTACTTCAATCTGAAGTGATCCAAAAAAACACAGTAAGGAAGAATTGTCACTTTGCTTACGAAAAAAAAAAAAAAAACAACACCCAAACACTAAACTGCTATTTAAAAAGAGATCCCATTAGCATTGACAGTATTTCCAGGAATAGGCCCTTCTCCCTTCCTGAGAAACTAAGATTTAAGACTGGTTCTTCCAAATACTTTTCATAGGACAGCCTACCTTCCTTCACTGTGTCAGTAGTGCCATGAAGTTATATTTGTTTACTCTATGAACATATGTAGATAGATACTCTCATTGAACCAGAGTTTAGCAAAAGAGTTCAAGTACTCTTTGATGAGGACTATTAAACTACAGCTTTCCATCCCTGTCAGTTTCAAGCAAACACAGAAGAGCAAGAATATTTTGGCTTAAGCACTTCTATCTTTTAGACATAGCTGGATTTCAGATATTCATAGCTTTGTGAATGTGCAGTCAGAGGCCCAACACTGGGGCGGGGGGGGGCGGGGCGGTGGAGAGGGGAGAAAAAAAAAAAAAAAGAGTTGAAAGTGACAGCTTCTGTAAGCTATGGGTGCTTAAACATTTGTAACACTTGAAAACAGGCAATAACCTTAAACTTGTGATGGAATTAGATCTTGAAACCCTGATTTCAGTAATGACAGGACACCAGTAGATTGCAGAAGTGAAAGATTTTTTGATGGCAGAACTCAGGACACTTGCTACTATTTCCAGGCTTACAGAAGAGAGGTCCTTCATTATTTTATTTCTGTTTTCTTAAATCCCAAACCATTTAAACAACCAATTGCTGTTAAGTAGCATCCAAATAGAACACATCATCATATGACTTTAGCAGAAAGTATTTGTAATGATGAACAGACTATTACCCATAAAAGGAAACTATGAAATAAGATGAAAGCTGTATTATTGTTACAGCCTTGCTTATTTCAGCATAACTACCCAGGTGATATGATTATCTAAAGCCAGAGTTGTTCCCTCCAAACTACCTTCTTTCTTCTCCAAACTATCAAAACTTAAAAGCTCCATTTCATCTCCTCCTCCCCTCCCTCAAAATAGTAAGTATGTGTCAAAAGTACAAAACAGTAAAATATTCTAATGAGAAATTTTGCAATGCTATGAATATGAAGTACAAACCACCAAGGACCACGGAGATCCTGTATCTCAGTACTAAAACTAAGAACTTTTGCTGTAAGCCAAGCCCTTGTTAGTTGACATGAGCATTAGTGACTACATGTTACAGTTACTTACATAGTGATACTGGAGAAGAATGGAGGGGAGTGGGGTGTGTGAAAGATGAACCAATGCTTAGGTATATATACTATTACAGAGTAACTGAGAATTCTCCAGTGCTTTTGTACAAAAAAAGTATTTATCTGGAATACTCTATCCCATCACAGCTGGCCTTGGTCAAGAGAGATGAATTCCAGTTGAAAGAAAAGTACTCTTACAGGAGGTGACTAATAAAGCCAGTATTATTCAGCCTGGCAACAAAAAGGTTATAAATACTTTCTGTAAGTGCAAAGGGTAAAACACCAGGAGAAGAAAATTATTTAAAATGAGAGGATAGCACTGTTGCAGTTAGCAGGCAAAACAGTTGTGAGAAACTTGCAGGCTGGAAATTAGATGATCCTACATTTCAAGAAATGACATTCTGAAAGGATCTCCCAGGAGGACTGAAGAATTAAAAAAACCAAGTATGAAAACAAAACCAACACACACACTTCACTGCTTTTTAGATGGCTGCAAGTTAAGAGATTTAAGTGACATACCAACAATATTAGCAGATTACACTTTTAGCATTATGAAGTCTCTTACTGAGATTATTCCTAGACAGCAGTACTTCATTGTCCTTACAAACAACTGACGGGTAACAAGTTCTGTTGTTCTACTAGGCCAACCAACAGAGAGACAAGGTGCTCGTGTTGCTCAAGACTGAGATACTCAGGTATATGTAGTATTTCAAAGGCTCAGTTCCTAGCAAAGGCTACCCCTACTTTGACTTTTTTGCTAAGGAAGTAACTAGAACACCATTCTTGCTATCCTAACACCCACATCTCAGAAAGTAAAAGTCAGAGAAGACACTGCAAAGAAGCAAACCTATATTATCTGCAGTTTGTGATGTTTTTCTTGTCCTGTCCAATGGTACCTACCATTGAAACTCTGTTGTGACTAAGGAAAGAAAACTTGTCCCCACACCTTCTGCTGGGAAGGGGTTGGGGGGGGGAAGGCAGAAGATAGCTCTCCAAAGCAAGTTATTGCAGTAAGCAGCAAGTTCTAGGATTTAAAAATAAAAAACCACAAACCATACACCACACTTTTGGATAGGGTTATTCTATGCAGAGGTTGTTTATCCAGTTTGATCCTTCTACTGCTGTGTCACTCTGTGCCCATATGTTCATGTTTGATATCTCCCAAATGTGTGTGCAGGGAGGACAGGGGGGTGGGGGTGTTGGAAATATGCCAGAGTTATTACATTCAGAAAACCAAACCAGTTATTCAATTTTTTTAAAAAGATCTCCACATAGAACTAGCAGACAAAAACCCAGGAACACTATGGAAGTACAACATAGATATTTTGTAATTGAGTTGTTAACAACATTCAAGACAACTGCAATTTCAAAATGGGTTACAAAACAGAGAAAGTTCTGTACTGATTTAACTCTGATGCTAGATCAATTACCAATATCACTTGCTATATAGCTTTGATTTGCCATCTTACTGAGCTGTCTTTCCAAAGAGCCTGACATAATTTTGTTGAAGGAAAACAATATTGCAAATCTAAAAATCTGTAAGGAAGAAACCATTTCTTAGTTGAAGGGGAACAGCTTTTAGATCAAAATACATTAGGCAATTTTGCTATGCACAGCAACCTACTTGGCTTACTTCCGAATAAGTTTTTAAAATGCTCCACCACCACTAAAACAAGATTAAAATTAATTGCATTAATAGTACAGGTGAGATCTAATAGGGTTTCCAGTAACTTCAAGTGGCCACGAAACTGCAACAATATAACAGACACCACAAACAGAAACAATGCTAGTTTAGAACAGTCAGACTGCTAAGAACAAGTTGAGGGAGTTGACAAAGTGTTTCTGCTGACAATGACCATACAGGTGTTGCCAGCAGGAAGCACAGCTAGAATTCAAGTGTAAGATCTCAGTCTAATAGAAACTCAGACTTCATCTGAACAAAATACATAAAATAAAGACTTTTGAAAAATAGATGATACAACTACATTAATTTCATCAATTGACTTACGTTATCCAATAGCAACCTACTTTATTTAAAACTACAAGAAGAATTTTAACAGCTTGTGGCTAAGTCTGTGACAGAGGAAAAAGCCTGATGCAGCAAGAGAATACACTTTACTCCAGACAGCTTCTGGAAGCAATAAAGTACAGCAACAAGTATGTTCATTGCATTGTATTTTGAAAGTGACAGATTGAGATTACTTTGCCTGTCACTTCAGTGGAGCATCACAGGCAACTTTACATTTATTTTAAGTGTGGTCTCAAAATTAACTGATTACTACATTTGTATTTACCTCCAGTTTTCAAATATAAGGTAGTTCTCAGGTTCTAGGTTATTTGAGTTCATCTGCATACAGCACAGTTAAATCAAAATCTTCAGTGCCCATTCTGTTCGAACTCCACTTTGGTTTTGGCAGTATGTCAAGAACCCCTAAGCTATTAAAAAAAGAAAAAACGCCCATCCTTACTACTGTGACTATAGTGCTCGAGTATTTAAACATTAATGGAAGGCATTTAAGCAGTACCATTCCTTCACATACTAAATTCCACAAAATTCATCTTTCCTCGTAACAGTTAACCTGAAGAGAGCCACTCTCTCCACGAAGTATTTAAATGTGCAGACAAAGTATTTAAATGTACAAGAGCATTTCTCTTAACAGCGCTTCTTCCAATTCTAGTTACAAAGGGCTGATAAAAGTTTTGAGCTGGACTCCCTCTGTCACAGCTCTAGTATAAAACATAGCTACATTCAGTTGCAAGTCTACAAACACTTGAGGCAAATGAGAAGTAGGGAATATGCAACAGAACTATATCAACGTCAAATTTACTCTATGACAACTTTTAAGAAAGGATCTTTGCTATCTTATTCTTGGCAAAGAAATACATTTGTTCTTCTGTCCAGCTTTTCGCAACTGAGTAACAGAATGAAACCAACTTTTTAAATCCATAATCTTATGGTATAATGCAGGTCTTCATTGTTATTACCAGTGTTTTCCTGTAGAAAGCTATCTGCTAAATAAGTCAGGCAGAATGCTACCAGAGTAAGATATGGCAGCGCACGCAGTCATTACATAAACATGAAAAACATTGTGGAATACAATGTAGCAGATCTTCAAAGCACAACTTTTAACACTTGGAATCCTGGCTCAAAGTTTGCCAAAGTTAATGCAGCTTCCACCACTTGCTTTAAATGAGATTCAATTGAAATGCAGTTTTCTCCAGAAATTTTCTAATTAACTTCAAATCAAATTGCATTTTTATGTACACCAATGGTATTCCTGCCCCTTCAATTACTTCAATCTATTTATTTTGATTACTGGTGTTACTTAAAGATCTGAAACCTAGCTATGCAGCTTCTTCTCAGGTGCTATTCACTCATGCTCATACACACAGACCATGACCACACGTCCTTGTTCAAGTTAGCCATTTCCCACCTTCCCCTCATCCCTTTACGATGAATGAGTTCATCAAGATATTATACCTGAAACAAGTTTTAAAGAGCAATTACAGTTCCCAGTCAGTAACTTGATTGTAACAGAGTATATCCTCAAAATAGAGAGGAAGAGAACATTTGCTCTGTAAGGAAGGTAGAGTTCCATGTTTGTATTCAGTATACAGCCTATTAATATGCACCTTGAGTTACTTTCTTCATTAGTTCCCTTTAAATGCATAGCCACATCTCACCTGTGATCAGGAGGTTCAGTTACATTGCACACACCTTCCAGGAAGGGACGCTCTCTATACTGAATAAGCTAATTACATAAGGGATTTGACATTGGAAGACACAGAACATTATTAACATGGATAAGATGCCATCTTCCAGCCCTGATGTTAACCACGTCTTACAATATTATCTTGTCCAAAAATAGGCATCTACCACAGATTCATACCCCCCAAAGATACATGATGTAAAGACAGCTTCTCCTCATTAACTCCAGGAGTTAAGTAAGCATCTAATCATTATACCAGCATCAAGGACATTTAATGCAAGTGCCTTGATTGTTGGTAGGGGGGCATGGGTGTGTGTTTTTCCTTTTCTTTGGGGTGCAGGGGGAGGCAGGCATGGGGGACGCTGAAGTCCACCATCACTAGTGTTACTATGCCTTGTTTACATCCTTCCTTTTTTGGTGCCTCAACTCATTTACACTGCTCCTGAAAACTTCTTGGTTTCAAGTTAGAAGATAGTACGTAAGTATATTTTTGATGCCCACATTTATTTACCTGTACTTCTGCTTTTACATCTAAGCAGTCTTGGACCAAGAGAGGAGGTACAGAACAGACCTCAAGCACATAAAATCCCACAGTACAGAAAAAGAGACCATTTCTCCTACCCATAGTAGATTAGATAAACATATAAACATAACAAGCTCATAGCAAAGCAAAAAGACAGAAGTTAGACGTGGAGAAAGATGAGGGAGAAAATGGCACACAAGCTTTCTAAAAGCAAAGATAGCATTAGACTAGACCTAGTTACCTTGCAGCATAAATCTGTACCAGATGACCTATTAAGGCTTGTCCCAGGCGTGTTTTTCCTAATGGTTTTACCTTTAGGAACTACCCCTAAAAATCCAAGTAAAAATTCTTCATTACAGCTACTGCTCTACGTTAATAACAACTGATATCAACCATGCTTTAAACACACAATAACAGTCAGCCGCAAATCTGAAGGAGATGCATATCACTGGTATTGACTCTTAATGCCTGTCTCATTACTACACAGACTCCTGAAAGGTTAATACCTTTGTCCCCAAGTAACACATGTACATCAGAAAATAAAGAACGTTTGCGTTCTTTCATTTCCACCTTTACAAAAGTCTAGCAAGTATTTGCCCTTCTTTACTCTAAGTTTGCTTTATGCAATTAAAAAAAAAAAAAAAAAAAAAAAGAGTTGTCAGTAACAAGTTACTTCACAAGCAGAATACACATGAAATACACCTTGCCTTTCAGATCTTAAAAAAGCCATCGTCATCTTCAAGAAGTACCAGGGACCTCAGCTTCCATTTTGAAATGCCAAATTGCTCCCTACAACTCAAGGTTCACATTCCAGAAGATGACTCAGACCCTTTCAGGCCTTTTAAGAGGGTCAAATCTTTGCAGTTCAGCATGCACACTTCATTGTGGACACCATCACAAAGCAGACCAATCCATTCTGAAAACACTGAGAAACTGTGGTTTCCCCCCACCTCTATGAGACAGTATTGTACTGCTACACATATAATACTTCCAGTTTCCTTTCTACATACACCTTTGTGGGTTGTTTGAGGTTTTTTCTCCTTTCTTATTACTCAAGAAGATGGAGTTACTTTATCAGTACAGTCATCAAGGGAAACTATTTATGCAAGAGTAAAGTCAAGTGGTGAGAAGGGCCAAGTGACCTCCAGAGGTCCTCTCCAAACTGGCTTACTCTATGAATCATGACAAGAGAGGCTGTTTTGGAGCAACTGAAGGCAACTACAGCTTGAACAGCATTGCTAGAACTTCTCACGCATCTTTAATATTGAAGTTCAGTATTAGGTCACCATGATTAACTTTTTTGATATAGGCCTAACTTTTCCAATTTTTCCTATATAAAAGTCTTCACTTCAAAAGCTGACTATCTATTGTTCTTATACATGGCAGTTTTCTGCCATATTTCTACTGAGCATGTTCATGAGTCAAGTAAGACTGGCAACAGTCAGTACGTTGCAAGACAAGCCTTATTATAGACAGTGAGAGTAAACAGATTGGTTATGTGTGCTCGAACCCTGGCTGCCAGACAGAATTGAAGGAGAATATGACTGCATATTTACACAGTTAGATTCTACCAACTTGATGAGAAAAATTTTATCACATGGTAGGATTAGGAGAACAATTGCTCCTCAAAACTAACCATCACTGGTATCTGAAATTTCGCATGCAGTGAAGAAGCTAGCTGACTTAGCACCGTCTTTCACACTGACTGTACACTTGATACCATGCGTAGCTAGAAATTTTACTTACAGAAGCTTGCAGAATTCATGTGTTCAAGTTAATCACTTTGTTAAAAAAGACATCCTGACATCCTGAAACAAGCAGCTGCATACAAGCATTTTGTCATGATCACCAGTGAGAAGTCTGAAAATAATTCTGCTCCTTGAGAAAAATTATTTCGTGTAAATTGAAAAATTATCAGGAGAAAAAAAGAAACAGTTAATGTCACTCTGTTTTGCAGTTACCAAGCTCATGTCCTGAACTGTAACTTAGCTATGAAAATGCTCAACAAGAAGTTACTTCATATACTGCCGTAAATCTATGATACTATATATAGATTAAAAGATTAAGAGCAAAGTATTATTTCTTCAGAAAAATAAACCCACTGACCCAAAGGTAATCTGTTACCCTACAAAAAAAATTCAGATGTACTACTGCCTTCAGAATCAGCACTGAATAGGGCAGCGACAGCTTGATGAAAAGTTTCCACTATTAAGAGTGTCACAGAGTCCACAAAGTGCTTTATAGACAGTGTTACTATTTGACAGGTAATGAACAGGACAGAGATCATCTGACAGGCCAGTGGGAGATCCCAAAAAACATCCAAGGTTAAGTTTTTGACAACATGATAGTACACCATGTTGTGCAACTTTGGGATTTGATTATTCTTTGTCACAATAATTTAGTCTCTGTGTGACAGAGGACAGACCCGTGATCAGAAGTGTTCTACATGTTGCTTACTAATTAGCTTGTTAGAAAAATATAGCATGGCCTATAAATCTAAGATTAACAAAGATAGTTCTGAGATGCACTTACACTGCAAATTAAGTACAAACACATAGGTTAGTCAAACAATAACTTTCCTACTCGTGCTTCATCTTCACTGCTTAGAAACAAAAGTAATTTAGTCAGGTTGTCTTCCTGGATTGTCTCAAAGTAAATAACTGTACTTATCAATGATGTAATGACCCACACAGAAATAACGTCATGAATGAAGACATGACAAAAAGTCGGCTGCATTACATTTTTGCTGAACTGCTGCAGAAGGAATGCAGTGTCTTTGTTGCCTATAGCTTTGGGCCTCAAATTTAGGAATGATTTTATAAACACAAGTTTTCATTACAATTTTTTTTTCTGTAATACTTACATTCCGGGTTTGAAGACAAACAGTCAAAATGCAAATTAAAAAGGAAAATTAAAAAAAAAGAACTCATGCATGATTCCCCATTGAGAATGACAGTTCCGATTATTCATTTACAGGGAAGATACAGGTTGTTTCCCTAATGGTCACTTTGGCCTGAAGAACTTTAGCAAGACATCAAAAGAATCCATTTTCACAAGCCTCTTACTCAACAGGTCGGCACTCCTATTGAGGTAGATCTGCTATATTAATAAGTAGTAATGTCACACTGTGGATGACCTACAATTTTTCTACTAACAGCTGAGACCTGTTTAGGCTGCTACCTTTGGAGCCATCTGGAGACTGAAGAACATTCAGACTTAAAAGTTGTCAATTCAAGCTTACTACTCTCAATTTTTTCAGAGACACCCTAGGAGCGGGGGGCAGGGGGGAAGAAATCAGGTTACCCATATTTTTAACACAACAACAGGATACACCAAACAATAAAAACTAAAAATACCCTTCCATCTTAAGATCAAAAACAGTGTATATACAGATCCAAGCCATTCACAATCAGCTAGATTTTACAACTATTACAAGTTAAAAACATGTAAGTTACTGAAAAGTTGAAGTATTATTTACAGTATTTACTCACCAGAACACTGCTTTTAAACTTCTTAGTTCAAATATTAATTGTTAAAATATTAGCTGCAAAAACTGAAATACTAATATTTTCATAAATACATTTCATCCCTATCAATATTTAATAAATAGGTTACCAAACAATAGAACACTATAGAGGTATTTTTCAAGTACTGCTTTCATGTTCATTATGCAAATTTTTATATATATAAAAAAATATTTTAAAAAACTTTAAGCTAAATGAAAATCTTAAAAACCTCACAATTCTGTTTGAGCAGAAATCAAATACCAAAAAACACCAATGTACAATTAGAAGTCTAGTCTTGGGGGTGGGAGAGAAGAGAGAGAGAAGTGGGGAGAAAATGATTTACCAGAGATAAACAGAAGTAATCACAGCAATGCTTGCTAGCTTTTGAAGTCTTACAAACAAAGTATATTCACAGCAACAGTTCCCATCAGAAAAGCCTGTAAAATTAACTTAAGTGCTTGGAATTCCTCTTCTTTCTCTTTATGAAAAATGTACTTCATATTTGTCAGGTGGCAACTACTCAACCCCTCTTTCTGACAGCCTTTAAAGCACCAGGAAGCTCAATATTCATAATACACATAACACAAACTGTGGAAGTTTTCCTGTTTGAGTAAAGTTTTGTGTTATGGTGTTAGAACCTCTAGATCAATATTATTTCTGCTGAACAAGGCAGGAAGAAAAGAAAAAAACCTGAACAGCCTTTTGAAAAAAAACTATTTCAAATTAAAATTATTATTGGATTGCTACACATAATAAAACCACCCTGAAAACAAACTGCACACACTCTAAAAACGTTCCCAAGTTGCATGCCAGACTTACAGAATAAATTTAGGCCAGTACCAAGCACTCATTTCTTCCCCGTGTGTAAATGCGACACAATCGGGCCTCACATGCAGGCCTCTCTCTCCAATACAGGCAGGACCTTTGTTCGATACGTCGATGTTTTTCCCCCAAAGCCCTTGACATAACTTTCCATTCTTTCCCCTATTATTTTCCGGTTCACAGTCTAGACTTTCGGACTCCCGTTCTGTGAAAACCCCTGGCTGTCGAGAAAGCCAGTGCACTAGGAAGGCGGGGGGGGGGAAGGGGGGGGAAGGGGGAACAATAAAAAAGTTGAACAGCAGGAAGATGGGCCTACAGGTCTGGCAAAAGCCCCGGTATCGGTTTGTTTCCCAGCCCCAGATAACCGGAGCAGGACCCAGGAGGTGGCTGGCGTCAGTGCTACCAGCACCTCCAAACTTCTCCCACTCCCCAGCCCCCCCCAGTCCGCTGGGGAAGGAGGAAGAGCCAGGCAGGAAAGGCAGAACCCAGCGTTTGATCAGCCTCCAAGTACGACGCATTATGCAAGCAAACGCGAGGACCAGGCAACTTGCTTCTTGACTGAAAGCAACAAAAACATCAGCTCTAAAACATTAACTGTGAAAATAACCCCTTCTTGTGGGTAGCCAGCACTGTAACTCCGACCCTACAGGGGCCTCCATTCTCTTCCCACCTTCTTCCTCCCCCCCAAAGGCTTGTGAAAGATGGACGTCGGCCGATTATTTAGCATTTTTATCGAGCCGGGCAGGGGGGAAGGAAAGAGGAGTTGCTATTTTTTCCTTTAAGATATTCGATAGCTCCTTCAGGGGAAGAAAAAAAGAAGGAAAAAAAAGGAAATAAAAGGGGGAGCCATTGGGGAAAAGGGGGCCAACCGGAGCGGGGGAGGGAGAAGACGGGGAAGGGCATACAAATCGGTACGGCAGTGTCAACACTGACACTGCCCTTTTGTATCAGCAGCTACACAGGGCCCGGAGCGGGGAGGCCGCGCTCCCCCCACACGCCGGGCGGCCCGGGCGAGGCGAAGCCGCGGGCAGCAGCCCTGCTCGGCGCCGGGGGGAGACGGGATGTCCCCAGAGCGGGCTCCGGTGACTGCCTGGCCATTTTGTCAGCTCCGTTTCCACCCCTTCCCGTCCTCACCGAGGGCCCCCTCCTCTCGCCCCATTACACACCTCCGCCCCCCCCACACACAGACTCACCAGCGCGGCGTCGTGTCGTTCCCGTCTCCCCCCCACCCCCCCAATCCGCAACAATGCTCCGGGATGGCGCTGCTCCCCTCCCCCTGCCCCGGGCCGCCGGGAAGGGCAGCTCGGCTAATGCCGGGGATGACACAACAGGCCCGGCCCGGAGGGTGCCGAGGGGCCCAACACCACACCGCCCCGCGCCCGCCTCCCCGGCGCCCCCTAAAAGAGCGGAGGGGCCCCGGGTACCTAGTTTGTCCCGATGCGGCCTCCGCAGACGCTCCGTGCCTCCCCTCCTCCCGGCAGCAGCCGCCTCTCTTCCCTTCAATTATCAGCTGAAGCCGCAGCACCAAGCAGCGCCTCGTCCGCCGCCTCCGCCGCCGAACCCCTTCCAGCGGCGCGAGGGGGAGGCTGTGGGACTACTTTCTCCCGTCTCCGGGGCTCCGCCGGGGCCTGCGCGACCCCTGGGCCGACGGGCGGCCCCTATCTCGGCTGCCGCCCCCCACGCGG
>JAVJGI010000003.1:11767638-11791846 GCA_035590275.1 Ibycter americanus
CCGCGTCGTCACGCTGCTCGGCGGGGGGGCGCGGCTGCGCCGGCCGCTGCCGCAGACCGACGGCGTGCTGGCGGTGCCGGGGCTGTGGGCGCCCGTCCGCCGTCGGGCCCGTCGGAAGGAGACGCGTTTCCTTATTGCACCATCGCCTCTCGCTTCCCCTCGTCGCGGAGACGGACGTGGGCCTGTGAACACGTCGGGTTGTGGCAAGTCAGGGTCTTTGGTGGCTGATGGGGAGGGAAGGCGGCTGCGGCCTGCGCCCGGCTCCTGAAGGAGCAGCGGCGGCTTCTGCGAGGGCCCGTTTGTGGGCAGGAGCTGGTGGGGAACGGAGGGGCTCGCAGCGCCGGGCTGGGGAAGGGCGAGGGTCGCCCGCTAACGCCGCCGGGTAGAGCCCGGGGGGCCCCGCCGGCAAACGCTGCGGGCTTGGCCTCCGGAGGGCTGGGAGCGCCTTGCTGCAGCCGTGGGATGTGGTGTCGGTAAGTAGCTGGCAGCAGGTAAGGGTTTGCCGCCAAAAAGGATTGTTTCCTAGGGGAAAGTGTGTCAGGACGAGGAGCCCTGCAGGTGGGAGATTCCTTCTGCCTAGAGTAGGCCAGGCCTGTGGGAAGGGGCGCTGGGTGAGGACCAGAGGAATGGGGGAAAAGCTGATCCTTCAAAACAGTGAGTCGGTAGCCTTGTGAAGAAGTATATACACACCTGTGACTTTGTAACCTTAAAACAAACTTAAGCCTACTCTCAGAAATGCCTCACAAATAAATGAGATGCTAACATGTAGAGTAAACAACAGATCTTTAAGTAACATCGCAGTATACGTTTAGCTGCACTCTCAGAGTAACTAGACATAAGGGGGCGGGGGGGGGGGGTTGTGCAGAGGGGAACAATAGTGTTTCATTCCAGGAAAATAACACTACACTTGCCCATCTGGGAATGGGAAGACTGTGTATATTTTCCATATGGTACCTGAAGATGTTTAGGTCTCCTTGCCTTATGGTTGTGTATGTAACTGGGTTTCTGATCATGGAAATAAGCAATGCTAAATATCCGGGCAGATTTTTTTTTTAAATTTTTTTTTAAGTATGCTGCAAAATGTGCTATATGAATGTGTTTCAGAATAGTCTAATAGTATTCGTTGATGAGGAATATTTTATAGTAAAGCAACGAGATTCAACAAATTTCATTATGAGTCTGTAAGGTTATGAAATAAAAGTGCAAGTCTTCTATAATTTTTGTTTCATTTTGACCAGATTGACTTTGTACATATAAGAGATGAATAGAAATGCTTGTCTCAGGCAGGGCATACTGATTTAGAAGTTGTGATGTTTCAAAAATTTTTCTGAGGAAGTTTTTAAAATGTCTCACTGGATCAAAAAACCAACATATTTTGAAACTAAGAGGAAGGTTTTGTTTTGTTTTCCCAAAGTAAACCAAAACTGTGAATATGTATTCTTCCAGGTATGAGGGAATTGTCACCTTTGTAACTGAGAAATTACAGGGAAGGCGAGGCAACAAACTGAAGTTCAGCTGCAATTCCAAATTATCTGTATTCTGTATATTATATGCTGCTTGTTTTGGTCTCTCTGCTGCCTAGATTTTCTTCTTAAATTACCATTGTCTTTAGCTGTTTCAGAAGGCGGGTTTGTTTCATTCTCCTAAAAAAAAAAAAAAAAAAAAAAAAAGAATTTAAGGTAGAATTGACAAGGCAACTTTAGGGAGCTTTGAGTGCCACCAAAATTGAGACTAATTGCAGTGCTGCACAATAGCTGGGAAATACGTGCTTTTCTGTAGCTTGTAATGGGCATGTCCCATTGACCTCATGGGAATCATGTCAGTGGCATGTCTGTTCATGCAATATGTAATTGAATGTTTTTTGCCATTCATTTTTGCACTCATAATAAAAATAAGATGTTTCTTATTATCTTCGGGTTTTTGGTTCTTGTATCAGTTTCCTGTCAAACACTTCAGATACCTATTTTTGGTTTTGTTTTCGGCTGCCCAAATATATCCTTAAAACAAACCAAAGTCAGTTAGCATAAACTGCAAAAAGCTATGTAACTGTCAGTGGAAGTAAGTTGAAATTATTCTGTAAATGTTTATTGTACAAAAGCATTACCAGGAAGTTAGTGTCATTGAAAAAGGATGGGTTTGGATTATTTGAAAAAATTTGTTTTGATTTTATGGCAGTAATATCATTTGAGTATAATGCAGTGAACATATGTATTTGAATATATCGCTATATCCTCTGAAGCTGATGTATCTGATTCCAGCAAAACTTCCAAATTCAATCAACGTTTGAATTCACTATTGCTGAAATCAACTAACTTCACATCAGTAATCTCTGCGGTTTTAACTGCTGTACACGTAAAACTTCTGGACGCTAGTTAGCCTTTCTGCAGGTTATGAAGTCTCCGAAGAGATCTGTGTCAGAAACAGTAATTGAAGGTACATGCATCACCGATGTGCCGCGTTATGTATCATGTAAAATGTATTTAGCCATATTGTGTTAGCATCTAGGAAGCCTAGTTGTTGGTTTGCATTCCCAGTATGCTATTTTGCAGTATCCTAATAAATAATAGTAGTTTCCTGAAAGACCTTACAGTCTAAGCCCCCAACCTTGCACAGTTACATGAATGCTGACATTTGGTACTTTGAATAGTCCCATTCTTGGAAGTCAGTGGTTTTGAAACAGTCATTGTTTTTCTTTAAAAACAAGAAGGGAGTTTGTGGCTGCATGGTGGATTTGTATGAAGGTTTCCATATTTCTGTGAGTGTTGCCCTACTTTGAATGGTCTATGTGGGCTTTACATGAGCAGTAAATTAAACTCCTTCAGGATGAAGTTATTAATTTATCAGGCATGTCTTACACAGCTCCAGAGCGTGTGGTCATGGCCAGGATTTCCAGCTATCAGCTGACTATCAAGTCAAACTGTCATAGAACCAGAAATCCTGTACAAATACAGAAGGTCTTAAGAATGTGTTAGGGCAAGAAATTTAGTTGGACAAGAAGGCCTTATCTGGGGGAAAAAGCAAGTCTGTGACAGCAGGCTTTGTGTTCATGTGAAGGGTCTGTGACGCTTGTTTAGCCTTTTCCCCTCATTTTAGGAGATTGACATCTTTCTTCCATCATGCAACCTGATATGTTAGGGATGTTCTCCAGAAGGAATTTTTGAATTCTGCTACTGCCTCAAGGTCAGTACAGGAAGCCCAAACTATTGTATATTGTACAACTAAAAATAAATGAACTGGAATTGCTGTAAATTAAAAGAAAGGACGTCTCTGAGAGCAAAGTTAAGCATACACTAAAAGTTTGCTGAAGCTAAGTGTAGGATGATAGTCAAATAAAGAGGACAAGACAGACAAAAAGAATACCTAGAGTGTGATACCACAAGGGCACACACCCTCAGCTGTAAGCATGTGAATTATTCTATTACTGCAAAAATGAACTGGAAAACATTTCTTTACAAGTTTCAATATTGTCAATTGTAATAATAGCAAGGTGTACTTCAGCATGCTTGTTTGTATTTAACTCAAATCTAGAGAAACTAGGACACCTGTAAAAAGGAAAGGATGGCCTGCTGCTAGCAAACAGGATATTAGAAGCAGAGGCTGCTTTGAACTTTTCTAACCAATCAAATGCAACAGTAGTTGGGGGAGGCGGGGGGAAATGGCTAGAAATGCACCCACTTATGGATGTATTTGTGTCCAAAATGTGACAAGGAGACCCTCATGGTAACTCTTCATTTTGCAGCAAGCAACAGCTTCCATCCCAGCTGCAAATTCAATTTCAATTACATTTCAAAATTAAAGCCATTGCTCAGGACTTTATAAACAAAGGTATTGACTATTCAGTAGCAAGCATGCACTTTTATTGAGAAGTTAGGAAGGGAAGATTACCAACTAGTTTCTGCATAAGCTACTTCAAGGAGGAAGCACAAGATGAAGGGGAGAGGCTTGTGACTCATTGCAAATAATTCTTCCAAAAGTAAACTGTATAGAAGTACAGATGCATAAGTGAGTATTCACGGAATACAGTACAACCAGTTGGATTGTGTAGAAGCAGAGATCATTTTAACCATCAGTGAAAAGAAATTTTTTTTTCAAGTAGCTATTTTAAGGCTGCAATCATAAATTTACAAATACAGGGAAACTATCCCACATTTCCCCTGTGCGGGCATCTACCAGTCCCACTGCAGAAATACAAGACTGAAAGAGATGACTTCAGGTCATCAAGTCCTAGTCCCTGCAGTTTCATCCAGCCACATAATAGATCTTCATGGCATAAATGGGACTTGATGTGTTTCAAAGGTAGTGAGGCTTCTTTTGCCCTGCTACTTCCACACGAAACAACTGCTCCAGATCATAACTTCTCTGATGGTTAGAAATACAGTTATACAGAATAATTTACAGTTTATTTTGTGTGTGGATATCTTGTAGCTTGAATACTGCCCTTGTGTAGGTAACAATGTTATATATGTGTATATATAAAATGTTATATGTATTTAATAAACATGCCCTCTTTATAGGGTTTGTTTTGGTTTTGTCAGTCTCCACTTCTGAAAACAGACTCTCTACTTCCTGGTCATTTTAGCATGTTTGCTGCATTTTTTTCCATTAAAACTTTTTTCTTAATAGTAAGTCTTACAAGTGCCATGTGCAAAGGCATTTTTACTTCCCTGTGTCATATGGAAAATTCTGTGTGATTTAGATTTTAGGATTGTATTTAACTTTCTCTACCAAAATCACGTTTGTGACTCTTAATCATCCTTTGATCAGTTATTATTCCACTGTCTTTCTCCTCTGCCAACTTTCAGTTTATAACCTTTTTGTTTATGGCAGAAATAATTTCTAAATAAATGACTTTGCCATTTGTACTTTTCAATTTCTTTCCCCCCCACCTCCCTCCAGGAATGCTTTCAGTTGTTATAGAGAAGAAGCTGGTGTACATGTCAGGATAAACATGCTAAATAGTACACATTTTATGGCCAAGTGTGTTTTTCTAGAAATCCTCCTAAAATTGATGGGAACAGTGGATAGGCTTTGTTTTGTGTGAGGTGTGAGTGCATGTAACATTACGTAGAATGGGAATCTTTTGTGTCTCTGGACTGACATCAAGGATGGCAACTTGTTTAACCTATGCCTCTCCATCTACCTTTCACTGTACGTGTTTTTCAATCACTCCTGAAATGCCAAATTAATGTTTGATATGCCAGTTATAATTTGGCAACATTCGTCACAGCAATAGATGTTATCTGTTTGTACAAAGCAAACAATAAATCATATGGCTTCCCACATTAAACATAAGATGACTTGAGATAGCCACACAAATAACCTTTCAAAATAAAATTTCTTATAAATTGTGTAACAGATGATAAGTACAGGTTCTGAGAAGTGCAAGAGAGGAATCCAGATGGTGGGGGTTGTGTGGAAAAGGTCAGTTGCTCATTTTGGTCAGCCAAGGAATATAGACCCACCACCACCATCACCTCCCCCAAAACGAGGCTGATACTTAATCTGCTTATAGGACAGGCTGACGGCTAGAAAGATGAGGCTGGTAACAAAAGAAACATAATGGGAAAATGATCCATTCAACATGTAATTAATACTAGCATCTGTCACCATTTAATGAACACTGCACTAATCAGAGGATTTTGTCATGTTAGTAAAATGTTTTGCTACTTACCCATAAAAGATAGGCATCATACGTATACAAAACTAATGTCGTTCTGTGCAATATTCCACTGGTTGTGTAACAGTCAGGATAACTGAATTTTATCAAGCATGTAAATGCAGAATTGCATGTTTGGTCAGACATCAGCAACTAAATTCTCTAACATAGGTACAGGACATCTAGGTGAGCAAATAGTGTATGTAACTAGGCAAACAGTTCTGATGACTGTTCTTGTTCTTTAACCATCATTGCTCCTGTTGTTTGGTGTCCACTTGTACATCTTCAATCAGTTTCTGATTAAATCAATATATTCTGAGCACAGTATGTTATTTTGGATGCTGAGAACTACAATGTTTTCTTGAAAGATCCTGTAATTAATTTATTTTCATTTTAAAAGTAAAGTTGTGTTCTGGCTTTTTTTAGTTGTAAGTAAAAATTCTGAAGCTACAGCACTTAAATCTTAAAAACCATTTTTAAATAAAATCCCTTTGCAATAAACAACTTGATTCCATATCAGATCTCTATATAAACCCTAAATTAAAAAAAAAAAACCACCCAAACTTAGCATTTTCAATATAATTTCAATTTTAGGAGACGTTAACAAGTGATTGTTTTACTGGTTGTGAGCTGGTTGGTTTTCAGTTTTGAGTGCCTTCAGGCTGTATTGACACCTGCAAGGATTGTTCCTCCATTTTGAAAAGACGGTACTGTAAAGTTAACCAAGTGTTGCCTTTGTGTCTCGGGCATGTGTTTAAGTCTTAATGATGACACTTGATATATAACCTATTTGATTGACAGAAGATGCTATTTGAAGTGCTTAAGCCAGATGGAGGGGGAGGGGGGAAATTAACAGATGTTATTATAGTAATTAAGCTGAAATTATTTTCATGTGATACAAAATATTTTGCAAGGTAAGTCTGATTTTAAGTAAAGATTTGTGAGAGATGAGCCTTTTCAAAGTCATACTATCTTATTTGGATTTGAAACCTGAAGGGTGACATACCAGTTATTGTGTAGCTGGACCAATTCTATTCAAGTCTCTGACATTTCAAATGGAGAATTGAGTCCTTAACAAACAAAAATAGTCCAGAAATTTCTCTAAAGGGGGTTTAAAAAACGATAGTTTTGTTATGAGCTTTTTGTGTAGAGGACTGTAATTGCATAAAATAGCAAATTTTTGTTGTTGTCTTAAATTACTATCATTTCAAGCATAGTTTGATGACTTCAAGAGAAGGAAGCCATTTTGTTCCAGCTCAGGAAGTGCTCTGTTATGCTGAAAAAGTGTATTTCCAAAATAATTGAACACTTCCATGGTAATGGTATCAAGCAGTATTAAGCAATTATTATCAGGAGAATGTTTGTTAAGCCTAAAATACGTAGGGAAGTCTTTGCTTATTTGCTGTCTCTAATCCAGATATCTCAGTAAAGGGTAGAGCTGCTTGGAAAATGGAAACAGTTTCTCTGGGGAAATAATGCTGTATTGGAACATCATGAATATTGTTGTTAGGTGTTTCTGTCCAAAGCTAAAATATGTTGGTTTGGTAATGTCACGATGTTGTGTTATTGCTTGGGTGCCTGATAGTATCTTACTTCTATAATGCACCACCTCTGCATTTATGCAGTTGCTAGATCTTATCCGTAAGTTTTTGGGGAAGATTCATGAATTCTTTGATTGTGCTGCAATATTGAAGATGGAATCCAGCACAAGAACTCAACTGACCGGAAAATGTGGACTTTTAACAACTGAGATGCAATTTGTGATGTGTCACAGTAGCAATGTTGGCATTTCGGGACTTTCTTTATTGGTGGGTCAAGGTTTCTCTGCAGAAGGCATCACACACAGCAATATAAGTGGTGGGGTTTTTTCTTTCCCCAAAGACTTAATTCTCTTGGGTTTTGGGTGGTTGGGTGGTTTTTTTTCCCCACAAACATTACTAAATGCTTAACCCTGTGAAACATTCATTTATGGATTTGAAATTAGAGATATAACTGATATTGGGTTCTTAAGTGGTTATTACTTGTGAAGTTCAGTTGTTTATGAGCCTACAATAATTCAGTGCTGTCATGTGGGCTTATAAAATTCCTGTCTCAACAGTGGTTGAGCTGTTATCTGGAGATGCATTGGAATATTCTTATATCAATTTCAGTTAAGGTATGTTAATGAAGTAATTTTAGTTAGTTCTCTGTTACCATTATTGGCTATTTTGGTTTTCTGTATCACTGGTAGCCTAGAGATGATTTTTTTCTTTTGTCTAGGCTGTTTTCTGTCTACTTAAAATTAGTCTTTAATGTACAGATAGCAGCATTACACTGAATTGCAATGTTTATTTTATTTTATTTTAAGGGGTTTTTTTATTTTAAGTTTTATGCATGGCTTTAATATTTGTGGCTTTCTTCAAAGGTATCATGCTTAATCTAGTTCTACCTGCCAAGAATGATTTTCAGGTCATGAAGGTGTAATAGTTTCTCAATGTAAGCAATCACTACTTCCTTCTGCTTAATTAATAAATGTTTCCTACTTTAGCTGAGTGTTGTTTACATGTTCAGTACTTATCTTCCAGAGAAAGATTTAGTTATATTCTTCATTTGCCTTACTTTAGGTAGTACATCCCTTATCCTGTTGCTTTGTGTCTTGGGAAACCTCAGGAGTAACTCTACTTTAGTGTTACCAAAGGTAAGTTTGTATTCCTACCTGTTGTCTTGTTTCCATTCTTCCTGCTTCAAGTTAGGAAAATAATTTTCTTCTCTTGTGTTGCCTTTATTAACCAAAACCAATTTTCCTTATTTCATTTTCTACATACACAGCAGCATTCATCATGAAGAACCATCGGATAGGTTTACTTGACTAGGTGTACCATATATTTATACTTTGTTCATTTATCAAAAATCAATTAAATGTACTCAGTAATGTGTTCAAGGAGCACATCAAGAAGGAACATCAAGAAGAGTAGAAGGCAAAACTAGAAAAGGATCAGGATTTTTATCTTAAGGTGTGCTAGGCTATGAAACGTCTTATCTAAAGCTGCACTGGTGTAATTCAAAAATTTTTTTTAAACAAACTTGCTAAAGCCAGTCTACACTGCTCTATGATACTTATTGTAAAGATTTACTTGGTTTTGATTGGGTATAAACTAAATCAATTTGTGTTAAACTGAAATAAATCTGAATTGAACCAAAGTAAAAGTGCCTACAGCTTTTGGGTGGGCTTCACTAAACTAGATTAAAATTGTGCACTGGATGCAACCAGTGTAAATGTCATTTGTTGGATGAAACCCAAATTAGACAAATTATCTGGAGAGGTGTAGTAACTAGGAGAAAGAACAGTAGTGCACAGTAAAATGATCAAAATCATATGTCAAAAAAGGCAAAATGATATTGTAGAAGCAGAAACCTGGGAAAGTGTCTGAAGCTAGAGTTCAAAACATAGCAAGATGATAGTGAACAATAGAGTCAAAGGAATGACAACAGATGGGGATTGCAGGCAAGAGAAATGTAGCTGGAAAGCATTGAAAGAGCATGTAGATACTTGTGACAGAAAATGCAATGTATGTTTTTAATATACATGCACATCAAACGTGACAACTGATAATGAAAGGATAGATTTCAGCATTTGCTAAGTTGGTGCTACAGCTGGATTGTGCGGCTGTTCCCTCCTATGCAGTTTATAATAAGACTGAAATCTACAGGTAACAGTGTGAAGTTTAATGTAAAACAAGTAATTAAAATTGGACTGGACAAAAGTACTGTTTGAAGAAACAAAAAGAAAAAACTAACCTTTTCAGAGAGCATGCTACCTGTAGTACTGAGTTGGTAACAGATAGAGAAAAAGGGCATACTTGTTACCACGGCTTTTTCTGAAAACTGGAGACATGGGTAGGAATCAAATACACCAGAACGCCTGCACAATGTGATGGATTCTTCAGTTTTCCTGTCATTTGAGCAGGTGGAATTAAAGCTGTAATTGGAGAGCGAGGGAGTTTTGAAAAACACTGAGAATGTTAGTCTGTTCTTAAAAAGTGTGATGAGATTTTAGGTGCCAGCACAATAGATGTTTCTCAGAATTTCGAGTAAGATATGTCAGTGCTGAAAGTGAGCTGACCACATAAGAATATAGGGAAACAGTTTTAACAGATGTTAGATTAAGCTGGTTGCAGATATATGCAAATCAGGATCATAAGAAGTATCCAAGAAAGGAGCAGCGGGATGACTGAACTAAGACTTCATACGTAATAAAAAGGATTGCCAGTTATATGCACATACCCTGCTAAAGGAGATAGATTTACCTAGGAAAGGATTGTAACACTGCTGTACTTCAGGACTTCATATACACATAGCAGGGAGTCTGACTGTTATGTTGTTTGGGGTTTTTTTACTCTAATGAAGGAAAACAAACAAACAAACAAAAAAACCCTAAACAAACAAATAAAACCAAACCAACAAACAGAAGAAATTTAAAGCATAGACTAGACCTGAAATTGTAACAAGGAGACCTTGAAACTGAAGTAAGGAAGACAAAACTAAAAGAAATGGTTTTAAATGAAACCTGTCAGTATCTTATCCATCTAGAAAGGAATGTTATGCCTTGCACTTAGCTAGCATCCTTTGTTCTGTTAAATAGTGGGATAATCTCTTTGTGGTGGTCTTATCTAGGTCTGCCTGTTTAATCACATTAATAAATGACAAGTATCATGCTCATAATTGAAGACTCTGATCCTCAAGAATAATTTTTTGTTCCTTCTGATAGTGTTGCTTTCCCCTCAGCACATACCCCTGCTCCCTTCTGCTTTCTCTCACTCTTCTGCTCTTGTATTGTTTCCTCTGAGCTGTGTGCACAAGCCTGTATAAAGGTAGTTGTTAGCCTCCAAAGCACCCGTGCTGTAAGCATCTGTGATAAAGATCTTTAGCTTTGGGGGTTTTTTGCTTATTTTCGTGCCTTTTTATTTATATTCCCTCCCCCCACCCCCTCACCCGCCACTGCTGCCCCTGCCCCACAAGCTCTGGAAAAAAAATATTAGGAAATATACTAGTATAGGAATAAACCAAGTGTGTAAATGAGAGGAAGGAAGAGATTGGCAAGGCAGCAGATTTCTTGCTCGAACATAACTACTGCATTCCCCAAAGGAAAAGACTAGTATTTTTTCCAATCTTTTTATTCCATCTTCCTCCTGTATTTTACTAAAGTGTTTTTCAGTTTAAGTGGAAGCCTTTGGTAGTTATGCGCGCACACACACACGCACACAGAGCTAATACATTAGCCTAAGTGGATTGATGTTTCTGAGTATGAGTGAAGTGAGGGAAAAATTAACAGCTTCATAGTTGCTACATATGAAATTTTGGAATTGTGACTTTTTTTTTTTCTCTTTGTCCATGCACTTCAAATACTTGTTAATAGCAGCCCACAAAACAGTTCGCATTGACACCAAGTCATCTTTCTTTCCATATACCGTTGTGTTTACAGTTGTACCCTACTGCAGTCACAGTTTTGTTTTTGTTGGTCACGAAATTGTTTTATCTTTTCGTGCTCTTAATAGTAAAAAGTTTTTTCTCCAAAACTGAAGCAGATGTAGGGCAGGGAAGTATGTGGGCTTGCATGATGACTGTTGTGATCCTGAGAGGAATCTGTATGACCTTTAAAGTACACACTATTGTCCAAAATCTCAACCTGATGGTTTGAGAGAACATTGGTGTTTTTTCTTGTAGAACAGTTTCTTTAGCACAGCATATTAGGTTTTGCACTTCAGACTTTTTGGTATGTCTGAACTGGACATCCCCTAGAAAGACTGAAAAATGGACTATGTCTAATAAACACCAGTGACCTAATTTTTTTTTTTCTCACGAATGCACATGAGAAGGAAACTACTGTCCTGTGCAGATGTCATTCTATCAGTGTTGACAAAATAGTAATTTGTACAACTTCCTGCACTATAGCAAATGCAAACGTGGAATTTTGTAGCAATTGCCAAATGAAGCACGGGTGTTGTAAGCCCTACTTTAAATTTGAAAAAAAAGATAATAATTTGTCAGAAGAGCAAAAGGCATCTAATTTCACAGACATAACAGGCAGCAACTAGTACCTATTTGATGTCATATCACGCATACCTGAAAAGTGGAATAGCATCAGTGAATGGGTTTAGTTTAATTTCAGTTTGGTCAACTCTTGGATTGTTGCACTCAGGTGTGGTTTTTTTTGTTCTTACTTCTAGGAAGTTTTCCTTCAAAGACTCCCAGAAACCCTATATAAATGAAGACTTCATTAACTGCAGCCTGTTGACAGTCTATTTTACCTTCTTATCCGATGGAGCAGGTCAAAACCTGCCAGCAACTTTGAGGTACACAAGTATTATTTCACATGTACCCCGACCCCCCTGAAACCAGTGTAGTTCATTCTGCCTGGCTGCTTTTGCTAGTGAACACTGTTCACATTCTTGCATATTAGCCAAATCGAGACTCTCAAAATAATCTCCTTTGGCCAATCATAGCAAAGTAACAGCTTTAATTGCAAATGTTCAAAATCAAGCAGAAAAATAAAGGCTTTATTTTAAAAAAAAAAGGGGGGGGTAATGTAATCACAACAATCAACTTTCTCCAAGACTGTAGGAAATGTGTTCTATATTGTAGTAGTTACAAAATAGTTTGTGGAGTTTGTAATTAAGACCACTGGATGTTTGTTAAAGAAACCAGTTGCAATGGAAGTAACACAGTTGGTTTGTTATGTTCTGCAAGCTGTAAAGGCTAGAGGGGCACTATTACTTTCTAGATCTTTCCAGATAAACGTGCAGGTCTGCAGTTCATACATGGTTGTACCTTAACAGCATTATGTGACTATTCCTTGCTGCCCTGAGATTAAAAGTGATTTAAGTGAAATAATGGTGGACTGTGAAGACGGTCATTTAATCCAGATAAACCAGTCTTCTCTTTAAATTGCTGCTAACTTGGAACTACTTTTCTTATGCAAATGTTAACATATATGCTTATGTACACTTGTGTTTATTGATTACTATCTAAAACTTTAGAGTGCTGATTTTTTTTTTAATAGAAACCTGTTATGAAAGGCAGGAGGCACAAGTATATACAAGTAACAGTACCGGTACTCCTTAATTAGTCAGTCGTAGGACAGGTGGGACATTGTCCCTGAGTAGCTGGTCAGAAAGTAAAAGAATATTTAAGAAGTGACTGTATAGCAACAATAAAAGCTTGCCTGCTCACTAGCCTAGCACAGCTGGAGACTTATTTTAATTGGTGAACGTATTATGCCTTTCAGTTGATGTAGCATAATTAAGAGGGAGAGTGGTCCTGCTGGTTAGGTTGTTTAACTTACTGTATTTTATTACTTCAGTTACAACTATTTTCACAGCAATATCCATTGGGAAAAACAGAGTTAAATATTTCTGTATTGATTTACTCTTCTTAATAGTGTCCTTCTACCTGTCTCACACAGTATTGTTTTTTGTCTGAACATCTTACAAGACTCACCAGTATGTCCTTTAAAACATAATTCATTTTTTTAAACTCTGTATTAGCAGAATGTCAGGTTAAGGTAAGGAGATGGACCTAAAGCCACAATGTGTTATAAAGAGTCTTCTATTCTGTTTTTCATTTTTCAAAGAAATTAAGTATTTACCAGGTATGAGCCTTAATCACTTTTGGTATAGTACTGGTGAAGTTGCGTGATGTGGAGCTAATAATTTAGTACAAACAGTGGTTTTTTTTATTTTAGATAAAGTGTTTAGATAAATATTTTAGCAGTAGTTTTGGAGCATTTTGTCTTCTATAAGCTATTCATGTTTATGATCTTAAAGCCCAATTATAAAATTAAGCTGTTTTTCTATTGTTGCTTGAAGATATGCCTATTCAATAGCAGTAAATGACTACAATTGCTTTTCAGCTCTGATGTTTATTACAGCAACCCAAAATCTCCAAAATAAGGCATACTTAAAAACATATATTAAGAAGTTTGTTTGGGTTTTGTTTTTTAAATCTCACTCTTACATGGAATAAGGAAGCTGGAAATAACTGGATGGATGGTGAATTCCTTGTGAATTCTTTTTACACTCTAGGTCAAGCTAAATGCTGTGAGATAATGATGGTGTACAGTAGGCCACCCACTCTCATCCTCTGCAGGCTCTTTTCCATATTCCATATTCCATAATAGAATTTATTCATTCTGAGCATTTACTTTATATCCATACATATTACAGAAGTATGGTTGGGCAAATGTTTGGATTTTCAGGTAAGTGTCCTCAGGTGATCATACTTGCCAAAAAGCTCTATATGACATGATAGTGAGGCTCTGAAAAGTCAGGTAGTAGGCAGGCCACAGAAGAGAAAACTCAGTGTTCACAGATTGAGATGCTGATGGAATTTCATAAAACTGGCGAAAGATGCCTCTCTGATTGGGGCTTGGGTCCTGCTACAAAAAAACTTACTGCAAGTAATGGATATGAAAGAGCTTCTAAATTTTTGCAAGATTTTTGTGTAACCATCATGAAGTAACTTAAATGTGAGAGTGACTGCCACTTTCCTTTGTGCAGAGACAGCGAAGAAATTATTAGGAAAAATGTTGCTATGTAACTGTGCCAAGATCATAGTATGAATATTTGGTAATACTTGTTATGTGTCATCTCTGTAACTATTGATTTTGTTAACTGTTTCACATCTTGTGAAATACCTCTATGTTGCTTGTTATGCTGTATGAAGGCACAGTGGGAATATTTATTTAAACAAAGGATATCTTTTCATTGCCAGGAATCTAACTGGTTTTGGAGGCAGTAGGGAAAAAAGAAGACTTACCATGTTCTTCAGTTCCGCAAGATCTGCATTCTTGCTGTTAAGTTAATCATAATATGCCATTAGTAGCCTTACATGAAACAATTGCCCATGTGTGTTACCGTTCTTCAACAGCTTATCCCACAGGGATCAAAATAGCATTTGCTTTAGCTGCATCAGTGTCAGTGCATAAGGATAGCCTCACTCTAGCTCTTTATAAAGTTATTTAACCTTTTTTTTTAAGTTCTTTTGCAAATACCTGTGCATTGTTGGTGCTACTTGGTTCCGTAGTTTAGATATAATACATGCTTGCCTTATCTTGGTGAAAAGTGAGTAAAATTTTAAAGTACCTATTTTGCATTTTTCTAAAGTGACCTAGAAGCCTAAGCTTCATCCACTTGCAAAATAATCATAGCTCTGTCTAAGCCTAAAGATTTCTATTGACCTATTCAAATTTTCCTTTATTACTTATGCAGTCAAAGCTGTAGCATGGATGGATGTAGCTGCAACTGCATGAAAAACTTTATTATAGTATCAGCTTCTCAATTAGATGCAGCTATGTTAGAATAAGAGTAGAAAAAGCTATGACTGGGGGAGTGCTTTTTAATAAGTAAAATTGCATCTACACCAACAGGGACTGGAAAGAGGAAGGACGCAGGTAAGCTGGCAGTTTTCATGGCTTGGAAATTGAGCTTAAGTTTACAAACTCTTAGGAAACATTAGCTGATACTGCTTCAAGCTGATAGCTTCAAGCGATCAATTAACTGAAGGATATTTAGGGATACAGATCATAGCTTTAAAAACATCTTAGTTATCTCCTTGAAGTTGTTGCAGTAATGCTGGTGTTTATTCCACTTTTATTTTGTAAAGATTTAATTGAGGGTGTATGTTTTGTATACGTGTGTGTGTGTTTATAAATGTACACCTCACTAATATTCTCATTTGTCCATTTTATCACTCAGGAATCCACCTATACATACAACAACGTAAAATCCTCACTTTTCTCAATGAAATGGAAGGAAATAAAACAGATTAATATTAGTAAGATTACAAGATATTTTTTTTTAACCTTGCCTACGACAGCAACTGAATCCTGCTTTTGGCTTCGAGTGTGATCTTTGCTGACAACTTGTGTGAAGGAAGAGACATGATCATGACTTTCCTCTGCTGTAGACCCAGCTGTGATAGCAACAAAACAAAAGACAATATTAAAAGCTGACACACCATTCAAGAATATATGTAAGGTTTTAAGAGAACTCTGGGAAAATTACTGATAGCCAGGGCCACTTGTTCTCCATCATTTCATAGCTACATAATTTACTACTTATATTAATCTTTTGTCTCAGTTGTGTGCTTTGTAATGCAGGCTTTCTTTTCTTTTTCTGACTCTAAAAAAGTGAGTTGAATGTGTACTTCTGGTGAGCTTTTTCCAGAGTTGTCAGGCGGTCTAAATGCTGAGCTTTGAACTGTCCTGCTTTGATTTTAACAAAATGTTAAAATGACAGTTTAACTTCTAATACTGCCCCTTTTGAATGCCTGAGTAGTTAAATGGGTATTTCTACTTCACCACGTAATTTAATGCCTGATGAATTGTGTTTCTGCAAGTAAATGAAAAACAAAAAGAGCATGTTTATAGTTTTGCAAGTTGAGATGTCATTAGATGTGTTTTAATTTTTACGAACAATTTGCAAGCAGGGGTTGCGAGCCATTTCTTTGTATGTAAAAACATTTCACACTTGTCTAGGCATTATGGGATGTTTATTGTCCTTTGAAGCATGTTGTAGGGCTGCTGGTAATGTAACCGTGGTCTGATCTCTTATGATAACTTTGTTTTGGGAATGTAGTAATATTTACACAACTGGAGTCCTGTATCTTAGCAATGTATTTATCTCACAGTACTTGATATTCATTTCTTCTTCCTTTTTTCTTCTTCCTCAACTGTAGGTAATTTTCAGGTGGTGGAAGATCTCACTTAGGAATGAATTTCATGAATCAAGGCCTGGAGAAATTAAAGAATCCCAGGAGGATTTTTTTGGATGATTCATCTCTTCGTAGTAAGATTGACAATAATAATTGCAAATTTGCCATGGCATATAATGGAATAATCTAGAAATATTGATCTGCAATAACTTTCATGAAGGATGTGATTGCTTTGGCTAACAGGCTTTTTTGTGTTAATTTATTAATATAAAGTAATGTATGAATACTGGAAAAACAAAGAGACATGACAGTAAAGGTAAATACAGGATAAATCCCAGCAACCTTGATAGTTTCATTATGAGACAATGACAGAGGTATTAGCAACAAAAATAGGCTAGAAAGCAATAGTTTCATTACTAATAACTCAGTCCTTATAATGCTCTGTGCCAGCACGTTTGTTTTTCCAGCCATGTCATGAGCCACCTGGATTCCTAATCTGATTCAACATAAGTAACACCAAGTGCAACAGGTACTCAGGATTATACAAGTGCAACATGACTTTAGGAGCACACAGCCAGAAAAAGAAAGGCAGTGGGGACACCACTAAGTAAACCTCAAAATGTAGATTTATAGAGCTGTTTTCCAACCTGTTCCTGATAGAGTGGCCACTGAGAACATCTGAAATAATTATGCTTTTTGCCAAAGTTCCATGGGACTATGTGTCCCAAGTAGTTACTGCTCTGCATCTACTTACTCTCTTGGTTCTCAGTAATGGATTAGTTTTAAGAGCTGTCATCGCTCACAGAGGAAACAGTCTCCTAAAATACTAAGCCAAAGACACATTAATTCAGCAATTGCAGCAAATAGCTGAAGCCTGAGCTATGACCTGGTCTGAAAATGGAGAACTTCGTAACTACATCTTCAGGGACTGGATTGAGATCTGAGGCTTTTGTAGCCAAGAGACTAAGTAGCACTCAAACACCTTACGTTGGTGAGATTTTTTTTTTTTTAATAAGCTGCTCTTGTATTCTGATTATGTACAGACATTAAAAAAAATAGTTACAGATGTGACTTCATCTTTATCCTATTTTTATCATGAGCTTGAAAGATATAATTTCCAAATGAAGTCCTGTTTTCCTTATCAACACCTTTTAGTAGACACCATCTTATTTACACCTAGGCTGAGGATGACTGCTTTCCCAAGAAGTATATGAATCTCTGGTGGTAGGGGAGAGGGTAAAACCTTGCTCAAGAGAATATACCTGTTTTCAAGAGTAAAGTTTAGTGTATCTTCATTTAGGGTCTGAAATAAGACCAACATGCATTTCCTGTGCTTTGCTTTTTAAAATCCAACACTTCCAACAGTACAATCAAGAAATTTTTAGCCCTGGTGAGTTAATGTGGTCTGCATTTCTGTTTAGGTTTGTGTTTCTGATCCACCTTGTAACTTTTGCAACTGACCAATTTCAAGTGAATTTGATTGAAATAACAACACTTCTTTAGACAGTTGGGTAGGGAGGCTGCAAGTGACTGCTCTTAGTCCTCCATTGATGGAAAGACTGCACACTCTGAGCTCAAATGACTGGATATATGCACAAAGCATGGAAAAAGTTTCAGTCAGCACTCAATCTGTAACAAAACAAATCTTGAATTCCGGTTATTACTACTTGTTTTGACTAGAAAGGGGATGAATGTATCGTGAACCAATAGAAAATGGACTGCCTGTTTAATTTGGCTCTAGTGCTCAGGGAGTCTTTAAATATTTTTTTTTGCAAAAGGTGTTTTATAATCACTCTATTAGTTGAGGCAAAGAGTTGCACCACACTTTAATTTGACAAAATTGGTTATCAATTTTTATGAACGTTAGCTTTCAAAGAATTAGTCTTCTATACTTTTTTTGCCAAGAATTGCAAAGAATTTATAGCTGAATTTTAGCAATAGGTTTTAGTGGTTTTATTTTCAAAATTTATTTTTTTTTATTTACCTCCTAAATGTAGATTTCATATGTAAATATATTTTGGTGAGGATTTTAGCTTGGTTTTTTTCCTCATTGCTTATACTGTAATATTTTCCTGTGACATTTGATATTAATATAATGTCACAATAAAACATCCATTTTATATTAGTTGTGTAGATTCATACAGTTAAATTATTGTTAACATGCAGTTTTCTACTCTTATCCTGGGTGTTTTCGGTAAGTTACAAGTAAGATATGCCTGACTTTTTGTGAAAAGTGTTATTGGTGGTTCAGAGGTTTCCTGTCCCATAGGAAGTATTGAAAGCCACAGCTACTGTTCTTTCCTAACATTTAGTAATTTCATCCTCCTTTAAAATTGTATTTAAAATCACGCATGGGTTTTTCCCTCTGGTTTTTAGTAAAATTTTAATACAAAAGTGTTTTATTTTCAGAAAAATGCTAACACAAGTATTATGAATATAATTTACTATGTTTGTGAGAAATTGTATTGTTATATTGATGATATTTCTGTCCATAGCTCTTACTGTTCCACACAATCAGATGTTTTTACACCTCCTTCTCACGTCCTGTTAAGGGGAGCTTTGCTGCTGTTCTGCTAAGTATTCACAGATAATTTGTTTGTTCCATAATTCTCCACAGATATGTATACTGGAATAATATTCTAGTTATCCTTACTGAATTTTTTGCCAAATGAGCGTTCAAGTAAAACACTCCTCACTAGACCCATGGTTTGCTGCTAAATATTTGGCACACTCCTACCAGCAAAATGTTTGTCTGTTGTGAAGTATTCCTGTTGTTATCTCCTATTTCTCATTCCTAAGATTTTGCATGCTTTCACATGGTTGGAGATTTTTAGAGAAAATTTTGTTTAAAAAAAAAAAAAAGTGCTTAAATTATTTCTGATGGGCATAGGAAGAATAGTCCCCCTGCAAATGAAACATTTTATCAATATCCCACACAGGCATTTGACTCATCCAATAGAAAACTGAAGAAGTAAACACTTTATTATAAACATTAACATTTTAGTAAATTTATATTAACTACTATACAGCTGTAAACATCTGTGTTTGTTCTGAAATCTTTTCTTTTTGAACAGTGAGGTAAGGTAGCATTAATTTCTTTTCATAATCTCAATAGAGCCAAGAGGGAGGAGCAAGGTTTTGTCTATGGCTAGATTTTCATTATGGTTTTGCAAAGACAGAAAATTAATTGATGATAGCATAGGGCAAGAGAAGAGAGTTCTATTTACATTTTTGGATGAGTGAACAAGTAGAACAAGTCATCAAGCAGTGTCCAGCGCTCATAGGATGAAAATTTCACAGAAAATCTGAAGTTCAATATACTTTCACAGTTTCAATAGCTGCAGATACATTTATAAAGCAAGATAAATACAGCTAAATTTTTTATTATTTTTTTTAATAGCCAAACCAGGTCACATTATTATTTCTAGAAATAAATAATTTTCATGAAAAACTGAATGAGCAGCAAATATTCATGTGGTAGCCTGCTTAATCATGCAACACGTAATAGATACACACTATAAACATTATCATTGTTATTCCTAGTATCCGACGATTTGGATCATTCTTATGTATCAGCTTGAATTAGATCAGCCAGACAATTTTTAGTTGGTTGTGTAGATCATTTTTGTACTTGCATAAGGAGTTTAAGGAAAATTACCAACTATATAGGACTGAGATGCTTGGAAAGCAAAAAAGCAAATGAGAACCAACAGCCAACTGTGCTTGCAATACGACATAGCAACAGAAAAGAAAGCTTGAACAGTATTGGGCCATCTACCAGAAGACATGAAGGAAGATAAGGTGATAGCTTCCTTCTACATAACTACCTTAGGAATATTGGGAACAAAAAGAGAATAAAAAAGTCTTAACATCTTAACAGTGAAATCTTGTAACTTGGAAAGCTCTTTCAAATGCATTCACATAAGCATGAAATAATACAAAATATTTTGGAAGGAAGATTGCTGTATCAAAGTTGGATGCACTTACTGTCTATAGTCAGTATAGTTTCAACTTCCATGATTCTGTTTCGCTCTTCTTTTATGACTTGAACATACATGAGAAGATAGACTCTAGTTGGTTAAAAAAACAAACAAAAACATCCCTGAAACAACAAAAATGGCTGTGGATGCATTAGAATAATTTAATAATACAAAAAAATAGTAATTGAGCTTTAAATTTAAATTTTGATCCCTGTGTCTCTGTATGAAAAGAAAAAAAAGTCATCCTTTACAAATCTGGATGACTGCATTCATGTTGTCAGATCTTAAGAAACAACATGCAGCTCCAAAATTTATCAGATTCATTAGAAGTGTAGCAAATTGAATCCGGGATCCTGTTTTATAATGAACTAGTACTTTAATAAAAGCAATTTGATAAAGTAGATAAATGACCTGAAGAAACAGCGTTAAATTCAAAAGGCTAACAAGTTAGACACTGAAGCAGAAATAATTGACTCTATGAATGCAGCATGGGGAGTAGCTCACTAGGCAGCAGATCTATAGAAAAAGAATTTGGCATTGGATCACAGAGTGAGTCAAAAATGTCATGTCACTGTAGAAGGTAACTGTCTTCAGTTTCATTTTAGTTGTTTAGATGTAACCTACATAAGATACCAAGCAGAACTGCAAGGACTCTTAATGTCAGAGCCATTGTTATTTTCCCCAAACCATACAACTGAAGTAATTTTTTCAGTTCTTTTACTAACCTTCTCCTAGGTAAACAGCACAGTCTTTATGTAAACAAAAATAGGTATGTGTGGGGAAAAGCGGACAAAATGGATCTGGACAAGTTTCAGTTTAGCTGTGCAGGTGTTTTAATGTTCCTCAGCCAAGACAGGAGTTTTCTGTATACTAGACAATTTACACTTTTTTAACTAAAACCTTGTTTTACTGCACAGGCTCCCTTGATGTCACTAGAAACTCTAAAGATGAATCGAAATACTACATATTACAATATAAGTTATATGTTATTTTCTCTAGATAATAATAAAAAAAATAGCTGACTTTTCTGATATTTTTTTTTTTTAAGATGTATCTGAATAATGTGGGATTATTGGGAAGAAATTTCAGGCTTTTACAAATCTGTTGTCTCTTGGGTTTGGGTTTTTTTTGTTTGGTTTGGTCTTTTTTATCACAGTTCAGATTGCTATAGTGTTCGGTGCCAAAGTTCTGGAACACGTCCTCAATCTGTGCCGAGGTAACTATGACTTCCTGAAACGGCTTCCTGTCCCATTGCTCCTGTACATCATTTCCTTTCTGGAGCTTGAAGATATTGCCAGGCTTTCTCAAGTTTCACGCAGATTTGAAACGGTAAAAAAAAATAAAAAAAATTTGTAAATTATTTTTAAATTGTTAGCTTTGCTGTGCATTGTGTTGGGTTTTAGTCATCTCACATTTAACATAATCATCAATCTGTCTGCTTTACTTAAAGTTTGAGACAATAAATTAATAATCTGTATACAAACTGAATGGGTACAATAAAAACTAAATCTTAGAAAGGCTGTTAGACTGTGCTTATCCTGCAAACTTTTGTTTCATATAATAAACATAATGATCCAGATAATTCCATCGTAATCCATGGTTGGGTGCTATGCACTACTGCCAGGGTTAAGTATTTGAAATGTAAAACCTATGCTCTGCATTATGGTTTGTATTATTGCAGTGTCTAGAAACTTCAGCCATGGACCAGGATCCCCTTATGCTAGGCTCATTAACAAACAAAAAATCATTGCCATTCCTGGGAGCTTACCTTTTAAGTCTTCAACAAAAGACAGGAGCACAAGGAAAGAGATATTTTTTTCAAGATTTTTGTAGGCCTTGCAGCAAGGGACTGTAAGAAACACAGAAGGAGAAAGAGATGACCTTATGCTTGCTTGCTAGGAAGCTCTTTCCAGCTGTCAGGATCCTAAGTATGGGAAATAGTATGAATGTGTTGAATTTAAGGAGTGAAAACCAGAAGTTGCCACTATTGGCTGAAGTGAGCTAAGGGTAGCCTCACATGCTGAATGAGGGGTAACAAATAGGGAAGGAGACCTGGAAGTCCCAGGAGAATGAGGGCCAATCTGTTGGTACAAAAAGAGTAGTCATAGGGTAACGTAGGCTGTGTTGGAAAAGCCTTTGAGAGGTCATCTTCCAACCTCCTGGTCTGTGCAGGGTCAGGTAATTGGAGGGATGGAAAGATAATATGTTCAGAGCTGCAGTCTAGGAAACTTACTTTTGTGGGTCTGAATACCTAAAAATTACATTTTCTGTTTGAGTCAGAGCCTTAGAAAAGGCTGCTGCAGTAACTTGGGTAGCAGGGGAAAAAGGGTTTTAGCTTTTGAAAAAGAGGAAGAGAAGCATATTAAAGAGACAAGTAACTTGATTCTTATCCTTAGGGGTGCTGTAGAAGCCTAGAATGAAGCCTGTCAAGTTATGGGTTGTAACGTTACTGAAAACATAAGTAGTGGTGAGACCTTAGGAGGAAGACAAAAACAGCTTTAGTCATCTTGAGTCTGATGTGACAGCTAGATACTCTCTGACAGACTTCAGAGAGATAGATTAACCTTTCAGTTTGGAGAACAGGACATGTCTCTGGTACAGAGTACATCTCCAAATTGTATAAGGAAGAGATTACTCACAGGGTTTCTATTGTTTTGAGGCTATGTGGCCCAAGATTTCAAGGAAAGTTCTGTGGAAGACTGCTGACCGTGCAAGAGGACACAGCTGTACTGCGGTTCCTGTGGTGTGGCTACAAAGACATTCTAGATGCTTTAGCAAGAGTGAGTTCAAGTGAGCACAAGAAATAGGAGGCGTGCAAAGAAAGCACAGGGAAAAATGGCGAGATAAGAAAATAGAGCATGTCATGAATTTAGAGATGAAGGGCAGATGGAAGTAGATAAGCTTGCCGAGTTCTGGGCTTTATTTCAGTCTGAAGATAAAACAGTTGCTATTGTGACTGGGAAACAATGGTAGAAGATGAGAGAATAAAAACAACTAAAGAGGGGAAGAGAATGGTAGAAGCAAGGTCAGGAAATTATTAGTATATTTGGAATCCATCTGTCACTTGCAGAATGCGAGTGGAGTAGGATGAGCTACTGTGGAGAGCAGTAAACTTTTCATTAGTTTAACACAAAGCCTTGGATATTCTTGAATTTAAGGAAATCGTAGAAAGAATTGAGTTGCATAACAATAAATATGAGATTTTGGCAGAACTTGTTACAACTAGTAATGCCATGATCTCTTTCTGTAGTTTCAGCAGTACTTTTAAGAAATTAAAAATTTGCCCAAATACTATGAATTTTCATTTCCAGACTAACGTATGTTTAGGCTGGAATGCCGCTGTCTGTGGAATTATAAAAGAGCATATTCAGATTTCCAGATAGGGAGAAATAGAACAGGCTCTGCACTCAGGACTGAGAAGTGGAGTGTGAAAGGCTCCGTATGTCTGTCTTGTGCAATGCACCCTCGCAGGCTGAACTAGGCAGGTATCTTCATTTCTTACCCAAAGTGTGGCATTTCTCTGACTGTGTAGTTCTGAGCACGAATCCTGCTCTCCAGAACATGCAGATGCTTTCAATATGAGTTTCAAAGTATTTTAGATTATCACTAGGTGCTATTTTGAAGTATTGTAAAAGAAGCTCCGTTGGGGATGCCACCCTTCGAGCACAGCGTGAGTTTCCCTAATACTTTTTCAGCAAACTGCTGGATCGCGATGTCTCCCAGCACCAGCTCCGGCTAGGATTCGTTTAATTTCCTTTGCACACGTAGATGTTGCACAAACGGGCGCAGCTGGAGCTGCCGAGGCGCCGCTGGCGGGGCCGCTGCCGGCAGGGGGAGGCAGGAGCCCAGCGCCCGGCCCCGCTCCCGGCCGCTGCCCCTACGC
>JAVJGI010000003.1:11791946-11809279 GCA_035590275.1 Ibycter americanus
CGGCCCCGCTCCCGGCCCCGCTCCCGGCCCCGCTCCCGGCCGCTGCCCCTACGCAATTCGGAAGCCATTGGCACGGAAAGAAACCGCAATAGTGACAGGCATTATCTGTCTTCTTTCTGGTTTGGGGTTTTTTTTAATGGAACACTGTCTTTGGAAATGCAAATGTACGATACGAAAAACCAGTCTCCATCATTTTTAACTTAATGGTCCGTTTTTCATAGGAACAGCACAATGGTGAGAGGCAGAGAGCGAGCAGAAATGTAAAGAAAACGAAAAATGCATATATTTTCATTTCAGGATTTCTACAGCAATTTTGTCCCAATAATCCCTGCTTGCTTGCTGCTTTTTTTTTTTTCCTTTTCTAAAATATGCTAGCGTGTTGTGTGTGCCAGCTGTATGATCACTCTCACAATTCAAGAACAACAAAAACAGGACCGCACATACCCTCACACAGGTTTGCTGCACTCAGTGAATTAAATACTTTAAGGTATCCAGCTATATCAGCAGTGTGTGACAGAAGTTATACCAGGACTTTTGCTTTTCTATTTCTGTTACTACTTGTGACAGACGTACCAGCCACTTGCATTGGAATAATCTAGTACAACTCCACTTAGGTCCCTGCAATTACACACTTAGAAAAGCGGAACCTCTGGGGGAAGAATCAGTGTTACTGCGCTCTGGTGTAACTTACAATGAATGGCCAGATAATATACAATGGCACCGAGTATCTTCCTAATTTTTTTTTTTCTTGTGGTGGTTCTGTCATTAATAAAATACATCATTTTTTTCTTCCTGTTTATAATGCAGTATTTCCACCTGATTCTGTTTATGGAGTCATTCTGAAAGAGGGAAGCATCTCCTGAGAAACAGGCTTAATACTTACAGTGCTTCTGAAACCTTCCTAAAATTGTATTTCTATTGTAAGTTCAAAGGCAATTTGCTCCTTTCACTTACCTCGAAAGCAGATTTGTATTTGGGATGAATTTTCTACATCCTGACAAGTTCTTTGGCATAATCTTACAGCGTCATTGATTTCAATGGGGCTGTATGAATCGCATACCAAGAGAGTATGCGGCATTACAGCTGCTTTTAGTGCAGCAGAAAGGCCTTTAATATCATACCAAAAGAAGCTTCTCGAATTTTTCACCGAAGAACACGTGATACCTTGCACTGGCAACATTGGGCAAAACTTCTACTGATGTCATTGTGAGTTTTAACTAATACTGCATTTTTCAAGATAGGTGGGCAGCTTGCATTGCAAGTGACCTTCATTCAAGGCATCTGTGTTGTCTAAATACATTGTGTAGTAAAATAATCAGCAATGAGTAAGCCAAATTATGATTTTAAGCCTCTACTTTCTCTTACAACTAGATATGTGACAGTAATGTCCTATGGGAAAATATTGTGGAGAACTTGTGTGACACAACTACACCTGAAATGAAAGAACTTGCACAGGAAATGGGCTGGAAACAATTATTTTTTCACAAACAGACTTTAGGTACAGCTGCAGCTCCAAAGGAGGACACAGAAACGAGATGCTCAGAACAAAAAACAAACTGAATAAAGATGTGTTTTTCATTTAAGCGGTTGTTATAACGTGGATTTGCTGGTTTTCAGGTCAGACATACTGACTTTTCTTCTTTACTAGAGAAAGCAGATTATTTTAAGGATTGAAAGGAAAAACAATGTCTTACTAGGAGCAACATGTAAATAATACCATGTTAATATGTTGGGCATCCTGAAATTCTCCTATATTCAGCATCGTAACAGTTACTAGCCATAGAAGAGGTTGTGGCTTCTTTGTACGTCTTCGTTCTGACTACTCTGTTTTGTATACATGCTATACATGCTCCATGTCTTATATCTGATGCTGTGGCTTTGTCATTATTACCTGTATAGAAAACCATCTATTGTTCCTTACTACAAAATTTGCTGATGAATGCTGAGGTTTTTACTGTCCACCATGGTAAATTTGCAGTGTTTATAGGCAAATAACATGTAGCTGGTTCCAGAGTCTGATGTGCGTTACATTTAAAATCATCTAAACTTCAAGCAAATAATCATGTTGTCACCAGGAAGAAACTTCTTTGGTGACTGAGGGTGTGGATCAAATGATCATCCTCATCTTCTACAATCCATCAAAATCATGTTTGAGGCAGAATAGTATATGGGCACAATTTCCCCTTGATGTTGCTAATGCAGGAACTTTTGAAACAAACTGATTTCCATTGTTTGAGTTGTATATTTGACAAGAGACATCTGCTATCTTACAAGACTGTAACAATGGTTACCTAAGAGTGTTGTAAGATGAAGGCAGTTCTGACATGACTGAGTTGCTCCAACAATAAACTTCAGTGATTAAGAGGCCAAATATTACTACTCTGAAAGTACCCGTTGATTAATACATCATTTGCCATTGACTAGACTTAAGACCCGAGTATTAAAAGCAGTGATTGCAGTATTTGGATATAATAGTGTAGTATTTGAAGAGTGTATTAGGTTTGCAATTTTTTTAACATGTCAAGTGTTAAACTCGAATTTTATAAACTGACTAAAAACTACGAATACAGGGTTCTCATATCATTCTGTTTCTTTATAAGGCAGTATTTTAATTCTTAAAAGATGTTTGCTAATTTATATTATGAATATTTTGTTCTACAACTATATACTAATATTCTTGAACCATTTGGTGATTGTAGATCTTTAGATAGAATAAACACATAAGTATATTCTGCCCTCTTTGTGACTATTTCCTTTTAGGACAAATACAGATTTCATGATGTGCATAAAATACTGTATTCATAATATTTCTGTTCTCTGTAATAAAACACTATAAAATGTAATTTTGCTTTAGGGACGTGATTTTAAGAACTACAGTATGTGAGCAGAGCTACTAGCAACAGACCCTCTTTTCTCACTTTCTGTCAGTTTACCACCAATTAATTTTTTTCTTAGCTTGTGCTCTCAGAATAGGCAGTTTCAGATTAGGAAACTAGAACCCATGCTTGCCAATATGGACTCAGTGAATATTAATTTAAAATCATAATTTGACTCAATTTTGTCAGCCCACCTTCCCTTCTCCTTGATCAACCATGTACCTGTTTCTTCTGTTACGAGAAGTAAGCACAATCGTTTTGAAGGAGAATCTTCATTTTTAAGCTTGAAAAAAATGAACTTAATTAGTAAATGAACAGAAAGTGAAATGTTGGGTAATGTACGTTTATTCCCATCATATGGCCCAGTAAGGACTTCTAGAGAAAGACATATTGCAGATATCATAAGTGAACAACATAGTATTCATTACAGTAATATGCAAATAAAGTTGATTTTGACAAAAGACAAAGTGAAGATCTAAGTATAAAGGGCACATACCTTCCAAAAAGAAAAAAAGGAAATTGAGGGAAATCATCATTTCGAGATATATATATATTTCACCAATAAAAGACAGCTCAGGTTAAGCTAGCAGCAGCATTCACACTAAGAAGACGTTAAACCTGTAACAAAAGAACTGATGTGAAAGTGTAGTTTACATGAACATTTTCTCCAACAAAAAAGCTGATTTTAAGAAATTACTGACTGCGTGTTCACACCATGTGTTGCAGTTCACTGCCACCTCAGTTGTTTTAATACGAATTTTAAAAGCCCTACCTAACTATCCTATATGAATGAAATTATCTAAATCTTAAAGTAGTTTGGGGTTTTCTTAAGGTTTTCTTTTTTAACTTGGCTTATTTCAGTGATCTATTTTAAAGTATGTCGCTGCCAACAGTTGTAGAAGTGTGAAACTAAGAAGCTGGTGAATTGCATTATAGAACAGTAAGAATTGCAGTTCAGAACTTTTTTTTTAACCAACCTCACAGCTATAAAAAATATAACGATATCATTGCATACTGAACTGTTTCCCAATATTTATTCAATATAACTTAATAGTATCAATTGTTTTTAAAGAATTCTAGCAGTGTGTATCAGTATTAAACTAAGAACCTGATCCGTCATGAAAAAACTTTCATAAAGCTTGCAGGAAAAAAACCTACACTGACTTTTATTTGATAGGAAAATTAACATCAGACTTACCTCTAAAAGCTGAAAAAGTTATGTCTTGTACCACCATACAAAACATTCTGCATTGATTACCAGGCACTTAGCATTGTTTAAGAAAATTTATTTGAATATTTTAAATGGTCTTTAGCTCTTCCATGCTCTGAATTATCTAATTTTCTAGTGAATAAGCATCTCAAATGTGACCAGTCTTAGATAGTCCATGGTGTACATTATAAGCAGCAACACGACTGCTCATTATGTGACAGTTTTTATTACTAAATTAAGTGTAACGAGATTTAGCGTGCTGTAGTCTAGTTCTTTCTAAAACTCTTATTTGGCCGGTTTTGCGCAACTCTGTTTCTTTAGTACTGTTTACTTGACAAATAAGTCCTATGGAGGGAGTCAATGGCAATGTTACAAAAGTTCTGTACAAAATGTAGAACAAAAGTTCTACAATACCTCTAATTAGGTAAAGCAGCCAGAAGCTTCAAACTGTTTCTGGAAACATTTTCTAGCCTGTGAATAACAGTAATATTTTCCATATGTTGCCTGTTTCTGGTTTTATGTTTGTCTTACTTCGGGTGCATTAAGTGTCACAGCATTTGTAGTGTAGCCTATGTATTGAGGATGGCTGATTTGTTATGCAGTTGATACTTTTAAAAAATAAAATAAAAAATCCTTGAAGTAGGGAGTAGTTTCAGAAAAATATAAGAACTTTTCTTTAGTTTTGCATCACAGAAATAGTTATTTTAATACACTGAATTAACTGAATTATTGTACTAGCATTTCAACAGTACAATCATTTTATCATACTCGGTAACTAATCTTTTTTCAGACCGAATACATAGTAGGAAGGACTTTAATAAATCATTCATATCCTGATCAAATTCTCTTGTAGGACTAGTGTAAATCTGGAGCAACTGCACTGCAGTCAATGGAGTTTCACCACCAGGTAGTGGTCAAAAGTTAGAAGAGAAGCAAGGATAAAGGCTCCTAGCATTATTCCAATTTTAAAAGACTAGCTGGGTGCTTTTAATTACTGCATTAAATACTGCAGAACTGTTAGTTCTAAAGTAAAAGATCTTCACTCATTTTAAAAGCATATTTCTAATAATTTATTAGCATTTCGGAGCACAATTGCTTTTCACTTAAGTACAGCTCAATGTGGTTGGTTCCATAAGAAAAACAGCTTCATACTGTCATACAATAGAAACATGAAAACAAAAAAATTCTGTAAAAAACTTTCTGGAATTTGTTCTATCCTTGTGCTTCTTCCGTAGATTTTTCACTTGGTTGTTTCTTTTGAATACAAGGTTGTATAAGTAAAAATATTATTCCCACCATGTATAGCAAGCCAGATATGTAAAAAGAAAAATCGTATTTATGTGTGATGTCATAGATCCAACCTGCAAATAAGGACAAAAGACGTTTGTTACAAAGGTTGACAACAAGGTACATTGCATGGGAAAATATGAAAAATGCTGCACATTTCTCCCATGACATTTCAGTCAAATCCATAATGTTTTGTGGAAAAAAGAGGTGGTGATTGTCTCCTCCTCTAGATGCTACAAATGGACATTTATTAACAAAATCTCTTGTTCATTCACCAAAACCCAAACCAGTGGAAAACCTGTCCCCTCATTTAAGTATCATGGAAGTCTTAAAATGGGACTCTAGCTATGTGCCATCCTAAGAAGTCAAGCAACCTTCTCTCTAAAACTGTACATTTTTCAAACAAGTTACCACAGGTCTGACTTTAAAACAGACATTTTGAAATCCCAAACCAAATAGTTCTTCCACCCTACTATTTGTAAAATGCCCGATACTGCAGGCTAGTTCAAATGCTGTGTCTTGTGCAAGCAAACACATTCCCAGTAGCTTTCTCAAAGAGCCTCGTATCGATAAAAGACTTTTCAAGAGATACAATCTCTGTACTGCAATGACTCTCATTCTGACCTTAATTCCTTTGCAAAAATACATTAAAGTTACTTCAGAAAGGTTTGAGAATGCAAAATAGCAAAATTCCCTCATGGTATGCTGGTTGCATTGCAACGTAACCTCAAGATCTGCACCCTTTTTTATCATCAACTAATTGCATCCTATTTGCTTTGTTACTAATGACCAAATACAAAGACATATTCAGCACAGACTGAGAGGTGCTGAAAGAATATATGGTGGTGCTTTTCAAAGGGCACTGAATAAGCTTTCTTCTAAATCCTGTTGGTTCACTCAGTGGTGAGGAGAGAAGATGACAGCCTTTCAGCTTTTCTGGGTTGCTTGTGCTGCTAATAGCTTCAGTTCAGCCTAGTGCCATCCCTGGCTGAGCACCACTATTACTCACAAGATTTCTTACCGCTTTCTTCTGATTTGCATCCCTGTAAAAGATAGCTGTAGTCTGGCCATAGTATTGACAATCGGTACCTATCCCCACCTCTGTCTATCAGAAAATTTATAATGAATGTTTGTTTAAACTGAAGTAATATTAGGGATACTTCTACCTGCTGCTGTGGATGGCAGTAAAGAGATTATGAGCAGTGCAGTCCCCAAAGTAGATATTTCTGGCTGAAGGTAGGTTAAGCTAAGTTAGTTAAATCAACACATCCACTGGCAGCTTAGAGTAGTGACACCCAAACACACTTTATAGTTCTTGCGGTTAATACTATCGTACAAACACCTGCCAACCCTTCATTTTTTTCATCTAGATAGAGGCATGAGTATGTATAGTGCATATACTACACAAAACACACAAAAAAAGGTTAAACCCTTCTCATTTTAAAAAAGTGCATGATCACATTTTAAGGAAACATACCATTGAAAGGATAGATTGTAATAGATTTGGCGTTATTTGCAAGGATTGTAATTTGTAGTGTGTGAATAGTGAGCTGGTACCCAGCGGATGTGATGTATAAATTGTAAATCGATCAATGTGAAGCTGGACGTTATGGTCCATTCTGGAGCAGCTGTAATTTTGTTAATTACATATGCTCATAACGTAAGAAAGCTTGATAATATAACAAGTCACACAGTTTTTATACAAACATCTGTTGGTTAGCAATTTGAACTTTTTACCTGCAAAGGGTGGTCCGAACAAAGCAGATATTCCGTTGGCACAAATGATGATGCCATAGGCATTTGCAAGGTGTTTAGTTCCAACTAAATCTTCAGTCACAACAGGCATTAGAGAAAAATAGCCACTAGAAAATCCTATTAGAGCACAAACCACAGCCAGGCTAACGTATGTTTGCATTAGTGGCAAAGTAAGAATGCAGATGACCAGGGTAAAGTTAGCCATAAGGAAGACATTCCACGTGCTGATGCATGGGAGATCAGAAATGATTCCAAGGATCACTTTACCAAAAATATGAACAATGGCTATAATGGATGTCAAAGGAAATATATTGTTCTGACTAGATAAGTTATACTGCTTGACTATTTCTGGAAGATGAATAAAGGGAATGACAAAGCTGCTATAGGCAAACAAAGCCCAAATTATAAAGGCCACAAATACTCTATTGGTAAACAGTGACGCAGCTCCAAAGTAGCTGGAGCACCATATTGCAAAGCCCTTCCTGACTGTAACCGTCAGCTGGCTCACTGTCTTAAGAATGCGCAGTCCATACATACTCCTTCCGCTTCCAGATTTACCTCCAATTTCTATGTGCTGAACACTGTCAAGCACTTCTTCATTTGTTGCCTCTTCTTTTTTTTCCAGTTCTTCACTGAGGACTCCATTGGATTTTATAGTCTCTGCAGAATGGGACAGAGCTTTTGCCCGATTATCTTCACTATTACTTCTCACAACATATTTTTCGCTGACCATGTCTTTGGGAGAGAGTGGTCTCATAAGTGCCCCGCAGACACAAAGGTTCAGAGAGATGGCACCCTGGATGAACATGGCATTCCTCCACCCAAATTCGATGCAGAGGTACTTCAGTAAGGCAGTCATTAGGAAAGCTCCAAATCCGGTTCCTGTGGTACTGAGTCCTTGCGCAAGCGCTCTTCTCTTCTGAAAATACTGCCCTACCATGACCACCGCAGGCAGATAAACCATGCCACTTCCAATGCCTATGAAAACAAAAACCGAAATCAATCTGAACTTTTTGCCGACAAGATAAAAAGTGGTGAAAAACAAATCAGTTTTATTCCTAACTTTTGCATGAGCATAATAGTAAAACCAAGACTAAATATTTCATTCTCATGTTAGCTTTCATTTCTGTCTTGCAGTATTTTCCAAAATTTGCAATACTCATTCCTGTGAGAATACGATACTGATGTTTAACTGCTAGAAAAACTGAAATACATAGAAGATAAAACCTTTACCTCAGTTTAGCATGAGACCGCTGGAAAGTCCCAAACATCCCACAATAAATCAGTGTCAGCTAATATGAGGACAAACATAAACAAACTCTGTTTTGAAATATCCGTGTTTGTAATACTTGCATCTGATTTTATCAGTGACCAGAAACTGCTTAGTGGGCGTATCTTACTGCTTTTGCCTAAGTTGACCAGCAATATGCTTCAGGAGTCAGCACAGGGGGGCGGTTAGCCGGGTCGTTGGACCTTGGGTGGCTTCCACGTTTCTCTTTGGGCACTCCAGGGAAGTCCAGGGAGGGCCACACAGTAGCTGCACAGGCATATTCTTAAAAGGAACATCTCTAGTTTTTTAGAAAATCCCTCAGTTGTAGTTAAACCCCAGGGTATTAGTGGTACCTGTTCCAAGCAGAAAGCGTTAAGACTTGTGCAAAAACATCATTAAAGGTAACAGTTGCCCAGTTTTTCTCACAACAAATTCCTGACTGAGGGGATTTGGACTGGAAGAGGTGCATCCAGAAGATGCTTCCCAATTCACTGTGATTGTACTTTAGAAGAGCATTTTGGGCTTAAAAGTTTTCCTAAACAGCTGATAACACAGCCCCATGCAGCTGCAGCATGATCTAGCCACAGCTAGACTGGAGAAACAGTGGTTATGCCAGCAAAGCCTGAAAAAAGCACCTCAGCATCACGGCAGTGTAGTGGTCAGAGCCAACCTGTTTGGCCTGTTAGAAGTATTTATTTCTTTGCTATGCAAATACCTGATCAGGTTTTTATTTTGCACAAGGTCTGCCTCCCCAGACCCAGCCACAAACACCAAGGCCATCTCTCTGCCCCCCAGACGGCCTGCCTCCTCAGCCCGGCCTGCCGGTCGCCGCTGTGAGGGAACAGCCCGCGCTCCCGCTTGCGTTAAGTGCTTACTGCCCCTGCCTGCGCATCCCAAGAAATAAAAAAATTTTCTGTATTTTAGCTTATCTTCTCGTTCTGCAGGCTACAACGCAGAAGGTAGTTAATTGCATGAAAGGCACGGCACCTTCAGAGGCACGTCAGGGCCACAGGCCTCTCGGCTCCTTTCCCTCACAGACCCGTCACCCCCGTGGCCAGGCCCTGCGCCCCCCGCCCGCGGGGACTCGGCAGCTACAGGCGCCCACCTCGGGGCTCCCCGGGCCGGTGAGGGGGGAGAAGGGTCCCAAGCCTGTGGAGCTGGGCCAGAGCAGTCCCCCAGGAGGTGAGGTGACAAGGCTGCGGGGAGCTGGGGCAGGGGAACCACGCTGAGGCCGGCGGCACGTTGGGAACTGGAGCTGAGGCAGCAGGGTGGCTGCGGCCGGGGGCAAGGTGGGGATCCTGGGGATGTCCTGTGTGAGGGCATCTGACACGGCAGGTCACCCTCGGGGAGACCAGGAGCCATGAGTGAGCCCACAAGCACCGCGTGGAGGCCCACAAGTGACTGCAGCAGGAGGCGGCTGCTGGAAGTGAACAGCAGTCTTACATCTAGCGGCCATGAGAACATGAAAACAGCTTCCCTGAGGTGGTGGTGAGTGAGGTGACCGTGAGTGAGGTGACCATGAGCAAGGGGATGGGAGTGAGTGGACAGAGACTGAAACGACAGGTGAGTGAGGAGATCATGAGTGCCGGGATGGCGAGCGAGGGGATGGCGAGTAAGGGGATGGTGAATGGAGGTCTCATGGAGCTGGAAGAAACAGCTCAGGCATCACTACACTGGTTTTCTGACCAGAATTACTCTGGCAACTGCATCTCACTTCTCCAACTCCTGTAAAAATCTGCCTCAGATTTTTTCTGAAAATATGGTTTTCACCCCTCTTTAAATTATCTGTATAATCTCTGCCTTTTTGTCTGGTATTTTGTGTATGCTCTTTCTGAAAAGCAGGAAGAGCTGAGAGAAAGAGTGTGGAGACTCCTGTCTGCTTGATTATATTCAATATATATGGAACAGACATTCCAAAAAAGGCAGAACCCTGCCTGTAATTATTGTCTTTGTTCAGGAATTTACGTTACTGAAATCTGTGGTATGGTGGTACAAAGAGTCATCACAGTGATCCTTACTAGTTTCAATGTTTTTCCACCCAGAGAGCTAGATAAAAAATCATGTACAGAAATTCTGCAGATTTCTACGAAATTCTGTGAAAGTATAGTTTGAGGGAATGGAAGGTACTGAAGCTATTATTAGTATTGCAAACAATTCATTTTTTTCATAACACTTCCGTCTGTCACCTGTAACACAGACACCATGCTTCATTTGCAAACATAACTGGCCTTGTTATCTGTGGAGTGAATAATATTTCAAAGCCCCTTGAATTGCTCAGCGTTGCTCGTAATAATTAAAGGCCAAATTTTGGATTTCTTACTTGGATCACTTGAACATTTTTGTTTCATATCTGTTAACAGTATCTCTTGCCAGAAGTGAACAGTGAATAAAATGAAGTAGTGCTTTAAGTAGAGAGTACTGGGTTCTTCTACATAACTTTCTTAAAGTAACTAATTTTTTTCACAACAAGCCACATTTTGTTAGAAACTGAGCATTCAGGCACAAGGGATCTGTTGGTTTTCAAGAAAGATGCCTGAACGCACATGCCTTTTCGTATTTTGATTGGCCCCTTACACATGTCAGAATGCTTTCTAGAGACCTAATTCCAATTAAAATGACAAAATATTACTTCTTTCAGTGATTCTGATTGTAAAAAAATATGGCAAAATTGGTTGCTATTTATTAGTGGTTGTTGCTGTAATATGAATATCCTTGATTAGAAACTACGTATGAAATACGGCTACATGCATGGTCCTAACTGAGGCTGGGATAGAGTTAATTTTCTTCATAGTAGCTCATGTGGTGAGCTCATGTGGTGTATGTTTTAGATCTGTGACCCAAACACCGTTGATAACACAGGCATGTTTTAGCTGCTGCTGGACAGTGCTTACACAGCATCAAGGCCTTGTCTGTTTCTCACACGGCCCGGCCAGTGAGTGGGCTGGGGGTGCAGAAGAAGCTGAGAGGTGACACAGTGGGACATGTGACCCCAACTGACCAAAGGGACATCCCATACCATATGATACCCCCAGCAATAAAACTGGGGGAAAGAAGGAGGAAGGGAAGACATTCAGAGCTGTGGCATTCATCTTCTCAAGTAATGGTTACACATGATGAAGCCCTGCTTTACTGGAAATGGCTAAACATCTGCCTGCCCACAGGAAGTAGTGAATGAATTCCTTATTTTGCTTTGCTTGTGCATGCAGCTTTTGCTTTACCTATTTAACTGTTTTTATCTCACTTTTACCCTTCTGATTCTCTCCCCCATCACACTGCAGGAGAAAGAGAGCAGCTGTGTGCAGCTTAGCTACCTACCACCAGCAACTCCCAACGCCCTTTAAAATAGGTTTTGAAGCAGTACATAGTTATAATCTGGTATTTTATTAATGTGCAGCAACTCCTGTAGAGAACACTTACTGTCTCTTCCTGCGACAGAGAGGAGTTAGCTAGATATATAATTCAACAGTGTTTCAACATCTTTAAATTCCACTGTTAACAGTTTGGATTACACTAATTCTTCCAATTAAAGATGCCCTCTAATACATTCACCTGGGAGAAACTGATAAAAATACCATCTTCACATGGCAGATTTAAATGACAACAGAAGTTATTGGGTCCAATCCACTCAGTAAATAAATAAGTATTCTCAAAAGATAACAGGCTGCAAAGAGTGTGAAAGAAAAGCTGGATTAACTTTACAGTCTAACTTCCTTCTCTACTCACCCAGGTAACTTTCAAAGGCATCAAAAGTAACTGAAAGACCTTTCAAACCTTAGTACAGCTCTTACCAGCTGTCACTCCAAATGTAAGGAAGAGGTAGTGCACATTTGAGGCATAGGCACTCAGTATCCAACCTAGGGCATTCATTATCCCTCCAATTATAGCTGTCTTGCGGCACCCACACATGCTGATGAATAAACCAATGAAAGGACCTGTTAAAATATATGAAAAAAATGATAAAATTATTCATTTAATTCTCTACACTCTTTAATAGTTTTTCACATGAAGAGTCTTAACGTTTTAAATAAAACATTAAACATCAGGATACTCATGCTATTCAGTTTATTTTCCCTATTACTGTTTAAAATTGTGGAAAGAAAAATTCAACCAACCGACGAAATACTTAGCAAATACCAGCAGGACCTGAAATCAAGGTTTCCCTGTGAAGAAGGAATAGTTTAAACAAAGACACTGAGACCCAATATCAATGCCATGTGTGGGCAGGCCTTTTCCACAAGTAACTAGAAAGTAAACATTTTATTTTGTTTTCAGTGGAGTATTTTAGGCAGACCTAAACACAACTTCTTCAATCTTAATTTAGGGAGAGAGAGGTGTGTATGTACGTATATACACAAACATACCCCTCCAGATATTATTTTGGGTTGATCCAAACACAACTTAAAAAATAATTTTTCGTTCAGCTGCCAAACTGAAATATAAACTGTCTAAATTCAACATGTTCTCCTCCCAGATAGAGTACGGGGAGGACCACAAGCTTCACAGATCATCTGTTTTCTTAATTCTAGTGAGACCTTGAAGTCACAGGCATCCTTTCCTGCTCATGCTGCCTCCTGGAGTAATTGTCTTCTCTATCATCTTCCCTGTTGTTCCCTTTCTCCCTCTAACTTGTAAAATATGTCCTGGTGACTTTAAAAAGGCAACTCAGGAGAACTTGGGCAGCCCTGCTAATAAAATGGAAAACTGTAAGAAAATACTTGAGGGATGAATGGCAAACATATTCTAAAAATCTGTGTAGTTTTGAAATAAATTATGCTGGAACATACCGACAATAAGTGTAATGCCCATGCTGAGGGAGCTAACCCATGCTGTTAAGCCACGACTTTGATTAAACTCTTCAAGCCATTCCATGTTGAGTATTCCAAGGGCCATTTGGGACCCCATGATAAGTATGTGCACAAGGAAAGAGGAAAGTACAATCATCCAAGCCCATCCTCCATCGATGTTTGGATTAGGCTTAATTGGCTTGCTTCCAACTTTTGAGTCATCTCCAAAATCATATCCAATATCTTCTCGACTAGCATACATTTTCTCCACGGTATTCTGAAACAAATGCAGTAAATACCTTCAAAATACACAAAAAATGATCAGATTTTGTAGTTTGGTCATAGTGAAATGCATAAACCACTACCATATTTCACCACTGTGGTTTAATGCAGTTGTAAAGTGCATACTGGGGTTTCATTATGCAAATGTAAAATGCTTACAAAATTCTCTAATCAATTTATTTCTTTGTGTACCTTATTATCATGGCTGTCTGTGCAGGAGTTGACAGTAGGCTGCATTATTTCTGTTACTGTATACTTACTTTTAGGTGGCTGAGAGCACTTACTCTTCATGGGTTGACTGTGGTCACAAAAAAAGACTGGTCTCTCTCTGTATATTCCTTGTCCGTATCACCTTCTGCTGTCCCAGTAAGATTATGTGCCTTTGTTTTCAAGTTGATAAAGCTTGGAATAAAAAAGGAAATCCTGAAGAGGCAGGTAGATGAAGTTACCATATCCTTTCAGAGGAAACCAGTTTTGGATATATTTTTTCCTTAGCAGTGGAAGAAAAAGAGTGAAGACAGAGCAAGATAAAGATTTAAGGTTCTTGGTTTTCAAAATGCTTTGCTTACATAAATTACAACAAGGGGATTGTTACTACCTCTCTGGCAAGCTTTTTATTAGAGTGAACTTGACAAACGGTTTGCTATTATCCTTTCAGTCTCCGTACTATTAATCTATACAATCCTACTAAAACCGAAGAATTCTTCCAAATTAACGTCAATGCCTATCAGAATCAAACTGAGTGGCAGAGTTATGTGCATAGGTATAGGCAGGATCAGGACACAATAGCTTAATTTGATTGCTTTGATTTTTTCCATTGTTACTCTAAGTGAAGATTGCAACACAATGTGAAAATAACTTTAAAACCATTTTTAATTGATTAACAGGCAAGGTGCAGAACCCAGTTTTCCCTCCATCTGATTTCTGCTGCAACATATTGAAATGTTACCCAACTGTGGAGCACCACATAGGTTTCCATGGAGACTAGAAATGTAATGATACAAATTACCAGAGATGGTAATTTTTTGTCTTCTTTTCTTCTCCAGAAAATACAAAGAGCCATCAGCTTCACAACAATCGAAAGAAAGAAGAATTTTATCAAAAATTGTTTTAAAAAGCTCCTTGTGTATTCTGTGAGCCCTCAGAAGGTGTGCCTTGGGACTAGCTCCTCACTACTGAAAACTGGCAGTGAATGCAGTAACTCGAATTCTGTACTAACTGAAAATTTGGGCTCTTGTCTTTAAAAGCATTAATATATTTTGCTTCTCAATTTACTACCTGATCAAACCATTTCACTTTTTTCTTATTGCTAGATAAACATACAGAGAAGGCCTTGGAAGTATTTCATACTAATAAGTAGATGGAGTCAAAGCCGACTGGACAAAGCTCCTTTTTCTTTCACAGACAACAGTGAAAACCTGCCAATATACATAACCTCTCCAGACTGGCTGCTGGGTAAGTTACCTTTGTAGTTAAGTGCCACGTATCCCTTACTTGCTGTACAGGTAATTACACGTAACTAAGGGCAGCTTGAATGTGTAGGTTCCTCCAAGAGCACGCTGATTTGCCTCATACAGTAAACTGGAGCTAAAACATGTTGTACCATATTGTATCAAGTTTGTCATAGATGGATACCCTTTATGGACCCAGTTGTCACTAGCCCTAACTTGGCCATTGAAGGCACTGGTGACACACTGAGGAAGAACAAGAACTGTGCACTAATACTTGCCACACAAGCAGGTAAACTGGGACCAGCTGATGAGTCCACACCTGGGTGCCAGTGGAAACATACTGAAATGACTTACTGGCTTTTTCTTTCCCAATCAAGAGGCAGCGAGAAAAGGGGATTATGCTTAGAGGTCTTTCTAGAGGTCCTGCAGAGTGTTTGAGGCAGGAGGGGTTAGCAGGGGAACAAGTCGGAGACAGGCAGTGGTGCAGACGTTTTTCTGAACTTAAGAGGACAGCCTTAGTTAAAATTATACTTCATCCTTGCTCTGCAGAAGGTAGGTCTTAAAGATGGCATCTCAGCTCTTTCCTATTAATGTACCTGGAGCTAGATCCCCCACTGATGTAGTTTATATGACTACTTATGGAGAATTCAGCCCACTCATAAGCGAGAAAAATACTAAATGCGTGAAGGTAATAAAGATAATGAATAATCATGCTAATGGGAAATAATGAGAAGCAGCAGAATGAAGGAAAATTGCAAGCTGCTAAACATGCTCTGTATAAGATTAATGAAAATGTATGATGGCTATTACAGTACATCTTAGATAATGGAATAAAAAATTATGTAACTGAAGATTCAGAGTCAGGATTAAATGGTGGAGGTGGAGCCTCACCTTTCTCTTTCATGCTTTTAACTGGTTTTGTGTGTACCTGAATACTGATACTGGATGCAAAACTTTTCTTTGGACAGGAAATAGATACAACTTTTATATATTTAAAATTATTTAAAGCAAAAATAGTTGACATTGAGAAGCAAAGGTATGATGCTCATCTTTGACAGAATGGGCTTAGACTGAATAGACGCAAATTAATGTCATGTTGGCATCAACCCCCACAAATCTTCAGAAAATGCATATATTTTCCCTTTGAACTGGATTCTTGCATATTATTACTTTTATACCATTAACTTTCCACTAACGTCAGAAGTTCAGAGCGAACACACTCAAAAGCAGGGAAGGTAATCTCCAATGATTGCACAAACTCTCAGGCTCCGGATAAAGCAAGGACCAGGTGTCTGGATCCTCTCCCCACTATTGCCTCATCACCCCATGGCCTATCACACCCAGGAAAAATGCACTTACGTGCCCTCAGCCTTCTTCCCACACCACAGCACTGCCCAGGGCACACTATCAGAAGGCAGAGAAGCCCAAGGGGCTCTTTGCAATTGTGAAATCCTAGAGAAACTGCAATGACAATGATGGCAGCCGATTTGTGAAGCCAGCTGTATTTCCCCAACGAGCAAGGTAGTGAAAATCCACTCACAGCACCAGCGTTTGAACGCAGCCCCTCACAAGGGAATGCATTTAAAAGCAGGAGAATCTGGATACTTGTCTGGCCAGCTGCAGAAGGACTAGATTTTTTTCTGAAAAGCTTTTAATATTGTATGCACACACAGTATGCAGAGCGCTTAGAAAAGTGGCCCAAACGTTAGTGCCCACAAAGATGCTGAGCTTTTCTGAAAACCTGACTCATGAGCTATTTTAGGGACAAATGCAGGTGCTGTAATAAGACCAAAGTTAGCAGCCAGACACCCAAGTTCCCTGTGCCATCAGTGCAGATATGGCTCTCTAGCTTGTAGTTGAACTGGATCATCAAAAAACATCTGATCTTGATATAAAAAATCCATATCATTAATAATTTACATATACTTGGGTAACCTCTGCCAGTACCTGATTGCATCAGTGTTAAAAAGTATAGAGTAAAATCGTACTTTAAAGGCACTTCCAATCGGTAACGCATAAATGGATTATAAATAGTAATGAGTTTTGCTTCACAGTATTCCCAGTAGACACGCCACATGTAATTATTTGTCCTTTGAAGACATACAGAAAAAAATATTGTTAAAAACATAGTTTATTTGGGGTCTCTTTAAGTTTTGGTAGTCTACCTTCTGCTTGCTAAGCCGCTGAGCACTTCAGTTGTCAATGACTTCATTGGAGATGCGGGTACCAGCCCAGAGCCACAGTGCCCAACTGTGCATCCCCAGCAAGAAAGAGAAAATCAGGGAAACAACGTTTAAAACGCCAATCTGACTGCCGGCTCACAAGTCTGCACGAAGTCGGCGGCAGTTCCACTCCCAGGCTCCAGGTGCTGCCCTTCGGCCCCGCGGGCCGCCCCCCGCGCCCCTGCCCGAGCCCCTC
>JAVJGI010000003.1:11810058-11820605 GCA_035590275.1 Ibycter americanus
GGCCCCGCTCCGCCGCCCGCGGCCGCTCCGCCTCGCCCCTGCTCGCCGCCCCGGGGCTTATGTTCTGTCGAAGTGTGGCAGCGGTGTCGGGCCTCTGGCCCCCCAGGCAGCTCGTCTTCTGCACCGCCTTGTCGCCATTCCCTGCGATTTCAAATCGCCACGCTCTTTCATTCCTGCGATACCGGCTGATTCTGGTTTGGCGGAGGAGATTGGCAATCCTCTCACATGCACACTCTTGTGGCTGAACGAAGTTTATTGCTGCACAGGTTATCGCCGGAAATTCACATCTGGGAGAGCTGGAGGATATAATCCAATAAAACCAGCCGGCATCAAGATTTTTAATGGTCGTTGGATTGTGCTTACTTCAGAGAGGCTGGTTGAATTCACGTAGCCAAGCCACCCTAAGAATGAAGCTTGAAAGCTTCATTGTATAGTACCTTATTGGTGCAATAAATATGCTTCAAAAATATTCCTCCCTTAGCGGAAGAAAAGAGTTACAGAAATACACTTTTTCAAAGTAGTATCCAGACCTCGGTTGCATATTTATGAATAACCTGACATTACTGAGGTATGCATTCTGCACTACTTCGCTTTGACTATTTGCAGTGAATTTACTTACCCAGGCTAAAGTGATGGTACGCCACTGTACAAAACTTTGATCATCCGAGAATGCTGGTGTCCTACAGCAGCGCACCGAGTAGCGTAAATACAGGCTGTTCAAGAAGATGTAAGAAGTAGACTGAGAGAAGATGAAATGAGGAAAGACCAACAGGAATGCTTTACTGGTGTTATATATGCTGTCTGTTGGCATAACACGGTGGTTCAGAACCTGTTAAAAGAGAATTGGTTTGGGGGGTTTAAAAATACATGTTTGGGCATTTTAGTATTTTTTGTAATACATTTTATTTGACCATACTTTTTGGCCTATGTGCCATTCACACATGCAGATCTCAACTATTTTTTCACAAAGTTTAATGTTCTGTTCCATTATGTATCTAGCCCATCAAATATATTGGTATGTCACACTTGTATCTGGTTTCGGTGCAAGAGCACGGCAGACTGGGCTATTGCTGTGGCTTCAGTCTTTACATAAATCTTTGCCATGGTTTAACCCCAGCTAGCAACTAAGTACCATGCAGCCACTGGGATGGGGAGAATTGGGGAAAACAGCAGCCTGAGATAAGGACAGTGTAATAACTGAACTACTAATATACTGCTACTACTACTAATGATGATGATGTAATGTAAAGGGAGACAATAAAAAAGTGAGAGAGGAAATGAACCCAAGACAGACAGGTGGTGCACAATACAGTCACTCACCACCTGCTGGCCAATGCCCAGTCAGTCCCTGAGCAGCGATCAGTGGCCTCAGCCAACTCCCCCCAGTTTGTATACTGGGCATGACATTCTATGGTATGGAATATCCTTTTGGCTAGTTTGAGCCAGCTGTCCTGGTTATGCTCCGTCCTGGCTTCTTGTGCACTTCCTTGTTGGCGGAGCATGGGAAACTGCGAAGTCCTTGACTTAGGGTAAGCACTGCTTAGCAACAACTAAAACATCAGTGTGTTATCAACATTATTCTCATACTAAATCCAAAACCACAGCACTGTAGCAGCTATAGGAAGAAAATTAAATCTATCCCAGCCAAAACCAGGACAATCTTGTATTTGCATTGTAGTCTTGCGATTGGATTCATTTATTTCTCCGTCGTAAACAAAACTAGATCGGACTCCAGTTTTAAGAGATCATGGTTTTGCACTGTAGATGTGTGTCATTCTGAAGTATACATGTTCCCCAATTATTTTGTGTTTTGCAGTACCTTGCTCAACACTGTGTGGGCATTCATATCCCAGATTTTAACTTCAGCATTAGTTTTTTGGCTGGAGTCTGGTTTCTTAAAAGGCTTAATGATAGGGGCTTGACACTTGAAATTTGCTGCTTATTGGCTAGTTTTATTACCCAAGTTTGAGACACATACATTTTGATTTGTGAATCATCTAACATGCTAGCATACTTTCATACTTTATTACGCCTACCGGAGAAGCAGATTTACTGGGATTGTGTCATGACCAGTCACAAAAATATTTGTTTGGCTGGCTGTTAACCCATGCTCCCTCCAGCACTCAAGATGCCACCTGTGTGCTTAAATCCTTGTGCTAACAGAGATTCTGTTTTTACAGTCTGATGTGATGGAGAGTTCACTTAGCTGTGTCATACTGCTTCAGCAGTCCTGGTTCATATGTCATTGTGGTTCTGGACTAAAATCTTGGACTTATGCTGTCTTCGGGAAGATGAGTATGCATGGATGTAATTGAATTTTAATCATTAAATTGTGCAGGTCTAGCAGCAAGGGTATAAATTATGTCCAGTAAGGAAAAAAGTCCATTTTGTTAGAATGGGAAGGACAATTCAATGGTATCAGAAAAAGTTTGATGCTTTTACCAAAGATAAATAAGGTGCTTGATCCAGTAAAACAAAATTCAAACAAAGTCTGACAGACCCTGGTGCCTTAGAAATCATAACTGTATAAAATGGTTGGGCAAGCAGAGTAACCTCAGCTGAAAAGGAAGGACTTTTTACTTGTCTCTTAAACATGATGGCAATTATAAGTCATAATATAACTTAAAGGGAAAGAGGAACAGAGGGAGGGAGAGAGGGAGGAAACCTGGAGTAGGAGGAATTGGTAACTCAGCTTTGTTTACTGTCTGGGGACCGCTATGGTGGCTTAGACTTTTACAGTCACGGAAGTGGTGGTTGAAAGGGATCTCTGGGGTCCACCCAGTCCAGCCTTCCACTGGAAGCAGGATTGTGACCTGTGGTATTTCAGGTCAGCCATGGCTTTGCCTAACTTGCCCTTGAAAGGCTTCAAAGAAAGAGACTCGATAGCCTTTCTGGGCAGTATGCTCCTGTGCAGCACCACCCCATGTACAATCACATGCAAAGCAAAACAGGACACGTTACCCCAGGTGTGGACTCACTAGTACTGAATAAGGATGGATAATAATTACTGTTCATCTGCTGTCCGTGCTGCCTTCCTAATGTAGCTCAGTCTATGGTTCACTTTATTCACCATGAAAACACCCTGTTGGCTCATATTCAACTTAGTGTGCACTGTGACAGCCACATGCTTTTCAGCTGGGCTGCTGCTCAGGCAGCCTGCACTGGTGCCTGGCACTGTCCAACCCCATGTGCACCACTTTGCACTCCTTCTTAAACTTCATGAGGTTTCTGTTGAGCCAATTTTTAAGTTTCTCAAAGTCCTCTCAACATTGGCTCCACTGTTTAGTTTGAGAACCACCCCTTCTAAGTTATTGTTGTCTGAAAATCTGCTGCAGGTGCATCCTGTGTCATCACCCAAGTTACAATGAAAGTAATGAGCAATACTGGCCCCAGTATTGACCCCAGAGTGTTCCGATTGCACTGGCCACCAACTAAACATCAGCTTATTGATTATTACCCTTCAAGCCCAGCAATCCATCCAGTTTCAATGCATCTAGCAGTTCATTCATGAAGACCATACTCCTCAGATTTTTCCTCCCTTGGCTTTAACCACTTGCTTAATGCCCATCACTCAACATGGCAGCTGTGCTGGAGAGCTTACAGACTGTTCAGCCTTCTGAAGAAGTGCATTGATGAAAATATGAAGTGCTGATTTAGCTTCCCAGCACTTTTCCTCTACTATTGCTGCAGTGCTGATTACTCTCCTCCCTAAAGCTCTCATTAAGTCGCCACTCTACTTCCCATGAAATGGTAGTATTGCAGTGATTGATAAGGAAATAAAGATTTGAAATAACAGCTTGGTTGCTGCCATGTCAAGACACAGAACAGAAAAAGCATCTCACTCCCAGTTTTGTTCGATCCCTGAACTACTAACCGGTGCAAAGTATCACCAAATAACCTGGTCAATTCTTGCTATATAGTCATTGTTAAAAAGAAAGATAATTCATGGTATTTCAAGATTTCACCTCCTCTTTCTTTCTGTAAACTCTTCGGGTTACTGAAGAATTCTCATATTTAGAAGGACATGTTACATTGGTCCTGAGTTAAAAAGGAAAACAAGCCAAACTTAATTTTTTAATTTGGCATAAAGATTGTACAGTAGTACAGCTTTATTATGACACCATAAAAGCTTGTGGTTCCTCTTCATTTTGGCAACTCCAGACTGCCAAGAAATAATGCATATTTTTCAGGGTTTTCACACTGCTTTTCTGAAGAGAATCCTTAGTATCTTTGGTGGATTTACCACAAAACAACATCCTCAAATAATACTCCAAGCAAATATGAACATTTTCAGCAATTCCCCCACCTCCTCCCCTGATAGCTGCAGAGTCTTACCCGAATGGGAAAGAATGAACTAACTTGCTGTTTTCCAAGTTCGCCCAAGACTGAGGATAGTCCATGGGAATGGAATTCGAAAGTGGAAGAAAAAGCAACATGTTTATCATTGCTGGCATGGACATTTCAGTTTGGACAATAACTGCTTGTCTTTTCTCTTTCTTCCCTCTCCAAGAGCTGATGCATTATCGCAGATACAGATATGGGAGGGATCGGGAAGTCCTTTCCAAATTTCTTAGATCCTTCAGGGACACTATGTCAAAAAAACTATTATGTGTATCCTGTGAGAGATGCGAAGGTTTCCTGGAGGTTAAAAGGACAAAAGAATGGCCCTCAGCAGATGGGGATGCTGAAGAGTCTAACAATCCCGCCTCAGAGTGGTGTGGCACAGTGCCTTGTCAAGATTCACATTAGAGATTCCCCCAGCAAACCTGAATATCGCTATTCTACACGAGGGCTTGGGGCCAGGTTCTTCCTGCCTCTTGAAGGGGGAAGATGAGTGGGAAAAGGCCACTGAGCTGGAGCAGAAGCCTAGAGAGCTGACAGGGGGATACACTGGATGGGTAGGAGTATGTATAGGGCTTCTGCTTCGGAACTGAACTGCTGCCACCCACATACTTTTAAGTCTTTCAGGGGCAGCGGCAGCAGCAAACCTGGGTTTCCAGGTTGTAGATGAAGAAGCTAATGGGAAAATGGATGTTCTGTGACTCCTTATAGTTTTTTTCCTTGCTTCAGAAAGTCACAGCACAGGAGAAATGCCACTTGCTCACAAAACAAAGGAAGATGTGATAGAACAGTCCCTTTTGGCAGCATTATTTAATGTCAGCCTTGTACATTAGCAAACCAAGTTGCATATTGAGAAGGTAAACTATCTTATCAAAAAAAGGGCCATTGTAGCACTAACGTGTTTTGCCCATGGTGGTATCTTGCTTTTCTGGTTTAAAAGGTGTGAGCATAAGGGCGTGGTGCAGTTGGTTAAACACCAGAAGTACAGTACTAGGAGAAAGAACTGAGGGGCCCTCTGATCGGACTCACAGTGGTGCTGCAGTCACTTCCTCAGGGTCAAACCTGTGCGGGTAAGGAATCTCAGAGCATTCCGTGAGAAGTGTAGTACTTGCTCATGGCTTGCACCTGTTGCAAATATACCAAGTTATCTGCAAATGCCAGTAAAGTCAAATTAGCACTCAAGTAGTTAATATAAATTAAAATATTGATTTCAGTGGTACCAGGGTTTAGTTCTTCAGTCTGTGGCATTCAAATCACAGTATTAATCTGTGTGCAGTATCATTTTAAATTTTCACCCTTGAAATATTTTACCCCAGTGGGTACAAAGTAAATGTTTTCCCAATGTCTTGTCTAAACCAATACATTTGTTTTTACAGCAGATTAAGCATAGCGTTTTAAATATATTGCTAGCTCTGTTCTGTAATTTGCTTTATGCTTGTCTTGACAGGCACTTAGGTTAAAAAATCTCCTGATCTGTAAACATTTTGAAAATATTACATAAAACAATATTTGTGCTTGTAAACTTTGAATTTGTCTGAGATGGATTTGAACTGTGTGAGTTTCTTTTCCATTTCTCTTTCTATTCTCTGTAGCACCACTGCCAAAGTATTGCACTTTTTAATAAACAGTTCATGAAATATCATAGCTTTTGTGAAATAATAACATAAACATTTTAATAACTTGATCTGTATAAAATCCCAAAGCAATATCTTTGCAGAAAAGGTATTTTTTAAGCACAAGAAGTGCAATAATATGATTCCTGAGAACAGAGCAAGTAAACAATGATTAGAGATGGGAGAAGAGACATACACTGTCCTCCACCGGAATGAGAGCTGTAAATATTTCAGCCAAGTTACAGCAGATAACTTACTCAGTTCACAGCTAAATTACGTTGTGCGATTAGTGAGTCAAATCTCCTAAAGTCGTCTGCATCAGTACTTGAACCAGGTATTTCCAGATTGCAGGCAGCTGCCAGGGTATTCTCACTGTGCCTGGACCTCGCTGCTGTCGCGCTCCCCAAAGCTGCACGGGCCATTTTGGAGGGCCACGGTGTGACTGATCTGCATTCAGCCAACAAAACCCAGAGATCCTGCGACAGAGATCACTGTGAGAGTTCAGCCAGAACTGTTTGTACAAAAGCTGACATTATGTGTGCAAGATGCGGTCCATCTGTCGTTCCTTCCTTCTCAGTAGCTGTTCCGATGTCACTTGATGGTTTTGTTGAGGTTTTTGCCAATCTCTGTCTATGTAGCACTCATATTTTCAATGGCCACAGTTTTCCCTAAACAGAGATAGGGAAAAGGAATGTAATCCTTAAACCACCATTTTTCAGTCTTTATTAAACTGCCTCAAGCTCTTCAGAATATTTAAATAAACATAAAAAGGAGTGCAGAAGAGAAATATATTTATGTTTCTTCTATTTGTGAGCATTTTGCAACCTTCAAAATGAAATTAAAACACTTATATTAAGGCCTGGGTTATGTTAAGTTTTCATTCTTGAGCAGTAGACAGGGCTTCCTTTGACAGCAGTAAGAGCACTGAACAATTGTTACCTTGTGCTCAGCTTGTCCAGATCTCGGTATATAGAGAAATATTTGCAACTTTTCAAGGTCAGTTACACTTTCAGTACTACATTATTGCTATGCCCATCTACATATGAACCCCTCCCACAACATTTCTTCTTGCCCTTCCTGCATGCATTTCTCCAGTGAGCTCTAAGTGAAGCCAACATTTCAACCTTTGATCATATGCCATCCATGGTTGTCCTACAGGTACTGGGCATCCTGTGCCCCCTTTCCAAAAGACATGACATGCATCAGAAACTTAGTCTTGTTCAGTCGTCTCTAAAGCCAGACCGAGTGATTCATGCTTTGGCGAGCCGGTGCAGTTCCCACGTGCCGTGTGGGGCACAGAGATCAGTAGTGGCGCTTGGTTTCTTACCATATGGCAAACTGCAAACAGGCAGGATTGAGAGTCTGTAGTACTAAAAGTGCTAGATCATTTCTGTGGGTATTGTGGTCTAGATCACGAGGGGTTTTAGATGGAAAGGAAACATCCACAAATTCTGAGCAGCTACTGTCAAATCGTCTTGGGGGCGGTAAGACTTCTCTGAGCTTCTGCGATAGAGGATGCCCTGTTATGTGGAAGGAATTATGATCTGATTTCTATGCAAGGGTGAAAGCCATGCAGCTTTCTGTAAGAACTGTAAGAACGTTTCCCATTCAATACAGGATCAAAAGTACAATATAAGTAATTTTGTTTCATTGTCACATTAGTAACTTTTTCAATATTACCATTTCTGCTACTTTTGTTTTTTATTTTAGGGGGTTTTTTTGTAAATATGTTAACATCCATGTCTCAAATGATCAACATTGTGTAGTAAACAGAAGTAAAAATAAGATTAATTGAGCTGTGGTTGCCCATTCATATGAAATTAAATTATTTGTGTTCATTGTTCAGCCCTAATGCCTGCAGAAAGTAACCTAGTAGCAATGACATTTTAGATTTCAGGGCTTTAGTATTTTGGAAATTACTTCGTATTTGGTAATATAATGGACTAAATTGTTCTTTCTTTTTTTTTCTTCCAAATGTGACATTATTGCTTTAAATGATGTAGCATGAAATTGTTTTCAGAATCTGCCTAGCAACAAAAGATGCTCTCTCTCCCTCTAGTGGAGGATAGTAAAATAGTTTTCTTTCCATTTTGGCATGTGTAAACCATCAAATAATGCTGTCAGAGGTTGAAACCATTACTGAACAAGTATACATCATAATTTGTGTTTAATGTATGACATAAACGTTATACAACTAGGAGTGTAGTAAGAGATATTTTCATATTAATATTTTTCTGCAAGTGATCCTTAATTATACAAATTGTAAAATATTTATGTGTGTAAATATTGACAGATATCTAGACATGTTTTAAAATAACAATAAGGACCCAGCAGCTAAGATTAAAAATACCTCCCAATCTCAAAAGTAAAATACAGTGTGCTTAATGTTGAGCACAAGAGCAGCTTGCATGTTGGTATTTGCCGCATTGGTCCTCAGTTTAAAAAGCGTGTGCCTAAATGATAAACTTTTTATTTTAATCCAAATGTTGTCAGCATTTGTGGTGTTCACCTTCAGAGAAGAAGGAGGCTGCTACAATACTCGGATGTAGTGTGTGTCCATCTCTTTTTCAAAATTAGATGTTACAATCTACTCACTGTTTTAGTTTGGTCTCCTAATAAACAAATTTTTAAAGAACAGCATAAACATCTTTCCAGCACATAGTATTCATCATAAGTGCAAACTGCTTCTGCAAGTAATGATTTACAGGACTAAATCCATAATTAGGGTAACAGAAAATACTTCTTATATATTCTGATTAAACAAGATGTGTGTATAATTACTCCACTTCTAGTTTCCAAAGTATAACAAGACAATCGTTTCTTGGCTAGATTCCTGTAAGTGGTTTCAGTGGAAAGTTTGTTTTCTTATTCTGCTGCTGAGATTCTTTTTAGCATATTTTCCTATTTTGTGTTTTTATTATCTTACTTTCTCTGTTAGTACTTTTCTTTCCCTTCCTTGTTGCCACGCAAACCTTCATACTGGTGGAGAAGCTGTCAGTCCAAGGGAATCCAAAAGACAACGTGCATGTAGGTAACTTCAGCCTTCAGCTTTTAGGGAGAGGGGCTTTCACTGCCTTGCACTGAGGGTTTCACTGTGAGCATTTTAGTTCAAATTTATTTTGAGTTGGTGTATTTGTTGTTCTTACCAAGTCACTAAAGGGTAACAAAGCTACTTAACATGAACTGTTTGGTGACAGTTCTGGTTTGCCGCTGACTCAAGCACCAGCAGAAACTGGATCTCTTAGCAAGAAGGAAAAGCTTTCATTTTCTTGTGCAGGGGACTGACTCCGAGGGCTGCGGTGCAGTGAGTCACTTGAGTTGTAATTGCTTTAAGTAGCCCAGAAACTTAAGGAGTGGGGTGAAACGGTGCACTAAGACATGATACAGAAGAGATGGTGGAATGCTCTTCAGAAATGTCAGCATGGCCTCCTGATTATCTGTGCTTGGAAATTTCCTCCAGCGTGAAGAGAGGTAACAGAGGGACAGAGGGATGCAAGAGACAGTGCTTCTGTGGCTGCCGCAGCAGCTCTGCAATTCCATCCCGGCAGAGAGGGGCTGGTGCAAACGCATCCCAGGCTCTAGGATTTGACAAACTATTTATGGCTCGGTTAGTTTGTGCAGTGTTTTAGGGAGGGTGACAGAGAACAAAAAACAGAGGAGCTAAGTGTGAAAGGGACATCTGTGCACTCACTGTTCGTATTATCAAATGGGGAGAGAGAAGGAACAGATTGCTGGCCAGGAGAACGTAGTAACGTCGTCACACACACCCGCCTGGATTTGTTGGTTATGTTTTCCCAAATGCTGTATTCCTTTCCCTTTAGTGTAATAAGAATGTAATAAAGATTATTATTTGAGGGATGGGGGAGAGAGCATGTCGGCACCTGGGGCATTCAAAGTTAGTTGTTATCTTGTCCCTGGTTTCAAAACGGAGCCTGGAGCTGTGGTGGTCGGTGGTTGCCAAAGGCCCTGGCAGATGTCTGGAGATGCCCTTTCTGCTGTTGCGATGGCTACAGCTGAAGTGGCACCAAACACAAAACATGAAAAAGAAAGAAAAGAAAAACTATTAAACGTTCTCAAATTTACATCAGTTGGTCATCTGAGGAGTTGCATTAATAGGGAGTGCAAATATGGTTTTAATGCAATTTTATTTTTTATGTATTACGAAAGGAAATGACTGTTAACATTTATAAGCTTCATTTTGGACGCACTGTTCATGTTCTGAAGTGGTTTTTCCGCGCAGTTAATGCGTTCCTGGCTTCGAGGTGATGCTGATTTCAGCCTGTTAGTCTTTCCAGGTGCACTGTCTTGAAATATTGCAGCCCCACATCTCGGGACTGTCTTTCAAAAGGCATGCGCTGTATTCAGCCCATTGCACTGCTGACCTGGCAGCTCTTCGCGAGAAAAAAAAAAGGAATTTTTTAAATTCGTTTCTGAACAGAAATGTGATGAGGCTGTAACGAGGAGCTGTAATTAGTATGAACGAGGCTTCCTGGAACGAACAGGCATCACAGCAGTGTACGGTCCCTGAGAAGAACACGGCTCCTGCCCCGCGGTTGCCCCTGCCCCCAGCCCCGTGCGGGGGGGCGCTGCCTG
>JAVJGI010000003.1:11820643-11834361 GCA_035590275.1 Ibycter americanus
TGCGGCCGCAAGGCGGGAGCGGGGCGGGCGGTGCTGCAGGGCTGGGCTGGCTGCAGGGTTTTCCCGGCGCGGCTGTTTGCCGTCCTTTGTGGCGGGTAGAATTTGGCACATCTTTAACCTGGTTTTGTCTGTGGGCAGCGGCTCGGTAAGGCAGGTGACGTGCGGGTGTGGCATGCCAGGCCCTTGCGGGGGGTGGGCCGGGACTGAGGGCAATGACAGTGCAGGGACAGCGGCTCACAGGGCAATCAGGTCTCTGAGCGGGCTGAACTCTTTGGTGAGGGTAGGCTGTTTTATATTACTCTGCCAAAATCCATCTGAAAACATTGCTACTTCAAATGTAGCAAATCAGAACAACAATATATTTTAATTCCTATACCGATTTACTTACGCTATTGCCAATTCATTGAAGTGTTGGTAGGCGATGTAAGGAAGGCCGTTGCAGAAGAAGGAAGGTTATGGTTCAACAAATAATTAGTCTATATGCTTGGAATTTTAGAAAAGTTTGTTGCACTCAATAACAGCTGCTAATGCTTGGTGAGTATCTTCAGTATGCACAATTCATAGTGCTTTGCAGAGCGTTAGAAACATTGCATTGTTTCACAAACAATGCATTGCCGTCACAGAGAGGCCGAGACACGCTTGGAGCAGGCTGCTGAGAAGACTGGAAATAATGAGCTCGTCCTCTGACCCCGTTTTGATGACTCTTTGACCCAAAAAGCGGGTAGTGCTTCATAGGTGGGTACAGCCGATTGTCCTGGGCCTCTAAGGGCGTCACAAATTGCATGGAGTAAACTTCAGAATCCCTGGTGTTCACATCAGGCTCAGAAAGCTCTCCATGGTTTCAGTATTTATTGAAATCACACCTGATGTCCGTTAGAAAGGAGGGCTCCTTGCTGTCAGTTGCAGTATCCTGAGAGTATATAGTACAGAAAGTATACGCCTGACCTTTGTGTCAAAGTTAAATTACCCTGCTCTTTCTCCCTGCACTTCTTCTGGGGAAGCTTCTGGGCCTCACCATTGATCTCACCCTCAGTTCTTGAGAAAAAATGCTGTGGACTAACTAGTAAGACTACTAAATGATGACGTCTTCATTTTCCATAGTTACAGAAGTCTTACAAAACCAAATCTGATCTTACGCTGTCAATAGCCAACTGCAAACCTTCCTTACCTCCTGCAGAGTTGGCATCAAGTCCCTTGGCCTGACTCTGCCGGAGCGCGCCAGGCAGTTTTAGGTAACTGTTCTCACAGTATCATTTGTCAGGGCCAGGTTCGGACTTACATGGGATCAGAAGGGGGAACAGTCATCACCCGATGGCCAAGTCATGGTTTCACTCCCAAGAAAGAAAGTGGTTACTAAATCTTTCAAATGTTAAATCATTTTAACTAATTCCACCCTCAGTTTCATTCACCACTTATTAAAGTCCATTTATAAACAGAAGGAAAAAAAAGGCCTACCCACTGATAAAAAACATTTTATGAAATATTTTATTCATAGTAAATAATGGAATACATTGGAAAGAAGCCTAGATTCTGTAAATGTGTACGCTGACTATGAAAATTGCCTGGAAGTCTTTCGCTAGAGTTGCATGAAAGACACGGGTTTCGTTACTGCCTGTTACACAGGACCAGGTCCCTGACAAGCTAACACGTACGGCACTCATCCTGCAACGCGCACAGCTGGGGCATAAATCATACAGAATATTTCTCTGCTTTTTTTTTTTTTAAATATATTTATTTTCCTTATGTTTAGAGAGCTAGATTTGCTTTTCAAGTTGCTGCCTATTTTAACTCTCTTGTTTGAGGAGGTTATTAGTTTTTTAGTATTTTAGAAGTCTTACCGTACATCTGCTTAGTTCCTTCTGAACTTCAGGCCTCTTTAAGACATTTCAAATGTGACATCTGAAAACTGACATGCTTTGATAGCAGAGCAGTGTGTTGTGTTGTTAAATGTATCTTGATTTATGTGTTTCTTAGTGCAGTTAATAACAACTTCGCTTACAGTTAGCTGGAGTGGCCTGCAGCTGCGCCACTGAAATCTGTGGGTGTTTTTTAGCTTTGACACCGGCGTGAGCCTGGCTGTGCTCTAACCTAGAGGCTATGCAGCTGGTTTTTACCGTACTTGGCTGGCTCTGATAACATCGTATTAGTCAGAACAATGAGGAGGCAGAAGCAAAGCTAAAATTGAAGCTTCGAGGATCTGACTCATTCAGTTTCTGGCACGAGGAGGTGCAAATTGCACTTCCTGAGTTCGCAGCGCACCTAGCAAACCTCGGCCACCGCGCACCCCGAACGCGCTGTGCTGTCAGAAGGCCTGCTCGCTGCCTCGGCACACACCCATCGAACGTGCATGTTGTTGCTTCTCGTTGCTAATTTAATGTTGGTAGCGGCTTCTTGTAGGATGTTAGCTGAAAGGCGGCTTTGTGTTGCTGCGGTTCTCCTTACGGTTTTGCAGTCTTTGCTCGTTGTTACCCAGAGGACAGCTTGGAGTAACTGTATCCTGATAATCTTCAGCTGGACAAAAACTTGACAGATGCAGGGCCCCCATCCTCTCTGCCCTTACCTTTTGATATTGATAGGTGGAATACTGGTAGTTGCAGTACTACTCGTGGTAATAAGCAGCATATTGCCTAGCAGATTTTTTTTTCCTCAGATATAGCAATAAACCTGCTTCTCAGATGTGTTCCATCTGTTTCATCAACCAGAATAATGTTATGACCCCAATTCCATATAATTATATCTAAAAAGAGCCCAAAGCTGGCAAGTGCGCTGACACCTTGCTGAAAGCGTGCTGCAGCCCCTTTCAAGTCACAAGCCCTGTCCGAGAAATACTAACAAAATGTAGTGTGTTGTAGTAATGTAAGTCAGATTCAGCATATACTTACGCACATGGAGGTACCCACAAGGTAAGCTCAGCATGAGAGGCCAGCAAAAGGAAATTCTGTTTGCAAATCTGTGGTGGCTAAAGTAAAGGAGGAGCTTTCAAAGGCAAGTCAGAGAAGATGGCAGACATGTTTTACCCAGTGCCCTTGTCATTACACAAAATATTCTGGTGCAGATACCGCTGCTTGCTGCTGTTTTCTACATTGGATACTTGCAGCTGGTACAGAACATGAACACGAACAAAGCAAGGCATGCTAACTTTTTAGGACTTTCATAGATGTGTACTTTGGGGGAAAGGCTGTTGTCATTCTAAGGCTTGGAACCAAAATTTGGATCAAAACTATGGAGGTTTTGTCATTGTTGCCAGTGCTTTTTAAAACACCCTGAGTTGCCTAAGACATCTATATGGGCCTGTCAGATACGACGGGACTGTCAGGATGAGGAGACCCTTATTCTCATGGAGCACAAAGTGACTGAAAGGTGGGACACCCTGTAGCTGCCTGTTTTTGGGCAGGTGAAGTCCCCTCCGTCCTGCCAGCAGGCGGTGTGGGGTCAGGGCTGTCACAGCTGCTGCCACAGCTGAAAGGGGACCTCCGTCTCATCACGTAGCAGCATCACTGACTGCAGGAAGGACCGCATAGTCTCCTCAGGTGCGGACACTTCACCATGATAACCAGCTAAGCAGTTAGTGAATACTGGGTCCTGAATGTCAGATTGGCCTGCCCCTCTTGAGAGGGTGGAGTCTCCTTCTGTTGAGAGCATATTCTTTTTGATTTGCATTACCAGACCACTTCAGCAGCTAAATATATAGGTGTTATAAATCTTTTTCTTTCTACAGTGACCAAACATCGCTTTCAGATTTTCAGTTATTCAGATTATGAAAAATTTGCAAGCATGTTTAGTTAAAATTAGTATGGAGTTTGGAAAGTCAATAGACGTAGCAATTATAAAAGATAGTATAAGATAGGTTAGAGTGGTAATCTCATTTTAATTTCCTTTAAAACTTTCTTAATTTATTTATCAGTGTAATATCAGTGTAATGCCCATTAGTGGTGCCTAGAATAATACAACTAACATGTATCACGGGTTTATTATTTTGCGTAAGTCCCCAAATGGAAGAGCTTTACTTCTATAGATAATCTAATTAAAAACTCCAAATGAAATCTGTGATGCTTTTAGAATGAAGCTTTAGCTTCATGTATAAACATTGCTGATGCACAAACATGTTTCATTTCCTATCAAATTCAGTGTTAACGTTTTTTAAGCTTTTGTAATATTTGAAAATCTGCAAGATGAAGACTTCTATTCTATACCAGGAAACTCCTTCAACTATGGCAGAGGGCTACAGAAAATTTCCTAGAAAAAGAGAAATATTCCTAGAATATCCTAGAAAGGTATCGGTGTGGCATTGAGTGATATGCTACCGAGACCTTACAAGATGTTCTGGAACTGTTGTGGTGAAGCCTATGAAATGTTAGAGAAACTGCTAAATTAATCTGTTTCTCAGTGTCTGCCAGGATGATCCCAACGCTGCTTTTGGGTTATTTTGGTAGCTGAACAGTCTACCAAATGAGGGCAGGTCAAAGGTGGCTTAAAATTTCAGCGTCTCAGAAATCCTGTTTCTTCAGTGGGACAAGTGAAACCTGTGCAGCTTTGTTTCAGTATTTCTTACCCTCACGTAATTATGATTAAGCTAATATAGTCCCACCAGTGTAAAGCCAGTCCAATCTAAATAAGAGCAATAGACAGTGATTTCCTTTGTGGCAGATGAAAGCTAAATCTTGTTTCCATCCCAGTGCCTCAACTCTCAAGTTTCCAGTTAAAATCCCAGGGAATCCCTGATATGCTGAGTCAGAGAAGGCTCTGCCATCCAGACTGTGCATTTAATTTTGCATTTTTTAAACAAAAAAAAAAATTAGTTTTGCAAAGAATGACATACATATGGTAGGTGAAAATACTCTATGACCAGACGAGTAGTATAAGAACATGTAGCATGTGAAAGTTTTCTCCCTTTTTACCCTTCTGATTCTCTCCCCTATCCCACTGGAGGGAAGCGAGGAAGCGGCTGTGTGGTGCTTCGTTGCCAGCTGGGACTGAACCATGACAGTCATTTATGTTGACAAACTACGAAGTTGACTTTGTAGGGCCCCTGACAACCACAGGAGATGGTGGTTTAATTTTAGTGTGTCTATTCTGCATATTCTAGCAAAAACAATAGCAGTTTTCTGCTTATTTAGTGCATACTTTCAATGAGTTCATCCTTCTACACAATAAATGGAAGACAGAATGCCTACTGTGTGTATATATGTATTTATATATAGTTACGGCTGAAGTAGCTAAATGTTCCACTTGCTAAATAGATTATACTAGGAGCCCAGAAGGCTGATTTGTGACAATGCAGGGCATTTTAAAAATAGCTCCAGATGCCAGTATTGACACTGTTGAACTGAAGCCGTATAACTGGACAGAGCCCCAGCAAGAACAGGAGCTGGCTGGTGTGGAGTAGTTTGCAGCTTTGGAGCCACAAGTCTGAAGTGATGCATTGGTCTTAACAGGTTGACAGGAAGGCATGGCTCTGCTCCCTGTGAGGAAAGCGGTAATCGCTGGCCACTGCTTTCCCTTTTGCTTAAATAAAAGAAAAAATATTAATGTTTTCCCTTTTTGTAAAAAGCAAGTACACACGCAACGTCTGTCTCTGATATATTCATCAAAATAAACTTCCTATACTCCGTGTTTTCCCCAAAACTTTTTGCAGCGCGTGTAGATTATTTTAAAGCATGCTTATCCCTTCTCCATGTGCTCAAAAGCTGGATCTATCTGTGGAGACTGTGTCACTTCCTTGAACCATGCAGACTCAGTAAGGAGATGCTGGCTATGCCCCATCCATACGCTGTCTGTATGCAGATGTATTCTTGAAGAAGGTGACTGTAGGTGAATTCCGTAAAATACGGTTTTGTCAAGTCAGAAACTATACATAGCATCTGTGTTTAGGGCTTACTGTTACGTAACAACCAACACAGGCTGGTCTTCGTTGTAGTAAAAATTAAGCCACTGTGATCTCAGAAGCAGCCATATCAGCGTGGAAAGCTGCTGGTCTGTAGCAAGCCTGTGGCTAACAGTTGAGCAACAACTAGCCACGAAAAAAATGAAAGCTTACATCGAAGTCATTGTATGACTTTTGAAAACAGGACTTACGCTCTGAAATTACCTAACTGCTTTGGAAATGCTTAAACTGTAGTCTTTGTGTACATACATACTTTCTTAACTGATGGTCACACGGAAAAAGCTGAGACTACTCAGATAATTTACAGTATCCTCCTTCCCTCTGAACTGTCTTTTTTTGAGTGCTTGTCTCTGTTTTCAAGTATTCTCAGTAATGTGTACTTCGGCTAAATGCACGGAGCACCTATTAAAGATGCTTGAAAAAACTACAAAATAAATTGTAAGTTATCTCAAGGAAACCCAGCATTTAAGACTGCATTTAAAAGATTCTGCATTTAAATAAAATTAAGAAAATATTAGAGGTTGGGTAGGCACTGAACTATCAGAAATAGAGGACACTGAGGCAGCTAAACTTCAGTGGAGTACTGATGCTTACAACAGAATAGTTTCAAAGACTTTGTGCACGTAACATTTATATTTATATATTTTTTATATGTGGGGCTTTTTTCAGTTGGTAAGTAAAGCCAATTTCTAGTGACAACTGGCAAAGCCAACTTGGCTTTAAATGAAAAATAATATTCTGCTGACTAAAGTTTTATCTTAAATACTGTTCAGAACTGTCATCTATTTGGATATTTGAAAGCAAATACCCAGAGCAGATTATGTCATTCTAAGTGCCAGATAGGTACTATCATGAATGTACCTTATTTTTCTAGTAAATGTTGTACTTGTGAAAGATTCTAGTCATGGTTTTGGTGGATGAAATACTTTAGCCATTAGGGTTATTGTGTCGCAAGTTTATTTCCCTGCACTACCCATCTGCCAATTGAGGGACCATCAAGAAAGCTCAGTGAGCAGCTTATTCTCTTTATTTGTTTGTTCCTTGCTTTTCCCTGTGAAATAGCATCAAATGAACCCATTTAGCTATCAAAAATGGTGCTTTTTATGATTAGGGTACTTTTCATTTCCATACGCTCTATATTCATCTTTCTGCTAAATGGCCATCGAAAGGAGACAGTTAAGGATGTGCTTTACAGGTCCTGTTATGATATTCTTTCAACCATGAAAACCAATATATCACATATAAAGCTTACAGTAAAATCAGCTAACAAATGTGTGCTGAAAAGCTCTCTTACTGTGAATAGCTGCTAACTGTGCTTGTGGTTGTGGGGAATCAAGCTCACTGTACAAATCATTATACTTTTGGGGGGTTTGTTGTGTGGGGTTTTTTTTACAGGACCTGGGAGCTGGCTTTAAAGATCATGAACATGTTCAGTAATTCATCAAAAGGAAAATGCTCAGTATCACTACATATTGAAAACAGTAAAAAACATCCCTCCATACAGTTGATTTCATTTTTATTACTAGGTTCCTAATACCAAAGATAGTTTCAAAATGCTTTCAAATGAAGAAAGAAGTTCAGTATTTTCTCCTATGCCATCGTCTCCTCTGTTGTTCCCTCTTCTGTGACCTTGGTGCCGTCTGTTATCAAGGACAGCACAAGTCCTTGATGTGAGAACTACACAATTTGTAATCAGGATGATCTTTGGAGTACAAGGAGCAAGTGGTAGAAGAACTTTTACTTTGATGGCGCTTAACCAGTGGCTTGCTGCATGTGCTGGCCTTTGCAATATTAACCACTGGTGCACTCAGTGAAACACCAAGTCATCATTTCTGCTTGGATTATAACAAAGCTTAAAGCTATTTGCCTGCTATTAATAGAACGCATAAAAGAAAGACCAGAAGATATTTTCAAAACAGAACCTCCTTGGCTAGTGCTTGGAGCTACTTTTGCCAGAACAGCTGGAATTATTTCAATTGTAGTTCTTATAATCATCATTGTAATTAGCTGCTGCCTCTTCTGCAGAGAAGGCAAACAGGCTGGCCATTTAAACAGCTAAAATAAAAAGGCCAGAAAAACTATTATTCTTCATGGACTGCAAATGAGTTTACATCTTCTGCTACTTCTGATAACAGCTGTTGGAAGACACCCTGATAACACTATTTTACATTTATCAGACTTTCTTGTTTTGCTGTTTGCACTATGCTTTAAACCTGTGGTTTATGGTTAGCGAAAGAAAGAGCTGCAAACCAAGCTATTCAACAGGCAAAGGCTTGGTGCACTTACTCACCACATGGCAAACAGTAATGACATAGCAGCTATTTACTGAGCTAGGTGACTGATCCTAGATGTAAAACTGTAGCTCTTCTACCTTCTAAGAAAATACGATCATCAGCACTGTAAAATAAAGAAGAAAGCCTTGGATACTCCTGCACAAAGTATCCAGTAGACATTGGCTGGAACTTCAAGGAAGTCGAACTGTTTGACTTGAACAATTTTCATATCCTCAGTATTATGGCCATTCTATATGAAGCTTACTATGAAACAAGATCAAGTAGAAGACCAAGTATCAGCTGGCATGTGAAAATGCTGCAGGTTTGCCAAAGCAGATCTAAACCAGGGTTTATTTTAAAAGAACTAAAAGCCTACTTTCACTGGGCTGTAGTAAAAATGATGATTATAGAGAATACAGTGGAATCCAGCTACCAGTAACTATTGTTAGATAGGAAAATAAAAGCAGTAAAGAAAGTTGGGATTGCAGCCTTTCCAAATGCAAAATCAACTTGCAGAATCAAGTATCAGAATTGTTTTTAATATTTGACAAGATGTACACTATTTTGGCTTTAGTCGTTACATTTAGAACAATTAAATTTTCTAAGATTTTAATGAAGTACCCTTTTTTTGTGAATTTTTCCCTTTTACTGTTGAATTTTGAAATATTTCAGGATTAGGAATATGAATTCTTTTTATTTATTTACTGATTTAAAGCAATGAGTTGTTGATTTAACAAGACTGATACATTGTTCTCGTAGGACCTCTAAAACTGCTGTACTTGAGGGAAGGACATGCATATTTTTTACCTCTTGCTTCTGCACCTTGACTGTATCCCCTGAAAAGTGTAGAGATTGCCTTGTGGAGTAAGGTAAAGCTAATACATTTTGGGGGTTTTTATTGTTAGAGAGGCTATCTAGACATAGAAATTTGAAAAACTAAACTAATTTTTGTTGAAAATTTTTCCAGCATTGCCAACCACAAGAGACCCGTTTATGAGCATGTACACCAGAAAATGAATTTTCAGCTTTTAAATTACTATAAAGCTAAAGGAAAGTGGATCTGGTGTTCACTTGCCTTTTAATGTTTAACCTTTTAGGGTATGCTTGCTTTTAGCTTTGATATACATCTGTGAAACTAAAAATTACTTAAAATAAACAAATTTTAAAATAAAAGCTAATATTCCTCCTAAAAATAGGATTCCAGAATCCTATCCCATGATGCTGGGAAGAGAAAAAAAAGTTACGCTGTACTTCAGGATAAAATTTCAGTAACTGCTGCATTACTGTATGATTCACTACATATTTATATGCTTAACTTGTGACATTCAAATCTGAAAGCAGTGGCCTTGTGTATGTGATCTTACTTTTGCAGATCTAACAAGCAGATGAAAAAGAGAAGACGACAGCTGCTTATTTAGCAGCGAGTTTAGATGAACCAATGAGATCCTCCACGGAAACCTAAAGTACAAAAAAAAAAGAGGAAGTACGAGCCCAACCTTCTGCCAATTTCTTCTGTGATCAGGCAGCAGATAAGCTGTTTTCAGCTTGGCATTTATTTCAGCTTAATATCATCATAAGTACGGCACAATTTGCACAAGAACTGAAAACTAAAGCCAGCTGATAATGAGCTCCACTTGGCCAGCTGGGATGAGCCCTGAATTTACGGTATGATGGGGAAAAAAGTTTCCTGCTTCACAGTGTAGCGTAAAAAGAGAGAATGGTATCCAGGTGATGACTTGCGGGGAAAAATGGCCTGAGATTAGTGTGTAAGCTGAGCCCTGCTTGGAGGCTAGTGCAGCCTGGTGCCTGGCAGGCACCTGCCCGGCGCTGCCAGCTCGGTGCTGCTCACTAGTGCCCTGGCACCGCCACCCCGCAGGGCCGTGGGCCGCGCTGCTCGCCGCAGCCTTGGGACTCCCGTGGGTCTGCGCTTTCCCCAGTGCTTGTTTAAGCCTGGAGTTCAGTGAAGGAAACGTCACGGGATGTCAGAAACAACACAGGAACTCTGAAGCATACATTCGCACCTACTAAATGTGTCTTCCAGAGATGTACACATTTCAGCATCACTGAAATGCTATGGAAAAATACGAAAACAAACTATATAATGATACCAATAGGTCTATATTAGCAATGGAAGTTAAAAATCATGTCAGAGAAATACTAGGAAAAAAAATATTTGTTTTTCTAATTATTAGTATTCTTTTTTACCATAAGTAAATTGAAATCCTGCTGCTTTTCTTATTTCATCCTGTTATGCTCAGTGTCGAGACAGGAGAGGAGAGAGAAGGTGAGAAGAGTCCTGCTACAGGGAGGTGGGGAAAGTCCAAGCTGATAGATGGAAAAAAGTGCTGTCTGAAGACTGGAGTAACACAGTATGAGGCGCTCTGTTCTGAGTATCACTTAACTGCATTGCAAATAAAGCACCAGATTTAGCATAACCGCAGATTGAAACCTGAATAGTGGTGGAAACTGTCACGTCTACAGAATTTTGGTAACACAAGTAGAGTAATGGAGGGGGTCTCTCTTCTGAGTGTCATGTTCACAAGTCCTTGTTGCCCTGGCAAAGAGTCTTTTATGTCCTAGATACCACGAAGCAGTTCTCAGTTTTCCCTTTCTATGGCTTCTTTAGGGTTATAGCTGCAGGAACAGATGGCCCTAAGATCAGTCACCAGTGCAAATTTATGGTGGCTGTTATAACCATAGTAATTTCAGGATCTTTTAAAGGCAGAGTTTACAGTTAAATTAAATCCCAGTTGATAAACCTTTAGGTAATGTCAGATTTTTGCATAGTTTAATCATTAGTAAGGTGACTATAGACCACAAGCTAAGGCAGCCACAGACCCTTTCAAAAAAATATGCTGGGCAAGTTAAATTTAACGAGACGCTAGACGTTCCAGAAGCTTCAAATCCTTTTTTCCAATAGAGCTTCTCCTAATGAAAGTAAGGGGTAATGCCAGTGGAATTTTTGTCAAGTAGGCGGAAGCTAATGAGGGATGTAACTAATTTCTGACTTTTTCCCTTTATCCCATATGAGAGCTCTAAAATGTCTGCTTTTGCTTTGTGGTGGTTTTATGCTTCGGCTATTTTATCCCTGCTTTTCTTCTGCATTTGTCTGGACGTTGGTCTATTTTATAGCAGCAGAGAAGCTCAGACAGCAGAAGCAGCCAACCTGCTTTCCTGCGGCAAGTGACTGCAGGCTTGAAATGGCTGACATCTATCTGCCACGTAGGAAGAAGAGGCTACAACCAATCGTCCTTGTTCTGATCCTTTTCCCTTCAGTGGGTTATGGTTGTTATTGCTGGTTATGATATTCACATGTTCTCCATTGTAATGGAGAGGATATCTTCTGCTGATTTATACAGAAGATTTCAGAGTGAAGACATCTGTCGATGGGTTATCATTTTGGAGAATGTAGCTAGAAACACCTTGGAGTGTATCTTTGAGCTTGCCTTCACTACAAATATCTACTGTCCTGTAGAGGTTTTTAACAGTAGTTCCAGGAAGCGCGCTCAGACAAAGTGGTTTTGCCCACATGCAGAGCTAAGTTAGGAGATTTAGATGCTGATTGAAAACAGTCCTTGGGTCTAAATAGGGTGGAGGCTAGACAGCAGTTTAATAGACCAGCAAATATGTTTTCCACAGGAGCTGACATTTGCCGGCAGTAACTGCAGTCATGGAATTAGTTTTCCAAATTTTAGATATTTCAGGAGAAAGCATGGTTTTTTATATATATATTTTTTTATTTTTATATATATTTTTATATATATATATTTACTTTTTAGTGTTCCAACTCTGAAGCAAAGCTGGCATCATGTATATCATGAGTATTCTCTCTCAGCGTCTTCAGATCAAAAGGTGATAGGTTTTGGTGATACATCTTGTGTTCTGTATTCACAAACACAGTGAGCAGTGTGGTCTCTGACAGTGAAGCAGTGTGTTTTTCAGTGCATTTTTCATTGATAACAGAGATCCTGGAAATCAAGTTATGCCCATACATGTATATGTTCAGCCTGGCTTCCTAGGCCTAGAGCTTCAGTAGCACTTATAGTGGGACCATATTGACTTCACTGAATTTGCAGTGATGTAACAGACTGAAATTCAGCTTGAGAAAGAAGGAAATAGATTCTCAGCTGAGTAAAGAGAAGTTGAACTTAAATGATTTCCAAAACAGATTCACTCGCAGCGTTAGATGTTTCCAACAAAGCTGGTTAGCACATTGTTGGCAAAAAATTTTGTGAGCATGTTTTGCTTGGATTGTTCTGCTTTGTCAGTGTGGTTTGGAACACAAAGGCTATTGTTTAAAAAAACATGAATGTTAATTTGCGTTCCATTGCTGGATTATTACACAGGGCGTGGAAAGAAAAAACAAGCTCTGATTTAAAAAAAAAACTAAAACATCGTTTCCTTTTCCCTTTCTTCTTCCTCGTGCCTGGTTCTCCTTTATTTTAATGTTTCTTCTCCAGACTATGCTCTTTGAGACTGTGAGTGTCCTCTAGCATTTTTAGGCAAATGTAAGTACATCCACAGCTGTGTCTGTAGCATACCATAGCATAGCATAGAATATTTCAGTTGGAAGGGACCTACAACAGTCATCTAGTCCAGCTGCCTGCAGATCATCCAGCAGATCTACATAAATTAAAAAATGAACTTAACTTACAGAATCTATGCTGTAATGATGCCTGTGAGCAGTGACACTTGCAGTATACCTGCTCTGAAATTAGGAGGTAATTGCTGTATGAAAATCCATATCCAAGCTATTCCAGAAAACTCTGGGTGTAGTTTCAGAAGTGGCATAGACCCTGCTTAGACCACATTGCCACCACATCTGCCACCACCCATTGATTCTCAACCCCGAGCCACACGCTCCAGCGTTCTAGTGTTCATACAGCAGTGTGGTGAGATGGATAAGCTCACTGCTATAACCAGAAATAACCTTAGCAAAAGAAGGTGAGTTTTTGGTTGAAGCAAGCTGGTCTGACTCAACATGCAGCTTCACAAGCGCTAAAACTAGCATAAGGAGGGTGGGAGGAACAGGACAGGCCTGCCTGTAAGACCTGGGTTGTTGTGAACTGTCCTGACCTCAGACCTGTGGACTGACTTCCCAGCCTGAACTGGCTCTCTCCTGTCGCTATGGTCCTGTTTGGTGATCGTAAGGCTGGGCCTCATCCTGACTGGTAGACCTGCTTCCTGGCTGGATCCCAGCCCTGCTAGGGCAGCACAGACCTGCCTGGCAGTGACAGGGCTGTGTCTGACCCTGACCTGCAGACTGACTTCTCAGCCTGACCTTGGATCTGCCTCATTGAAATGAACTCGCCTGATGACCTGCTTTGACCCTGGCTACTACCCAGAGCCTGCGCTGCTCCCTTATTTTAGGCCAGTATGTGCCTGGCCAGCCTTCTGCTTTGCGTGCTGTGACAGATCTCCCTGTCCCCTAGGGAGCAGCCAGCCCTGGCTGCTGTGGTGGTGCATCTTGCCCCCTCCCCTGGGCCACTCCACGACATCAGGAATCCCCGCTGGCCCTTGGCCGCTGTGCAATGAGCTGGGCGGTTGAGCATCCCTCGACT
>JAVJGI010000003.1:11835604-11856673 GCA_035590275.1 Ibycter americanus
CTTAATTTTGATTCTTCTTTGTGTGATTTATCTATGTAATAAGTAATAGAGTGAACCTTGACATCAGAGTTTGTGAAGGCGTACTCCCACAAATTCATATTAAAGCTATATTGCTAATACCTTTGGTGGTGATTCTTTAAGCAGCATAAACCACTAATTTGTGACACTTCTCTCTGACAAGGACCTGGCACTGGTAGCAGTGTGGTCTCTGACTGGCTCCTACCAGTCTAAACTAACTACAAGACTGTGTTAAGAGGTGGCAGTAACAATGAAGATGATGTTAGTTCTTCCAGGAGCTGCTTCCCAAAAGAAGCATTCCTGCCTCTTGCCCAACCACAGGTACTTGTTCCCACCCCTCTTCCTTGTGCCAGCAGAGGTGTGTATGCAGCAAGGCAGTGAACCAGAACAAACAAGAGTAATGAAGTTGGCTTTTGAAGAAAACAAGGCATGGATTTTACCTGGGGCAGGAACAAGTACCTTATATTAAGAAGAGCAGCTGACACAGCTTCAGCCTCAAGTGTTTGTGGAAGTCTGGCTGAAAGATCACCAAGGTAGGGGTTTTGCTGTGATCACACCAGGTCTGTCTGGGATCCTGGGAATTTGTGTGGATGCAGCCATGATGTCCGCTTCTTTGAAGTCATAAATAATGTGAATAAGCTAGATGATTGATTCAGGCCTAATGGCCGTGATTTAAAATACCCTCCACTTTTAGACTGGCACCTGAGTAAAGCAATGCAACCAGTAAGAAGTTCTTGGTGCTTACGAACCATCCTGCAAAGGTCCAGTGAGAACTATAAAATAAATGAACAAATGAAAGGAACTTAACCTGCTGTTAGTCCACAGCAATGCTATTTCCTTATCTGGTGAGTATTTCCACAGAGTAGTTATATTATGGTTTTGGAAGCCTTTCATAATGTTCATATCTGACATCCCACTTCCATTTGTCTAACAACAATTCTTCTCGGTTGGGATAACCCACGTGCACGTGGTTCTGAGTTCTGTTCCTGAGTGCATCACTTAACCTCTCTGTCTTTTTCTCTTTCCATCCATAAAATTAACATAATAATGCTAATTTGTTACAGGCTATAGTTAGGCTCAATTAATGTTTGTAATGATCTCTGAGATTGCTGGATAAAACATGCTGTAAAAGTGTATTATTATTGTTAATAGAGCCTTTTGTGCAACAGCACTCTTAACAAAGCACTACCACTGCTCACTAGCTTTAGTCCTAAAATTTCACTGACATTCCTAAGGACTTAATGGGATACAACTTTCCGTTAGTGTGTCCATTTCTTTTCCTGACTTGTTCATACCATCAGAACAGTTTCAGTTCTGAAACATGGAAGAGCTGCAGGGTTTGTGCGAAGAGAAATTATGTGATTTCAAAAGTGATCTAGAACTGAAAGCTCTTTAAAGAGGGCCTCATTTACACTGACGTCAGTCCCGGCTGAACTGGTTCAGACTTCAGAGAGCTGTGATCTGTAGAACAGCTTTCTTAAAATGAGGTACCTGTCTCTGGGAATATAAATAGTCCTTAATCGTGGAAATGATGCGGTATAAGAGAGTGGTAGTAGACAGATCTCAATCTATACTATTGAAGGAAAAGATCAGTGGTCTGGTGTTCATAGTAAATGCTCTTGGGTTTTGGTTACATATACCAGGTTAACAGCTGGAAGACAAAGGCTTAGAACTCCCCTCCTACTTGTCAAGAGCAGATGAAAAACAAAGGACCAAGCTTCACAGCTGGACTGGTTGGGAGAAATTGTTTGAACAGATCTGCTGGCCTCAAAGAGCAGCCCACGCTCAAGCTGAGCTTGAGCAAGCAAGCTTGAAAGGGAATTTTTGTTGCTTTGGTTCTACGTTTGTTAGACTGTTTGGAACTGTGAGACAGTCATCTATACACATGGCTTTTAGGAAGTGGGATTTCCCTGTCCTATTATGTAACATTTGATTTTATCAAATGCTAAACAGTTTTCTTGGAACTTCCAAAATATTTTCTCCTCTACTGACATACTTCAGCTTCCCACCCCTGCTTGTTCTGGTACTTTTATTATTCAAAATAAATTCCTTACTATTTTAAATAACAAGAAGTGTGTGCTATTTTCATCCTGTCTGTTCTTCAAAATAGCTGAATAGTCCCTACTCAAACTTTATGGCAAAAAAAATCAATAATTGAGACAGACCATGTCCACAAATCTGAACCTGCTTAAAGTCATAGGTTTCAAAAGTAATTTTAATGAGGAGTTTATAAAAGGAAATTTTCTGCTGATTTGAAGATGTAAAATGGCTGAACTTGCTTTTGCAATGAATAGATTTTATGTTGACTGCTCTGAGAAACTTCTTTTTTTTCACTAATTCTTATTGCCCTCCTTGTCTACTGTCTAGTATTAATGAGAATGATTTGGCTAAAACGTCTGTATCTCTCTCCAGGATTTTATAAGACTAAGCAAAGCCTCTTTCCACATCAAATCTTTGGGTCTGTTACTCTCTAAATAAAAAGTCTGCCCCTTCAAACTGGAGGAAAAGAAATAGGTGATGTGAACACGAAAGTGCTGATCAACACAAGGGAAGCACAGGAAAAATGTAGGTATGGGTGTCAAGCAAATTGTGCCATTTAGCACGGAGAAAAATAAAATTGGTAAGAAGGGAGTAAAAATACAATACCCAAATTCACTAATCAGGTAAATTAGCCAGGAGTGATAGGATACAGAAACTTGAAACCTTTAGCATAGTGTCTCGCAGCAGTTAGAAAGCAAATAGGGCCTTAGGAGGTACAATTAGAGGGAGAGACCATGCTCATCAGTAATTAAAGCACTATTCAGAGAAAAAGCAAGACAAAGCCACTTGCTATTGCTAACTAATTTGAGTGTCATGTTACACAGAAAATATGGAAATACAACCTGTAAAGGTGAGTGCAAATATCTATAAAGGCATCACTGTCTTCAGATTATATGGATAGATTTACAGTTCTTAAAGAAATTGTCTTTGCCGTTTGTTTACAGTGAATCCAAGGTGTTCTAATCCTTAAAGATTTTATAGTTTATAGAATACTAGGCTGTAAGTGGCTGTTAGAAGTATTTCACAGAAAAAAGCACATACAGCACCTCAATATATCTTAATACATGACTTGTCTGATTCTTCAGTTTAGGCAAGCTCATGCTTTTTCATAATGCATATTCATAACACTGATACAATGCCATGTATTTTGTAGAATATTGGTATTTGCCTTTTATTACAGGAATGGCCTTTAAATGCTGCTCTGCTTTTAATTCAGTGGTGCTGAAAAGCATCCCCATCTAGCAGGAACAGCAGAAGTTTGAATTTGCATCTCAGGCCACTGAAAAACTATTTTTGATGGCCTGTTTATGTGGGTGTGGCAATTAAGAATGAAGGCATGTAAATCAGGTACAGGAATAACTAAGAACAATGGTTTTCTGTCCCAGCAAATAATGGAAGAATTTGTTTAGCCATAGAGAGACACAGAAGGAATTGTGGGAAAGCTTAGGAAAACTGTCAGCACTCAGCTGATTTAGTCTGTATCCTTGGGGCAACTCGAGCTAAATGTGTAAGCAAATGGAAGTCCAGGGCATGTTAGCTGGGTTAGGTATAAAAGTACTTTGGGTCTAGAAAGGCAAACTGTTTAGGTTCTATCATCAGTCCATTTTCTCCTTCCCCCTCCCCCCCCCTTTTTTTTTTCTACAGCCCAACAACAACTCATTGAGGTTTCCATACTGCAAAAAGTAGCATCTAAGTCTTGTAGTAAGCAGTAGGATTTTGGATGGAAGGTGTCTGACCGGCAAGTTCATTGCTGGCCTGAACGTCTGGGTATATGGATGCTTTCCTGTACATGAGTGTTAAGTCAGAGAATTTAGTTCATGCTCAAGGGTGGTTTTTTTTCTTTTCCAAAATAGCTAATTTTAAAGAGAGTATTCATCAACAGTATGGTTTTTTGCAATGGCACATGTGGAATGAAGAAACAAATATAATTGATGCAGCTAAATTCAGAGGCTGAAACAGTCATTCCAAGAGCAGGTTTGTTGAAAGGCTGTAGCCGGTTCTGGTATGCACTTTTGGAAACACCCACCCTGGATTCCCAGCTGTGCTTCATGTCCCCTTGTCATTGCTCTGCAGGGATGGTATCACAGAACCGTTGAGTACAGTTTCTTGACGGCTGGGATTGATTCTGTCCTTTGTTTTCTGTATGTTGCTCGTTCACTTGACAAACAATTAAAAAAACCCAAACCACTAAGCGCCAAGGTGGGAATGAACCCAAGTGTATGTATGTCTGTTCATTCATTTACATATTATTAAGCATATCTCCTGCATCCAGTGTGTCCTCTATAGCTAGAGGGACAATTTATTCTCTTGGTCCAGCTTGGGCCTGTGTTGAATAAAGACAGAAGCGAGCTGATGCATATAAAACTGAAAGTGTTTGTCACTTCATTCTCAAAGTCTGCTAGTCCTCTTCCAGATATTTACTGCTACAAGGCTGGTCCTTGGCAGAGTTCCCAGTCTACCAGACTGCCCCCGTGTATTTCCTTCTTAGGATGACAAGGCAATACTTTCAGCAGTACAGTTTCAGGGACTTTACGTGAATCTTTCTTTCCACACCCCATCACCCTTTGCTTCTGCTCTCCAAATGATCAGTTTGGAGGACTAGGGCTTTTCCTCTAAGAAACCGTATACCACAAGGTGGAGGCTGCAATACAAAGTGACACCGGGATTCCTCATTCCTCACCAATTTTGATAAGCTATAGTATGTGGAGGAGAGATTAGATGTTGTTGCCCTCGAGTGGTGATAAATAGAGGAAGAGGAAGCATGTTTACAAGCAGGAAGCTTGAAAGTGGGAAAGGTTAGAGCACAAACGGCCTGTGAGATCCAGAGAGGATACTTGAAATAGCCTCACTTTAAGCTGATTGAATAAAGCACTGACACAAGCTCATAGCATGGGCTGAGATAGCCCTGACCCAGCAGGGGCAGGGAATTCTGAAGTCAAGAATCGAGAGAGCCAGTGCCTGGGGACTCCAACAGTTTTAGTTCAAATCAGATTAGAGCTTAAACCCCAAGTTTCTGACTGAGAAATAACATACGATAAGAATATATCTACCATGAAAATTTGGGCCTACTTTGTGCAACCTACCAGGGCAATTTTTAAAAATTTATTTACTTACTGTGCCACGTGTCGTGCAGCTGTAGAAGGGCCTAGAATCTGATTTCTGAACTGAAATTATGTTGAGTCTGAAGTAAAATCCTCGCAAATCTATGTCTGGAAAATTATAACTAAGCACTGAAAATGGCCCATTAAAGCAAGAGGTATGCATAAAGATTTAGACAAGCTTACTCCCCTGTTCACTGCGAGATGTTTATTCCTCTACTGCGTTCACTGCCAGCAGGCTTTTAATATTTCCTAAACCCAAAACACCTTGCTGTGTCTCTCCCAGAATAGTACTTCCCTGGGAAAATGAGAATGCTGACCTCAAGAATGCAGGAACAGATGTATTTGTTGCGAGACTCCGCTGAAATCTGTCTTTTGCTGAAAATCATTGTCTTTAAAGTAACCTACCAACTGGCTCTGAAATCGTAATATCATACTTCCTCATAAACCTAACAGACTGCTATTTCTTGAAATCTAAAGGAGCTTTGCCATGGTTTTAAACAGGGCATTAGTAGCTTGATACAAACATTTGCCTAAGAGATGAACGTTAAAAATCCCTCCCAATTAATCTGTATTTAACATTCTTGATTTAAAGTTGATATACGGTGGCATGTATATAATCAGACAGCTCTTAGTTTTAAAAGCTCAAAACAAACCAAAAAAATCCAAATACAGGGTTGCTAAAATTCTAACTTATTTTGTAATCGTGTATTGCAGTAGCAGTTGTTTTTGCTGGTCTGGTCTGCCTTTCTGCTGGCTGGGATCCCTTTCTGTGTGACAGATGTGCTATTTATGGAAGGGGATTCTGAATATTTTAAAGCACTGACTGTTAGGATCATCTCATTCCCAGCCTTTAAAAACGAAAGAGAACAAAATGCCAAATAACTTCCCAAATAAAAACCTCCAAATTAAATAGATACCTATTTAATCATTAAAAAAGAAAGAAGAGGCAAAAAAGCAAAATTAGATTGGTCTATTTTTCAGATTAAGTGAATACGTACATACAGCAGTCTAGCTGTTGCTGTGCAACATCTTCTGATTTAACACAATACTTGGCATTAGTTTTCACTTTTAAAAATGGGTGCTCTCTTAGAAAAAACATCATAGGGTACACAGGTTCCTGGAGAAAGAATATGTGGGTGAAATTTGGCTGCTTGCTTTCTCAGCTGTATTGACAGGTCGAATGAAAGATAGCGCTTCTCTGTACAAATCTGGCCTCACAAGGATCTATTTATTTCAGCAGTTGGCCAGAAACTGTTCATATTCACTTATACATATGGTAAACAGTATTTACCTAAAGAAATCTTTCAGTGAAATATTTTCAGAGCTAACAGGTTAATCTTCCGAATTCTGTTCATGAGTCGGGTATCAGCTTGCGGTATTTTCAGGTAGAGAGATAGGAAGCTGTGAGAAGTGACTGAAAGAGCGTGTGGGATTCTGCTCTCTAAACAGGTAGATCTTACGGTTTGTTTTACCTCACCTGATGTTTTAGCCTTCTGGGAAGGTAATTCAGGTTATAGTAAACTGTGGCATGGTTCTCTTATTCTCCCTTTGGAGACACAGTGACAATGAAAATAAACCCAGTTTTGCTTATTAGGCATTTTAAAAAAGATCAGATTAGCAGTTTTTAATGCTTTTTTCTCTGTATATTTTTCATTATATATGCAAAATATTTTGAAGTTTTCCAGAAAATAAGCCTTTTTTAACATTTATAAAAATTTAATTCCCCCAATTACTCTTGCAGTCTCAGCAGAGGGTGATACGGATTTAATGTATGCGGCTGAACAATGTGCATGCTATTAATCTCAGAAGGTAACAGAAAGATGTTAAGTAGGTGATGTGAAATTTTTTTTTATTATTATTATTATTATTTTTGCAGCTGTGGCTTAATATTTCAAAATGATTTTTTTCTTAACGACGACAGCACTTTAGTATCTGCATTGACCTCCATGATGTCAGAATGTCATTGTGCAACCGTAGCTAAGAAAAGCCTCCGAGAAAAAAAAACAAAGGAGCTTTGCATCTTCCAATAACATGAGATGTGCATATACAGTACGTAGCATTTTGGAATTCATACTGTGGTAGTGAGTTGTTGCTTTCAGTTTGATTAGACAATCATTGTTTCGTTTTCCTTGCTTTGACAGTGAGTATGCTTGTACGCTGCTTAAGTCTTCTTAGTGCTATCTAGGTCAGTATACTTAGGATAGCTTTTATGTTCTGTAAGTCTGAGAGATACTGTGCTTGACAGAGATCAGCACCAAATTTTCTTTTATTTGTTATGTCTGAGGATAGAAAAGTATCTTGTAATTAATCAGAATTGTATACCACATAGCACCTACTGTTTCTGCATTGCAGATATATTTAGCTCTAACACTGCTTGTGGTTAACAGGGTGTAGCGTAGACACAGACAGCTGATCATGCAGTCAGACCCTGTGCTCGTGTGGTTTGTCAATACTGCTCAGGATTTTGATGGACTGTAAAAGAGAGAAACCAGAAAGGAAAGAAAAAGAAATGTTTTCTTTGTAAGAACATTAGACCTTTAGTTATGCTATTTTTGATATCATTGTCTTTTTATTTTGTTTTTTGATTCTGAGACTTAAAAATTAGGGAAGCACAGCAAATGCATCCAGGATTTAATACGTGCGACGTGAAATCTTTCTGCATCAAGAGGATGTTACTGTAGTCAACCCAGCGTTTCTCCAATGAGCAAGAAGATTGTTTTGTTTCCTCGGCAGGCGGACTCAGCCATTGCACAGGCAGATTTTGATAAGAGTTTGAAATGCCTAGTATAATTGTAGAATTTGGAGTTTGCTAACAGTGTTAGTGACGGGAGCTCATCTTGCATCACCAGTTGATGACAATTTTCTTTGTTCCCTCCCACCCAGTTGAACCAAGACTCTGTAGCTGATACGCAATGTCACTTACAACATTAATCAGATACTGCATTTAAGGTGAGCTGTCCCTTGCCTCCTCCCTTACCAGAGCTGTGCTGCAGTATGTATCTTACTCCTGCAAGCTTAAAATGGCAGGCAGGATTAACGTTGCTTGTGCTGTGTGCATGCTGTGTATTGAATTCATTATACTGTGCCTAGTATCTCAAATGTGAGTATGTAAATGGTCTGTGTGCCATGTCATGCAGTAGTGAAGACTGGTTTGTGCTTCATTACAGGCTTAGATATTTGAGCATCACCTTAAGAATTCTTTTTTCATTTGCAATGTGGTGAGCTGTTAGCTTGTCATCACATTCAAACTACATTATTAGCCCTTGGAAAGGGGGGGGAAAAAAAAAGCAAACTGTGCTTCCAGATGGTGTCACCCTTTTTCTTCTTGCGTTTACTGTAGTTTAAATAATGTATATTGTATTGTTAATTAATGTGAATATCGAATTAAAGCACTTGAAACTTACATATTTATTATGCAGGTAGGAGGCACGTCGAATCTATTTTTAACTCTTACGCAGTCCACGTTGTGCAATGGGCTTTGGTTGTCGAGTTTATATTTTCAGCTGTGATATCAATAGGCTGATTTTCAGTAAATGTGACAAGTGGCCTTTGCAGTGGTCAGCTTCAAGCTTTGAACCCTCTGAGGAGGAGAAAAAAAAAACCACCACCTTGTGTTGCAGTTTCGGCAAATCTTGGATGAGGACGTTTTTTTTTCCCCCACTCCTGCTTTCCCTATTGATAAACTCGGTTCTCCTGATCACGGTCTATTCAAGCTGCTTCCCATCTGATTTTTGACAACTGCTTCTAAAAAATTATCAAGAAGACCAAGAATAGAACTTATCTCCATCGCTTTACATAAAAATGGCTGGGTGCATTGCCATGCTAACACTGCTCTAAGTGGTACACGCAGGTAGGTTGAGATTTGCATGTTTTACTGATTTCTTGGTCAGTGTTGCAAGAACATGAAATGGGCTTTGGAATGTAGCTTTCAGTTAAAAAAATGTATTAAACTGTTAATGGAAACAACCTAGTATTAATTTGTTGGTTTCACATATTGGCAAGACAATTGTTCTTATCTGTTTTTAAAAAATCTGTTGTGAAAGTAGAGCAATCATGTCTGTTAAAATAATCATATGTACTAAGGGCGTGGCAACGCTTATGCAACAAAAGAATTTTTGAAAACCCTATTGATTCAATTACATTTTAAAGCTGACTATAAGCATTACTAAGCTTGCAGTTAAAATGCAAAAATAAAAATTGAGGTAGATAAGAAAAATGAAAAATATTTAAATTCTGTAGTAAGCGGGTTTGCGTTTTGTGCGAAATCTTAAATAAAGATTATTATGCTTTAAGGCTTGTATTTTCAGTATTAGCTACAAACATAAACCTGCAGTATTTCTTTTTATTTTGAGGTAGAAGGACTTTAAAGAGAGAGATTGCTATAGATGGCCCTGCCAGCTTAAACTGACTATCAGTTCACTGGAGTGTGTTTTACTTCACACAAAAAAGGTTATGAAATAAAAACTTAACAGCATTAGGTACAAAACCCTGAATCTGAGTATTAAGAATAAAAAGAATTATGAGTATTGTATTACTTACACCAACTTTTGTAATATATTTGTTTCAGATTAATAGTGGGCCAGAACCAGTTTCCTTGGCAACCAAATCCTTTTAAAAGGTGCAATAGTAGAGATGTAGAAAGATGTTATTCTCTTTAATAGCAATATCACAATGCAAATGGAAATTTTGCAGTTGTTTCCTTTCAGTTCTAAACGAGAATCTGATCTCATTTTATGTTTCCATGCGGCTATCATTTCTTAAACGATGCCATGTTTATAAAGCTGTACACAACAAAAAACTGTTTTATCCCTGTTTAGCACTGGTTGTTTCCAGAAATGTACCCCGGGTTCTTTTTTTAATTTAGCCTAGTCTTGCATGTAGGTCAAGGTTTGTACTGTGTGTATATAAAGTGGTAGTTACATTATCACAGTATAAAAGTATCACTGAAATATTTAGCAGCTGAGAAATGTAGAGAATCAGAAGTATTTTTAAACCTTCTTTCACCTTTGCTGAATTCAGCCACAGTAATGCTAATAAATCTTTCTTTAAATAGTGGACCCATGCTGAAGGTCAGGTAAGGAACTGTGTTTAAGCATACTGGAAAAGAACTTCTGTCAGATCTTAAACAAGCCTTTATAGAATAAGCTCACTTGTGGTCTGCGGTAATTTGCAAACCTTACAGATTCTACAAAATTTAAGTATTATAATTCCTTATTTCTCTCTTTAGCTAACATTTTAAACAGTATCAATAAAGTCAAATCTTACATGTACCACAAGTAACTGCTTACACAGAATCAGATGTTACTAAATGTCTCCACTGAGCTTATAACGTAGTGTATCTCCTTCTGAATCTCCTTTGTACACGACTTGAGAAATTCTCACTACTGCAATGAGACTTTTGCAGCAGGGTAGCCATTTTCCTTTCATGTCCTTGAATTTAAAATGACTAAGTATATTTCGTGTGGATGAGGATCCAGCACTGAAGATTAATGCAGAGGAGGTACTTAGAAGCACAGACAATTATCAATAATAGCCTTGACAGCGTCAGTAATATCAAACTAATTCTCATTTATTTCTAAATATGTCAGTTCAGTGCATTCCAAATAATCAGAGTATAACTGTTCAGGAATATGACGTGTCATCTGTCTTGATAGGCCTATGCTTAATAATGATAATACAACCATTTGATTCGTAATTATGAGATTAGTTTGATGCAGTGCAATATTCCCCTGTTCCACCTAAAGAAGCAGGACTGAAAACGTAATAAACTGCATCTCTCAAGTGACATATTAAAGTTTGCATTTTTTTGTAATTTGATTTATCTCCAGTAGCTTGCTTCTGATTATTTTCCTGTCTGAAATGTTAATATGGAGTGCGCCATTACATGTAGTTATCGAAATTGCATTTCTTTGTTTATTTCTTCTGTGGTTATTTTTAAAGGAAGTTGCTGAGCAAACGCTATGTAGAAGCAATCTATTTATTGCTGCTGATATTTATCTTTAGAAAAGATGGGGCACTTAGCGATAAACTGTTTTTATTCCGCCTTCGTGTTCAAACGTACCCACTCAAGGCATTTAAAAAAAAAAAAAGTGGAGCTCCTTACATGAGCATGCTTTGCTATGGTTGTTTTAAATCCATTTGCAAATTTGCTCTTTTGTTAGGGGGTGCAAGTCCTCTCGTAATTAATATGACTGAACTCAAGTGCTTTCATGAGTCTGGAAAAACTCATTGGCAGCCTGTGAACAGTAGTTTCTTCTAGCTAAAGAAATGGATTTATTTATTAAGGAGGAGTCGAGTAATTAGCAAGCTGTTTCCAGTTTTACTATGATACATGGGTTGCTGTATGTGTTTTAATGGTAGTTACATCTAGCTAATGCAGAGTGTCAGAATGTCATAGCCAGGGGTACCACAAGAAATCTCATGTAAACTTCATCCGTTTTATTCCCCTTGGCTAAGGGGGCTAATGGGGGCACATAGGAGCAGGTGCAGTTTTTTCACACCTTCAGCACAGCCTGCAAATGTTATTGTTAGGGGAGCCTGGGGTTTTTTGGGTTGGGTTTTTTTTCTAGTTTTATCATAGAAGTCTAATTTTTGATACCGAGTCCTCCCTTTTATAACAGAAATGTGTTCTTTTATACATGCAAATTGCATTTTTGCCTAACAGAAGATCTATACAAAGCATGAGTAAAAGTGAAATCAAACTAAAAATCATTCATTCAGACACTACCCTACTTGCTTTTCCATGACCTTTCTGATTATGGTTTCTTCTGCCTCTAAACTTCATTTTGATTTGAAACTGCAGCTCTCTCAGTGTGAAACTATCTGTGTTCAGATAATATTTGTCAGACTATTAGACAGACTCTGGTAGTAGAGAACAGGTACTAATTAACCCTTTTGGGGCATCTAGTGCCTATTGTACTTTATCAGGTGAATTGCTTTATTATGTTTTAAAAGGGCTTTATTATGTGTAATATTACATTTGAGTTCTAGTATTAACAAATGTGGGAATTCTTTAGCTTTGATACAATCTTTTTACTGCTGGATTCCTCTAAATGTGATGTTTAAGCTTCCCATTCACCATAGTATTTCACAATCATTTGTGAATACAACTTTATTGGTATTTGAAGTAATACCAATTTTCTTTCATTTTGGCCTTTGTTATGCACAGATGTGAGCTATAGAATACTTATTCAAATCAATATATACTAAAAAAGTACTTAGTTAAACAAAAAAATAGCTCACCTTCTTACCTTTTAAAGCCAAAGTAATGGATCCTGTATAATGTTATTTATAAAAGTATATAGTGTATTTGCAAATGGAGGATGGACCTATGTATTCTTAATTGCTGCTATATAAATGTCTATCAGCTGAGTCATAAGGCTTTATCCATAAGATTTTGCAGTTGGTCTATGGAACAATTTAATTTTGTTTAGTATCTTTCTGAATAATTTTTGTCCTATTACATGATAACCTTATTAGGATGTTTGATACATAATAACATAAAATCAGGATGTTTGACAATGATGAATATCATTTAAGCAGAGAGATACAGGAAATGTATTCCAGAGAACAAGAGTCATTATCACTGATACTGTGATGATGTCTGTGACAAAAGAGACTAAAAGAAGTGGCAGAATGGAAAGAGGAAAAAGAAAAGGCCTTTTGAAAGACTGCAAAAATACATGGAGGCTTTTAAGATAAAGGATAACTTGTAATCGGTTTCAGCAGTTTAGGTGGAGTCAAGGGAGTTGACTAGTGATGATTGTTTCTCCCTGTACCATATTTGTTTTCTAAACTGGCAAACTGTGAAGCTGATCTTAAAATACACTTTTTTTCCACTGAGTGTACCTTGTGAAACTCAGGACCAGACTGAGGAAGCTGTGAAGGCTCTGCTATATGATGCCTTATTAGGTAAATATTCGAGGAATAATTTTGATATAGTTGAGATGGGGGAAGCGAAGTAGAGCCAAGGATTGTTTTTGGTTTAATTTTTCCAGTGATGCAAATGAAAAATTATTTTAAACCTGAAAACATCCTTACATTTCTGTCTAGGACATATTATGAAACCTTATGTCCAATTTGCACCACACAGGTTAAACCATAATAAAACAATGCAGGCAGAAGCAGTATTCACAACAGTTTGGTTAACAGTACTGTTTTATTGCTGGTGTGTTGTAAGCCTCCCAGATGCAGATTTGGAGTCCTACAGCACTCTGAGAAAAATTTTGATGAATTATACAATGTGTCTGGAAATTAGTACTTGTTTAATAATTTAGTCATTAAATCTGGATTTTCCTCTTTGCAGGCTGATACACAGTAGCCACAGCGCTCACAAAATTACTGAGATGGTTTTGCCGAAAATACCTGTCGATACCACTTTTAAAAGGCTCTAACAGAAGAACAACCTGATTTTAGGTGGGTAAGTTTATGAGGTGATTATAGCAACCTGAAATCTCTTTAAAACTCACATAGAAACAATGCTAAAATATATAACATTTTAAAGCCACTGCATTACATGATTATTTTTTTTTTCAGTTAACCTTTTTTTCAGTTCTACCTTTTTAATAGTAATTTAAGAGTTGTTCTCGCTATGGTGCTGCATTGCTCTATTCTCATGTCAATATTGTTGGATTTTTCCAGCTCCCACTGGGTTTTTATTGCCATAGAGGTTGGACAAACAAAATCAGGCAGAATAGGTCTTTGAAACAGGTTGTTAAAGTGATCTGTACAAACCATACATATTGGCAGGCAAGCAAACCCCCTGAGCTTGCCAGAACGTTAACTCTGGATCCCAGTCACTAGTGTTCGTTACGAATCTGTGCCATACAGCAAAGGTAAAGGAACTCCCTTAGTGCCAATGCCCATTTCTAATATTGTTGTTTTGGTTAAGGATAGTTCATCCAATCTCTGCCTTTATATATGATTGTAATCAGGGGTAGTAAAAAACCTCTTGCATTGTGAGCTGCAAAAAAGGAGTCTGTAAATTCAAGTGTAGTATTGTGATAAATAATCAGGATATTTAAAAACAAAAGTTTCACATTTTGCATTGCTTTTCCAAATATTAGCAGTTTCCTTTTTTCTTACTGTGAATGTGCAATAATCATCATGGTTAAAATAAATATGTCTGGTATCTGTGCTTTAGATTTGAGATATGTATGTACTGAAGGAACGAATCAGTGAAATCAGAAATCAATTTTAATCAGAAATTAATTTTGAACATGGTTGTATCATAGAGTATAATTTGCATTATAAAAAGGGAGTACTTTCATAGATTTCAGTGGCAGTATTTGCACAAATTTCTGTAGGAAACAGTTTGTTGCACCACAGTCATTAATGCTGTGGTACCTCTAAGTAGAAATAAGTAATTAAGGCTACAGGCAGAATGTAAGATAAGGAATCAAATGTAAAAAACAAACCAAAACCAAAACAAAAAAACCCTCTTCAATTCCTAGAATATCTCAAAATGTTTTCTGTATTTAAGTTTACTTTTAACACACTATGTTGTGTGACGTAGAAAAAGGTAATACATTTTCAGAGACAATAAGGTGGCATTGGTGGATTAAAGTAATCAGCGGAATGTTAAAATTAAATTCAGGTTACCTGGACTTAAGAAGCAATGCGCTACAAAACCTAAGTTGTACCTATTTTAAGTAAATTGTCATAGAATGTTTGCTCAGTATATTTTAGGTAGAATACTGGGCCATAACCTGTTTCCTTGGTAACCACATACGAATAAAAGGTACATTAGCAAAGCTGCAGATGTGTGTCAGTGAATGCTTATTAAGCAGCTCAATGCATTTACATATCATGTGCTCACAATAATGCATGCATCTTGAAAATCACCATATAAAAAGATTTCTGGGCATGGCCCAATGTGGATTCTTAATACTCCAAGGTTTTAACCTAAGAACCCCATGCTTTCAATGGAAGTATCTCTTGTGGTTTTGTTTTTTTTCATTGTGCTTTACGTTCGACTTGCAGTAACTGGACAAAATTGGCATGGTAGGCTTGGTCTGCAAATTGAATCCTTTCTCCAGGATGTCTGAATTTGCTTTAAGACAGCAAAATATGAGTGCAAGGTTTACAGTGTCTTTTGGAAATGCTCAGGCGTTCTAAATTTGAATCTTGTACCAGCATTCAGAAGCAAGTATGATTATACTGGTTTACACAGTGTCAAGCTAAAGCCATTAAAAAATGAAACTGGTGTTGCTTGTAGCACTCTCATTCTATCCAACGTATCCAGGCAAGGAGGTATGAACAAGTGTCATCTTCTAAGTCAACAACAGGAAAAGGGGTGTGTCCATGGGAGCTGTAGAAGTAGTCAAAATGACAGTTGTTCATGACTTTCAGAACACGATGTGGATGTAGCATTTATGCAGTACTCACACTTCCTGTTTAAGTGTCTGTATAGTACTATTTTGGCTTATATTCCTGGGTTTAAAAGAAGCTCAAGTATATAAGATCAGTTTTAACAAATCTGTTTACTGTCTTTAGCAAGTTTATGTACAGGATATTTTTGGCCTTTCTTCTGAAAATATTCCTTTGTAAATAAAATGAAAAGTGTATACAACCCTTTGGGTTAACTGTTGTCCCAAGATGACATATCTTTAAGAATAAGTCGAAAATGCTGGTCATTAAAAAGACAGGAGAAATGGAAATCTGCAAATTCTGATCTTAAATTCAGTTGGGGTAATCTGAGAAGTTGTTTATGTGACCAGTAGCCTAATTAAAATCCCTTGAAATCAATGAAAAGATTCCCATTGACTTTTTTGGAGTGTGCAATAAGAGAGAAGGCTTCATACATTAATAATGAGGTTTAGCAAATAATGATTATCCTGACAATGTTAAACATTTCCACAACTCTCAACAGTCAAGTGTACCAGAATCTAGTATTAATTCCAGAGAGTTTGAACACTATCACATGAATCTTCTTATGATCCTGAACCATAAACAATGCTGCTGTATGATGTATGTAAACATCATGTGCTACAATACTATTAAGACTTTTGAGAAAATAAGGGTTTAGGAAATTAGGGAGATGCAAGTCAACCATTATCATTATTATTATTATTTATTATTTGTTGCTCCCCATCTGAGCTGAGCTCACTGTCAGGCTAGGATTTGTGCCTGGGGCAATTCACGTTGGTGGCAGAGCATGCAGCACAAACCAGAGCTGGAGCCATCAAGATTTTCTTCTTACTGCCAGCTGCTACCTGGTTCTGCTAGAGTCCTCCTCCTCCTCCATTGCAGAATCAGAAGCCCTGCTATAGCTTTTAAGTTGGAGATGTGCAGCAGGATGGAAGAGGAGGAGTAGGGCTTTGACTGGGACACTTACATCAGCACAAAATGAAGCGTAAGAATATTTAAGCGCATACAGCCAAAATTACTGTGTCTAATAAGTTGTCATAATAAATGGCCACACTAAAGTGATGGTTCACAGTAATAGCTATCACTTGTGCATTGGTTTTGACATGCTAAAGTTGGCCAATACAACAGCAAAAACATAAATATATTTTGCAATATTTTAAGGAATATTGGAGATCAGTGGTGGCCAGTTAAAAGCTTGAAGACCAGTTCTAGCTTTCAAAATGGCTGTGCCCAGCTGTCAAGCAGACCAACTAAATCAGGTGTTTCCAGGCGAAGGGGTTTAGCTCTACAACATGATTTTCTACATCAGCTGTAGTAAAGGGCAAGAATGGCTGCATTGACCTGGCCCCCAGCATGCCTGACTGAGAATAACAGTGGCCCCTGAGCATGCAGCTTGGCTGCTCCTCTTGTGGATGTTGGTTCAGATATTTAAAGGATGTTTCCTCTGAAAACGGGAAAATGAAAGGCTGAGTTTGACTACTTTTATTTTGCCTTTCTCATAACTAAATGGGCAACAGACTACCATATAGTAATTGTCCAGAATTAACAAAAATTGTTTAGCTTGCTACTTTTGTTTAAAGCTATTCAAATATATAAATTACTACATTTGACAAGTCAACAACAGAAAAATGTGCTGTTGTCATTCTGTCTGTAAACATAGCTTCATGATTGCAATTGATCTATGCTAGCTAAGGACTGTGCTATGTCCCAGAAGTGTAGGAGGCTAGAAAGTAGCTTGTCAGCAGCACATTAAAAAAATGAAAGACTTAAATGGAAAATAATACTGAGATTGTTCAGAGGTAGCAAGATGTAAAGTCAGCTGATTCTTTGTAGCAGTACAACACAGGCATTTACATTTTGTGCAAAAGAAGAATTTGATTTATGTCAATGCTGTTGCTTCATTTTCTTTTTTAGACTGGTGGAGAGACAAAGGTATAGTTATACCTTTAAAAATTGCTTGTATGCGTTCTGTTAGTGTAAATGGAACTCAGACTAGGCCACGCCTAAATTGTTAGAAGGCAGCATACCTTAAAGAAAGAGTTTCTTTGGTGCACATGCACCACTCGCACAGTTTGAGAGCCAGATTTGAGTTCTGCCAGGCTCCTCTCCTCTCAGCCAGACCTGCAGGCGCAGGCAGCTGCTGCAGGTCTCCATAACTGTGCTCCTTCTCCCTCTCCCTCCATTTGATGCTCGAGGTGGGTTACACAAAGGAACTCTTTCCCTTGCTCATGCAAGAGAGAAGAGAGTGAAGCCTTTTTGGGCTTCTGGGTCCTTCTTGTACCCCACTTCTGAGTGAAGTGTTGGTCTGCCTGAGGGGTGAAGATGAGCTGTGTTTTCCACCTCAGCAGCATCACTGTCTGCTTTGACCTCAGCAGTGAGAGCAATGAAGAAGATAGGCCATCCAAGTGTTTTCTCATGGATAGGCTGGCGGGCTCTAGGCACTGAGAAGGAAACCAGGCAAGCCCTGGCCAAAATCCTGTCACTCATGAGGAATTTGCAAGAGCTGGTAATGCTATATATGTTGTTTCCTGCTGTTGTTTAAGAACTGAAACTGCTTGACTGTAGAGGAACATTGGAACATTTTTTTTCCTAGGCAGTTTGAAATACCCTTAAGGAAAGAATACCACATGCCATGAGTTGCAGAAGTGAGATTATCAGACTTCAGCAAAGCAACTAAACACCACCATTTCAGTAACCTTGGAACTGTTTTATACATTTTAAAAAAGTAAAAGTTTGCTGATAAATTTATCTATACCTTGCAATTTTACCATATAATATAAACTACTTGGACTTCTATTTAAAAAGTACATAATATTTGTGTGATGTTACATGCAATCATTTATATGTTTAATGGGAATTGATACACATACACTAGCTACACAGAAGATTGGTATTTTTAATGTATGTAATTTGTATTGTGGCTTATACCCTGAAATCAGGACTGCAGATGCAGATAACACTTGTCCGACTGCCCACAGATATCAGTGTAGTCTGTTCACATAGGTCTGACTGCAGCACCAGTTCCTCCATTTTCTTTGCGTGCAGTCGGTTTTACATGAAATGTTATGATGAGAATGTAAAATCTTGGGTGCAGCCAAGATGGCCTTATGAAGAATTTCTTACTCTGAAGAATATTTTTAATACACAAGGACCTGATGGGACTGTGAACTTCAAGTAGCTCAAATTATATATATATATATATAAATATGTATGGAAATTAGTACCTTCAATTACAGTACTAGTCACAGAAAAGGTGATTCTTTTTTTCAGTGGATGAGCTGAAGTTGTTTTAAGAAAACACCCTATCAATTTAAAAAAAAAAAAAGAAAGAGCCCATTTTCTCCAAATCGTAATATCTATAGACAATGTAGCAGACTGCCAGAGTATCAAATGGCCAAATACAAATAAATTAATGTCTCTAAATTGGGGGTATCCTCTATACAAATGATGGTTATGCCTCTGATTCTCAAACCAATTTAAAATACTCAGTTTTAATTAAGATTTAGGGGGAATTCATAACCTACTCTTTCTTAAATTTGTTTCACATTATCTAAAAAGATGCTTGTATTTATTGTTGTTCAGTAACGCATTTCTTTCTTTTAAAGGATTACAACAGGTTTAATTTAATCCATACTACTGTATTGTTACTGACAACACATTTGTAACAAGTATTTCCTACGGCACTTGCGTCAGACATCTTCATTAATACATATTAATACGTATATATGCACCTAAAACAGTAATAAAGAAACAATAGTAAATAAGCAATAGACAAAGTCCAAGATTAAAAGTAACCTACATGTGAGTATGAAACTTTGCCTCTCAGTTATGTAGGTTGGGATAAAAAAGAAGGTTGTGAAAACTTTGGCATGCACTTCGCTTTTGCAATCAATACTGCTGTGTTCTTCAACTATTTGTTCCATCTCCCATAGTTGTTGGTAAACAGCTACTGATAAGAACAGCTCAGTTTGTCATGAGATGAACGAAACTATGTTTTGGTAGCAGAGAGCCCTAAGCTAAAAAGATACTAATTGCTTCAGTATGTGAACGTAATTTATAAGAATTCCAGTGATCCAGAAGCAGTAATTAAGCTCTCCACAGAGCTGTTCAGTACTTCCAAGATGATCTTTTTATATGCATTGTGTAAAATGGTGAAAGAGGAGGGATGTATAGATTAGTCACTGAAATTATGACAATTTCCTAACAAGAACAAATTTCTTTCCGTATCTTTTAAACAATTGAGAAAGCATATGATAGTTCCAAGACAGAATGCTGGAAAAAAAGACCTAGCCTCCTTATAACAGATTGTCTATCTTATGTTGATATTAAATAGTTCCCTCAGAGAATAAGCAGCATTTTTCATGAAGGGGGTCTAGCAAAGTTCTAACTTCCAGGCCCATCCAGGGGTGACCATGATGAAATAGTTCATTACTGGATTTTTTTTTGTTTTTTTTTTTAATGAATCAGTCCCTACTACTCAGTGCTTCTAATGCATAGGCTTAAGATTTTAAAACATAGTTAACTGCCCAGTAAAACATCATATACAATAGCTTGTAAAAGTAAACACAGGTTAGCCTTGGGCAAAAGTATTTTCAAGCAAACTTTAAGAGAAAAGCAAACTGTCCATTTTTCTAACAATGTTTTCCACCTGTCTCAAAGCTCAGTTTTTCTCTAAGCTTCACGATTCCAAGTACTGGGAAAACAGGTTTTGCTGACTACTTAGTGAGAAGCACAGGGGGGGAGAGAGAGAGAGAATATATAGGAAGACTACCAAATATATTGGAGCGTCTGGCTACATGAAATTGAGCTACTTCCTTCTTTATCTAGGTAAGCATTTGTTAGTGCTTCATAAGCACTAATGGTATTGCTGCACTTGTTTCCTGAGGCGGTGAATAATCTGAAGAAACCAAAATTCGAGACTAAGCCTACTGCTTAAAATAAATATCCTCACGATAGTGTGTTTCTATATATGCTTAAAAAAAAAAAAGGATAACTAATATAATTAGATCAGGAAAGTAAGGTAAATGTGACTGTACCTCAGTAACCAAATAAATGTATTTTGGATATTTTTTTTCCCAAGGAAGTATTCATCTCTCCCTTTTAGCAGGAAGTTGCAGAAGTTACGCAGAGCTATGTCTAAACGCTTTCCCTTTCTTCTGGTGAGAAGGGCTTTCAAGGAGAGTAAGGCAGTCAGAATCCTTCGTTAGGTTTGAGAGGAATTCTAAATGGTGTAGCCAAAACGGCATCGATGGCCGCAGAGCAAGGGGCTGGGATTTCCTCATCTTCCTAAATTTACAGTCCTTGGATGTAAACAGCTTGGCCGATACGCTAAATATCGCAGCCGGCCGGGTTAATTAAGCGCAAAGCATTTGCCGTAAAATAAACACACGGAGAATAACGTAGCAGTCAGTAAACGAAGCAGGGAAGCCGGGGCGCCGGAATCGGCCTGCCCCTGACAAGCCACGGGCAAATCCGGCTGCGAGGGATTACCGAGGCAAAATGGCGGCCGCGCCGTCCGGCCGCCGTCAGCGGGCCGCGCGCT
>JAVJGI010000003.1:11856773-11919327 GCA_035590275.1 Ibycter americanus
TTGCGAAATTATTGGTGTGCAGGAAGTCGGTGGTAGAGGGCCCTGCTGGAAACGGTCATTAATGCTGCTGTTTCTTTGTGCGCAGCGTGTGTGCGAGTGAGAGGCAGGCAGGGAGTGAGGCCGGTGACTTTATTTTGGTGGTTAGGAAGTGCTGACTAAAAATACCTATACGTTCAGTAACGTGGGAAACCAGAGGATGGGCCGGGGAGGAAGGCAGATCGTGTGGTGGGGCTCGGGAGGGCTTCAAAGCGAGTGGGAGAAACAGGATGCGCGGCGGCTTCCTGGAGGGGTATCAAAACACATTCATACAATTCAGATGCAACCCGTTTATTTCCTTTCTCACGCAGTCGATCGGCTTCTTTGAGAATGGAGGCAGAGAAGCTGAATTGCGCGCGGTGGCGGGATGGAGAAGCGGTTGTGAAAGTTTTTTGACGGATTAGATTTCGCGGAGGGATGGAACCGTGTTTACTTAAATATTATCATGCAGTATAGACCTGGATATGTCTTGAGTAAATAGAAGACTAGGTCATCAAAATAGGAAACTGCGTGAAGTGTAGCTGGAGGTACTGTCGCTCCAGTGTGTTAGCGATAGAGAGTGATTGCCTGTTGAGTAGACGAGGCTGAACATGCACTTACGTTGTTAGCAATTATCACAGAAATAACACGTCGGCTTGTCTTTAAAAAAGAATACCGTTAGTTTTAGGGCTAAGACATTAGTTACTGAAGCTGACTTATTTATTGATGCCATTCTGCGTCGTCTACTTTGTTCATAAGCTTTTTTTCAACACTGGACAACCACAACGTTCAAGGAGTTTTGTGTTTTTTAATACTTGAACCTGATAAAAGTTTTCCCTTAAGCATTAAACACAAACCCCAAAATGTCTGGAGACTTATGTTGAAACTAGTTTTATTGTCCCGTTTAGGTGTTCTGGATGGAGCCTGCAGTTACATCCTATCTTTGAATGTTGAATTACCTGGCAAAAGTAATAGTGAGCTGAGGACTATGACCTACTTCCTAGGGAATACATAAAAAGTTGATTGCCAAAGGTGGACCTGTAAGAACTGTAGGAGCCCATTTGGAAAATGAGTGGAAGTAATAGCTGTAATAAAAGATGCCTTGAAACAGTGTGAAAATCCCTATGTAAACCTACTTGTTTCTTCTAACAAAACAAAACCACTGTGTAAAACAAACAAACAAAACCACTGTGTAAAACAAACAAAACAAAAACAAAAAGAACACCCAGGTATGAGTTACCTGCACTGTGGGGGTTAGCGAACCTTCTAATCCCTAGATGCTCTTTTGGCTTCTTTGCACAGCAAATCATTTTATTTTTGCTTGCTAGTATCTTACTAATGTGTTTTTAGGGGAAAATCCTTTGAAGGAACAATAATAAACAAATGCAGTAATGTAATTCCCCTTGATCTGGAGGGATTAGCAGTAGCAGACCTCACTTTGGAAAGTTCGTAGTCTGTAACAATTCCTTGTAATGTGTTTCTTAGACGTGGAATACATTTCTTCAGTGCCTAAGCTTTATTGGTATTTAAACTACTACAAGACTTGACACTGACTCATTTTGTGTTGCGTGAGGGAGCATGGTAGTTGTAATGAGGTAATGTCAGTTCTGCGTAATTCTTCATGTATAGAAAACACCATCTGCAGTAAGTTGTTATTTGTATTGTTGTTTTACAATACGCAAATAGATGGTAAAATCTAAAGTTAGTGATGTTATACAAATCATCACAACAGATTTAGAATTGAGGCACACACTTAAAGGTGGCTTAAGTAGCTGTTACATACTAGCAGTGAAAAAACAGAGTAGGAACACATTTGCAGTTCCTGGTACTCTCTCTTAGTATACCAGTGTTTTCAGTCTCCTGCCCCTGGTTTTCAAGTTAAGAGGCAAGATGAACTGGTCTTACCAGTTCAAGACCCCGTAATAGTTTTTGAAAATGTGATATTACACTTTAGCAGGTTTCCATCAGAAATCCACTGAAGAGATGTTTTTTAAACTTTGTGACAACTCTTTTGTATTGGTGGCTCTTTCATGTGTCATAGTAATGACAAAAGCACTCTACAAAGGTACGTCGATACCATGTCGTTGTAGGCATATCATAGTGTAGTGTTTTAAGCTGTATAACTAGCTTCTGTTTTCATGTTATGATGTACAGTAGTACGTTTTTGGGTCCTTAGTGATTTTAGTTGCTTTGATTTTTGGTGTGTTTACTGAAACCTGTGTTAGTGGAACACTTGGAAAATGTCTCTGTTGTCTCCCAGAGCTCATTTAACAACATTCAGGATGCATTATTTTCCAAACTTCTTGCACTGAGTTGTTAACAGTGTGGTTGTCTTGGATTCTGCTGCACTCCTGGAGTGGATTTAATTGTTGCTATATAGTATGTTTCATTCTATGAAGCGAGTACTTTGGAGTTGTGTGCATAAGCGTCTTCTAAATGTCTTTGTTCCAGGTCCCTGTCAGAGGATGTACGCTAATTGCACACTTTCACTAGACAGAGGATAGTGTGAATAGCATTTATCTATCCCACCTCTTGCTTTTGCTTAGTTTCTGATGCATTGTTAACAGTGAATGAGCTGTAACTTGATGTTTTCATGTAGTGTCTACATTTAACAAATGATGTGCAGGCAAGGGAGTTTGACAGAACTGTTGAATTTGATAGGTTGCTCCATTGCTCATAACATAATGTGAAGAGTGAATTTCTTAAGTGTTGTACACCTGATTTCTTTGAGTCTTTATTAGCATTGCAGCTTTTCAGTTTTGTTTAGGTTTGAGCTAATCTTACTTTGAAGTGAGGTTTTGCTAGGTATTTATATAGAGATTATAAACAATATTTTCTAAATATATTAAAATTCAAACAAAGTGCTTTTTTAAAAAAAATTGCTATTATTATTATTACTTCTTGCTGTTTTCCCAGAGTAGCTGAGTGGCAATAAAGTAAGTTAATTCAAAAGCCAGGTAACTAATAGCAATTGTGAACTTCTGTCTTTTCAAAATAAAAAGGTTGATGTTTACTATTTTAGTGATGCATTTCATGGCTTCCCTATTGAATTAGGCTACGAAATGTGTCTTGTGAAAATAATTTCTGGTTTACGTTAGTCTGGTGACCAAAACTGGTAAATTCATATGGTCAATACAAAATAAATGAGTGTGTTATTGATGCTGTTTAATCACTTTCACACTTCACCATTTGAACTGCAAGTTTAAGTATCGTACTATGTAGTTTCAAATGACAGCCTCTGTCAAGAGGCTTGAAATACAGTTCCCCAGTTAAATCTAGAATTGGTTTAATTTCTCTCTTCTCCCCAAAATAATTTAATTTTATGTTTCTGACTAACCATTCGTGCTACCTACACTTTGTAGACAAACCCTTGGAAAACACTGGTGTATGTTTTCCTCAGTATACTTCTGTGACTTCTTACCTTTTTTCCTATGCGTCCTTTGAACGGTGAAAGATGTGTGGTCTTCAGAATTCAGAATTGCATACTTGTTGAATGCACTGACAGTCTTAACATTCAAGCAGATATCCGGTGTTGTTCGTACTTGATTCTTATGCAGCCACTATAGGCTTTGGGTTTTGAGGAAAAAGTAAGACATAGTGTAATCAATCAAAGTCTTGTGCTTCCTCCCCCCCCTTTAAGAAAATAAGCTTCTTGGAAGAGCTGGACCACTGTATGGCCAAAAAGTCTTCCACAATCACACATATTAAGAGGTGTTTGGAAAGATGTGAAATCTCATGCTCTGTACTTCACCTGACAAGTGCTCCGAGGTTATTTTTAACTCGGAACTGAGATTCATCCCCCTTGCCTCCAAAAAAACCACAATAAACTTGCCTGTGCCTTAAAGCTAAACTTGGGCTACAAAATAAAGGCTTTTATTTAGTTCAAAACTTCTATTTCTTCTCTTTCGTGGATGGAAAGTTTCTTGTAATACTGAAAGGCTGCAGTATAGTAGACATAACGGTTGTGGATTATGTAGAAATACTTAGTTTTTACTCTTAAGAAAACATGACATTATAATAAATGTAATTTCCTTTCAAAGTCTGCTGTACGTTGCATTTAAAGTGCTGATTAATGTTATCTTAAATATTTTATGTAAAAATAGCATAGTGAAGCTACAGAGTATTAAAAAAAAATTTCTTATCAGGAACATTTGACACACAGTTCATGCTTATTAATTACAGAACATGGTATCAGAAGCTCTCTGGGGTTAGCTAGCCTCATGAATTTTTTTGTATTTTCTTTCATATGTTTTATTAAAATAGTTGCTTTTTTCTTTAAGGTTCAGTCATTGATGCTTTTCTCAGTTCTTCTGCAATATTTTACTTAAGGGTGATTGTGAGTTTAGTCTCTTTTTGGAGTCTAATGGCATTAAAAACTGGTTCTGTTCATGTCTCTCAATCCATCAACATTAACTGTGGTGTTTAAAAAGAATACGTGTACTTCCTCCTCTCCCACACCCAAGTTGATGAAGAGCTCATTGATGCCTCTGAGAGCACAAGTTGTAACTGTGGAAGTTAGTTAAGTGTCTGTTCACGCCTCCTATCAGTGTACTATCCCTGACTTGGAAAACATCACACATGAAGTTCAGTCTCTGTTAAACTGTCAGGTTCTCTGCTCAGATACAGTTGTGGTAACCTTTCCAAGGCTGAGCCTTAATTCCTTAACTTCCAAGACTGTAGTAATCTATTTAACAAACAAAACAAAAAAAAAAAAGTGGGGGGTGGGGTGAGAGAAAAAATAAAATTCTGATTTTGTCTTAACAATATAGACCGTAAAGGTTAGTCCACCATGCTTCGTATCTACAGTTTTAAAAAATAAACGTATGTATGACACTTCAAATTGGTTTCAAGCTGTGGTCTTTGAAAGTGGAGGTGATATGTTATTCAGACGTGATAAATAATTAAAACTCAATACTTTCATGTAGTTTTCATCCTATTACTTTTTAAAACTTTTTATATAAAGTCTAGATAATGTTGATTCCACATTTTATTGGGAGAGGTATTTCCAGTAGCAGGTAAGGATGAAGGCTACTGTAAAAGGTCCTGGTTAAGACCTAATGCACAATACAATTCTGGTTGCCTGTGTTTAAGATAATTAAAGTGGAACAGGGACAGAGAGTGGCTACTCGCTGATGCAGAGCCTCTCATACTAGAGTATCAGAAAAGCTTGTCTTGTTTCTTTTAGCAGAAGAAAAGGTGAAAAGGGTCTGTTTGCTGTCTTCAAAGACATTCATAGGGGAAGGAAACATCCAGGGGGAAATAACTGTTTAAGCTAAAGGACAGTGTTGCTATAAATAAATACACGTCTGTTGCACTCAGGTTTTGGAAGGGCTTTCCAATTTGAGCATTGGGAACTGGTTTTAGCTGTAGCTACTTAAAAGTAACCATTTCCAAAAAGGGCATCCTGATGTCCAGTGTGTGTTACTGCAGTAGCCTGGACTGAATACCCAGCAAATCTTTGCATTCCTGTGTTGTCAATCATCCTGTCTCATTAGAAACTTCCTTTTCTACTTATTCTTACCCATGTTGCGTTTAGTCAGTAGGTTTTTTCCCCTTTCTACTAGACCAGACGGTTAGGAAAAAATTAACAGTACTCACAGCTGAACCTTTGAAAATATATCAGTCAAAATCAGCTGTTCATTGTGGAAAACGAAACAAAGATTTGATGGGTAAGTTCTTACTAATCAGCTTCGTTTAGCCATAATATTTGTGGAGAAAATACCAAATGAACAATAGCTCAGCCAGATCATGTCTTGATCTTATGACCTAATGCCGTATCACCTCAGGCTGTAAGCTGCTCAGATTTAGCAAGCTACACAGGGTCAAGCCCGAGATGAGACCTCTCAAGGGAAAGTGCAGGTGCTGCAGGAAGTGGTGTTCATGAGTCAGCGTGATGTCCTCTTCCCGTCGACTCTCATTCCATGTGAAGCTGGATGTGGCAATTCCTGTACGCTATTGGATCTTAGGAATTGAAAATGAGTATGGAAATGCATGCAAACTGAATGGAAAAGTACATTTTGGATGCACGTTAAAACTGTAGAATTCTTGTGCCTAATATTTTGTGGGATTTTCACCCTTAGTATTTACAGTAATTTTTTTTTTTTTATTTACAGATGATGCCAAACACTTAGTACCCAACAAAATGAGAGACTTTTTCTGTACCATAAACTTGGACCAAGAAGAAGTTTTTCGTACACAGGTAGTTGAAAAATCTTTAAGGTAAGCTGAATTTTTAAATAGAGATGATAAGCAAGACTACCTCGGTTCAGAATGAAAACAAGACATGTATCAATGTGCACGTGCTTTTGCTTGTACCTCTTTAAAATGAGAGCTGGCTTGTGACAACTACTCAGAAGCGTTACAGCAATGTGTAAATTGTGAGAGTAGTTGAAAGAAGACGAAATTGAGTCTTGTGAGTAACACAGTGCTTTTAAAAGGAAGCATCCTAAAACATATTTCACTGTTACTTTATTCTGTTCCATTGGGCAGCATAACATTCTTTTTCTTGCCAGGTTGTTTTCAAGGGAAAGAAATCTGCTTGATGCTTGCTCTGCATGTCATTTTCTACTTCTGACATGCAATTGGTCTGTATTGGTAGAATTCTGCTTTTAGTGTTTGTCTTGCAAAACCTGTATCCAGAATGAAAGAACCGGAACTTTTCCATGTGTAAGAGCTTTGTGTGCTGTGGGATGTCCCCCTGAATAGGCCTCATTCTCTTCTGAAATTCTTGTTTTGGGAACTATAACCAGGACTCACACAGAATGGCTTGCAGCCATCCCTGAGTGGTGCTTAGCTGTAGCTTCTGCTACCGTCTTAGAGCATTAAAAACAATCAAAAAAGTCATGATAACATAGCTGCAGTAGTGTTAGGTGCTTTGATGTCTCAAAACTCTTAAGACTTCACTGATAACCCATACTGAAGCATCGTTGCAGCTGCATTGTTCAGAATATCAGTGACAGTTTCAGTTAGCAGGGGATGTTAAACCTTTCTCTGAAAACCCAGAAAGCTTGTTCAAACTCTTGAAAATTTTCTTAATTCTTGTTGTTTCCAGTTTTGTTGTTAGTGTGTGTTCTTTGAGCTGTCTCTCTAGATGTTTGCAGGTGAGCAACAGTATACTGCTCATATGGCAAATATAAACAGGGAATTTTACTTTTTCAAAACCTTGTTTTAAAGCTCTTATGCTTCTGCATGAAAAGCAAATACCGCATACATGCAATCAGGAACAAATATTTTGCCCATACTCCTGATCTGTAACTGCTGTAGTCAGATCCAGGAATTTTTCAGAATTTAACTGGCTGCAGTTGAGATTCATTACCAAAACAAACTCAATTGAGTAGTCCTTCAGAGAAGAATGTTAAAGAGACTATATTGATAAAGCACAAACTTAAAATTTCCCCTTCAAATAGACAGTAGTTTGATGGGTAAAAGGGAACCCAACATATCTTTTAAACAGAAAGACTTTACTGTCTGTTTTGTGACATGTTAATAACTGAAACCCTAAAAGTTCCTACTGTGCTTAGAAACAAGACCCATTACATTTAATATTTATGCAGACATAATTACTATGTTCTGTTTAAGAATAATTAAATTTGTATACTTGATTCACCTGATAATAAAAGAACTGCTAATTGCATAGTAGAATGTTTGCTAAAATGAATTGCCTTAAATCCATCAAAATGTTTTAAAATAGTACTGAAGTTTTACCTGAAACTTGATTAAATGAAAACAATGCCACTAGTACTTTACAGAGAAAGGGAAGAAAAATCGTGCTATAACAAAACAATGATATTGGGGTGGGGTGGGGGGTGTCCTCAAGTGACACAAACCTCCCCTCGAATTGAGAATTTTTCAGGTGATAGGAAATAAATCTTTCTAAGTTGAAAACATTTCATTAGGAGTTTAAAGTCAGTGTTCTGAATCACTCTTTGCCCATAGGTGCCTTTCTGTCTCTGACTATATAGGGAGCTCCTTCATCTTCTGAATTATGGCTGTGTAAAGTCAGATTCACAGCATGAGTAGGATTCCATACAAACTGATGAAATGTAATAAGATAAGTCATCCTCTGTTAGCAGCAATCAGAATTAGATGCTTACCTTGATTACTGGTGTGTATGCAGTTACAAATGCTGACACTTCTTCCGGAAACGTAATTATACCGTCTTGTTGCTTATTACTGTATTACACTAGAATACTGTATTAACCTAGAGGTACTGGAAGGGAAGATGAAAGCTCCGATCTCTTACTAGTCTGGAAGCTTTATAAATTGCTTTTCAGTAAGATGTAGTACAGTATAATTCTAATTATAAATACAACTTCAAATTTAATTGTTTTGTTTTATATTATTTGCTTGCTGTTTCTTACAAACATAATTCACAGTCTGATTTTGTCGTCATATTCTGGGTTGCAAACTTAAACTAGCTGTAGTGTAAATTGTATTCTACGAATATCCGCCAGTTAAAGGAAGTAATTATCACTAGAATTAAAATGGTCTTTGACTACAGTGACTGAAAATTAATGAAGACATGTATTTTTAAAATGTGGAAATAGGTTTGGGCTTCCACTGGCACTGGGACTATTGTTAAGACTGCAGACGTAAAGCAAATTACTTTTCAAAGTTAGAAAAACATGAATTAATGCTGAAGTGAAAGAAGGATATTTTGACTAATGACTCAAGAAATAGTTCCTGACATGGTGTGGGATTTCTGTGGGTTTTGAAGAAAGAAAATTTTTTTCCCTTGGAAAGTTTAAAGAACATCCGTCAGCCTCCTCAAATATCTATGGTCAAATATGAGGAATTGGTGAAGGGAGGGGTTGTGGTATGTGTATGTTGCATTTTTTTAATTTAAACTGAAGTAAGTTTCTTTTTTTTTTTTCAAATTGAACCTTTTTTGAATGCAAGGTTATAGCAAAAACTAATTCTCTTGTTGATGTAACTTGCTTTTATCAAATGACAGATCTAGGGGCATAGGTCTGTTTCCATCATAGAACTGCCAGTTTAATGTAAAGAGCAAAGGAGAATGTCGCACATTTAAATTACATCTGTATTACTGTAATCCAGTTCTTCCTGTATGGCAGTCTGGTCTTCCCTTGAATTAGCACGATCTTCTAATTTTGTATCCATCACAGTCTTTAAAGTTCTTGCATCAAAGTCACAAATGAAAGTACTAAACTGACTGAATCCCTGAAGAACAGGTTGAGTAAGTTCTCAATTTTAATTATTCCTCTTTGCTATAACGTATTATACCCCTTCAGCCAGTTCTGTGTCCACCTAAGAATTCAAGAATTTCTTTACAAATCCTTTGTATTCACCTTAATTTTTCTGCCTCACACTTTGCTAAAGAATAATCGTTTATTAATTCATAAGGCAGTGGTGTTAACCTAGGTGAGGAAAAATGTATCAACAGCAATAAAACAGTGCCTTCTATTTATGCTCGTACTATTGACGTGCTCTTTCTTGCCAAATCTGAGACTTCATGTAATGTTGAGGTCTAAATAATGATTGTTGGTGGCTGATCATTCTTGTGAGGTAGTGGGATATAGGATATGGCTGCCAAATAGGTTTTTGGAAGTCTATGCTAGTAGATTCCATCCCAGACAATTAGTCTGATTATGATTGGATGCATGGAGGTATATAAATTCAGCAAGAACAGGGACTTAACACTTAGTGGTACGCAGTTGTTTATGTATATTGTAGTCTAGTGTTCCTTTTAAGATGTCTGACTGAAGCTGAGTTAGCAGGGTTTCCCTCGATACCAGTGCCAGCTAGTTCAACCACTGTTAGCTCTTTCCACTGTAATATCTCTTTGTACTGGTGCAACTATTATATGCGTAGCTGTTAGGGGAGCCATATCACAGAATTGACCTAAGTTTAAAATAACCCTTTGTTTCATCTTTTTTGGACTGAGTTACTGTGTCAGTACAATTAAAATGAGCAGCAAGGGTAATAAGGAAATTTGGGCAGCTTAGGGCTGCGTTGCTGTTAAAAGGCAGTTCTCATGAATTTATACATTTAGTGGTGGTGCTGACAAGAAGGACCCAGCCCTCAAAATCAAAGCTGGATTTGTTGGCTTTGAAATTAGAAAGAAAAAATAATTAAAAAAGCGGGGAGCTGAAAACCCACAAGCACATTTTTCAACTGAGAATTCTTAAATTATTTCTCGGTGTCATGCAGAGGCTAATACTGATTTGTCTGCTTTGAAGCCTATGGTGAAAGGTCTGTGTTTGAACAAAAGGAACATTTTCACTTGTGAAGTTACTCAATGAATTCCTGCAGTTAAAGCTCTTGTTTCTAAAAATCAGTTCTAGAAATTTGGAACACTAGGTTTTTCACCTGTGTTCTTTCCACTTTTTAAGTTAGCTATCAGCTCTTTTAACTTACTTAAAGAGCTATTGATCCTTAAGCATTTGGTGCTTTTTCTGTAATTATTTTGGAGGGAAGAGGGTAGGGGATGATACCCTATTCTTCCTGGTATCTTTTTTGGTAGGTAATAATGTGAACTGATTGTTCCAAATATAAGCATATTTGTATTAGTTTGATAAAGTATTGTGACCGTATAGTGTCGGGTACTTTACTGGGACGGACACACACGCACCCCTCAGAAACGCCCCGTACTTTGTTTCTGAGTTTGGTGTAACTGTCATAACAGTACTTGTCTGTAGAAAGACAGCAGAGGCTAAAATTAGTTTCATGAATCTAAACACCTTTCCCTGGTGATGTTAATACAGTGTAATTGAAAGTATTTTAAGTCTTTAAGACTCCAGTAGTTCCAGAATAGCAGGGAGGTTTTTTTGTGGATGCACTTGATTTTCAGAATTCACAACTTGAAGTGACACCAATAACGTTGTGGTTTTGTTCAGTCTTTTGAAATACAGCGTTCTGACTACTGGCTAGGATTGCATCAATAAGTACTCATTAAGTTTAATGGAAGTGTAAAGTTCCTTGAGTGAAGATACCAACCAACACATTGTGTGAACTGTGTCTAACATAGAGGAGCCTAGAGTCTTTTTTTACATAGCGGGCTGTGCAAATGGTGGTTAAGTAGGGTGAACTGTAAACATTATGTTGGGCTTCATTAGATGGAGAAATGTGGTGGCCATTTCAGTATGTGGGAGAACGTGCGTATTTGACATTAACGTTTCTCTCACTGTTCTGTTTTATAGTTGGTAATACTTACGGTTTCTTTCTACAGGTCTGAATCTTTGAGCATCAAATTTTGACAGCTAAACAAACATCAGTTAGTGAAGTAATTAATAAATTGTGTTTTAATATAATTTAATCTTGGACTGAATAAAAAAAGAGAACCATAGAACTTGTGTCTCAGGAAGTCATTTGGGATGCGTAGAGAACCAACTAGAAAAATTTCAAGACAGAAAAACAGAGTTGAAATTGTAGAGAGGACAGCACTTTCTGTGTGTGTGCTCTGATTTTTTTTTTCTCCTCTTTTTGAACACATGCAAGGCATTCTCATGAAGTTTTAACTTGCAATGTTGCTGTATGTTCCTGTAATGAAATGGTTGTGAATGGCTTTGATGGTAGACAAGTGTAATGCTAAAGGCCATGGTCTGGGACTGCAGTAAAAATGTAGTATTTTAATGTTTGTCTTCTGTAAAAATTACAAAGTGGTTTTCTGTCTTAACTGTCAGTCTTTCTTTTCAGCCCTTATTTTGGTGAAGAGTTTTACTTTGAGATTCCCAGAACATTCCAGTGGCTGTCCTTCTACATTTATGATAAAAGCGTGTTACAAAAAGATCTGCGTATAGGTAAGTTCTGGGTTACTGTTTACATCTGGCATAACATTTGGTTATTTTCAGTATCCTTATCTGTAGTAGTAAGGATATAATTATTACAGTGATGCATTTCTCAAAACGCAGTATACAGTGCACTTAAACTAAATGTTCCTTTAAAGTTTGAGAAGCAGGATTTTGTTTTATTGCTTTATTCTATTATACTAAAATGTGTTTATTTTTTAGGCTACTAGGACATTTTATAGTCTTATAATTATAGTCTTGGTACATTTTTTTTAAATTCTATTCTATTTTTCTCCACTTCTGTTTCACTTGAATATTTGAATTGTTGCTGCCTGTAGGTTTGTAAAGAATTTTGTGGAATAATTCCACAGTAATTGCAATTGTGGAATAATTCTTAAAACTATAGATTATTTCTTTGTCTCGGTGCAACCTGTGAGTTACAAAGCATTTTGTAGCAATTTATGTAGCTTAGGTGAAAAATTACAGGAGGTGGATTTCCCATGCGCCTGTCCCGCCCCGCCCAATAATGGCTCTATTGTAGCTGCTATTTGGATATAGTTGCTGTAAAGCTCTAACAGTCAGTCTGCTGTGGAAGAAGCCTTCACATGACTTGAATTGAGGAAGGAAATAATTTGTACCAGGACGCCAGATAATTTGGTATAACAGCAACTTTCCAAATAGCAGTGAGAAGAGTAAAAGGCACCTACCTTCAGTTTCCTTTTTAAACCTTCTTCAGCACCATCACTGTTCTCTCAAATCTTTTATTACGTTATTTCCAACCACAAGTCTGTTTATTTTACCTAATCTTGTTATAAGTGATATCCAAGATAACATATTGTAATTAACTTAATTTGGCTTTATATAAACTGGTTTTCCGCTTTACTCATGCTTAATGTACTTTGTTTCCATGAGCTTTTCATATAGCATCATAAGCTTAAAAAAAAGAGTTTAAGCAAAAATCAAACTTCAAATCTATTTAAATATTTGTCCTATTCAGATGGAAGTTATATTTATGCTTTTTTCTCCCTGCCCCCCTCCCCCAGGAAAGGTGTCAATCAAAAAAGAAGATTTATGCAACTACACAGGAAAAGAGAATTGGTTTATGCTTCAACCGGTTGATTCTAATTCAGAGGTTCAGGTAACTATTAAATAGCACATTTGCATTTTAAAAATTAAATATAGATAAGTGCACGTAATAGTAGAAGTTTACATTGAACTGTAGCAGATAGGGGTTAGCATTTGTCTAAGTCTTGTGAGACAGCTGGGTCTTTCAGCTTGATCAGAGAATAACGTATATTCTATGCTTCTAAACTAGCTGTATTGTTTCTGATGATACTTAAAACTGGCAGAAGACTTGAAGCAACTGTTTCAGAAATGTCTTAACAGTGTTTTAATGTCTAAAATCTTTGCAAGGGGAGCTATTTACTTAAGATGGGTGAATGATTTAGGAAACTACTGAATAACTTTTATTTTTTTAGTCAGTTTTGGCGTATCTGAGATGGTAACTGATTATGTGACATGAAATGGTTCAAGTCTCCAAAACTAGAGGTACTCGTGCTGTGCTCATTTATCTTATTTTGAAATACTTTCTGCATTCAGTATCAAAGAACTTGCACTTCAGAGTTGTATTTTGGACTGTGGTTCAAGTTCTTCTGACAGGATTGTTCTAGTAATACATAAAAATGAGGTGGCTGTAGAAGTTCTGGCAGATCTTTTTTTGGTTTGAGGAAGAAAACAGAACAGTATTCTTGAGAATCTCTCAGCCTTGTTGCTGTGATAAACAATTTATTAGATTTTAATAGTTTTTTTTCAGATTTGCCTGAGGGCAAAACTCTTGGACTTGGCAGTGTTTATGTTTTTCTAGTAACCTGGAAATCTTTCTGGGTAGGGAGTAATCCTGTATATTTTTACAAGAGGTGAATGTGCACAGAATTCCAAAAAAAGTCACATTATGTTCCAGGATTAATCATCTATGAGCTGTAAGTTTAGCCTGCAGCTGTTGGTTATATAGGCGGGCATGTGGTTGCTTTACATGAAGACAGATTTTCAAAACATCTGAATACCACTTTGTCTTATCTGTTGAAAATCAGTCCTCACTCAGTTAGGATGGAATATAATAGAATAGTTCAGTTGGAAAGGACGTACAGATCATCTAATCTATCTGCAAGTTGTCTCATTCTTCTGATTCTTTCATCTAATCACTCTAAATATTCTGGAAAGTCCTTTCCAGATATAAACTGAAATGCAGTTTCTGCTTTGACTTAAATATTGTCATGCTTACTATATTTTTTTCTCGGTCATAAAAATGTATTGAATCAAAGATTAATTTTTGTCATAATAACTACACAAATAAGTATGAAAATTCAATTACAATATTCCATTAATATAATTTAACAATTCCTTACATATTGGTAATGAAAAGGTTTTAATTTCCATGGCTTCGTAGCTCACAGTGGACTGTAAGCTCTTACTGATACTTTATGGCTGGGACAGGTGTAACTCTCCTGCATGACACTTCTTTGAAGGATGACCTTTTCAGCTAAGGTGTGTGCTGCTCATGTTAATCTTTCCTTGAGTTAGGGCATTTTGGTAGGTTTCTTCTCTGTCCTGCATCCTTTTTCCACGAAATTTGTAAGAGCAGAGCAGAGACCAGTTCCCATCTGCCAGATTTGGCTTTAATCTTACTGGTTTGGATGTGCCAAACTGTAATGAAATGTATTGCTGGGAGATTCCCAAGATTCTTGTTGGGACATGCCTGAAAATAGCAGGCTTTCACATGGTATATGTGCAGAAAAAGTGCACGAATGTTTATAAAGCTGGATAACGTTTTTTGGGGAAAAGAATTATTCTCAGATATGCTCTTCTGTGTGACACTGTACATGTAGTTGACGTTTTTTCCTCTAGTTCCTTCCATGTGAGTTTTTTCTAGAACTTATGATGGATGCGAGGCAATAAGATGGCTTAGAAGTATTTTGCGTTTCTTGGCTATATGCCGGACACATTGCAGTTTGGATATTTTAGGGGGTGTGTGTGTGTGTGTTTTTTTTTCCCTTAAATCTTCATTTTTCAAGAAAACTGTACTTTCTGTGTACTAGTGATCTATTTTTCATACAGGCTAACTTTGGTATAATGAGCAGCCTGTATATCAGGTACATTAGTGGTGGAGGTGCATATTGGATATTGTGGTATACAGCTTGTAGATGTACAAAATCCATACCAAGTCATAAGTGCTTTGGCACTGACTGTCTTTACTAATAAGGATATCTTATATATTTATTTTTTTTCTTTACAGTTCATCAATTCTTACAGCCTCTATGGGAAATTGTGAGCTCTACCTTTGTAGGACAAATGACAGTATCACTGGAAGACATTTGAGTTCATCAGTAACTTTGGCACTTTCTAGACAGGCTTAAAAGTACATTAAATGTAGTATTTTTGTCTTTTGTGGAATTGCCAAGAATTAAACTTGCCAATTCCTACAAAACAAAACTGAACTGGGGAGGTGGGGAAATAGACTGGTCATTTTTTAAAACCACCTTACTTTTAATAAGTTTAGGACTTCTCTAGGGTCACGGTCCACTTCTAATGCAGAAGTAGACCAGTCATTTTTTTTCTGGTTCCATGGCTCTGTACATACAGGTAATCTGAAGTGGAGGTGCTTAAAAGTTAAGCAGAGTAAAAGCAGCGTGTGCTTGAGTTAATGTCAGTGTTTAGTGAAAGAAGGGTGATGGATGTTTTCTTTCAAGTATGTATGGGAGGAGAGTGGCCTCTCCCCAGCCATTGACAGTGTGTTAAAAAAAAAAAACCAAACAAACAAACAAAAAAACAACCCCAAAACAAAAAAACCCCAACAAACAAACCAAAAAAACCCCACCAACAAACCCAGACAAAACAAACAAAAAAAAAAACCAACCCAAAAGCTTTGATTTTTGGAAAGCATTTTTTTTGTGTTTTGATCTTAGCTAGTTTTTCTTTTTTTTTTGCTGCAGGTTACAATATTATGAATGGATAATCATCTTGTTTTCTTAAAACTTTTCCCTTTCCCCACTAGTTCTTGAAGAGTATACATGAATGTGGGAATACTAAGCAAATAAAGTAGCATTTGAAGAGTTGAGTGGAACAGACCATGTTTAACTGCAGCTGGTGCAAACTTGTTATATTTATGTAGAAAAATCTTCATGTTTTCTAGAATACAGATAGCCTCAGCATGCTAATAAAATTCTTAGGATTGCTTGCCTCCCCCGCTTTTTTTTTTCTTCTTAAATCTTTACTTAGCTAGTTTGAAACAAGGTCATGTGGTTAAATATGCTCTTGATCTTTGTTATTCATAGCGAGAAACATTTTGTAGAGACTTCATCTATGCTTGTGAAATACATTGATAAAGTCAAAATATTTCACACCCTTACAAGGTTTTTGATGGTAACTTTAACATTCACTGGTCCCTCTCTTAAAATTGATAGGATTTATCGTTATTGAAATAATGTACTCCTAATAGATTTTCCAGATGTTCATGTAGAATGTGTAAATTTGGAAAAAATGGAGATGGAGCCTCAAGCCAGCTTGTAGATTCCTAGTGGCTCAGATCTCTAACCCTAGGAAAGAAGAAAGGTCTGGGTAAAGTAAACCTCACAGGATTGTCAGAGTTGAACGGATATTCCCAGTACTGCGGAACTGTTGGCCATTACATAGTGGTATGAGCTCAGTCTGGTAGGCAGTACGATGTAGTGCATTTCAGAAACATGATACATGTTTGCTTTAATTTAGAATGGGAAAGCTGGAAAAAAGCTGATGGACGCTGATAGAACCTGTACTTGCTACGAAGAGACTTTTTTGTAGTAAGCACGCAATTAACAATTCAGGTGGTGGGAATATTTTGTAAATTTGTGGAGTATTCTAGAGTTTCACTTTCCATATGCTACAAGGACTTAAGTTTACCAAAGATGCTTCTGAGTGGATAACCTGGGTTATTTTAGTTTTTTGGTTAAAGTTCTCTTAACTTTGGCTTAGGTTTTTTTTCTTCTACTTAGATGTTGACATAGTGTGTATCGTGTAAAGATGATTCTTACAAATCCAGTAGTTCAGTTGTGATATTTGTTCCATTGAGTTGGGGGAAGTGGAAGGAAGAGGGCAGAGTTCAAGAGAAATACTGTAATCTAGAGCTTCTGATGTTGATAGAGGAGCTGGAAAATAGCTGTTAACATTTCTTATCCTGTTGAAACCCCACCACCACCCTCAGTAACTTTCTCAAGTGTAGGCTATGCTTCAGATGACAGAATTCTTGAATTTAAAGGAGAGGAAGTTTTATGAAGGAAACTAACTGTCAAAAGTTACTTTGTGGTAGACTTAGTAGTGCGATTCTGGTGAGCACAGTATATGAGCGCCTATGGGCATAAATATTTATAAGACAGTTGCAAGCTCAGTTTCCACTTAAGAGCTTTTAGTAAACTAGAAAACTTTCATTTATTGTAGATACTTGTAATATTTCTTTGTGTGGAATAGATCAAAATATTGGAACTGCGAGGAGAAAAAACCCTTTTAAAATACAGTATTAAAATGCAGACCAGTTCTTAAAAACATAACTAACTAAATTGTTTTTGTAGTTCTGAAGTTTAGGTTAGTGGTTTGAATGCTCTCGTTTGGTCTCCTTTGTTACTATGAGAATCTTTGCCGTGTGATCAACAGCCCCATCTTCCTCTATTTAGTACCTGAAAATTGTTAATCCATTTGTAAAGTTAAAATAGTACCTACCTGCCTTTGAACAACCCTGAGATCTACAGATGAAAAGTCTGTTCACATGAAGTGTGCTGCTTATTTATTGTATAAGAATGGCTGATTTCTCTTCATGTTTTGAACTAAAACCAATCTCTAAAAACCACGTTTAAAACCTGGGTGCACATTATGTCAAAAGCTCTGATACAGATCTGTGGATCAGCCACTTTAGGCAACCATTGCACTGCTGTCAACAAACAAAACAACAAAAATGTACCCGAAACTCTCCATACGTGCCAGGGAAATATTTTCTTAGAGTTGTGTTACTGTAGCTATCATGGTGCTGAGTTTTGAACAAACTACATCTACGGATAGCTCCCAGGAGCAATAAATTTGTTATTTTACTCCTACTGATCAGTGTAGAACACATGATTTGTGTTTGGTTTTGTGTTTTTTTTAAAGCAAAAGGAAGATGTTTAGGCCATTCACAAGATCTGCCTCCTACTAGTTAAGTTAGCTATTGCAATAGATATTACTAAGATGGTAGTTTCATTTGTCACTCAAAAACTGCCTTGTAAGACTCTTGGCTTGCTTCTCAGTATCCTGTTTTTATCCTGTACATCTATTTCTGTAATTGAGTTTCTTTGCTTGACGAATATTTTCTTAATGTACCTGTGTTTCAATCCATGTGGTAACAGTTTGCAAAACACTTGGCTGGCATCCCGAAGTAGTTACATTTAAAACTTCCTTATAAAAGAACTTCATTTCTCCTCCCATGTGACGTACAGAGAGAGAAACACAGCCCTTGCCCCAGGGGATTTACAATAAAAACATTTCAGTTTTATGTCAAAACATAAGTGCTGTAAAAATGTGTGCAAGGTCAGCTAAGGGTTTAACTTCCATTTAGTGTTGTACAGCAAAACTGTAGTTCAAATTGCAGCCTGCTTCCTTTGCCACACTTTAAAGTTCTCTTCCAGGTCCCTTCCATAAGAATCATTACCGCGGACAAACCAGTGTCATCTGATGTTCCATTTTGCAAATGGACAGATTCCAAGAATACTAAGAACGTTGTTTAGAGGAAAGACACTGTCAGTGTCTGGTTATCTTAGATCTGAAAGCCAGCACAAATAGTCAGGCATTGAAAGGAGTAGCAGTGTTGTTCAGGCACTAGATGTTTGGAGCGAGGTGGTTGTACCAAATTTTGGTCCTCCCATGGGAGTTGCATGTCATGGTTTGGAGTTTCTGGAGCCTTTTACTGCAAGAGTTAAGTAGGCTGGCCCTTGCTAAGTTCTGAAGTTAATCTACACTTTGCTGTCATTTATGGATTCTTTTTCTTAACACATCTTACCATGTCAGAAAAAGACAAGGAGGAAGCCCGGTTTAGCAAATACTGCCACCTTTTCAGGTCGTGGTTACTGTTCTGACAGTACGTTGGCAGACCATCATGAGGTAGTTGAAAGCTGCACTGGGATGCATAATAAATTTCTAAATCATCTTCAGTGTGGTGTGATGGACAGGATTTCACAGTGGGATATTAAATGTTGCTGGTTATGGCTACTGCATACTACTCTACTTTTCTAAATATGCCAAACTGCTTTCAGAGTCCAAGGTAATTTTAGAACTTTCTCCTGAAATGCTCATAAATTCACTGTCTGTTTGTTCAAGGGTTCATCCCGTGCTTAGGATGAAAAAGCTGAGAGGGACTTTTGCTCTTGGTACTTCCTCATTCTGGAAGAAATATTTTTTGTGTGTGTGTGTTAAATCTGTGGAGACTTAACCAATTCATGTGCTGTCTGCAGTTGAGGATAATGGTTCTCTCTTACCATTTTTTCTGGAAGTTCAAATGCATTCATCCTACTCTACTTGCAAGATACGTGCTTTAGATATTTGGTTGAAGTGGATACATTGGAATTACCTTAAATAGCTTCTAATTGTAAACTATATTGTTTTTCTAATTACTACTTTTAAAGTAAAGGCTTTTAAAACTGTTTGTGTTTTTCACTCTTTTTTTTTTTTTTTCTTTTCTTTTCTTTTTTTCAGGGAAAAGTTCACCTTGAATTAAAACTGAATGAACTGATAACAGATAATGGGTCTGTGTGCCAGCAACTAGTAGTACAGTAAGAAAATATATTAATCCTTGAATATTTAGTTGTTTGTTAGAACATTATGTGATTTGTCTCAATACGAAATGTCTGCACATCCTGGTACCAGTAATATTTTTTGGTTTTATATGACTTTCCTTGGGGCCTGCCTTGCTGAGGGAATGGGTATATGCTTAGGGAACTCTGCAGAAGTTTTTCACAACTGCTTATCTTTGCTCCTAAAGCAGTCACTTTTATTAGGACTCAGCATGGCTATCTGGTATCATTAGTTCAGTGTCTTGTAATTCCATTTGAATTGGGTCTGGTGAGAAACCTAGGAATGCTCACTGCAGCCTGACAGCCAGAACTTGCAGTACTGCTGCTACTGACAGAATTGAGCTGCTGGTGTTGGTGTTGGAAACAGTGTGAAATTTTTCAGTAGTAATATTTTGGTTTGCTATATGGAAAATCCACTTCTAGTTTTGCTTCAGAATTACTTTCTCATGGTTAGCCATGATAAGGACTGTTTATAGAAAAACAAAGTTCAGGAGTTGCTGTTCTGAAGCAGCATAGCATTGCCACGTTTCAGTAAAACTTCTTAGCAGCAACTTAATGAATGTTTACTACCAAACTGAATTTTGACTCCAAAGCATAAAGACATTACAGTACGTCAAATAGCCTGATAGAAACAGTAAGTGTTTAGTATATGTTAATTCAAAACCAACAAATTTCACCAATGTTAAAGAAAAAGCACAGAATGAGGCACACTGGAAGATACTAACCAGTCTGTACTCTTGTATTGTTGCTGTTAGAGCTGTATTTGATAATGATCCTATGTGATGGCTTTGAGAGTCTGAATGTACAGGTTACATATATTAGTCACAGAAGACCAAAGTTCCATATGTAGTGGTCATTATGTTTCTTTTTATTCCTTATTAAGCAATACGTTTAAGGCCAGAAATCGAGAAGAAGCTAATGCAAATACAGATACACAAAAATGTTTTGACTCTCTCAAAAAGTTTGTCTGATAGGGACATACTAGAAGATACGGGTCTCCCTAGAAACTAATCCTATCCTTTGGAAGAAATCTGACAGCTTTCTATGTTACTTGTCTGTGGGAGACTGCTTTCATTGAAGAGACCAGTGGAAACCAATGACTTGCAGAGACTCAGTGAGATTGATAGCATTCTCTTGTGACTCTTCTTTACGTTCTCAGCATGAGTAAGGTTCAGGAGAACAAGCCAGTCTTACTGCAGTTTTTAATTTTAGTGCTTCAGAAAGAAGTAAAGACTTCTCTGCACTTGTCTCCTAATGGGTGAAGAAAAGGGTACAGACAAGGGGGTTAAAAAGACTTAAGAGAAAATTAAGATTAAAAACTCAAAAGGTAGTAAGTCTTTGTTTTGCTTTTCAACATTGTTCATTAACATACTTATTCAGAGAGTGAGGTTTTTTGTTTGTTGTTTGTTTGGAGGTGTTTTTTTTTAACTTCTCTGAGAATTTAGCATGAAAGAATGGGTTGTATTGTGAAACTGTGAGGAGAGGAAATGGTGTGTGGTCTTCCGTTTGTCTTGGCGGCTTCATGTTCAGCTCAGCTCCAGGGAGCAGGGGGAGACCATTACACTGTCAATTTTGCTAATGTGATTTTCATTATGAAGTTTATATTGCATTCTGTCTTAGTCAACTATCTAACCAAGATGAGTAGTTCAGTTGGAGTAAGACCTGGTAAAATAATCTCTTTGCTTTTTTGTTACTTGGTATGAAAAGGGAAGCTAGTTCTGTGATAGAGCTAAGCCAGTGAAACTGGTAATGGTTTAGTGGCTGTTGTAGGTTGATAGTTCAGGTAAGATAGGAAAACTTGCTGTACATCAATGTATATTTATAACCTAAAGATAATTCTGAATGTATTTCTACTTGCGTAGTGGATGGCAGCTTGTTTCATTGGGAGTCTGGCTGATCTTATTTTTCGATTCCACCTGCAGTGCAAGGCAGAATTAGAACAGTTTTTCCCCATGGGCTGTTCACCACCGAAAGCTGGCTGGAGCTTTATGACTTTGTGTTTTATTTCCACCTTAACTTTCTGATAGATATAACTTTTTTTAAAAATAATATTTTATGTATCCGTGCACTTCAGTGTGAGTTAAATTATTTTTTTATTTTTAAAACATGTTTGGATTTTTCATGTGATGAAGAAAGGTTGCTTTAGAAAGTTACTGTTGCAGATGGCAGTTTTGAGTAGGAAGTGGTTTACTCACTGTGCCCTCTCTTAGGATCTCTATGACGGAGATAAATTATCAAAAGGAAGCCAGGGTTCTCTCATGGTTGCTGTACTTACCCACTCACTGACATGTGGGAGAGGTTTGTGCGTTAAACACTGCAGTATTACATCAGTACTTTTGTCTTCATCTGAGATTATGAAATGCACTAGAGTTCCTTAAACTAAAAATGTTTAGTAGTATTTTATCACGCATACTGATAGGCTTGTAATAATTGGCTAAATATATTTCTGGATGTACATGTGAGTATGAGAACTAGGAAATCTCTCACTGGATAATTACAGAAATGGATGTGAAGGCATTTTTGAGACCCCTTTGATCTTAAAGCATGAGGAACTTACAGAAAATATATGTGAGATCCTTTAATAGAAAATGTAAACTCTTTGAAAGTCGTCTTGTTTTGTAAATTTCTAAGGATGATTAGCAAGTGATGCACTTACTGCTGTGTTCTGTTATTCACCAGGCCCTGAGCAGTCATTGTATTAGTAACTCCTTTAACAAAGCTGAAAAATAGGAAGTAGCAGAGCTGTGATTGAGTGAAAAAAAAAAAGACAGAGTGGGCATGTATCTATATTTCTGTCCCTGCCTCTTGATCCAAAACTGAAAGTGTTGGCCAAAGAAAAAAAAAAAATTGGAAAAAGTAATTCTTAAAATACAGGCTATAATACTTGCCTTTCAGAGCTGTGTTTTGCTTCATGCCCAAATTAATGGTCTCTCAAAGTAACAAGACAGGGAAGCTTCTAAACTTTCACCAGTTAAATTTTTTGTAGAGTAAGAGAATTCCAGATCCTTTTGCTGGCTTCTGTGCGTGGGTAAGTTTCTAACAGATTTCCACCATATATTCTCTGAGAGTCCAGAAGTTCTACTAGGATACGAAATAATAGCTATAATGTCCACAACACAAGATTAAAGATAATATTAAGCACACAATAGCAAGTAATTCAAGGGCTGTGATTCTGAGCATTATCTGGAGCCCCCTGTTACCTTTTTGTTTGTGGCTGAACCAAAGCAATATGGTAAGACCTGACTGACTATGGGATGGATTCATATTACTTTGGTTTTGTGGACGTGGTTGTAGAAGCATTTTTTTGCTGGTCTTCTAAATGGGTTTTATGATGAGGATTGATTTGAAAACTGAAGGCAATTCCAGTAGGAAGCAATTTTTGTAAGTTAAGGGTTTGGACAGTAGAGAGCTGATGATGATATTAGCCTCTTACAGCTGATGTGGTAGAGAGGAAGGCTTCATTTCTCATGCTGGTATGTATGGTAAAACCAACTTTTCCAAACAAGAAGTTGTTGGGAAAAGAACATGTGATTTTTTTAGAAAGAGAAGTGTTGTTGCATGTCACAACAGGTTGGTCAGTTGTTGTATAACAAAACCAGGAATGTGATTCCTCATGTTTCTTTCTTTTTGTCCTCCGTCTGCCTGCCTGTCCCCTTCTGTTTTTGTTTCTAATTTTTAATTATTTTTATTTATTTTAATTTTATTAGGGCTCGGTTACCCAAGTTTATGCAAGGGGAGTGAGCTTGGGGAAGGATAAATATTAATATATCGCAAACTATGTTTGTATCAGCAAAGCTGTGGACAACAGTAAAAAAAAAAACACAAACCCTCACTTTTTAAAAACTGGAAGTTTCCTTCTTTTGCTCAAGTCGACAAAACATGGTCATGTACAAGATATACCACAACTGACTGATCCGGTGTTACTTGATGCGGGGTGAGGGGATGGTGGCTAATTGTCTTAAGGTGGGACTTTCTGAAGCCAACTAGGGCTTTCAGTTTTTATAGAGTTCTAAAAACGTGATACTAAAATACATTTTTTCCCTGGAGAAAGTAAAATTAAGGCTTGTAATTGCTTATCCTATATCAATGAAGCCCTTAAACCTTTTTTGAAATACAAGCATAAAGTTAAGCTTCCTTTGGTGAAGGGCTATCTTGGAGACTGCTTAGAGTGGGCTAAGCCCTGATTTTTACATTAATTAGGAACTTGCTGTTAAATTTCATGCAGATATGCCCACAGACCATTTCTGAATTAAAATTTTGTTTTGTCGTCAGTACTAGCTGTTTCCTTTTCTGATGTGTGAATGAGGAGGGGAAAAAGATAAGGCAATAGATTAACTGCTGACTCAGTGTGGGCTGTTTTTTTTTTTTGTTTTTTTTTTCTTTAAACCACAATGGCATGTATAGTAGCACATTTCAAAAATACATGCTTGCAGCTCTCCTTTCTGGGAGTCTGTAAAAACAAGTTTGCGTGACCATTGTTTGCATATTTGCTGCTGATGAAACAGATACTTGAATGGTTTCTTGCCAAATTAGACTATTGGATGGTAGTACTTGCCTTCTCTGTGTTTAACATGACTTCATCTCTGAAGTAAACAGTTTTATGTATTTACAATGCGAATACTTGAAAGTCCAGAAGTGGCTTATTACAGCTAGATTTTGCCTTTTTCCCCCTCTTCTATATACATTATACACTGTACTGTGTTAAATTGACCTGACAGTTTGTTACTGTCCTGTTTATACTTTGTCTGCTTGCGTGAAGTAGTTCTAGAGAATGTAATTTTTATGAAGTGTACAAATCCTGGTGGCTGCAGCTGTTTATTTAGTTTCTGCACTTGGAGGACGTTCAGTTGATTTGAATGGTGGCGGTAGAGTCCCTCACTCATTGAGGGGGTTTATTGTGGGCTGTGTCTTTTTAAGGACTTATTTCCATCTTATGAACTGAATATATGCCAGTTGTATCTGAAAGGCTCATATTTCCTGTATGAAACTCCTCTTGCAGAACAAACTACTGAGATGTGAAACAAGAATTAATGTAAACTGGAAGATCTCTTACACTATACTGTAACAGATCAGTAGTTGGAGAAAAGAACAAAAGTCCTTCTGTTAGCTACCGCTTAGACTTTATGTAAAGATGTAGTAGTTTAAAATGTAAAATAAAAGGCTTTTAAGTCCCTGTCTGCTTCAAACTCTTAAGCATTTATGCCTTTTGAATGAAAATTGCTTGTGAAAAATGAAAACCAGCCTAGAGAGATGAAACCATTTGTCAAAGCTGAAATGTTTACCATATGGTGGAAACCTATTCTGACAACCAGAATTAATATGAATATATGTTTAGTGTTATTTTCTTTTTTCAATTAGTCAAGGTGTTGGTGGCAGGTGTTTGGTTTTTTCCTGTTGTAGAAGGTTGCAGTTCTAGCACTTTGCCTGATCCGTAGGGAAAGGGCAGTATTCCCGTGAGACTTGCTATCAGGTAAACTTGTTGGGGTTGCACTTTTCCCCTTCTGTTAAGTCAACTCTAATGGAGCCAATTAAAACATCTTCAAAAATTTTTAAACGCGTTTACTGGAGGCTGTTTGTTTAATACCTTAAAACTGCCTGCAATAATTCAGTCTCGTGTATTCAGTCCCTGGGGAGCAGCAATCCAGTTTGATAGCGCTGAGCTGATTTAATGGCTTCCCGCCCTTAATGGCTACTTGCCTTGCACCGCCTTTGGAGCTTGCGAAGCGATCTGCGTAACTGGGCTAGTGCAGGTTGCTAAACTGACTGAAAACTGGCTCAAAACTGAAATAGTTTTCTGTAAGGTTAGTAAACAGAATCACCGTGGGCGATAGATGCAAGGCAGGAGCTTAAGAGAAGGAGGAGGGAGGATCCGCCATTTTGGTGCAGTTCAGTTGACTCATCTGTGCTGCCAAATAATGTCTAAAGCAGACTCCGGGCAGTAACTGGAGAGTTAAGGAATAGTTATGACTGGCAAGCTTAGAGTGAGAGATGAAAGGGGAGGAGGCGAGATAAATTTGCAACAAATTCTTGAGTCTGATGGGTCTGAAAAGGAAAGATTTGGGAATATTAGGAGTTGGTGGTCGGGGGACTGGTGTATTGTTTGATTTTTGGAGATGTTGGAACAGGGTAGGCTGTCTGAGCTAGGTACACCTGACTGTGCTGACAGCAGAACTGGGACTCGGGCAGGAGATGAAAAGGAAATGCTGGAGCTGCCTACACAGGGAGACTGGCTGGTGCATGAAATCAGCCTGAAGTGACAGATATGTCTGATGAATCCGGAGATTCTAGTGCTGCTGCAAGGCTGTGTAGTTGTCAGTAAGATGTTTTTCAACTTAAAGGAAATCACAAACAAGCCTTCCTTTGGTTTGTGTATGTTGTGGTAAAGCTGTGAAAAGATGGGGGAGGCCAGAACAAACTGTTTCTGTAACCAAAATTAGGGCATTGTGATGAGTTTTTGTTGCTATGGTAATACACGTTTTCCCAAAGGATCATGATGTCAAGTATGCAGGTCATTCATACAGTGATCAGGGAAGGAGTGAGAAACTTTGTATAGACGGAAAGAAACTACTTTCTCTAGGACTTAGATCTGTTTGCTGGAGAAATTGAGGAGCCTGGTGAACATGATACAGGCTGTAGGAAGAGAAATTGTGTTGGTCTGTGTAAAATAGTTGAATTCTATCCAGATATTTTGACTGGATCCATCTGCTACGAATTTCCTATGAGATTCCGGCTGAGGCTAACCTACAGGTACGCTCAAGTCACACCTGAAACCAAAAATCTCTGGGAGCTGCAGACACTGTTTAGTGCTACAAAATGCCTGATACTCTGAAAGAATCAAATTCTAGCTGTCTCCAGTCAGATACCCCAAAAAGACTAAAAAGTCTAGACAGTTTAATTTTGTCACCACTCTGTCACGTGTGTGTTGGAGGAGGAATCAATTAATGCTTATGAAACAACTGAATGTTTCAAGAACCCATTTAAATGGTGGGTTTGAAATCACTGTAAGGCTCATTGTGATTCAAAAATTATTGAAATGCTGAAGGCCACGTGTTTGAAAACGGGAAGAAAAATAACAAATGATTGTGCAGTGGTTCAGCACTAAATGTTCCCTGAACTGGCTAAGACAAAGGGACTTTTCGGGGGGGAAATACCATCTGGTTTGTAATCGTGCATACTCCAAGGAGGGTGGAGTTTTGAGCAGCACAGGAGTGTTACTGTCTGTCGTTTCCCTGCTTGTGTTTGAGTTTGCAACTCCTGTTACTCTCTTAACGTATTTTTTTTCTACAGTACAGAAAGCATTTGCTTAACAACAGCGTGTAGCTACTGTTGCTGCTATGTAACTTGATCTGCGCAACCTAATATTCCACATTATAGTATTAAACATTTACTTGATTATTTATGTGAACTTAGAGCAGAAAAGTCTATTTTTTCCTTAAGTTACAGAGGTTTGGGATTTTATTCAAACTGCCTAATTATAGCAACCAAAACTTACTTGCATTAATTTAGTTAAATTCCTGTGATACATTATTTAAAAGTAGATGATTTTAAAGAAAGAGAACAGGAATATAACATTTGGATCTCATTTGTGTCTTACTTATGAAATTTTGTAATCTGCTGAATGTTTCTGGAATTAATAAATACTGCAGTGTGCATAGCTACATTAGAGCATATTTTTGCTAGGAAGTCTAGTTCCTGCTGTAAATTTACAAACTGTTTTGCTTTACTTTTATGTATTTTTAGTTAATGCTCATATTTGGGCAGCATCTGAAGGTTAGTCAGCTTGCTGACCCAGCTCTGTTCCTAGTAGTGTTGCTGCTGTGGTGGTTCAGAAAGATTTGGCAAAGGTCTGGAAAATATATGCCTGCCCCATGATCATTACTTTCTAACCATCCTGTCCCTTTTGAATCAGGATTGGTAAACAGTGTGCCTCTGTACCTGTTAAACACCAGCTTACAACTTACTATAGGAATTATGGAAGAAAACAGTATTTTTAAAAGGGCTGTTTAACCCTGATCATGCACTGTTGTGAAAAGAGTTTGAAAATAAACTTTAAACGCTACTTCAGAGGTAAACTGATGCTAGGACTATATGCTAGTAGTTTTGGATGCTTATTTTAAATAATATTTCAGCATGTGACCTGGCATTTCTCAGCCTACTCAACTCAGAACGTAGTTTAGCCAAAACAAAATATTTGAGCCTATTTTAATGCCTTCTAAATGTAGTTGCTGCCATGTGGATGAGGCCAAATAGCTTTTTGTGGGCCTTGAGAAATCAAATTTAAAAGTTAATGAAGTCTGCAGTTTATGCTAACATGGCAGGTCATTCTACTTAAGATTTCGCTGTGTGTGTGTGATACTGGAATGTCTTATTGAAGCAGTTCCAAGAATTTTGTTCTCACTGAGCCCCCCCCCAAGTCTGACTGTATGCTTGACTACTACTTTGTATACCATCCAGAGATCTGTAGTTACGATCTAGTTCATGTACATATATTATGTTGGATCAATATATATGTATCAGTGTGTAATACAGCAGGACTTAAAAAAAAAAATAAACCCCACACTATCCTTCCTTTTCTAAAAGATTTTTTAAGCCAAAGATGTTGCTTCACTGATCTATTGACTGCCTTTTCCTTGTAGCATAAAGGAGTGCCATGGGTTGCCTCTTATAAATGGACAGAATTGTGATCCTTATGCAACAGTGTCTCTTGTGGGGCCTTCCAGGTAACATTTTAGTATAAAATTAATGAATTCAAAATACTGTGATCTTAAACTGGAAAAGAAAGTCATAGGTTTTAAGCAAAATCTTTAAAATATAGAATAATCTTAAAATGCTTTCTGTGTACATAGTATCTTCCATTGTTACTATACTGTCCCCTTCCTTGCCATACTTTCAAGATTGTGGAGGTGTTTGGTCTGTCTGAATGGCCTGCACTAGTCAAGAACCACTTGTCACTCAGTTCTTTCTTTCTTCCCAGGTTTTGTACTGGACTCTTGATATCTGCACTGTACTTCCTATTCATTTTTGTCAAATTCCTATATGGGATGATACAATCAATTGCTCACTTGCCTTCCTCTGTTCCCTGTTTTCCTTAATGCATAAGTTTCATTGCAGCAAATGTTCAGCAGTTGGGAGGAAGCAAGAGGATAGAGGCTGTGGTGAGACCTTTTTAATGCCAGCACCTTCAGGATGCTACATTCAAAGTCCACACAGTTTAAATATCTCCTTTTTTGGATCAGTAATCCTGAGTAAGTGTTGGGATTTTTCATTTAGGAAAAACTCCATATCCCACACATTCACTATCTGCAAGGCCCTGCCCTATAGCATCTAAAGTAAGCTAGGTTTCAGTTGTTTATTTTTTGCAACATCGAACTGAAGCCCATCTGCTTTCTCTGGTACTGAAGAATTGTCGCTGTGAGCATAGTACCAGAATGTCTTCTAGCAAACTTGCATGTTTTAAAGACTTTGGAATGATTGTCCCTGAGTAAGCTCTGAGTGAATGGGGGATTTTTTCCTTCTTGGTAATACACGATCACATTTTTTTAGGTGTGTGTTGCATTTTTTGGTGGGTGTTTTTTTGTTTTGTTTTGGTTGGTTGGAATTTTTTAAGAGGACTAGGAGGATTTGACCAGTACACCTAGAAAGCATGGTGCTGATTGCCCAAGAAGGTAAATTGAGGTATGATTTCTGTTTCAGACCTGTAATGCAGATGGAACTGGGTGAATGTTGGTCCTACAAAATATCTGCCCTGTTATTATGGGAATATATGTGCAAATCTGACTGAGGTTCCTGGTTAATATTTTCCAACCTTATGCATGTGTGACTCATGTGCCATGACTGGAATATTTATATGGCCAGCGCCTGAAAACAGTTAGTTGATGTCTAGGACAATTTTTCTTCTCCCTTGTCTGTTTTCCCCCCGTGTCTTCTGTTTGTTTCTTTTAGAAAGTATTTTTATACAGTCATAGCTCATAATTAACTAAATAAGACTCTATTATTTTATAAAATGTGTGAAATTTATAAAAATAAAATCAAATTATCTATATAAAACACAAGGGAGTGGGGAGCAATTGTTTTGTTTGACCCTATGCTGTTTAGCATCTAGCAGTAGCAGCAATTCTTTCCAAAGAAAATACTCAGTAGCTTGGTGTAAGCCTCTGTCTATAACAAAGTAGTGGGTACTTCCCCAACAAAAGAGGGTGGGAGAAGTTGAACAAGGCAAGGAAAACTCTGCTCGTAAATTGCAAGCAGTGGTAGACAAATTGTCTACAGAGTTACCTTTGAAATGCTTTAGAAATCCTTGATAAGTTTTACTTGATATGTGTAAGTTACATTCGTTTGTGAAATGAAGTAGAAACTTTGAGCTGGACAGATGCGTGACTGCCTTGGAATTTTAACTCTTCAAACTGTCTGGTGAAGATGAACTAGTTTTATTTTAAGATTTTCTTCATTGCTCAAAGTGGTCTCTAAAATGACAAAAAATGTTGTAACTTAAATGCATGGGTCCTTCTTGACAATAGAATGTCTTTATAATTGTGTGTTTAAGTTGTCTATGGTAAACATTTTACCACATTGGAACAGGAATGACCAAAAGAAGACCAAAGTAAAGAAGAAAACAAGCAATCCGCAGTTTAACGAAACATTTTATTTTGAGGTAACTTTTTGTGTAGTATTCTGCCTGTTAATCTATTTTATGCAACCCTTCAAATATTTTTAAGCAAGCTGCACAGCAGTACCTAACATAGAAAGCTCTCTTCAAGCAAATTGAAGAGCTTTTACTAGCCTCTCAAATGTAAGTGAATGATGTACTTGTATTAATGGGGGTGGCCAGACAATAGCATTCTCCTTCAACTGCTATGTGAAAAATAACTTCCTCACAAGCACGTATGTGCAGGTAATTTGTTATCTTAAATCATTTTATATAGCATCTCTTGACATCAGGAGTTCTGAGGAAACTTTAACGTATCCTGTGGAATTAGATTTAAATATTTTCAAGAACATTGAGCTAACCTACCCCCCCAGCTTATTTCTTTAATAAAACAATGTAGTGATTATACTCAATAAAGGCTAATATTATTATGTGATTTAAAAAACGTTAACTTTTTTGTTATTTAGAATTTTATTTCAGTTCTGCATGAGTTACCCTACAATAACCAAATTACAAGTTTGAATTTTCATCTGTTATTTGCAAGTAAGCATACTATACTGTTCAGCTGAGAGCTGGAAATAGTATAACTATTACATGTGCCTCAAGTGTATTATAATTTTCTGTGTTTATACAGACCCTGGTCCTGCTGTGGGACTTCAGTGAGAAATTGTTCTATACTTAGGTATAGAGTATCAACATATGGCATGTGTTTCAGTTGACCTGCTCAAGATACTGAGTGTAATTTCTTAGGAAGTAAGATACTAGGATAAAAAGTGTGATCCAAACCACTCTGATAACTCTATGAGTTATGATGTATTGGAGTTAAACTGAGAATGCAGTCAGTCAAGAAATGAGGAAAATTGAAATAAGAGGTTACAATTGTGGTATAATTAGGGCAAGAAGAGTGGACTTCTTGTTGTTTCCTTAAACATCTCAGAACTAACTTTAATGTTTTCTTGGGGCTTGTGCTGAAACCAAGTAAATTCTTGTTAGTTTCATGTCATAGTTCTTGGGTTTTTTTGGTAATAGATCTGTACTATAATTCCCTTAGATACTAGCTCGCCCTCATCGGGCTCCACCATGAACCTTTCTTGACCCATTTTTCACCTGCTTTCTGTCAAAGGGCAGTTTGGTGGACTGAGCTTTTCTCTTTTTTAAAAAGAATAGTAATTATTTACCAGTACTAAAGAGGCAGGGTTTTCTTTGTCTTTTGACATCCATAATGCAACAGTAAAAAGTGTGTTAATTTTTATTTGCAGGTAACCAGGTCCAGCAGTTACACCAAAAAGTCCCAGTTTCAGGTGGAAGAAGAAGATATTGAGAAACTGGAAGTCAGGTAAGTGGTGTAGACTAGAATGTGATTTTATTTTATCATTAATAAACCATAAATTTTATGATCAAGGCAATAAAAGAAATGTTTCATTTTAGTGTAACTCTAGAGAACTACTGATCAGACTCATAGAAAAGGTCCTTCTAACATATATAAAATTGCTCAAATTTTTAGTGTGTTTCTTACTGAAAGTGAGACTTTTTGTTTTAAGTAAATAGTGGTAGAGTGTATGTAGCAGCCTAAACTTGTTTCCTGTGCCTGTGAATGAAGAGATACGAGGACCTCACATCAATATGTATTAGTTCGGACACAATATTAATAATAGAAAGACAAAAAGTCTTCAAGGCTAGCATGTGTTTCTTAATAGGCATCAGAAAAAGAATTTAGTGGTAAGTTTAAATACCCATTATAGAACTAACTTAGTATGTGCATTTTTAACTATTAGCTTCATGAATATCTTAATTAGAATTGTGTATATCTTTAGGAAAATAGTCATGCCCCAACAAATCTAGTATTTTATTTTTTTTTGTTCTTCTTAACAACCGCTGTCTGTCAGAAATGTCAGAGGTAAGAAGTAATAGAAAAAAAACCAAGGTGCATGTCTAGAGTCTGTGATCCCTTTTGAGGTTGTAAGCATATGAGCTGCTGTTTGGAAAAACAAGCGCATGTGTTGGTGTGGCATTGCAGTGTGCCAGATTCTAGCAATTAGATAGGTATATGTAAATACATTGGTTAAAAAGTGCAGTTGAATTACCTGAGAGGAAATGTGCACAGTTCTGGGGATGGAGACTGAATACATATATGTTGCCAATAGCACTTTTATTTACTGGTGCAAGGTCTGCAAGTCTAACTTTCACTGTTTGTTTCTTTATCTGTTCTTTATGGGTTAATAAGCCACTTGTTTGATTCTTCTTGATTTAATTAGAATGGCGTGAGATTTCTAACATTTTCTGCCTGCATGCATGTGGATTAGTGCTGTAAGGCAGTTATTGTTAACTTGAAGATTTTTATTTCTCTCTGGGAGGAAAAAAAATAAGCAATTCTCTTATTTTCAGGGTTGACCTGTGGAATAATGGAAATTTGGTACAAGACATCTTTCTAGGAGAAATTAAAGTTCCTGTGAAGGTGTTAAGAAATGATTCCTTTCAAGCATGGTGAGAATGATGGCTCAGTGCATTTGCTTCTATCGTGCAGATCTTCTCTTGCAAAGGATATGTTTTATTCTACCTGTTAAAAATATGTCTTCCTGTTCTAGTCTAGGTAAAACGTGTTTCTAGAGTTTCCCTGCTCAATAAATTAACCTTGCCAGAGGGTACGTTTAGCTCTTTTCTTCCCGCAATCTGCCCACTCCCGCAGAATAGTTCATGTGTTCGAGGGGAAAGTGCAGAGAGTGAAGGAAGGGAAGACTGACTGTGACTCTTCAAGTCAGCTTGCTGGATTTTAGTGATCTGTGGATGCTTTTCAGCCTAACCAGTAAACCTGGAACTCCTCAGAATTGCGTCACTTGTAATTAAATTCCTAAGTCAGACTTCCAGAATGACTGATGAAGAGTTTATTTAAAAGTAATCATTAAATACAGCATTTATTTTTTTTCTTTTCCTCGGGGAGTTTCAGAAAGTATCTTCTGGAACCAGTCCAATGTCATTTCAGGGGAGCAGGCACAGAAGTTTAGAAGTTGGAAGAGTAAGGTATGAAGGGACTTCAGGAAAGACTGACCTCTGCTTAAAACGTAACAGCAACCTCCATTCTGAAGTTCTTGCAAGCAGGAGCCAGTCCCTAGCTCCTTTTCTGTCCCAGATGCTTAGCATCAGGAAGCGATGAGTACAACAGATTTGAATGCCTCAAAGTGTGTGGAGTATTCTGCTTTTAGTGAACCTTTCAGTACAGAGAAAAGAGTGAACGAATATTTCACATATCCGTGTAGACAACACACAGCAAGGAAGTGGGTAAATAGGAACTAAATGGAACCACAGGTCTTGGCCAGGAACCATTATGGCTGCGCTCCATGTACCTACCTCAGGCTCCAAGTGCCTTGGATGTGTCTTAAGCTGGACTCTGATTCTTAGTCTTAGTGTTTGAATGTGATCCTAAACATAAGAAATGTTTGTGTCAGTGTTTTCTTTTACATGGTGCATTGCAGACACAGGCTTGCTCTGCCAGTGCTGTGAACTGATCAAAAGCTGTATGACCATGTTAACATAATGACATGCCTCTGTTAACAGCTTGCTAAGAGAAAGGGTATATTAACATAGACTCATTACCGGTGTATTGTGTTCGTATAGCTTTTTGAATTGACCTGACTCATGTCTAGTTCACTTAAAGCACCAATAGACAGGTTTGTGTCTGCTAATACACTTTGTAGGCATACCTTGTATTGAACATTCTCATATCCAATTATGATCTGCTTATCAAAAACAGTTCTGTGATAAAAAATAACTAATTTTTTTATACTATTACTAATTTCCAGAAAATGTTTTTGAATACAGATGAAGTACAACAGGTAAAACAGTATCGCTAGTACTAAATACTGGGAAAATAAACCTAAGAGTCATGCTGTCAAGCAGAGATTCTTGTTGTAAATCAGTTTTACTATATATTAGCATGCATCTGATAATTAAAAAAAAGTCTGATCTTCCGATTGTAGAAGTAAAAATATAAATGCGTGTAAAAGAATATTTGAAAATATGATTTCAGTTTGTTGGGCTGAATGTTGAAACTGTACTGTGACACTACTTAAAAGCTTTTAAAATTTTTGTAGGGCTGCGCCTCCTGTTGGAATACAGTTGAACGACAGCAAAAACCATTGAATTGTTTAATATGTTTTGTATTGAGAGTAGGAGAAAAGCACACTTTTTTTTTTCCTCTTTTAATCTTTTTTTTTTTCCTCATGAATGCAGTCTGTTAAGATTATGAATTTTTATTGGTTTCAGACTAGACCATTTGAATTGTTAATGTTAGCTGTTCCATCTGCAATGTCCAACACCCTAAATATAACTTAGATGTAAAATGAGAAGGTCCAGCATAATTTCTAACTATTCCTGCTATCCCAGTTGAGCTACAAGAAGTATATCCTATTTCACTGTTGGGAAAGATATGAGAAAATAAATACATGTTTCGTTATGTGCTAAAGATGCATCAAATGCTGCTCCTTTTTTTTCCTTTTATCTCAAGTTTTTTAATGTGAATTTTATTGCCAGTTTTCAGACTCAGTTTCTGAATACTGAAATAATTAAACGCCATACTTTGCTTTATTGTAGAATTAGTCAAATTAATGAAATGTCATCTAAAATTTGTTAATTGCCCTGTTGCTTTCAGGTACTTACTTCAACCAAGAGAAAATGGAAACAAATCTTCTAAAAGTGATGATTTGGGATCACTTAGATTAAATATCTGTTATACTGAAGACTGTGTGCTTCCATCTGAATACTACACTTCTCTAAGAAACTTGCTGCTAAAATCATCAGATGTTCAGGTACTTTTGTTCAAAATTTCTTTTAAAATTAAAAGTTAAAGTGGATTATGCAATTCTGTATGAAACAATATGAATTATGCATAATTCAGAGAATTATTTTTTTTTGTTCCATTGTGCAAATTATTTCTGTCACAGCCAGATGAGCAGCCTGTAGAGAGCATTTACTTCTGCTCCAAACTACCAAGATTTTCTTCTTATTTTAGAAGAACCAGCAGAGATAGTGAAATAACCTGTGCTGTGTGACTGGAGGAGATAAACTTTCTTCTGGCTGGTTGCTCTTTTCAACATTGTGTTTTCCCCCAGCTGCTATTGGCCCCCTGAGTATAGTGGTTTTCTGGGGACATTGATCCGTTATTGGCCATGAAGGGGCAGATAATCACCTTTACCAAAAATAGTCTGCTTCGGAATTGATTTCTAATTCAGCTTCTTCTGAATTACTTTTGTCTTGCCTGGTACGTTAATCAGCATGACTGAATTTCTCACCTGGACGTGGTGACAAAGAGGGAAGTGTGGTAGATGGTTAGTGTAACCTTGAGACAGGAATCAAATTCTAGTAACCAGGTTTTACATTCTAGGTCTTTTATAGCCTTTCTTCACTTTAGTATTGGTCAAGTACTGGTAGAGGAGGAGAAAAGTGAAAAGGAAGCAGATTGTGACTAGAATTTTTCCTAGCCCATATTCGGATACGACTTCACTGGAATTCAGGAAGACCTGACTGCGTAGCTAGTGGCAGTCAGAGGCTGTCTTTTTCACTTAAATGAAATAACTTGGTTAGGTTTTTTTAATTGGAATTCCCAACTGTAGAATGGTGACAAACAGAAGTGTGAGAACTGTATTTTAATGTGCTCTGATTATATTTCTGAAGTCCTATAAAGATATATGACGCTATAGTAAAGCAATTGCTTTACTGCCTCTTACTGGGATTTGTGACAAAGCCATAGTGTAGCCCTTCAGGGAGAATGAGAAGGGTGAGTAGATGCTGAATTTAATTGTCAAATGTCAAGTATAGAGTAGATAGTAGCAATTTTCAATTAAGTATTTCTGTAGAATGGAAACTTTCAATTACCATATTATACAGCAGATATTGAAACTTTCTTTTAAGAAGCTATATCTATAGTCTTGTTAGATTTGATCTGTACTTTGCCAAATACGTGCAGAACACTTAGCTACTTCACTGATGATTTCATGTTCTGCTTTCTTACAGCCGATTTCTGCATCTGCTGCCTACATACTGAGTGAAGTTTGTCGAGACAAGTATGATGCCGTTCTGCCTCTTGTACGATTGTTGCTACACCATCATAAGCTAGTTCCATTTGTTGCTGCAGTGGCAGAACTAGATCTGAAGGACACCCAGTATGTATTTCACGTTTAGTGATGTCATGCCTTTTAAAATTACTCTTAAGAGTTTCAAAGGGCTTCATGATACAGTATTGATAAGTGAGCACGTTGATTTCTTTCTCTCACTATGTAAAACTGACTAAATACATTAATCTTCTAATGCTAGTTCATAAAAACATTCACTAAAATCACATTGAAGTTGGGAGCCAGAGTTAATGGTTGTGTGCTATTTGGTAAAATTTTCTTGGAGCTAGCATACAGCTAAACATAACGAGCTAGCAGTCTAGAGTTGTGTCTAAGAGCACATAGTTTTTGTTTTAAAATGTCATAATTTCACCACTCATAATATTTTACTGGCCATTAGATGGGTACTTAATGTTTTTAAAGTTCTTGAGAATCTTAGCCTGTTTACTTCCTTATGTGACTCAAATGAGGAGTACTCTTTTTCTGCAAAGATACCTTGTAAGTATGTGTCCTCCTGCATGCCTTGAAAGCAGCAAGCACAGAAGTTTTTCCGAGTAGCAGCATATGGCCTGTGAATTTGTAACCCTGTGGTTAGGAGAAAATTGAAGTAGACCTCAGTAGTGGCCACTGAGGTGCCGAGTCATGTCCTGTGGAGATGTGGAAGGGATTTTGTCACCACAGAATGGTGCATTTCAAAGCTGACCTACTCCAGATTTAAATAAGGTGAGACAGTTTAACTGTGTAGAAGGAGGTGACTCATGGAAAATAATTTTCTAAACTGTGTTTTAATACACACATTCCTTTCCATTGTAATTGAACTGTAACAAAGAAAGATTAAACTAAATTTCTCGGATTAGAAGGGTTTACTTTGCATAGCTGGCTCTTAGTTTTCTTCAACAGCTATAATGAATAAAAAGCATAACCCTAGATTAAATATGTTTTGGTTAAAGTGTCTGAGTTTATCAATTTAGTGTAGCAGTATGCTATTTATTGTAGCTCTAAGATTTTTTTTTCCACCCAGACTGCTGGAGGAAGAATTGTATATTGGTGAGTTACAAGGCTTCATTATTTTGGAATTTCTCCAATTGTTGTTTCTCACATTCAGCACTGGATTATAACTTCCTTTGTCTAAAATTTCTTAGGCTTTTCCGTATGGTTTTGTGTTCCTGGTTTTGGTAATAGCTGTAATAATATTCTTGTTTATTCTCTTTCTGTTCCTGAGTAGTGCCTTTGCAAGCTGGGTATCTAGGTTCTGGAATTCCTCACTGAAACATGAAAAAATTAGTTATTTAAAGACAAGATAAAGTACTAATCGGGTTCTGTAACTGAGCCTTCTTTTTTTTCCCCTGTTCAAATAAAATAAATTATTTTCTTACAGAGAAGCAAACACAGTCTTCAGAGGCAACTCATTAGCAACTCGCTGTGTAGATGAAATGATGAAAATAGTGGGGAAGCACTACCTAAAGGTTACTTTGAAACCAGTTATTGATGAGGTAGGTTATCCTACTTTAAACTCTTTCAGGACAGTTAGCCCCTGGAGTATCCAGTCTCCTTGACAGCCATTCTTCTTACAGCTTCTTTTGTGGTAGTGATCACTCAGGTGGGGGAATTCTAGAGGAAAGTTAAATTGAGCAATAATTGATGGAGTTCAGTGGGAGGAGCTGCTTTTTGTATTTTTGTTCCAGATGCTTGTAAATAAGCAGTCAATGACAGTTGCTCCAGCCTGTAACACATTGCAGAATTTATCCGCATGATGCTTTAAGTAATTGTTGCATGTAAAAAGGCACACACAGATGTCAGGATGACTATTGCATGCTGTTACGGATAGCTAGAACGTATTTTGAGTTTTTACTACTAAATCTAGGACAGAATCTGGTTTTAAATAGATGCATTTCCGTGATTTCTGTCTGAAAAATTGAACTCCTGTAGTTTTGTTTGTTTCAGATATGCGAGTCTCCTAAACCCTGTGAAATAGATCCCATCAAATTACGAGAAGGGGATAATGTAGAAATTAATATGGTGAGTTTTCTAATTTGTTTTTCCTAATTTAAACTTTCACAATCTGACACAAAAACATTTTAAAAAGCAACTCTGTGTAGTGGAAAATGAGTGGTAGCAGTATAATTCTCTGATTCTTGAGTAAGCAGAGAAGTTGCATTTTTTTATCCCTGTTTATGAATACATCAAAGGAAAAGTCCAGTGAGAAGTGGGACAGGGAGGAGAAGCTAAACAGGATTACAGTCTTGCTTACCAATTTGTTGGGTGTTGTGATTCCTGATGTTCTGTACTCAGCATCTAATGAAGGACCTAATTAGGACTGCTTTAACACTTTTCATTGAAGTTCTGCTTGCTACCTGCCTGTTAACAGAGGATGACATTTAAGGCAATAGTTGCTGCAACGAACTGAATTAACATTCACTAGGTGCGCATGGGAAGTGGTCCTTGCTTATAACATGTTGTTATCAAATATTATGAGGCTTTTTAAATATGCACTGCACTAAAATATACAATTGAATAGTCAGGCAGTGTTTTGATAAAAGCAATTGTATTGTTATGTTTGTGTTCAGGAAAAAAACATAAATGCAAATGTTAATGGTCTGAAAAAATACCTTTTTTCATAATTGCAGGAAAATCTACGCTATTATGTAGACAAAGTATTCCGTGAAATTGTGCGGTCAAGTATAAGTTGTCCTACCCTAATGTGTGATGTTTTTTATTCTTTGAGGCATCTGGCTGCCAAAAGATTTCCACGTAAGTGTTCTCTAAAAACTTTTGAAAATGATGTTCAGAGTGAAATACTTGCCTTCTCCAGTTAACTTATGGGGGTTGTTAAAATTCTTGCCTTGTCCAAAGCTGTGCCCTGAACCTTCTTACCTTGACAATCAGGTATTTGTTTTTTCTGCCAGTCTGTAAGCCAGAGTAAAGCCCTGTGGTCAATCAGCAGGAGTTTTGTATTTTGTGATACAAAAATGTAGCAGGTCAGAAACACTGCAAGATAGCAGCAAATAAGAAGTTGCGAATAAAGTATGAAATAATAAAAGAAAAGCACAAGTAATACAGAAGATATTTAGTTGAAAGGTATGTAAAACTTGGAAGAGCTAATCTGTTGATTGCTTCTAAAGAAGCAAGATGTAGACTTGAAAATAAATTCAGTATTTACATCTTAACTACAGGAACTGCAACTGTTGACTATGACCAGCACATTTGTAACATATGTGAAGTTAGCTTTACTACTACTATAACTTTACTACTTAAGGATAGTTTTGGGGAGGGTGGATAATGTAAAATGTTTAATGCATTAGTAATGTGACCAGTATTAGAACAATTCTATTGTTTCAGAGTGGTTTGAATATAGGAATGATGTGGTAGATCTGAAATACTCTTATACTTCAGTCAATTAAAATCTGAAATGTTGTATAATAGGCTACAAATGAAGCATATCCTTCCCATAATCTGGAGCCTTTCTCTGATTCGTGTTTGTCACTGGAACTGATGCCATAAATTCCCCTAGTTTAGACAGTCCTTTCAGAATAGCTAACTTCCCAGACAGATCAGATTGAAGTAGTCAGTCAGAGTAAGAATGTGATCCCACTATATTTCCCAGTATGAAGTTGTAAATATATGCAAAATATTAAATGAGAAAGTCCTCATGAAAATTATGTAACGTCATGGTTTTATGATGCAACTCAGAATTGGTTGTTCGTATGTATTGACTACATTTGTTGTGCAGCATTAGTGTATTTGAGTTGATCAGTGATTAGCTTTATGGGTAAATAAACCCAGTAGCCCTAGTGTTTAAAGGCAAGTGCTACAGTATTTTCTCTTTTGGTTCAATGTGTATACAACTGTACCTAATCAACACTCTGTATGTAAATGTGTGCAATATTCTCATCGTTCCTAATAGTGGAGCTGATGAGCCAAGCTTACAAGAACAGAACTTCTTTTCAGAGAAAGAAACCTTGCATTATAAGTAGAGCACTTCTTACTGCGGTCACCTTCCTCATTTCATGCACTTCATTGGTTTCTCTATTCTGTTTTAAAATACATGCCTCCTTAAGAAGATAACATCAGAGGATTTTTATGTTGACTGTCTTCATTGTTTCCTGTTAAGTTCAGTGCATGTTACATTTCATGGTTTTTCTCTGCAGATGACCCTCATGTACAGTATTCTGCAGTGAGCAGCTTTGTGTTTCTTCGTTTCTTTGCTGTAGCCGTAGTCTCACCTCATACTTTTCATTTACGACCTCACCATCCAGTAAGTTTCGTGAAGCTTTGTTCTGTTTTATTCATGACAGTCAGATCTGTTTATCTGGGAAGGCATAAATTACTTTCAGTGGATCTCTAACTGGGAAATAACATTACTAAATGTCTCTAAGTTGAGTTTTCAATTTTATACCTCACCAGAGGAACTAAGGCATTTGCAGTTCTTAAAGACTTGAGAAATCTGATGCTTAATGAGGTGTTCTCAGATGATGTAAAAGAGCTATTGATGTTAAAGATGCTGTGCCTTTTTTTTTTTTTTTTTTGAATATGCTGCTTTGTTGTAACAGTGACATGACTGAGGGGTCTTGAAGGCATATGCCTGAACTGCATTGGTTCCTTACACCGTGGAAGTTAAATATTCAGATGTCACTTCTACTACTTAAAAAGTATTTTGATTTGTGTCTTAAATGTGGGGGTGTAGAGTTTTCCAGTACTTGGTCTGTGTATTTCTGGACTCAGCTAGTTGCAGTGGGTTGCTTAATGTTCCCTTCTCAGTTTTCACATTGCCAAGTAGATATGCATTAAAAAAAATAAACTTCAAAGACAGGGATATGAAGAAAAAAATCACTGTAATATTTATTCAATACAGAATATTTAAAATACAGAATTTAAATGAAATCTTCTGCTCCAGAGGTGTATCTTTATTAGCTTATTTTATCTACTTATGTGTGTTGTGCTTTCAAAAGAAAAGAATGTACTTAGTCAAATTAATTCCTTTTACGTTACCCAGTCTGAGTAAAAAGATTACAGGATTTTATCACTTGAGGGTTAAACATTACAAAGGGATCAGCAAGGCCCCTTTCTGTGGCTGTATTTATAATTGTGTACTACAATGCAACCAGTGAGGTGGCAAACAAATCAGGCAAAAACCTTAAAGACAAAGTTTTAAGTTCAGTTTGTATTATGAAGATGTCTACCATTTGTCCAGCAATTGTACATTGTGTTTAGTGTTAAGTTTAGAATAGTTCAGAAGTGTTAGATGTGTAGTACTAATTACAGAATTTGAGGAGTTTGAGATGTTTTACAGGTAAAAATATTTTTCTAAGTACTAATATGAAATTCCAGTAGTAGTGAGTAAAATACTAAACGCCGTGCAGTAGCTTATAAAATATACTTACAAAGCACAAGTACTGATAGAGGACAAAACTGCATATACATTTCTTCTCTTTGTGTGAAGAAGAAAAGGAATGAAAATGTGTCAGATTTATTGCTACATTGTAATTTTTGTGACACTTGAATTTTTAAATCAAAGTTTTACCTGGAATTGTGTGTGTGTGGGAAAAGTAACCTCTGAATTTTTTTCTTTATTTTAGGATGCACAGACTTCTAGAACATTAACTCTTATATCAAAAGCCATCCAGACTTTGGGGAGTTGGGGAAGTTTGACCAAAAGCAAACTTGTAAGGCTACTAAAATTCTTACTCATTTCGTAGATAACATTCTTTAAAAGTTTATTTATGTTACTATACCTTTTCTTGCAGTCAAGTTTCAAGGAGACGTTTATGTGTGAGTTTTTCAAAACATTTCAAGAAGAAAAATTTACTGAATCTGTTAAAAAGGTACCTTTCAACTAGATTATTTTTTCTTTTATGTTTGGTATATTTGATCAGTCTTAATTATTAGAAGGTTGTGTCATTACTCAGTTTTCTACTAGAGAGAAAAACAAAATCGGTTGTCCACTTGAGGTGTTTCTTAGAAAAAATTCACAAAAAATCAACACAATCAAATACACAAGTTATACGTGATGGACAAAGCTAATTTAAATTTTTGAAGTATACATTTTTTTGAAACAGACCTTATTAAATCTGTAGTATCAGAACTAATTAAAGAAATCTTCTGTGGCTTATGGACATACCTTGTTAGTGTTCCAAGTCCTTCCAATATATTTTAATTTAATCTGTTGCATAAAGTAATTGTTCTGTTCCAGGAAAAACTGTACATGTATATTTTCAAAATAGCTTTTGGTTGTTCTGTGTTTCTGAATGGTATATATTCCCTGTGTATTTTTCCTTAAGTTCCTAGATGATGTTTCATCTACTGAAAGCAAAGAGCCCAGTGGTCTGAGTGAGCCAGTACATCTGAAAGAAGGGTAAATACATCTTGGATCTGTGTTGTGCAAAACAGAATTGACTTCACTGTTTTCTCTTCAATGCCAGTGTCGGGTTAATGCTGATTAAAATGTTTGACATACTGTAGAAATTATGATAGCTGTAATTTGTGATAAAGCTTTGTTAGTTCGCAGAATTAGTTTAAACCAGCAGCTGTAAAATTTTGTAACTTGTTTTTTAAGTACTTTGGAAAAGATAATTAAAAGCAGCTTAAAACCTATTAAAGCCTGCCTGCATTTCTGTTACAATTCAGTGTGTGCTCTGTGATGGTTTATTCAGGATTATGAAAGTGCATTTTAAAAGGAATGTATTAATTTAATCTAGAATTCCTTTGCATGCTGTTTAAGCCCAGCCAGCTAAATCTTCTGCCTTTGAAGTAGAAGAAAGTTACCCTGGAATTAGAATACTTAACAGTAAATAATAGAATGCCTTTACAAAAATTGAGGTGAAAATCACTTCAAGAAATGAACTGTCTTTTTATGTTGATCAAGAGTACCTGATGAATTAATTCAAACAATATTTATGGGGGAAAAAATATTTGTATTTATCTGAGCAGGTTCATAGCAAGTAAAGATAATTCTGTGAAACAAGCGTCCAAATTTCAAACAAGGAAGAAATGTACCTCTTACTAAAATACTGAACAGAAATCAAGGAGGCAACTAGTGGATTAACACTTAATTAGAGAAAATTGAAAGCTAATCTATATTACAAACTGATGGCAGTTGCTCAAATGAAAAAATAGTTGCCAGTGAGTACACTTAAAGTGTATTGAATACAGTTTACGTCTACCCTTGCTATTGAGTCATGTTCAACATGATTTCATTTCAATTTATGATCCAGATAAGGCCAAGTACATTCACATATAGAAAGTAGCAGGAAGGAGAGAATCTTGTGGTTGGATGCACCTTATTCCCTTTTGGGAACCTTTGGGGTTCTGGGTCTGAGTAAGTGTGTACCCACTCCAAATTTACTGCCACAAACAAGAGTCTGGATTGTATATTTTTCAGACTCCTTTCCTGTTTATGGAACCCTGTACATGATCAGCATACTGGGAGGAAATCTTGAGGATCTATTTTGTACTACTACTAGATTTTTATTTTTTTTTTTTTAATCTACAATGAAGGAGGTTTTTATGTTGCTGCATGATGAATAACGTGCTATCTCAATAAATGGTTTTGGAAGCTCTTCAGAAAACTAATGGTTGCACTTCGATTCCGTCTTTGCAGAGAAATGTACAAAAGAGCTCAGGGAAGGACTCGAATTGGTAAAAAGAATTTCAAGAAGCGGTGGTTCTGTTTAACAAGTAGAGAATTCACCTACCACAAACAGCAAGGTAGAGTATATTTATTTTACAGTTATTTTTATTTTCTCAATATTTTCTAAGTGGTTGCATCTGATTTGTGCTTGTTAAAATGCATAATTTTTTTCTTTTCCTGAAGTATATGTATGTTTCAGTAACCTTTGCCCTGATTACAAAACACTTCTGATTCATGTATTTTCTCAGTAACAAAAATGCACATTTTGAGAACTTAACCTACAGTACCAGTGTACTGAGGTTATAAAACAATTTCTTAAAAATAAATTCATGCATTTGTTTACAATTTTTTAGATAAAGAACCAATTTTCACTATTCCAGTCAAAAACATCCTTGCAGTTGAGAAACTTGATGAGAGCTCCTTCAACAGGAAAAATGTGAGTCAAATGATATTTTATATGTAATTATTGATGTGTTCTTTAAATAAAGGATTGTAATTAGGTTATAGAGTTACTGTAACCCTATTACTAAACACTTCAGCAAAAAATCTTCTTTGGATCAGAAATAAAAAGCTGTATAGAGTATTTTCAAGTAGTCTGAACATGGAACTTAACCTGGAGCTTTTGATGTCTGCACCAACTTTTCTGACTGAGTATATTGACTTCTGCCCCCACCCCCTTTCCAAATTACTAGTGTGACCTTATTACAAAGCACTTTTATGTAAGGTATTAGAAGTATGTATTATATTATATTCTACTAGCAATGTAATATTACCAAACTTATTTATTCCTTTTGATGAGAACTTCCTACAATACCTTTTTCAGCTGAGACAGTTGTCTGCTCACAGCCTCATTCTGGACCGGTAGCACATCAGTGTTTCTGTTGTTACTTTAATCCAAAATTCTGAGGCAGCAATAAAAGTACAGCTGTTACTTAGGCTGACAGTGGCTAAAGGAGAGTCTGCTGGGGATCTTTTGTTACTTTCAGGATATGAAGCATGAAGTCTGAGGTCAACAGTTAAAGATATGTGAATGAAGAGAACAGAAAATGCATCATGTTCTAATTCTTTAAGGATTCTGTTTTGGATGAGGAAATGGTGTAGGTGGAACAAGGGAGTTGTTTTGGTTTTCTCGGATTTTTTTCTCCTAAATAGGGCTGTCTAGTAAAATTAAAGAGGTGAATAGTCTTCTAAAGTCTTCCTTTCTCCAATGTCTCGCTTTCTGTCTTAATTTGGCTGTGTTGAATTGCCTGAGGTTTGAAATCTATTTTGACATATTCAAAGTTGCTCAATAACTGGAATTTTTAACTGAGCAGAATAATATTGTGTTCCTTCTACAGATGTTTCAAGTACTATATGGAGAAAAGCCGCTCTATATCCAAGCAAATAACTGTGTAGAAGCTAGTGAGTGGATAGAAGCTCTTTGCCGGGTAACAAGATGCAACCAGAAGAAGCTTAGTTCTTACCATCCTTCTGCTTTTCTGAATGGGAACTGGCTTTGCTGCAAGGCTACAACAGAGAACACAGCGGGCTGTGCTCGTTGCACTGCGTAAGTTGCTTCTCAAATGAAAATATATATGTTTTGTAGGACAAATAATGTATGATTCCATATACAACTTGAAAATCAGAGGGCAAGTCTTTTCCTGTCTTTAACTTTAGCAAGTTACACTACTAAAAACATGCCTTACTAATAAGGCCCAAAGTACTGGGTTTTAGTAAATCTATTGCTTTGTCAGGCAGAAGGTAACAGATTCAGCATGTAAACTGGAAATATTGAATGGTTGATTTCTTTCCAGGCAGAGTATTAGATTTAATAGCTTAAGTTTATTCAGATGCCAAGCTGAATGCAGAAATATGCCTAGGTCATCTATATGAAATAATTGAAATACCTTGCTGCAGAGGGCTAAGCCTGGAAGTCTCTCTCTTTCCTTAATTACACTGTCTTGTTTTATACAGTTGGTTTTTTTATTTTGGCCTCACATATTTTAAAACAGCGCACTAAGAAAATCAGCTAAATAATCTTGGGTGTAGATTCTGACAAATCATTTGAGTTTTGCACATATGTCAGGAAAATTACTAACTTTTTATAATGCATTAATGCCTTTTTTTAAACTGCTGAGTTCTGAAAACAAGCGCTCTGATTTTTTAAAAAATAAATTAATCCTTATCTAGATAGGCTGCGGAAATTACAGACTAAAGATCTTAGTCCTCTAAAGTTCATTATAAGTCCTACAAGATAACTTTCTGAAAATACATATAATACTTTTTCCATGTTATTCAGTTCATTCTTGTGTTAGGTTTCTCAACAGTTCAAAAGATTCGCATGGCTAAATAACTTTTGGTTGGTTTTGTCTTTTTGATCTTTTTTTAACTGTTCTGGTTTAGCAATATATCTTCTCTTTCTGTTCTGGTTACCTTTCAAATATAGTAGATTTTAAAAGAAGTATTTAACTGTCATTTAATAACAATTAACCTTATTTTGATATTTTTGAAATATTTCTTCTCTGGACATACTGAATAATAAATTCCATTGGAAAAAACGATTTTTAGTGTTGCCCTCAAAACCGTATATACCTGTTTCTGTAGAACACTTGCAATGGATGCTGTTTTGTGTAGCAGTTGTGAAGCTGTCTGTGAATGACAGACATTAAAAAACTGCTAAGTACACTGAAAAAGAATCAGTTTTTACTTGCTTTCAAACCTTTCAAGAATGACTTACATTGACTACCATCTCTTTTTTCACCTTTTAGAGGTGTTCCTGCTGATACTCAAATTGAGATTGATGGAGACAGAGAGACAGAAAGAATTTACTCACTTTTCACTATCAACATGTCTAAACTACAAAAGTTGGAAGGTACTCAAATGATAATGCAGAAGAATTACATTGATACTATTCAGCTCTAATTCTTTAGGCCCGTAACATCAGTTTGGTGTCTTAGTAAGTAGTCTGGAAATAATAGAGAATAGAGACACAGATTATATTTTTGTCATTTTAGTGTTCTGGTATCAAACATTCTTCAATTATTTTTTTACAGTAGACATCAGGCATGCACATTTTTCTAATTGAATTTGCATATATGACGTATTTTTAGTAGTCTAAACAGAGACTGCAACTGTAGCCAGTTGCTCTTCTGTCTTTGCTGTCCTTTTCCTGACTATGGAGTGGATTCTGTTGAACATGGTTGAGTTGCAAGAAAGCACTGATCTTCTGTTCGTGTGAACTGGAGAGAGCTGGATGCTCAAGATGCTGAACACAACCTCCAGAGAATAAGTCACAGAACTGTAAATACATGTAGCTGATACTGTCTCCTGCTTTTGTGTTAACCCATTTTATGATCAGCTAGAGTAACTTTACATTCCAGAATTTCAGAATCATCATTTACATAAGAGTTAGATCTGTTTGATAATTATTGAAATTCTAATTGGGATAATTGTGGTAATTTTTGTAGAGGCTTGCGGAAGTATAGCAGTGTATCAAGGTCCACGGAAAGAACCAGATGATTATTCTAACTTCACAATTGAAGATTCTGTAGCAACTTTTCATACACTTAAACAGATAATAGATATAGTAGAAAAGCTGAATGAATCGCATGAAAAGTACCGAAAGAAGAGATCGTCTAGTGCTAAATATGGTAGTGAGTAAGTATCTTACGTACTTTTGTCATACATAAACTTGTATTTTTAAAAAAATAAACCACAGAACAAGGCTGGGCTTGTTGAAGTAAAGATCATTAAGCTAAAGGTGGATTTAGACAACACAAAGACATGGAGAAAACAAGGTACATCATTTGTAATAATGCAGCCTTTTACCAGCAGTTAGAAGACACAAGTTCCTCTGGTGTGGGATTCATCTGTGTTCCTGTTGAGATTCCCATAAGCAGGTGCGATGACTCTGTCATTTCCTTGCAACTTAACATCTGATGTGCACACAAAATTTATCCCTGTCTGCCTGCCTTCTAATTTTTTTCAAAATCTCAAATTTCAGTTGAGAAATAATTCAAATATCAAGCTGGATAAAACTGTAAAAATTACACCGCAAAAACATCTTTCATGCAGTGTATTTACTGTTTGTAATTCACTTGCCGTACTCAATGATAAATACTGTTCCAATGAAGTTAAAATCTGTTTCTTGGAGTACATTGTTGTTCCAGAGCAGGTTCTTACAGTTCTCTTCAGTACTGGCTGATACCTGTGGAACACCACTAGCAAGTTTTCTGATTTCTTTGCATAAATAAGGCTTGATTGATCAGAAAAAAAGAATTCTCAAACCGTGATTTGGTTTGCCTAGTTCAGTGTTTAACCCAAATTGGCAAATGGCAAGATTTGTGCAGGAGAGATTAAATGGGTGGTATTTTAGTTAGCATTTGAAATAGAGAAAAACCTATTTGTTATATGTAGTAAACATCTATATTTTTTTGTTTAGTTATACATCTCTCCTTAGGTCTATCCCAAAATGACCTGCACAATTTAGTTTAAATTTAATTTTTAATGCAAGTTACAGACTAGTGGCACCTAGCTGAAAGGGGAAGTACTCTGAATATGTGTAATCTTCTGTTTTGTATGTATCTTGATACTTCTGTATGCAATTAAGCATTTGCATTCTGAAGTCTGTTTCTTGACAGTAGTCCCAAAAATTGGAAGTACAGTGTGTAAAATACACAATCTATACTGCAAGATTACTAGCAGAATTGAAAATAAAAGAGTTTTTAAAGTTTCAGGTCGTCATGCAAAAAATAGTTTTGCTTAATAAATTAAAATTGTGTGATGAGAACTAGAAAGCAAATGTGAACCTTAAATATTTACATGAATTATTTTTTTTTTTTCCCAGAGAAAATCCAATTGTTGGAAAAGTTTCCTAACACAAACTAACTGTGGCACACTTGGAAGAAAAAAGAAACTGGAAATGTTCTGGAGTGTTTTGGGTTTTTGTGTTGTTTTTGGTTGTTTGTTGTTTTTTTTAAATTCGTTATATGCATTTTTACAAAGTATTTAAGAATGAACATAAATGCTAGTTGTGTTGACAATCTATTTAATATTTAATAGAAAAATACCGACTTGGAAATCTGGTCTTAAGGTTTATTCTCGTTTTGCTAAAGAACTTGGAAGTTCCAGGTTCTTGAAGTAACAGGTGTGAATAAATCTAAATGTTGTTTTGCCATTGTTGTCTTACTGGAAAGAACTTTCTAAACAAATAAGCTTTTTAATGGAAGAAAATCCACACGGCATTTGTTGGTTGGATTACATCTCTCAGTACATACACTGCAAACTTGCATGAGTTTACTATGAGTGCCTGCCCTGCTGATACAGGTCTTGAAATAGCAATCCCAAGATACTATGACGTGGAAAAGATCTGAAGCTTCACATTCAATTCATTTGACTTTTGTTTCTTGTGTTAGGTGTTGTCAGGACTTGATTTATTACAGCTGAAGTCTTAGGAAATCATGCAGTATGCTGCAAGTAATTTGGACAGGAGATACCAGTGTTAGTTATGTTTTTAAGTACTAAAGAAGAGATCAGGGAACTTATGTTGTACCTCTTGTTTACATTTGGGGTGAGTAATATATGGAGTGACATTAGACCACTATCTATTTTCTTTAGGATTTATTAAGGTACATATTTTTTCTTAATCTAAAAAGAAATGCAGGGTAGCAACATTCTTTTTAAATAAGTTTGCCTACGGATAGAAAAAATTAAATGTGAACAGATTGTGGTTAAGTACTTATCAATATACATCATCCCATGTATGATTTTTTTCTTTTTTTATAAAAAAATAAAAAAGAAACCTAGGTCCAGCTCACCTTTTGACTACAAATCTAATAAATAATCTCTATTATAATCACTCAAAGCACTTTAGATATCTGGACTATCCCAGATTATTTTTAGATACTTTGTAGTATCTGCTTGTTATGATCAGTTGAATGATCAACACTGTTTTGTCTTTAAGCAATGCTTCAGTGAATATTTTTATATATTTAGTTAAATGGATTCATATTTGCCACTTAACACAATTTTAAACTGGCATTCTTGACTTCAGTAAGATTAATTTTTGCTCACTTCATCTGAGAAGTTAGGTTTATGCTGAAAGAACATAATGTATATAACCAGGAAGAAGCAAAGGTATTACTGTGGCAACTTTGCTTCATCAGTATTAAATACAATGGTACTCCTTGGAATATTATTTTTAATAATAACTATATGTGGTACTTTTATTTTTGGAGCATTTGCTGTGGGGTCTTTTGTTGTTTTGTTGGATATTTTTTTTTTTGTGGGTGTGGGTTTTTTTGTTCTGGTGGGTTTTGTTTCTTTTGGTTTTTCACTATCATGATTTGGCCAACCTAATTAGGAATGTAACTTACAAATAGAATAGAAATCCACAATGCTTGAAGCTGTAAGCTGTTTAAATTACTATACACTTACTATACTGTTGTAGGGAGGCTTTTTGTAACAGAAGCAAGTTGGCAAGACAGGACTGAAATCTCTTTTGGAGTGAATGTAACTTGTTAGAATAACTATTTGGTTTTAGTAGCAGACAAACTATTTCAGAATATCTGGGATTCCATACTAGTATCTGCAATGTCACAATCATTTAATCACCTCAACCGTTTTTGCCTTTTCCTTTTTTACACATTTGATGTATTCTAAGGGACTTCTGTTTGCCAACAGTTGAAGTTGGGGTGGGGGAGGGACTATAGTAATGCCAAAAAATATGTTTTGCCAAGGTAAAGTGGGTCTGATTAATAGCCATTAATTAAAAAGCTGCCATTAAACCAAGTTGAATGTGGTTGAGTGTCAAAGTTAGGTTTTGCTGTATATGGATTAACCCTGTGCAAAGTGTCTGTTCCTTGGAGCCATTTTTCTGTTTTCAACGTCAAATTTATAAAAAATAAATTGTATACTCTTGCAACGTTTTTTTAAAAATATGCACTTTTGCTTTGGTACTGGAATATCTAGGAAAAAAACAAAGGCCATTGAATATCTGTGACCATTAAGATTTGATTTCTCATTTTATAATGTTTTAAAATGCAGTAGATGTTCTAGAATTTAATTAGGTACAAGTAGGATGATTAATAATAAAAGTTGCCTTCATTTTGATTAGTCTAGAAAGATGATGTTATTCAGTAATTAGTTCTGTTAGGATTGTAAATTATCATTAGTTTTGATTTGTATTATGGTGATATATTGTTGAATGTATTTTTATTTAAATTTTATTTTCTTATCAAGACATTAAAATGTTTTGTAACATTGCTTGAGAATAACTCACAAATAAATTACAACAAACCTGAGATGCGCTGTGTTGTGAGGCCTGGCTCTTTTAAAATGGTAGCACTCATCTGAAGACTGAATTTAGGGGTTGACATACAGGAGTTGGGTATAAAGAGATAAACCTAGCTGACAGGAGGAAACCCCAAAATTAAGTTGAGGGATCTCATGTGGCCCCCTCTACAGCATTGTTACATTCTACCTAGGATTGGTGTTTGGGGAGAGAAGTGATAGTTAATCATCTAGCATAACAGTGTGCATAGAAGCTTTAGTAATTTGACATTTTTTTAAAATGTTTGCAATGACTAAGTCTGATGTATTGAAGCATATCTAGTACTATGTTAGTGTTGTATGACTAATTTTTTTCTTGCTTACTGATTTGTCTTTGATTACCTCTCCTGTGTACCAGTACCAGCTATGTGATTTGTCAGATCTATTTAAAATATATTACCTATCAAAAAAAAAAAAAAGTCTTTTCTCAGTCTTTCTTTTTATGTACTCTGGGCACTTTTTTTGCTGCCTGCTCTCCCATCCTATGCTTATGGGCATTTTTTATAAGATACTTTTTTACAAGTGTGTTTTTAATGTCTTGAGATGTTTTGTTTTCTTGCATAGAGAGCTGTCCTGTTTTCCTTAATTGCTGGTATGGAAGCTCCTGTTAGGAGTTACAGTGCAACCTTCCAGCCATTGTGGAATTAATTCTGATTAATGCTGAGGTAAGCTGTATTAAGGCCCAGTCTGAGTGGTCACTACATTGATTTGCAGAAAGCAGAGGAAGTTCAAGATAAAATGGGAAGTATAGGAGGAATTTTTTTCTGTGGACATTAAAAATTTTTTTTGAATGGTTCTGTGATGATTATAGCAGAGTGATTATTCTTTTCACTGCTAACATGCTACCTTCTCTAACAGTTCCATTAAGATGAGTTTTCTCTAAACCACGATATGGAAAGGGCATTCCCATTTCAGATCTGTAGCTTCTGTGCTGATCATACTTTCAAGTTCTGGACTAGGCTAGCGATCATAAGTGCATAAGGCCTCTGTAGCTAGAAGGTTCTTCCTAGGACTCTGGATTCCTTGAAAATCAGTGTGCTAGTTTCTTACACAGTTCTATACATCTTACATGCAGATATGTACATCATACATGCAGCAACTGTAGTGAGAAAATGCATGCTTATAGCATGTGTATATATAGGTGAGCATATGTATTTATTTTCATATAGTCTTAACTATAGACTATATATACACTAAACAGAATCAATAATATATGGAAAACTAAGTGTTTACAAGACATCATCTTTAATTTCTGTTCATTTGTATGTATTTCAAAGTACAAAGTTTGCCACATTTACTCATATGTGGCAAGGATGGATTCAGTGTTGTTTTTAAAAAGAGCATGCATGTGGAATAAAAACGAGGCCAATAAGCAACAGCTCCCAGTAACAAGAGCAACTTTCAATAGAATAGACAAATACATACAATTTACTTATGGTTCTTATAAATAGTTACAGAAGCATGTTTAACCAAAGTTTGTATGATTTATGCAGATTAAATAAACTAGAAATCTTCTAACAGCAGTAAGGATACTATATCGGTGTTACTGTGTTCAGCTGTGACGAGACTGCTGCTGGAATACTTTGTTCCTGAGATTCAGCAATATAGGCTGCTGTTTGGAAAAAAAAAATAAATAAATGCAGAGTTTGAGAGTAGAGCTATACAGATCAGGAATATAGACTGTAATTTAGCTAAATTACTTTAAATATTTAAGTTTAAGAAGTCACTAAATCAGGGACAAAAGTTTGATAATAAGTTGCTCTACAATCAGAATAAGGTTTTAAAAGATACAGTGGCTGCGATGTTCAGGAAATGCATATGCTTTGTAAGAATTTTTTTTAAAGTGATTAGACAGCGTTGCTGAATTGCAAATATTCTTTACATTAATAAATGTTTATGGGGAAATAACAAAATTCATCCATATATAAATCTTACTTAATACAATGTTCCATAAAGTTGTATGGCCGAGCTTCTTGAACTGAGGTCATAATTTTTTTCATATAACTACTGTTGCCAATGCTGTGGCAGTTTTATGTAAAGTCTAGTTAACAGTTTCACCAAAAAAGAGGATATAATATTTATTCTCATTTTAGAAACATTTATTATGTGATTATTTTTTTTCAATTCAGTCAGACAATTTAGTTTGCTTTAAGGGGCTGTGATTTTGTTCCTCACTTTCATCCTCTATTTTTGGTCATTCTTCCTACACAGGAAAGAAAAGCTGAAAGAATCATAGAACAGCCAAAGTAAATATACTGTGTGGCTTGGATTCAAGACTTAAAGATAAAATCTCTTACCTGGTGCCTCTGAAATAGTGGTTCCAGAAGATTTTGGCTCTGGTTTCTCAGAAAATGCAAGATAGCCTCTGCTTTACTCCAGGTTGGTGTTTCAGTGACACACTCCACTGTGTCAGGGAGCAGAGAGAGAAGGTGATGTCTTGAGGGATGCATGTGTATATATAACAACAGAAGGCTTCAAAGCCAGCCAGGCTTGTGTTCACATAGTGTTTTCCTCCTCGATCAGCATGCAGGAACCGTACTTACTGAAGGGTTACTTCAGTAGCCGGCTAAGAAGCTTAGGGGTGGGAGCTCCACAGGGTTTAACACCGCCTGCTCAACCTAGTCTGCTCAGCCTTTGCTTTTCCTGGACACCATGACATTGTTACTAGGTGATACAGAAACAAGCCTTCATCAGATGGCCAAAAGGAGGTGACGGAGATAGAGATAGAAGTAGTAACTGAGGGGAACTCCCTCCCCACCCCACCCCACCCCCCAAAAAAAAAAAAAAAATCAAGTGATCTACAGTAATGCTTAGACCTGAAATTTATGTTGCATCTTTCATCCACAGACCTTTGAAGTACTTAATGAAAAATGGCAAGTATATACAATTCAGTCTCTTTTCCATGCTGGGAGATGTCAAGGTGCTGTGTATTGTATAGCAATGCAAATTTTAAGAAGTCCAAGAGAAAGGAGCACTCCCTTGTAGTTTCTGTAACTAAAAAGTATTTAAATGGTGCCAGATGCAGGCAAAATGCATTGTCTAATATTTGGCAATTTTAATCATCTAGAATCATGAACTGGTGCTCCAGAGGGTGACAGTGAGCTGAGAGGATTGTACAAGCATTTTCTCAATCTGATAATGATGCAGTATAGCTTATAATTTACCTCACAAGTTGTATTTAGTCCTGTACCTTTACATCTCTCACCTTTTCTCCTAATCTTGCTGATTTACCCTAGTATAAATTAGACCAAATGTTACAGATTACCTGATAGATTTTACAAGTATCTTAAAATTGAAACAAATAATCCTAGTCCTAGATAGATTTTAAATAAAGTATCAAACTGTACAAATGAAAAAATACAAGGATGAGTTCCAGTACTGCTGGAAGAACTCCATAAAAGATCTGATTTTTTTTAAACACAAAACGTACAATAATTTCTGTAACAACCAAAATAATTCTCCTAACTTCTTCCTGAGCGGTTGACTCAGATTCCTGTCAAGAGTCTTGCCCTGTCACACCATTCCGTTATGGTACGACATTCACATGGTTTTGGGGTTTGGCTTTTCTAATTATTTGTGTATGTATTTAAATTATATATGTATATATTCTGGCACTGACTTGGCCAAAATCTAAAAGTAGAAAGGTGGGTCAAAGTCAAAAAACGTGTTGAGTGATACGGTACACAGGATATAATGTGTGCAAGTGTGAATGGTGAGAGGATAAACTTCACATGTGCAATACCTTCCAGTAATTTAGACATGTGGATAAAGGGAGTTTCCATAAGACAAGCTCCTGTGTGGCTGCTCTTGCTGGTGTTTTTGGGGGGGAGGGTGTGCGGGGGTGTTTGGGCTTTTTGTGGGGGTTGTTGTTGTTGTTGGGGTTTTTTTGGGATTGGAGGGCAGAATTTGCTAACAGTGGCTTATATGGTCTATCATGATACTAGGCAGAATCCAGATATTGGCAGGATGTTAAAAATACTAAGACAAACTACACTACCTCATGGATCTATAGGAAGTATCAATATTTCAAAATAGGTGGGGGGTGTGCTGCCTCATAATAGCAAAACAACATAACTTGGTTTTCAGTTTTCAGTTCAGAATGCAGTTTCATTCTTAAACAGCTAATCTCAGTTAAAGTATGCATAATTTTGTCTTCACAGTTAATTTTTAAAAAAATTAATAAATGGAATATGAGACAAGCTTCTGACTTGAAAATCCACGCTGTCCAGGGGTAATAGTAATAGCTGAGGTTTACTCCAGAGTAGAACAATTGGCGAACGAGAACCTAGTGTAGAATTTGATAAAGTAGTCTGGGGTTTTTGTGTCACTGGCTTTAAATCTGTGCTTCAGAAGGAATGGTAGGTAAGCCAGGGTGGTGGTTGAGGAAAGGAGAAGTCCGAAGGGTTTAGACTTAGAGCATCTCGGCAGAGTCAGGAGCTACTTAGTCTCTTGTGAGACAGGACTTTCCCATTAAAGCAGAGAGGTTTCCGTGCAAAAGTGATCAATATTTTTTTTTCTAAAGCCTCTTTAAGGATTTCCCTCCTATATATTAGGTATCATGAGGTCCGTTTGTTTTGCTTAATGAGTAATGCACAGTGCATTTAAGAATCTGAATTACTGGTACTTTTCTGTCTTTGAACGCATTTCTGGACTTTCAAGTTCATGCCAAATCACACATCTATGCGGCAACATAGGGAAAATGGTGGGGATGTACACTTTTTTTAAACTCAATTTGTGACTCTGGGTAGCAATATATTTGTTTGCCCACCCCACCCCCTTCCAGTCTCCCTTCCAGTGACATCCTGTCAGTGTAAAAGTGGTGTGCAACTTACTCCACAAATGCATGTATGTTTCCCAAATTCCTGTTTTGGTTTCTCTTTTTATTTCTGGATGCCTGCTTCATGCTTTTCTTTCACAGAAACTGTATATAGTAACACTGAAGTCCATTTTCTGTTTTGGCAATTGCATCAGGCAGCTTCAGTAAAACCTTACGAACTACTAGAGTAGTTTTGTCACGGGGGATAGCTCGTGTGCTGACACAGTGCTAATTTCCTGTGCTGCCTTCCTTTAGCGCAGCTCCACTGTCTGCCCTTGCCAAGGTCTCTGCTATAACCACAATGGTATTAGTAGCACTGGCCATTAATATCCCTGTTTAGCATATTCTTATGGGTAAAATGGCAGAGAGGCATATCTAGAGTTTAAGATACAGTTCTGGCACAAAACTATACTTAAATTCTTTTCTTTGGCAGATAAATTGACACAGTACTTAAGACTCAAGTTAGTCTATTGACAGAACAAACAGTTAAGTGTGGTGGTACAATCCTGCACGTGCATTAGTTGGCCAAGATACACACGTACTTACATAACTGTTCTTTGCATTATCATAAAACTGACATTTCCATAACAGTTTTGTTATTAGTAAAAATAATGTTCTATTCTGTTTCAGAGTAAGCAAGCTGTGGAAAAAACAACAAAAATCTCTTAAGTTGTAAGAGGAAAGAAGAAAGGAAAAAAAAAACAAAACCAAAAGTCAGGTCAGATATCTCCATTTTCAAAAGATTTGTAAAAATCTATGGAAAGCATTGTACATGCTTCCAAACCACTGTCTGTGCAATATTCAGAGTTTAAAAAGGTACATAGAGAATGAAGATGTTCTTATAAGGTGAAGATGGATCTGTATATTCATTTGAAATGGGATTAGGAGTGTGAAAAGAAAACTATGATGGCAACGGTGTAAGTTGGGTGTCAAACACTTGGAGCTTTGAATGTGTATTATTTGACATGGAGACAATCAGAATCGAGAGTCAATCCTTGATTAATTACACTACATCCTTCCTATGAAATTATTGCAGAAATTTAATTGATTATAAATTGTGTAATATAAAACAATATTCCAAATTTGGATACCGACTATTATATACATCCACATTTGCAGTTGCCAAACAAGCTGGTTTTTTCCCATTCTATAGCACGCAGTTGGCTGAGCAGCTATAATCCTAGCTGAAAATCACTTGATGGGCTGAAAGCAGCTTGGTTGAAGTTCCTATATTTAGATACTCAAATTAGAACATTTTCAGTAAAGTCTGAATGAGGTAAGCAAATGTAGTCTTCTCCTGCCCAGTCTGAAATAATTAGGTTTTTACTTACAGTTTAAAAGTGTCAAAGTACATAGGGAAAACTCACTGAAAGAGCTGTCATATTTTGTGCCACTCTCCCACGTGTGACCTCCTTAATGTCATGTGTGTCTGTAGGGGACATGTATTCTAGAGTGCCAGGACAGCACTTCTCCAAAACAAATTCAGCTGTGTAAATATAATGTAAATAATCATTAGTTTGGAAACTGTGATTTTATTTCTATAAAGCAATATGGACAGAGTTAAAGGTACCTGTATCATCTTGGCTCTACAACTTTCACTGCTAATGTAAGTTCTGGCATTGCACAGTAAAAATGCACGTTTTATTTTTAGGAGTAGACAAGACAAAGCAAGCCAAGGGTATACCAAATGAAAAGTTACCTTCTTTCTATTTTGAAAAAAACTAGTTCTCAAAACACCTCTTTCTTCCTAATACTGGAAACAGTGTTTGACGTTAGCGATCTCTCTTCTGTCAAAGGATACCCCAGTCTTTTGGAATAAATTCAGAGCTGCATCTCATTTAAACTGACATGCTTGGCAAAGGAGCTGGTTATGCCTGATGGCTTCTTCCATGAGGAGGTGAGGAGGGGGGAGACTAAAAGAAGGGATCGTAATTGTTTTAATGACCATGTTTGATATTTTACTGACTTATTCCAATCCACAGGCATCCAGAGCAGTTCCTATATACTTGAGCCCCTTGTTTTGCTGCCCACCTCCCAGTTGTGCAGGAAAAACTGCTTTATAGCATCATGAAGCAATTAAGTTCAAGGAATGGTTACAGGTTAAAACTACCATTGCTAAATTATTGAAATCTGTGTTTTATGTTTGCATTTGCAAAGTGTACAGCAAATGTGTGACGTTTTGATATCACCCAAACATAATTACAATAGTAGTTTGCTCTTATGAGCTCTTAGAACTGAAAAGGAGAATTGCATCCAGTTTCCATCTAATCCCTGCTAAGAAAAATCAAGAGATAACAAGGCAAATTGTGTAATTATTTTTTAAAGTTACTATAACAGACTTTTTTTTTTAATCTCTAGAGGCAGAAATTAAATGTGCTTAAATTTCAGAATTTTTTTACTTTAGGAACAGATATATTCAAAATTTAAACACCCATGCAAAAGGTATAAGAATACAATGTATTATCAAAGGAAAATTATGCATACATTTTCTTTTCAAGTTTTATGAAAGCAGTTTTAATTTTAAACTGTTCTGGATTATACCTAGTCCCAGTAATTCAGATTCAGAAGTCCCATGTTGGCTTTAAAAAAAAAAAAAGAAAAGACTATGATGAGTTACAAACAACTGAATTGTCAAGGTTAATGACAAATCTGTGACTAGAAAGTAGTTACTTCAGCTTTGTATCACTGATCTTTTCAAATTTGTTCTGATAGCTGTTGAGAACCTATTGAGAGGGGCCTATTGGTAAGATACATACATAGGGAAAACGAGCAATTTTGCATCTAAATCTTTTCATTGCAGTTTTATTGTAATGTATCTGATTGGGAAACAGAGTAATCAGGGGTTTTTAGTGTATATGCTGTAGTCCATGTTACCATCACACACTGCTATATTAGCATAATGATAGCAGTAGCTTGAGTGTCACACCAGCTACATATGGTGGGTTTGCTGAGTTTATACATCTCTTGCCTCTGGCCAAACTAGAGATTCAGCGATAACAAAATAGCAGTTGTTCTTTCCACGGTGGACTTTTGCAAGTTTCAGAATTGGACAGTGTGGATTGAGAGAAGTGTATATCAGCCTGAGGTAAGAGCAAAAGGTTTTATTCACATGTTGTTTAATATTGTTATCAAGTAAATGATAGGTCCTTCTGAATCGATAGTTGATTAATGTAGAAACAGAAGATCTTTAAGATCAATATGATTGAACTATTTGTACTTTATTACCAGAGGCCAAATTTTTGTGGCCAAGGTGCACAGCATGTAAGCTATTGCCACAATGTGTGGCTTACTCTGTCAGCAGTCTTGGGAAATGTGGAGAGCTGGAATTCCAGGAGGATTTAGTCATTCTCTCCCCTTAGTGAAGGCAGTCCAGTCCATTCAGGTGAAGCTGTGATTTACAGCTGGAGAAATTTGCACTGAGCTGCTCATTAATACTCTGTATTTAGAGAACATCCTTCATGAGTGTCAGGGTTTAACTGCAGATGGCAACGAAGTACCATGCAGCTGCTCACTCCCCCTGCCCAGGTGGGATGGGGAGGAGAATCAGAAAAAGATAAAACTCGTGGGTTGAGATAAAAATAATTTAATAATTGAAATAAAGTAAAATATTATAAAACTAACAACAACAATTGTAAGGAAAAGGGAAGAGAGTAATAAAAAACGGGGGTAGGGGGGGAGGGGAGTGCAGGCAGTGCAGGGAGGGATGGGACCTAACAAAAAACAAGTGATGCACAATACAATTGCTCGCCATCTGCTGACCAGTACCCAGCCAGTCCCTGAGCAGCAATCAGTGGCCCCCAGCCAACTCCCCGCAGTTTATATACGGAGCCTGACATGCTATGGTACGGAATATCCCTTTGGCTAGTTTGGGTCAGCTGTCCTGGCTGTGTTCCCTCCCAGCTTCTTGTGCACCTCCTCACTGGCAGAGCATGGGAAATTGGAAAGTCCTTGATTTAGAGTAAGCACTACTTAAAAACAACTAAAACATCAGTGTGTTATCAACATTGTTCTCATACTAAATCCAAAACAGAGCACTGTACCAGCTACTGAGAAAATTAACTCTATCCCAGCTGAAACCAGGACAATAAGGAATGTCAATTTGGCACCAGCTAGGTGTCCTGTTTAAACATAAAAAATGCTTTAAAAATACATAAATGCACTCTAATCTTGCACAAAATCTTCCCTGGCTTTAAAAATGTGTGATTACATATGAAAAGGTTTTATTTCTGTTCACGCTTTGTATTACTGTACAGCACTTGCAAAGCTGGATGGCTGCACCGTGTACTCCTTTTCTACGCTAACAATAATTCATTCTGAGATGATACATAGTCTGCAGAATGGCGTGGAGGTGCTTTCCTTCTCAGCAACTTGAACTCTGTTGCCTGCTGTACTGGGCAAGCAGAAAATAAGTTTGTTCAGAGCATCAAACCAGTGTGAGTTTTAACATTGATTATATTCAGCGTAACTGAAGGTAGGAAGCATTCCAATTTAGAGTGCTACAAATAAAGATTCCCTAGTTCCTCGATATAAAGAAAATCTGGGCTTGGTTAGGGATCACAACATTCAAGTTATCCAAAATTGCTTTTTCCCCAATTAATTTGAAAATTCACATTAATTTTGTGCATATTGCTTTATTGGTGTTACCATCTAAGAGCTGAATTATATGGAGATAAATGATATTTAATTCTTCTATAAGGAAAATACATTTCTGGATGGAATGGTATTTTGAATGGCAAAAGGGGATTAAGAAATGCAATTTCTGTCTCTGCCCCTTCTTTCCTTTAAAATATCTAATTTTTGACTGTACTCTTATTTATCACATCCTTATACATCGCTATTCCTGTGCCTTTATAATCATATGTAACCCAGCTGTGACAACCAGCAGCAATTGTTACTGCAGGAAAGTTGGCAAAAACAAGAAGTTAGTATTTTGAGACCTCAAGTCAGCAGCATTTCTGCTGAGCACAGATACTATCTTTTTAAAGTGGTAGTGGGAGAAACAATTTCTCAAGTCAGTAAGCAGTGACTCAGTTTAGTTTTTAAAGCTCAGCAACCCAGTCTGATGTATATCCAGAACTGGACTGGTACTAGTATGGAACAGTGAAAAGTACTCTGGTTGGTATGACTTTTCTAATAGTGGGTTTAATGAATAGAGAATTCACTGATTTTTCTACAGTACAGGTGGGAACTGACTCACACTTCAGATCTTGCCTCAACGAGCAATGTAAGTGTGATTGGAGTCGTCTGGCTTTGCAACTGATGCTCAAAGTTCAGCCCAACCACCAAAACCAATCTGGACATAATGAAACTTTTGCAGTGTGGTCAGAGACTTGATAAATTGCAAAGAACTAATCAGAAACTAAAGGGTGTGTGTATGCATGCACATGGGTCAGATTCAGGGCTAGAGAAGACTTTTGCCTTCAGCTTTTTGCTTTGTGGATAAGCTGAGGTGAACCAGTGTGGTCCATGCATGTCTGTAATGTCTTCTCGTTGATCCTTCCTGTTCAAGGTGTTTGACGGGTTATGTTCGTGGTTTAGGGTATACCTATGTAGAAATGTCCTAGACTACATACAAAAAAAAGTGCTGCGTATGTATCTAAAGCTGCCAGGAAAATGGTTTGCTGGGCACAGTCAGGTACTCTGAATGTAGTTGATCAATTTGGCAGTGTGATCGGAGAGCTTTTGTGCAGATGAAATACTGGGAAGTCATGAGAAAAGGAAAAGAAAGGTGGACTGTTTCTAACTTCGGTTCTTACGACTTCAGTTAATTTGTTTTTCCTAACTTTAAATAGAACATTGTATCTTGAAGTTTAATTTGTACATGAGTATCAACATCATTTAACAAGCTTATCTTAAAGTAGGCTTAAACAGACAGGGCACTGTCTTGGAAAAGTCAATTTTGTATACTTTTTGGGCGGTAAAGATTAGAAAACAAACGCCAAGTTTCTATTATCTTTTAATGTGATTATGTACATTATTTAGGTTTGTTCTGATCCACACATTGAAGCTCCATTTTTTAAGATGTATGTAGTTGTATAGGTAAATATTTTATTTAATATAATCAGCCACTTTAAAATTGCCCTTTAGCTTTTTAGTTCCCTGGTGCTTCACAACTCTCATCTATTTTCTGATATATTTTTTTTTGTCTCCTTGCAAATTCAAGCCAATAAATGAGCATGTAAATCCAGACTATCCTACTCTGACAAAGTTGCCCTATTTAACTGACCATTTCCACGAAGGATGACTGCTGTCTGCCAGCACTTTGCTTTCAGATACGGGAGACGGTAGACTTTGAGAACTTTGACTGCAAGGTATGTAGGTGTAGAGGGTTAATCAACATTGATATATACAGTTGTGGGCTTGCTTCTGGGGCGGTGGGTTGGCTGATGTGGACAATGTACAGCTGTGGCTTGTTTGGGCTAAGTAGCTAAATAGCACTGAGGAG
>JAVJGI010000003.1:11920450-11971549 GCA_035590275.1 Ibycter americanus
GGTGGTCTTGGTTTTGGGGTTTTTGCTTTTTTGTTTTTGTTTTTTGTAGCAGTTGTGGATGTAGGTATAAATTCCTCTTCCAAATCTGTTAATCCAGAGTCTCTAACACTTCTCTCCAAGGCTCCAGATCACTAGTGCAACTTAACACACATGAATGTACTGAAAAATCTATTGAAGAGTAAGGGGTTAGTTTATCTGGTTTTTAAATCTGGAGAATCTTTTTTGAAAGCAGCCTCATCGTAGACTGTGATTACTGTTTTCTGACATCTTTTACAAATATGATGTTTATCTTGGATCTTTGAAAATTCTTTAAACTACTGTATGTCTATACCCAATTTTTACTATTGTGCTGAGTCACCCTAGGCATAAGTGATCTCTCAGTTGGGCTTGGTGTATAGTCTGGCAGCACAAATGACCCAAGATTCCTGCCACAGCACCTTGCTTGTGTAGGTCCAGGAACCATGATACTGCAAATCCAGTCAGGTTTTGGCTTAACAGAAACGAGACAAAATGCGCAATGCTGTCACCTCTCGTGTTTTTACTGAGAACGTGCTGTGGAACAGAAAAGGTAAAGGGGTGTACTAGAGGAAAAGAGATGCAGCCCAGACTGAAGCAGTGGGAGATTCACCTTTTGCATAAGCATGTTTTGAGGATTGTCTGCTTTTATACGGTGAATGGACACCACCCTAGGAGTATGAAATTGGCTTTATCTACCGTTTTAAGAAGATATTTCCCTGTTCTAGCTAGCCTGTTAACAGGGCACTATAAAAAAAACCCAAAACACAACAGTCTTAAATGAGCAAAATCTTACCCAGAGCTTTTATAAAAGTGTAAAAAAACAAAGAATTTATAATTTTTCATAACTAGACCCAGGGAGTACTTTTCATCTGAAACTAGCAAAAAAATCTGGTAACTGTTTTTTGAGAGCAAACCACATTGTTAGAGCGTGAAATTTGATCATTACTGACTTAAGTTTAGCAATTTCTTGTTGACCCTGCCAGACCTGGTCTGGCTCCTGTAGAGCCACTGCGTCGGCAGTAACCTTTGGTGGGAGGCAGTGCCAGACTTAAGCTGGCACTTGTTGAAAGTTTGTTTGATTTTTGCAAGGGAGGGAGGTGTTAGCTGGCTTAATTTTCTACTGGTTTAATTCCTTGAACCAATGTGGTCTTCAAGGATCACAGAGGCACAAGGGAAAGAAGCAAAAATGCAGATGTTAGCTGGGAAGGGCAGGACTGCAGCCATACTGACTTAATTTGATTTTGGCCTGACACCCTTGGGGTTATGATGCAGGAGTGGGGACAGCTTACCTTGGTACGGTTGCAGTGATTTCTGTCCTTGGCACTCTGTGCTGCTTCTCTATAACTGCAAATCTAGGGCTGGGGTAGGAAAGCTGCTTTCATAGTGACTACTGGTCTGCCCCGGCTTACTGCCCTGAATGTTGAGGTAACCCCAGATCAGTTTGCTTTCATGTACCATGATACAAGCTAAAGGAGTTTGCATGAATCTTCCCTGCAGCTTGGCCCTTAAATGCTGTGGAGCTATAAATTATAGGAACAGACAACAGGAAACTTCATTGATGTGTCTTGCTTTTATCTCGGTGAGGAAAGGACACTGTTTCAGAGTTTCTTTATTACTTTATTACCTGAGAAAATGAGGAATGTCTGGGCAGATGAATCTAAAACAGAAGTACTGGCCGTATCCAGCAAAGAAAGCAAAAAGACTCAAATCTAAATTCCTGTAGCATACTATGTTTCTGTTTTCTAGGAAAATATCGTCCAGCTAGTGACATGTAGGCCGGGTCCAACCCATAGGACACTTTTGTTTAAACTATTACCTTTTCTTTGGAGCAGATGAAGATGTGTTTGCTTCCATAATAGTTGAACATTTTCTGTTGTGCATGGTATGTGCACATATGTCTACGTCAGGGCGAAGAAGAAAAAAAGGCGTTTTTCCACTGTATGTGTACTAAGTCTGGAAGCTGTCACTTCTCTATGTTAATTCCTGAACCTGCCATCCAGTCCTATAGCCACAGGCTAGAGTGCATACAGATGATAAGTATTTTTAATTAGATATTGTTCCATGTTTATATATTAATATATATTATCAAATTGACCAATATATTTACATCTGTATGTGACACGTGAAAATTACATGCAGGTACTTAGTAAGGAAAACTACTATATAAAAAGTAGTAGGGGGTGGATCTTGTGGTGAGAGTTGTACAGCCTAAAAAAATCAAAATTATGAATGATTTCCTTAAAAGGAGATGCTGACATCTGAAAAACAAAGTCCTGTAATTAGGGTTTGGCTTTGTGCTGGCTCTGGTCTTAATATGCCTGAGTGCCTTGGCACAAATCTGCTGGTTGTTGTATCTACAAAATAGAGAAGGCTTTTTTTCATGAGAAGTTATGAAAATACCAAAGCAGTGGAAAGTAAACAAAACTTGTTGGACAGTTTATAGTCCTTCTGATCTCTTTCAGACATATATTTCATTGTCATGTGCACGGTGTTAAAATTTAGATGGTGGTGTTTAATGTTAAAGGGGTGAACTAGATATCAAAACTTTGTATTTCTACCTTTGAGAATTAGTTTTAGAGTTTATATTTTCCTCTGACAAACCTATTCTTAAGATGGAATCCTGAGAATCAAATTGAGTCTTGTTCTTGTTTACTTTTAGATGCCTGTCTTAGATGTCAAGCTGAAAACAAACAAGAAGATTGTGTTGGTATGTAGTGATTTCATTCGCTTGTTTTTCAGTTGAAACTTCTCTCAGTAGGGTGCATTTTAAAGCTTAAGGGAACACTGATTTTATTAATGCTCAAAAGTCAAGTGGTGTTTCATTGTACATTGTGTAATCTTTTTACATTAGTAGTAATTTATGCTTTATTTTTGAGCACTAATAAAATTAGTTTTCCCTGCAGACATCCTGTAGAACAAAACAGCTTCAAATTTGCAGTTAACACATATGTAGCTAAGAGGTTTAAGTTCCTCTCACCCTCAGTGTAGTTGAGGAGAACATGATGTACACTTTTGAAGTGGGTAGAAAAAGGCTACTTTTTTTTTTTTTTCTTCCGAGATGCATGCCAGAAGACACAATGGTAATACTGGTAAAAATCCTCTGTTCTGAAATAAATGTGTCTGTGTTAGACAGTGGTATTTTTCCCACTCTGAATTCAGACATAGTGGAAGCAATTGCTCGTTTATTGACTTTTCATTTGAAAAAATGGAATCACTGGAGTTTGCAATAATGCTGTTTAAACATATTTTCAGTTGCCTACCAATGTATGCAAAAGCAAATCTTAACAATTCTGATGTATTTAAATTTGAAATAGTGAAAATTGTCTCAAAGAGTTTGCTTTAAACCTTTAAGTCAACTTTTAAACCAGTGGTAAGCCTTTCCATGCCCTTGGTTCTTTCTGTTTTGAAGTATATTGTCTCAAACTTAATCCACTCTTGTTTTATGATGATTGTTTTAATTAGAACAGGAATTTCTTGTTCCAGATGTCTTGATTGGCTTGCTAAGTGTCCTATTTAAGATACTGAGAGAAAAAAACATATTAATTTACAACACCCTTGTATTCCAAAAAGGAAAATGTGCACTAATAAGGGAAAAAAGCAAAGTAACTAATGCTGTTCAGGAGTAGATGGGCAATAGCTAACGCTTTTTGTTGTGTTGAAACAAGTGTAGCCTGTGAAGAACTTGTGGTCTAAGATCCTGTTCTGAAGCTATATGCTCTGTCAAATGTGCCTACTTGATACCATACATTTAGGTTTAAACATTGTATTTCAGATGATAATTTGGTGCTCTGCTTTTGCGTGATAGTAGTACATTGGCTATATTTTGGTACTGGGGAAGGTGAAGAACTTAAATAGTTGCACTTATTTCCTGGACAGAATTGATAAACATGTTTATACATTCACAAAACTCTGTCGCTTTATACAAGAAGGTGAGAATATATGCTCTTTTTTTTTTTTTCCTGTAATGGGAAGTATGTAAAAGGATTAATGACAGAGAACTGACTGTCATCAAAATGACCGTAAGAATCCAATGTCAGTGGATAAATCAACGATGACCCGTTTTTGTCTCTAAAGCTTGCAGTGGTTATAAACATCTGGGAATGATAGTTTGGACCTTGCTGTAGGTGTTGGTTGGGCAGCTGAGTGTGACTAGAACATGTTCTTTCTTCTCTTTCAGTGGTTTGGGGAGAATGCAATCATTCCTTCCACAATTGCTGCATGTCCTTGTGGGTGAAACAGAATAATCGCTGTCCCCTCTGCCAGCAGGACTGGGTAGTCCAGAGAATAGGCAAATAAAAACACTGGAAGATTATTACTATAATTTTTTTCTGTTGAACTTGTTGAAATAGCGTGTGTCTTATGCCATTTGCTCATACAAAAGAATGGAACATCAATCATGACATGATTTATTTAGCTTATCTTCTACAAGATCAGTGTGATTTTGTTGTGTGCTCTTTGCTGTACGAAAAGGCAATGGTCAGTCTTACTGTAGATATTTCCACAACTGAAAAAAGAAAGACACTACATTAACAAATTTATCTGTTACGATTTGAGTGTTAACTGTATCAGAGCATAGAAATGTGATGGTGCAGTTTAAACCCTAAATATAGTTTATTTAATTTGAAATGGCGACCTTACCTGTAAGTCTGATACCCTGCATAGTTTACTGTCAGGATAAAGAAATTGTTTATTTTAAGTAATATCATATGCAAAAACACAGTCAGTGAGTTTCTTAGTAAGTGTTCTGGTTTTTGATCTAAAATGAATAGTGCGTAAAGCATATGCTATGTGCTTTTTCCATCACACTCTACTAAACATTTCTGTTACGTTTTCTTTATGACAGTAGAAAATTTTGTTTTGTTGTATCTCTTAAGTCTGTTGCTGTATTATATTCTATGCATTATTTCTGCAACCATAGTATTAAAATTTAACCACATTAATATTTTTTTTTTAATTTGTATTTCTCTTGAAGACCAGGAAAACATGTATTTTTAATTCAGAGACTTTTTGTACAAAGACACGTATTTGGTATTAGTTAACTAGGGGCGTAAACAATCTCATTGGTTAGCTGACAAATACAGAAAGCAAACAGAACTGATAATTTAAATATCCTAAGGAAAATAGGTACTGATTAACTCTAGGGAAAATGTTAAATTGTGGTTTCATGAAAAATCACTTAATAGAAATTTCTTTATCATCATTTTATTGGTTACAATGTTTTGGAAGTGAAAGAAAGCATTGTTTTATTTTTGTGGAGGACCTCAATATATCATCTTATTTGATACGAATCATTTTTTTCTTACGAATATTTAAGTGCTTGCCTCTGACACTGTCTTTTCCCTAAATATCCATAGTAATTACTGTTAATCTGAACATATGCTGTGGGGTTTTTTTAATAGAAGTAATAGGTTGAATTACTGCTCTAAGTCTGTAACAAATTCAGGCTTAATAAAATGGTTAATAAACCTGGGTGAAATTGAGGCAATATTATATGCATGTCATTGTTTACTTCAAAGTTATCTTCAATGTTTAAGATTAATGCGTTTCTCAGCAGATGTATTTCTATCTATTCTGTTTATTTTAAGTATATCTAAAGAGGTTTATCTTCACTGTATAAAGTAGTTCCAATGGCAGTCTTTGTGTCATCAAGCATACATGCAGAGTTTACTGTGTAGGGTTTTTTAAATACTTGTAATCTTGTTTCTAAAATGTTTCGAGCTTTTGAAATATAGCTTTTGTCTCATTATACACTGAGATCAAAAAGATCCTCTGTGTCATTGTTATGGTTTATCACATCAGTTGTTGTTATCCCAGATGATGTCTGTCTTAACCAGTTTTATATTTGTTTTCAATTTTAACAGTAGTAATGGAGTGCTGATAGCATGTTGTGGAGTATTTCTGTTTGTGTAAAAGGATTCTTTCTAAAATGATTGCAAAAGAAAATCTGATTGGAAGTGGAAATAATTTTTAGCTGTCAAAGTTAAACTATATCTTATCCACAGTCTATTTTCTCTGCCAGAATTTGGTCCTAGGCTCCACTTTCTAACCTCTAATAATTCCATCTAGTCCCATCAGAGGACTTCTTTCTTCATTTTGCTTTGCTTTATAGGTGAATACAGAAAGTACCAAAGTGATTTTCACCCTGCTTTCAGTTCACATCACGTGCGTGACAAGTGTAGCTGAGAATTATAATTGCAGAAAAGTTTTCCAAAGTGTTGGCTCAAACAGATGTTAATGCAAATGAGGTATTAGGAAAGTTAATGTTGAAATCTAAGTAGCTGATATTTGCATGTATCTATTTGTGTATTATAAGTATTTTGTTGACCAGTAATTAGAGGTTCGCCTAGAATATAAGGTAATGAATTTTAAGTCCTGCATATTTTCTCTGTGAATTAGAGGATATTAACCTATGTCCCAGTCTTTCTATGAGTTTTGCACCATAGGAATTTTCTTCTGTTCCAAATCATACCCAGATATTCCGTTAGCATAATTCTTAATAAGTGCCCGTTTTCAGTCCTGAATTTGTTCACCTCTTGTACATACAAAATAAATCAGTTTTGTTTCTCACCCAAACACACTGTTCTATGAGTAGGTAACATTAACTGAAATAGCCATTATTGACTAATAGATTAATGCCGATCTGCTTTTCTCCACGGTTTAATAAATGCTGGGTAGATTTGGATAAATCAGCAAATCTAGCTAGAGTCTTCTCTCAAAAGAGACTAGGATAATGAGTATGTGTCCAAAGATCATATTGTTTCACTTTGCTGTTTATGAAGTTATATACTGTTGCAGCACTACCAAGCTAACCGGCTGCAACAAGGCTTTCCCACACAAGGCTCCAAAAGTTCATCTACTGTCCGTGCTGTTTCTTCATCCTCTTCAGGCCAGTCCACCCTGCTTCTTGCCTCTGCTGCGTCTGGGTTCCTGGCTTCTCCTCCAGCCAGCCTCTCCTCATTCAGGCCCCCTTCTTCTCTCAATATACCTTTAGAGAAAGTTTATGTTCCGTAGAAGTCAGGAAAGATTGTAATTAACAGAGCAGAATGATTCATTTGGAGCTGTGGATGTGTCTTTCTTATGCAGATACCATAAATGTTAGGTATTTCCTTGATTTGCTTGGACATGAATATATCAATAGCTGGTGTAAGTTTGAGTTCACCTTTAGGTCCCCACCTCCCAGCTGTTCGTACTGCTGCTGTTTTGAGCTGTGGTGGCATTCTTCCTAAATGTAAGAAAGACCCTGATGAACATTACGACCTGAAATCAAAGCTTTTATTACCTCCTTTTTTGCCTTACTATAGCCAAGATACTATAGGAAAATGTTGTTGTGGGCACAGTTTTCAGGACAGCCACCGGCAGAATTCCGCTTTTCTTCCTTAGACTTTTTTCAGTTTTGCTTACTGTACTGGCTGCGTTATTTAGCCCTTTATGTAACCTTCTCCTGCCCCAAACTTGCATTCGCCTGGCAGAATTAGCAATTGTACAAGCAAGATTTTCAAATACTCTGCTTTAGCATACATCGCATTGTCATGCACTTGTGGTAATTTGTAATGGATGGCCCTCTCAATCACAGCCAGAAAAACACTCATGCCTCTAACATAGTTTTGTAGAGTATAAGCATGAGTTATATGTCAAATGGATTCAATGCAGATGGGATTATGCATGTAAAAACAAAATGCTACGTAGTAGTAGAGTGACAAAAAGCAGCCAAGAAGGGCTTAGCACTTAACTGTGGGAAGTCTGAGGTGCCCGTTACTACTCCTAATGTTTGCGATTCATCTCTTCGGCTTGCTTTAAGAGTGAAAAAAGAAAATACGAAACTTGACCTTGACCTTAGAGTACAGCTTGACCCCATTGCTACTGGAAGAATTGTGGAACCGCTTTTCCTGTTCCCATAATACCCTCTTTATATTTAAAGAAAGTTTTAGCAGCCAAATCACATGGCACCTCAACAGAAGGGAGCCTAGCCTAGTAAGTGCCACACATTATTTTTATTCTTTTGGGGAAAAAATGGAGCACAGGCTTCCTGGTAAGCAGCCAGGGAGTCAAGTCAGGTGGAATTTGCCTTTGCTTAATTATAATCAGCTTTGTCCCTTTGTTGATGACACCTGAGCCATACACTGTTCCCACCTTCTCATCCTGCCACTTACGTTATAAAGCTCAGTAGGAAAAATAAACTGAGGCCACAATAACACATGGAAGTGTCTTGGCAAGATTTAGCTGGTCACTTGAAGTGGTTTTCCTTTATCTCTGGGTAGGAAATGAAGTCAGAACTACATGTTTTGTATATAGGGATCATTATTTTTAGCCCAGCAGCAGGTCTTAGCCTCTGCATGTAATCTGCTCAGAGCCGCATGAGGCATCAAAGTTTGCATGGAGTGTCTGTGGAGCTCAGATTCATCGATGCTGAGTATAACTTGAGATTTGGGAGCATGGATGCTCAAAGCAATGAATTGTGTGGTAATTTAAAGCTCTATGTCGCATGTTTGTCAATGTCGACTTCTGTTTTAGGCGTGGCAGGTTTGTGATAGCAGCTTTTTATAAAACCAGATACTAACTTATTTAATTCTTAGTACCTTGGTGTTCTCTGAGTCGAGTAGGGGAGAATTGAGGCTGTCGTAATAACTGTGGCCAGAGTGCCACTGAGATTGGAGTGTGCATGTATTGCAGACAGGAATCTCTGCGTGTTCTCAGCAGCCAGGGACAGTGTATATGGAGGCAATCTTGGTACATTTAAAGGTTATCAAGGCCCATTCTGAAACACCAGCTGAACTGCATGCATTTGGTGCTGCCAGTGAGAAGGGTTGCGTAGGATGTCATCCCTCAGCTATATATAGCAAACTCAAAGCTCCTTACAGAGAAACCTCTTACCAGTCACTTTCCACAAATGGTGCATATACCTAAAGGTACTTAGTGAAAATCCTTGAGAGGTATTTAATGCAAAAGCAGTTAGTCCCTCTGGTGTTTTTCAGAAGCCTACACACACCACTAGCACCTACAGCATAGCACTTGGACCAGTTACTCAGTTTTTCTCAACCAGGCTCTGCCACCCCAAGAGCTTGCCAAGATGTGTGACATGGGAGGCCTTGACAACCTCATTGCCAACACAGCCTATCTGCAGGCAAGGAAGAGTGGAGATGGAGACACCAAGGAGATGCAAAAGAGACGTAAAAGCCTCTCACTGCCCAAGGTTGAACAATGCGGCGAGGTTAGACAATCGATTGTTGCTGATTATGATAGCATCTGTGAGCAGCAGCCCATTGGCAAGAAATTTTTCAGAGACTTCTTAGAGACAGTGCCAGAATATTTGGTAGCTAGGGACTTCCTGGATGAGGTGTCAAACTGGGAATTGTCAGAGGACAATGTCAGGAGCAGTGCCATGGAGAATATGGTCACCAATTTTCTTAAGGCAGGCTCCAAAAACTACCTGGCTTTCATGAGCTCTGACTTGGCCAACAAATGCCAGGCAGCTACTGCAAATGACTACGAGAATGTCATGCAGCTGGCCAAGGAGGAAACCAAACTCTTCCTTAAAGGCAAGCCCTTCCAAGACTTCCAGACCAGCCCCTTCTATGACAAATTCCTCCAATGGAAAGTTTTTGAGAAGCAGCCAGTAACTGAGAAATACTTCTATGAGTTCCGAGTGCTGGGCAAAGGTGGCTTTGGAGAGGTAAGAGATGTACTTTTAAGGGTGTGGGTCATCCCTTCCCTTTCAAGACCAGCAGGTGGGTTTGTGAAGAGGAACTTGGCAATGGCTTAAGAAATTGTCTGAAGTTTTGCAAGACTTGGTCCTTCAGATTGTCCATTTGCCAGAAATTCAGCTGGGTTTGTTACCTATACTGTGATACAGGCTCCAGATGCCTGTTAGTGAAGAGCTACTCAGAATTTTTATGTTCTGTATCTATGCTATTAAAAAAGCAGGCTGCTTTACAAAAGCTTGCATAACTGTCCATGTAGTTAATTATTAGTCTCCTCCTTGACACCATCTTAGCCTGTGTTAGCTCACACACTCCCAGATAATTCTTAGGTGCAGCTTAGGGAATAGCACGGATCAGGATCTCTTCCCAAAATGCAGTATGAATAAGGCTACCTTTTTTTGAGATGGAAGAGTGTTTAGCTATACAGATGAAAGCTGTATATGCCGGTTACTGTCATGGTTAGGGAGCGAGTCCTTCTAAATTGCTTTTGCTAGTGCATGTCTACTAATGGTGTCCTCAAGAACTTTGCATAAGGCCCACCATATACTGGTCCAGAGCAGAACAGGTCTGATGCTTTGTTTTTTCCTTATTTTTTCTGCTAATACACTCTGCTACAAAGTTAGCAGCAGCAGCTACTAACAGGCATCTGTGATTCCCCAGTTCCTGACTATTACTGTCCTTGGTATTCCGGTCTGTATGTGTAAAATTCCTTCATTAGCTTTCCTCGTGCATCTTGCTTCTCTAGGTTTGTGCCATCCAGGTGAAAAATACTGGCAAGATGTATGCCTGCAAGAAACTGGATAAGAAAAGGTTGAAAAAGAAAGGTGGAGAGAAGATGGCACTACTGGAGAAAGAGATCCTGGAAAAGGTCAACAGCCCTTTCATAGTTACACTAGCTTATGCCTATGAGAGCAAAAGCCATCTGTGTCTTGTCATGAGCCTCATGAATGGAGGGGATCTGAAGTATCACATCTACAATGTGGGAGAAAGGGGTTTGGAAGTTAACAGGGTCATCTATTACTCAGCTCAGATCACCTGTGGGATTCTGCATCTCCATTCCATCAAGATTCTGTACCGGGACATGAAACCAGAAAATGTCCTCCTGGATGATAATGGTAATTGCAGACTGTCTGATCTTGGGTTGGCAGTGGAAGTCAAAGAAGGGAAAAGCATCACTCAGCGGGTGAGTACAAATTCATTGAACATGGTCAGTGGGAACGGAAGCTGTTCTATTTCTAACGCATGACGAGTCCGAGACTTAATTCCCTGGGATTTGTTCTTTGCTAAAGACCTTAAGTGGTCACTTCATTTTAAGAGACAGGTGGTAAGAAGATTTGGTTAATGAACTCTAGATGCTATATGTCATAAAATAACTTCTCTTACACAGAAACAGTAGAATTGACTTGACCTGTTGTTTCTCTTTAAGATAAACTCTTGAACAATTATTTTAGAGAGGCTAACAGAGATGCCTTGTGCCTTGGAGTGATAGTGCATAGTCAAGGATTTAACCAATTACTTGGGTTTTTTCATGAGCAGCAGTCAACTATATAACTCCTTCTGTATTCTGTTTTTGCTCCTGGAAGACTACAAATTTCTTCCAGATCACTCTTTAAGTGATGTTACTGATGGTACTGCAGGTGTTCATTGTACTGCATAATAAACCATTGCCCACCTTCCTGCCCCCACAAATTAATTCCTGAAAAAGGTAGCAGACTTGATGTCAGTTTGCAAATGTACATGCCTGTGTGCATGTGTAGGAGGAAAGAGATGGATGACCAGCTGGTTTTTGCTGTGTGAAGTAGACTGTGCAGCACTTCAACTGTGCTTGTGGTCATCACAAACTAATCCAGATTTGTAATAATGTCATGAGCTTTACACAAGAAAGATGTATTCAGGTAGCTTAACTATGGGAAAAGTGTGTTTCTCCCAAGGTGTCTGGAGCTTAAAGATGTACATGGCGAGTGAATGTGTCTGAAATACACTAAGAATATGGAGAAATGGAAGCAACATTATGAACTGGTCTAACGGCCTTATGTTAAACTCCCCAAGTCTTTCAAATTACTTTGTAGAAATTCAGTAGAAGAGAGAGGACCTGCTAGTAACCTTTTGCATAGTGCTTGAAGTACGCTTCTTTTGATGTTGTTATTTAATAGTCATTTGTAGTTTGAAGGTTACATTTTTTTCCTGGCAATCTAAAACATTTGTATTCTGAGTGTTTTTAGTTCTCTGTGAAAGAAAACATGGAAACTGTTGTATTTTTGGATAGGAAGTAATTTTAAAATGAGACTGCATTGTGTTTTAGATATGAAAATACAGTTTCTTTGAAAGCTAAGGCAGCTATTTAAATAGAACTTACATGAAATGGGAGTGTTGTTTTGTTTGTGAAGATGAACCCAAAGCTATAAACCTTATTGTGCTTTTGCAAGTTATAGATGCATACAGTTACTGTGATCAGAAAAAACTAATTTTGTCCAAGGGCGGTTTTTCCTGCTTGTAAATATGTGGGGTTTGGCAGAAGGAAAAAAAAAAACCAACCCCAAAATGGAAGAATGTATTTAGAAATGTCTAACCACTTCTGTTGGTATTAGGGTAGAAACTCAAAGCAGTAAAGGGCAAGGTGGGTGTTCCTCACTTGCTGTAACAGTCATCAAGTTGTTATAATGATTTTTCTTCCGTTCACTCTTTTTAGAAGCACTGTTCGCCATTGTATGAGTGCTTTTATTAGAGCAAAAACTGCTGTGAATAATATACAACATGATTGTAGTGTTAGAAGGAATTTCTGTTAAAGGCAGTTTTATTCATACAGGAAATTGAAATGGAAGAAAAAAATTTTTTTTTTCTTTTTAATTTTCTGTATCATAACTATGAGGGAGTTAAATGAATAGTAATTCCCAATATTATTTTGCATTTTTATGAACTAACCCTATTTGAGTCATTTGAAGGCTACTACTAAAAAATATATGAGCTAGATATTACTGTTATTTATAGTAATGTCATACACAGGAAGACCTAAAAACACCTTTACAAAATGTGTTGCATTAAGTTTCAGCATGTATTCCTGTAATAAAGTAAAAATGGTGCTGTTAAATTAATTTTTGTTTACTAAATACAGTTACATTGTGACTTAAAATTGGCAGAACGTTTATATCACAGCATGCTTTTTGAGTATGATTAGCAAATTGTTACCACTTGAAAAAAAATCTCGAGAAAACATATTTGTATAGGTTTGGGGTATATTCACCACAAAAAGATGTATGGCTCCAAGACAGATTTATTAAATTAAATTTAATCAGTTGCAGCATTTTGTGGGCACAGTTTTATAAGGACAATTTCATAAGCTAAAGCAGAAAATATATTCCTTTAGGCTAAATCTCTATTGTACCATGCATCTGAGTGAAGTGCCTAACATCATAAAGCTGTTTCTAGATTTTGGATGATGGTCTAAACTGACAATGTAAGGCTTACGATACGATCTTCAGGCACTAATTATAGGGAGAATATAAAAGCTTTTCATTTCAATTTATTTATCCATTTGCAAAGAATCCTTCTGTTTTGGTGGGTGTTGTAATACATTGAACTTCATTCATATTTCCAGCAGTTCTCACTTTAAAGCCTTTGTAACCTCGTAATCCTCTTTTATGACCTGGTTCTTCAATATCATACTTAAAATACTGTTCTATTGCGCTATAAGAATAATGCCTAACTTTGATTTAATCATATTCATAAGTCATTCTGCTGCCTGAAAGTAATTAACTACTATCCGCAGTACCAGATGAAACCATGGTTTAGCTGTCTGGTACACTTAATGGCCACCTATTTCATCTCTTAAGATAAACTTCACTTCTGGTCTTACACGTATTATGAAGAATTAAGATAGTTAATTTGTTAAATGTAAGGTAGAGAAATAATTTTGAAAATTGCATGTATTAGGTAGGGTCTTTCTGTAAGGTGATATATTAAAAAAAGGTGGAATTTTTTTCTTTTTTTTTCTGCTGTCAAATGAAAGCTTGTGGGCTTGAGTTGTTTGATCTTCCATTTTATTTCTTGTTTTTCATTTTAGAAATACCAGTAGCAGCATCTGTTGGAATTTCTTTTTTTGCTGTAGTACTGTTTCAGAGGAAAAAAGTAATATGCTGTTCTGGGTCATGTTTTAACAGTTTACTCACACTGAACAGATTTCTACAGTGAAAGCTATCCTTACATTCAGTAAAGCTGCTTTTATTATGAGATCATGTTCATCTTGAGTATGGAGATTCTGTTTTAGTCTCATACTCTTAAATGAAGAAGCGGAATGGTGCTTTTTTTAAAATACAGTGCTTTCTTCCAAATTGTTTTCTGCAGGTGTGAACTAAATAGATGCTAAAGGTAAAGTAGAATAATTAAAGATTTTTTCAACAACGGTCTAAAAATCTTTCTTGGCGATTTAGGTTTTTCTTCCTGAGTGCTAATCTTTTCATGATCAATCTAGTTCTTCAGGTGTTAAGTGGATCTTCCTTGTGAATAAGCAAAATAAAACAGAAACCTCTTCCTTTATATATCAGGAGGAGCCAAGAAAACAACTGTGGAGTAGACATCTGACCTTAGGCAGCTGCTTAAAAAATGTTCATCGCCATGTGTTTGACTGTAACTATGCTGCTATGAAAATGCCATGTAGAAAATAGTCAAAAAAAGCTGCAGTTTTCTGCCTTATATTTCTGTGTCTCTTTTTTTGCTATATATTATGAAGTAGAAACATCATGTGATGACTTTCATTGTTCCTTATACAGAGTTTAATAGCATATAATACATGGATTTATTTGTGGATTTATTTTGTCAGATTGCTAAAAATACAGTATTATGATGCATTCTGAAAGTTTTGTACACTCCTCCTAGTGTCCAAGCCATTAAAGATAAATTTGTTCTGCTTTCAAAGCATCAAAAAAAATCCTAAACTAAATGAATAAATGCACGTTACCCATACATCAGCTGGACGATCCATAAATCCCTTTTGTAAATCTTGTTAGGTGAGGATGAGGTTATCACAGGGCACAAATGATAAGCTAGTTAATGAGTTCCTGTTTTAGACATTTTGCAAGTTTTCACTGAAGATTTCTATGAGACTATGTTTCTGTACTGTTTACCAGCCAAAGATTATTTTATTTGTGGATGGAAAGATTTTTTGAATTTTAGATGGGTGACTTTAATGTATAGCCTTCTTATAAAATAATGTGTTTATGCTGCAGAAAAAGCATGGTGCAGCTGATCATTTAATACTTATGTAATTGAAGAAGTAGCCATGGTATCCTTTAGGTATTGTCATTACATGTGCTCCTTTTGAGAAATATTTGTGTGCTCTATACCAATTGTTTGTAACTATTATAAATAAAAATACCCTACTCAGAAACAGTGCTCTTTACAAAGATCTAGAAAGAGTTGGATACTCAGCCTTAGTTTTCTCCCTTTCTTTTCAATTGCTAAAGCAGCAAGTAGAAACACCTGGCTTTCAGTGTGAATGTTATTTTGAACACATGTAGGCAGTTGTAAGTAATTGATACAGTAATAATTATGGAGTTTAGAAAACTTTAATTTCACTGAGGTGTGCTGATTTGTCTTTGTGAAGTGCTAGCTGGCTTTAGAATGGAGAAACCACCCAAAAAAATTTAAAATGCACCAGTTTGAATAACAATAGTCTTGGAAACAAAAGAAGTAGATGGCAATTGAAAGCTACTTACAGTGCATTTTTTCTTCATGAAACAAACATGGGTAATATGGGCTCTTCTCATGATACATACATTCACCTGCGCAATCTACCTAGAAATGTGTGTAGGCACACTTACTCAGGCAGAGTTCTTACTGACATCACTGGAAGCAAATAAACTCTTTGCCAGTGATAATTACTCAGGACTTTAGGAAATAGCATTATGACTTTTTGTACAAACGTGCCTGTAGCATCTGTTCTGATGTGTTGATCATACCGCACATAAACTAGATTGTATCTTAAAATTATGCCCTTTTAAATGTTGATATTTTCTTTGTCTTACATAATTCCAATAGGTAACAAAAGCCTGCAAAGACAGCTTTTGCATGGGTAAAATGTTTCGTCTAGTTATGTACCCACTTGATTGATTCTGGAGCTAGTTCTTTTTACATATGACAGAAATGAGGAGCCTCCATCCCAAGTTCTCCACTTGAATGGTTTGACCTGGCATCATTTTTCTTGATGTCTCTGCAACTTTTTATCTTACAACTTGTTGTATGTGAGTCAAATGCTCCTGCCCTTAGCCAAAAGAGTAATACTACTTAATTTTCTGAGAATGGTTGTGAGAAAAGCGAGCATGTTCTTCTGCTTAGTACCCTCATATCCTCTGCATATCAAAATATAGAGAACTTAGTTCTGTTTTTCCACAAGTCAGTATGCATTTGCTGTTTATTTCAGGAAGAACTTTCTGCCATTACAGGGTATGGCTTTTGTGCAAAGCAACTAAATGGTGAAGTACTTTTGTGCAGATGCATGTGAGCCAGAGAGCTTAAATATTGACATAATAACTGTGAAAATGAAGACAAACATATTTTTGTAGTATTTATAAAAATGCATTAATATCTTCAGAGGTTTCAAGCTTCTTCACAGTCTTCCTGTGCTATGTTTTATATATTTGAAGGACATCATAATATTTTTATAAGAAAAACATGTTTTGGTTAAAATCTTACTCAAAATGTCCTTTTGCCCTCCTGTATGTTTGTTTATTATAAGATTCTATTTCTTAGGAAAACAGAAGGAAATCTATTTAGATGTTCCTGAAACTTGCAGTTTAATTTGAAGGCAGTTGAGAAGCAGGAGGAAGGTTTAGACTTGTGAAATAAAAAATAACTCAGCAAGCTATTCTGCAGTTGACCTTTGGTCATTATCACATGGCATTCTTATTGGATAATATTCTGTAAAAATATATTCCTCCTTTGCGCTTTGAAAAATGACAGCCCTTCATTTGCTCAGGATTAGAGTGACTTGCTACTTTACAGTTTCAAAACCACCATTCTGCTTATGCATTTTCAAGTATGGTGTGTAAAATTGATTATATTTTACTAGCAGACCTCTGTTTTTAAAAATGTTGATAATCACAGTTGTTATGAAGTGTGTCATCGTGACAGGTATTTAAGATTTTTTTTAATCTATGTAACATATACTTTACAGAATCCAACTTACCCACTATGAATGCCACGATCATGAGAGTGAAGGGAGCAAAAATTATTTTTGTGGGATCATTCTGCCTCCTGCAGTTTTGGAGATGGCAGAAAGGATACTGTAGTCATCTAAAATTATGAGAATGCATTGTGTCCCATGAAATGCTTTTCCTGCACAGGGCATGCCACCCAGGAGATACATTTTTCTGTCTGGGAAAAGCCGTTGGAGCTCTTTAAGACGGAGCATCAGGTCTCTTTGCATGACTTTTAACCTTGTTCTTTATTCAGTTTAATCTGACAATCAATAAATACTATAGCGTGTTGTATAAAAAAGCAAGAGGTAGGATTCCTTATCAAGCTCCTAGAGCTAGTAGAAAGCTTACTTAAGCTCTTTGAACAAGAAAAATGCTATGTAAGTGCTAAATACTACTGTTTAGTCCCTTTGTCTCTTGAGGCTCATTGTTTATCATAAAAATAATATACATTCTGGAATGATCTCTTTGGTAAATCATCTAGTAAGCTACTTGTTGGTTCAGCACTGTCAAAGATGTTTTTATCTTGTTGGGTAAGAAATGCAGCATTTGGCAGACAGTGTAATTCTTTGAACTGTTGATTTCACGGCCTTGGTTGAAGCAGTATTGCAGGAACTGTAAGCTGCGGGATGGTAAGGAACGTAGTACTTCTGTTCTTATTAGACCACATGGGACATTCTATTTACTGTGATGAGTAGTTTCAGTTAACAAACATATAATTACTTTTTTATGAAGACATAATAAAATCCTGAAATTAGACACAAGCAAGTGAGAACTGTGGGCTTGGTTTTGCTCATTGTTCAAGTTTAAAATCTACTAGTGAAAGATAGTAGGTTCAAAATATGTGGAGGTGGTTCTTAATAGAATGTGTAGTTAAGCTGCAGGAACCTTTTGAAAAAGATTTTGTAGGGCCTAAAAATTTCTCTAGGTTTGGGGGGGAGCAGACGGTTGATGGAAGACAACTTTGTTGAGAGAAACCATTTCTGTGTCTGGAAGCCCTTGAACTGCAAACAGTTGGATTCTAGGGAAGCATTGGAAAAGTATCAATGTATGCACCAGGTTCTTATAGTCTTTGCTATGCATCCATTTTTTGGCCAGTAAACTGGCCATAATGGGCCCTTGGTCTGATGCAGCCAGTACCTGTCTTCCTGGATTTACGTGTAAAAGAATTGTAGCTCCAACATTAGTCATAATCCTGAAATCCCATGGATTTCAGTGACAGACAGTAACCATCCAGGCCTTGTGGTTCACACTGCTTAACCTACAGGGGCAGCACCTACACCGGAGAGCCAGTACCTTTCTCAGGGCACCTTGCAGTCCTGTTCCCTCGGTTGCACTGGCACTGAACATAGGATTTCTCTTTGAAGTCCCCTTTTTGAGAAAGCCACCTGCACGTGGTGCTATGACACTGTGTTTGCATTAGTTATAAAGAGCTTCGTAAAATATATACACAGCTAAGCAGATGGAGAATTTTCTCCCTTGTTAATGTTTATAGAATGTTCTGTAGTCATTAAATAATATAACCATAAACATCTCTGAAGTATTATTATTTCCACATTATAGATGGGGAATGGTCAGGAGAAATTTAAAGGGAAATTAAAGGGAAAATCATGCTACAGGCAGACCAGAGAACCCTGATAATTCTTGAATTCTAGTTGTGTGGTTATGAGTCTGTACCAAGTGTTCTGCTCATCCTATATGTATGCTCCATTCCTCTGATGTCTGATTGCTTCACTGTCTGTGGATGCACATTTCTTATGATGACACTTCACCAAGGTGGGGATGTTAGCAGGTTCTATTTCCAATAGGGATCTGAGGTAAAGATAGTGATTTTATGCATGATCACACAGGAAGAAAGCGGGGAGATGCTCCAGAGTCCAGAGTTAAAATTGGTGCCCAGTTACTGGACTGTCCTTCCTCAAACCATTTGTCACTTTGTTTTTTATATAGTTTGAATCTAAACTGAAAAACATGCGGTAACTGTGTCTGTTTCTCTTCCTGAGTGGGAGCACAGAGGCAGCCTGCCCTTACTGTCACAGCAGTGGCTTTCTGTTTAATTTTTGCAACTTCCTTGATTTCAGTGAGTACTGATGTGCAAGCTTAAAGGAGTAAAAACCGATGGTAGTTTGGTTTTTTTTTTTACTATTCTAGTTAGTGACTTTGAAACCAGACGCAATGTTGTTTCTTTTTTCTAATATAGCTGAAATTTGTTTTGTCCCTTTTGTGCTTTTATCTGTGTTGGTGGTTTTTCGCTATTTTTAAGACAGAAAACTTTTCCTGTTACAATTATGTCCCTATGTGAAAATGAAAAAAACGTTGGTCTTGAATTTTGTGTAAGCATGTGAGATTTGGTATCTCCTAAGCTCCCGTATAGTCTTTCTGATTATCTTTTACTGGTACTCCGAACAGTCCTTTTTGTGTTCTTCTGAATCAGTAGCCCATCAGTACTTGACGGGCCATCCCATCATAAGGTCCTTCCCTTTGCTAAGCATTAACAGTATGCCAAAAATCTTTGTTCTGTGAGACTTTTCAAAAGTGCCTTTTGTCCTAATTAGATTTTATTTTGTCTTTTAAAAGATAGTTGCCTATTCATTTGATCGGCTGGCTTCTTGTTACTGTGGTGAGAACATGTGGTACTTGAACATGTGGTGAGAAAGTGTGGAGGAACTGCAATTCTGTGAGGCTCGTTTAAATTACGCTCCACAGTGGCTCTTGGGAGAAAAATGAAGATTGTAAAGTGAGTGACAGAGGCACATCAGTTGTTCTTCTCTACATCTAGGGCCTATTAGCTCGTGTGCAGAGAAGAGTTTTCTGTGGTCTGTTCCTGCATTCCTGCAGGGTCTATTAAGGCCATTGCTGAAGGAGTGGAGGAACAGCTGGACGAGAGAACAAAGCAAGCAGTGGCACCCCTTGGAGGAAGGAAGGACCGAGCCCCAGGAAACAGCTGATAGAGCTAAACTCAGCTTGTTTTTTTTCCTCTGTTCAACAGTTCTTGTGCCATGGCAAACAAAAGATAGACATTCTGATTTGCTTTACTGTTTAGTTTGTGATATCAATTGAGTTTGTTTTGCAGAGATCTGTGGGAAAAGGTAGAGAGATCTAAATCCCATTTCTCCTCATTTGTCTGTTTCTGTGCTGATGAAAGCTCCAGAGAGTTCTGTTTCTTTCTCCCCTGCATCTGCTAGAAGCTGAGATAACGGCGGTGTTCAAGGGACTTCCCCTCCTCGGGACAGCGATCTGGATAGGATGTATGAGTGGCAACACTGTGGGCCTCGCTCTGCTTGCAGCTGTGGTGTGCCAAGTACCCGCTGACTGTACTGGGAACTGAGTGCACTTAGTGCTTCTCAGGATCACATCTTGTATTATTAAAAGATTATAATTATGTGACCTTTTAAAAATTTATGCAGGATCACATTTCACAAAAGAAATGCTTGTATACTTCCAGATGAGTCAGTTCTACTATGCCCTGTCAAACCACACAAACCAACAATTCCACTTTACAGAACTTCTTCACTAATGCATCCAAGGACAACATTTGGTCATTACATTTTAGAGCATTATTGTAAAATTGTGGGTTGGGTTGTTCTCAAAATAGAGAAATTAAGGGACAAGTAGGTCTGCTGCCCCTTTTCAAAAGCAAGTCAATTTAAATTTAACTGATTGGAATTTAATGACTTTGTGTATTTCAAACAGCATATTGAAGTAAGGCATCCTGCACATCATTGCAAAACACAGTATTAGATGGAGAGCAAGAAAAGGATTGCTAGTGTTGCACTGACTACACTTCAAAAAATTGTGTCCCTCTGCAGTGGCATATGATTTCTACCTGCTGTGAAGAAGCTGGAATAATATAACATTCTTTGTCTCCTTTGTGATGTTGTTTCTGTTGTGTCCCATTAGATGCTTCCAGGTCAGTGAAGGAGTAATTCCATGTGTTTATGTGTATCTATAAGATCACGTGAGCGGTCAACACGTATTTTTGAATGGTTCCTGGTCCTATCAGGAACACTACAGGAAAAAAGAAAAGAATGTGCTTGGTCTTAGTCTCAGTCAAAACCCAATGCATGTCCTAGTAGTGTAGACTTGACAACAATGGAATTCAACTTTGTGAGTGTGTGGGTTTTTTTATTTTCCCTGTTTCCATTAAAAGAGTGAAATTTATTCATGTAAAGTAAGATCTAGTAAGCAAAAGTGATTTTCAGTTAACACAGAACTTCTGAATTTACTTGTATTGAGTGAAAACAGCTACAAAATCATACAAACTTAATGATTTTTTGGTGTGATAGATATACTAGTAACCCATACTTAGAGGTATCCATTCTGAGGTGCGGTCACATAATTCTAACTGAATTAAATATTCAACACTAGGCCATGGAAAACAGACCCCCATCTCGAAAATATTGCATTTATCTTTTTTTGTGATACCTTTTAATTCCTTCGCTATCTTTTTTTTTTTTTTTGTACATTTGAGTGTAATTTACAGTATATTTACTCACTCCTTGGCCTGCTGAGAGTAACTTAACTCATTATTCTGATTTACTTCTGCTGTGGGAATCACTGGATACATTTTCTACCTAATACACTATTTTTTTTGCTGCTGAGATCTCACTTCTGCTGGTGAGAGTTGCACAGTTTAAAAACTCCCTTCACTAACCTTCTGTTTTACCTGCCTAAATAAACCTCTCCTGAGCCATTGAGGCTGCCTTTCATGTTGCCACAGGGTCTCTTTTCCTTGCAAGATGATCTGATTTTTGACATCTTGTTTTCCATAATGATTAGTGCAGGGATGATGTGTTTTAGCTTTGCTGTAATGCCGTCTACTCCCCAAAGACAGAATTAAATCTCAATTTGAAAGATGTATGTTCTTCTAGTACCAGAGGTTGAATAGTTGGTTTTTTTGTGTTCCCTAATACAGCAAATGCTTATGGCTTGATCATCTTTCTTCCCAAATGATTTTGCCAAAGCTGCACATAACGTAGAAACAGGCTGAAGAGACTAGAATTTAAGCTCTTTTTTCCCTTTCTTCAAATTCCTGTTTGTGGAAGGTTGCAGAGATTTAAGTGTTTCTTCCCCATGCTGGTTCGTGTTTCTTTGCCCTTAAGCATCACTGCTGACTACTTGTGAAATGTGTTTATTTCTGCTATGAAATGGTAATGTTTAAGTCAGTTTTGAGTCTTGGGTGTTAAGAGATTAGGTTTACATTCCTGCTTCTCAGCCTGTTCCTTCATTATGAATCATAGGAAAGCTTCAGTATTGGGAGAGATTTCTTTTAAGATCAGGTTCGTGTTTTGATGAAATTCCATGAGAAAAACACCTCTCATGAAATTCTGAGTTGGAATGGTTTGACGTATCAGAGGAACAATATATGTTTCTAGACTTCTCTCAGATTGATCTGGAACAGCTCGATAACAGCTCAGAAGATTTCAGTGCTGCTGATTTAGAATTTTGAAGTTTAATTCTTGTTCACAGTAACCCCATCCAGAGTTTTCACTTCAGTCTGAAGGGAAGCTGTTGTCAGTCCTCCTCTATTTTCTATTAAGTTGTGGTCCTGCAGTCTTTTTGGTCTGCAATTATGCTCTTGCTTTCTCTCTTCTTGAGAAACATGAGTACCAGGTGTGACTTACTGACGGTTATGTGGAAGATGCACATGGGAGAGGCTGAAGTTACTTGGCAACTATTTCTTTTGAAAAAACAGCTATGGAAGAAAGAACACAAGTGGAAGGAAAGTGATGCAGTCTGAAAGAAGCTGCTTTGGAACACATTTATGATCACAGAATTCTGACTTTTCCATGTCAGATTTATCGAGTTCCTGTATGATGATGCTAAGTTGCAGCACAGTAATGTCTTATCAGAAAGACTGTACTCTGCTGTCAGGGTACATTTTGATGATGATATGACTCATCAGTTCTTCAAGGCATTAGTGCCCCAGCTTCATCTCACTAAAAATAAGAATGTTGATTGCTTCCCAGAAGGAAGAAAGAAAAAAAAAGACAAAAAATATTCCAGAAGCCTATTTAGTGTCTGTGATCACTAGCCTGCAATGAGCTCTGTGTGCTTCCTTTTGTACCAGACTTTCCCTACTGCTCTCAACTCCAGCCCTCCCTTCCAGGTTTCGTGATCGTCTGAGGCCAGATGGATCTGGGTACTGTGGTCCATATTTGAGCACTTGTACCTTTTTCTGAATGGAGCAGTAATTGTGTATAAAAATATAATACTGTCAGTGTATCTGTCAATATTAACTTTTACTTAGATAAATTCAATGCAAACAGTACAAATTACCTGTGAAATGATGTCAGCTGCTGCAGTGCCCATCAGGCTCCTCTGTACTTTCTGTGGTTTTAGTGAGGGAAGTGACAGTTTGCCTTTTAAGCTTTTATTTTGCTTTCAACCTGGCTGATATTTTTGTTCTTCTCATCTCATTTATGTTTTTCAACCAAGTGGAGGATTTTGCCTAAAAGTAAAAAAAAAAAAAAAACCCAACAAAAACTACAAAGAGGGAAAACAAACTGGATTTAATTTTCTATTAGGCTTATGTTGTAATTGATGCTAAGATATTCCCTCTTGCACACTTTGTTTACAGTAGCGTATGTAGTGGCATGAGTTTATAAGGAGAGCTGACTCAGAAAAAGCTGTGCCTAAAGTTGCAAAAACTTGAGGACTTACCCAAACCCCATAAAATAAAATTCATCTGTTGAGTGGTGCTTTTTACAAATGTAATTTGCCCAAATGAGCTCTAGCTTTATTTACCTTTTTCTAACCGTTTTGCTTTGGAGTGAATCTCTGTCACGACTTGTGTTCTGGTAGCAGTCACAATGACCATCTTGAATAACCTTTAGTGGGATTTTGCACAAACATGATTTTTCTTTTTACATTGTAATACTACTAATACATCAGTCCCAGCATTTCGAAAGGTATAAAAGGGGTTCAAGCAGCTTCTGACACTGTTACCACTGTTAGCTGAATCTGGTAGATATCTAAAATAAGATACAGCATCAGATGCAGCAGGAAATGTTGGGTCAGCTGAGGGAATGCTGCTTCAGTTGACATCTCGCGTCCTCAGGCATGTGGCAGTGCAGCAGAAAGCGCAGGGAGAGGCTGACCTCCCAGGTGAATCAGCTCCCGAGAGAGAGAGAGAGGCAGCAGGAGCTATCCTGAACGCTGTCCCCCAAGGGGAGCGTGCCATGGCTGGCCTGGGAAGGAAGCTGGCAAATTCCCCTCTCAAAGAGTGATCCCTTCTTCTCGTGGAGAAGGGTCCGTTAGTGCTGTGTACTATACTAAGCTGTGCTGTATGCTATACCGTATATAGTAGTAGTCTTTATTCAGAGAGCTTTTTTCAGTTAGGAAGTATGAACTCATTCTTTCACCTGAATGCATATAATTTACTAATTATAGTTTTCATGGGTTTACTTTCGTACAATGGTTTTAAGAGGTTTTCTTGGCGCTTAATGATAGTACTTCCTTCCAGAAACCAACAGGGACTGTGGGCAAGAACTTCCTCTTGCAGCTCAGCTCCCAGCTTGCCGAGAGTTTTCTCATTGGCAGCAGACCCCTGCGTTGAACCAGTTATAACCACTGAACGGGGAGGGAATTGGTGATTTTTTTGTCTGATTTTTGTCTTTTTTAAAAAATCTCTTCAAATTGATTGCTAGTTGTGTTTCCAGGACAAAGCTAACACTATCTTCAACAGGAAAAAAAATGGAAAAATATGGAAGAAGAGAGCAAGCTAAACATTTATTGAGAAAGAAACCACTTTTAGGTAGAAATTGCACAGAAATTTCAACTTTGAAGAGCATATTTAAGACACTCCCCTTATGCTAAGATGTTTAAAGACAGATGCAGTCGATGTGCTAAAACCAAGTTTTACCTCAGTTTCTAGATAAAATAAAATATCAATGGTATAGAGTTTCACAAAATATATCAATTGTATTACTAATATTTTGAAGAATTATAGACAAGCCTGTTTAATTGTATGCATTTGATTACTGACGTTGTGTAGTAAATCTGTCTGTATGTTTGCAATAGGCTGGGACAAATGGTTACATGGCTCCGGAAATCTTGAAGGACCAAGAGTACGGCTATCCTGTGGACTGGTTTTCTGTGGGGTGTAGTATTTATGAGATGATTGCTGGGCGAACACCATTCAAGGATTTCAAAGAAAAGATCGGTAAAGATGAGGTTAAAAGAAGAACTCTGGAAGATGAAGTGAAATTTGAACATGCCAACTTTACAGAGGAAACGAAAGATATTTGTCGACTGTTTTTGGCTAAGAAACCAGAGAATCGTTTAGGAAGCAGGTATGTCTTATTTCTCAAATGCAGCAAAAGCCAGATTAAAGCTGCAAACAATATTATTATTTTACATATTACACAAAATGAGGTTAGATCTTGACTTTCCACAGAGTACTGAATTTTCCCTTTCACTTCTAGGAAGAGAGAGGTGGAAAGTTTTGAAGATAATGTGGAAATAAGGAATTTTGTTGCAGTACTGTGATTGTCCATCCTCACCCCAGACTACTCATAGGAGTTCCCTTCTTGGTGTTGTGTGAGGTTAGACTCCATATAGTTTTGGGAGAAAGGAGCAGCCCGTTTCTCTTGCATTTTCTTTCCTAAAGGTAAAGGATGTTCAAGCAGATACCTGTGTCTATGCTAATGCAGACTGAATGCAGAATCCTAGGCTGTATCACTTACTGGAATGATGTGGGCAAAAATCCAAATCTGCAATGTGGCTTCTCTTCCCTGCAGATATCTAACTTGCAAGGCTGTGTCATGAACTTCTTACTGAAGAGACCTTAACCCCTCTGCTTTACTCAAGTGCTTTAACAAAATCTTGTAGAGGTTCTGGTCTTCCTGACTCATCCCAGGGAGAAAAGGGAGGAAAAGAATATTGGGCACAAATTCTTATGAAGCAAAACATTTTGGGGGATTTAAGAGGTGGCTTTGGGTTGATGAAGACTGATGGATGTGTCTCTGACTTAGCAGTTTCAAGTAGCTGTTCAGTAAGAAGAAAATTGGAAAGCTAGACATTGTAATATTTAACTTGTGATATCTCTGATCCCTCTGATATGTGTGTATATATATATAAAATCACTTAGTGCATTTCTAATGACACAGATTAGGGATCTACATATGTAATATAGACAAAATAAAAGAAATATAATTAATGTAAAAAATCAATAGGAAACAGATAGTACCTGTCTTTAGAATACGCCATGATTTGAATCACCAATGAATACAATCATATTGATGTGTCATATATCATATATCAGATGCTTTTCCAATCTAAAGGTGGAATAGATGCAAGGACTTAATGAAAATGCACAGATAGTCTTCTAAAATTGTATTTCATAACAATGCGGAACAGTTTTGCAAAATATTAGTCATACATTTGCCTGAAAGAATTCACTTCAATGAAAGGTAATATATCATTAATCTACATGTTCTTATTATTCCAGTGCTAAATGAAGACAACTACTCTTTGTGCTTGATGAGTTTTCCCAACAACTCTGCAAGGCTGCAGGAAAAAAAATAGTATTCTCAACAGTGCATAGAGTATGTTCGATACAAAATCTGTATTATTTTTAATACATTTAAAAAGCTTATTTTAAAAATAAATTCAATAACAAACATTTAGAACATTCTACCTTACAAGACATCATGCTTTGCAGATGTTTAGTCTTACAGCATTTTGTGAAATAAACAAATTTCAGAGTAGGGGAAAATGAAATTTAAATATTCTGAGTGACTTGGTCAGGTTCATTCAGCAAATCTGAAGCAAAACCAGCAACAGACTTCACTTTCTGTAACAACATTCCCTTTGCCAAGGGAATAATTTACAATCATTCTGTCTGCTTACTGTTACGTTATTTCTTAGCAATGGGAGAGATGTACACAGAAAGGTAATTGCACAGATTATTTTTCATTTTCTGCTATTTAAGATATACTTACTCTTATATGCCATACTTAGAAAAGGAAAACGATAGGATGGATATCTTGCCTGGGCACAATACAAAATAAAAGCCTACATGTATGTCTTAAACAGGGCGATACTATTCAGGAAAGCTCATGCTTATGTAAAGATTAGCACTGTAATTCTACAAAGGACAACAAGACCTTGGGTTATCTACATAAGTGCCTGTTGCGTAAGTTAAAGCTGCTCAAGGACAGCTTTACTTCGTACACCTGACCTTTTAAAATACTCTTTTATTGAAGACTCAGTGTCACTGGCTAACTCAGGAAGGATGTAACCCTTGTTTTCCACTCAAGGTTTTTGGGACTGACGTCAGAAATCCCATGTCTGTAATGTGATTTATTTTTAAAATTTTTTATTATTATTATTTTTTTAAATGGAGAAATACAAAATTGACAGAGTTCAGATGAGTTCATTTGCTCTTTCTATTTAGGTTATGTAAATGTGCAGTTCACACAGGAGGAGCTCAAGTTCATCTCCAGCTAGTTGGAAGATGCCTCAGTTGGTTCCAGTAGATGGCGTTCCTGTAGCTTGATGTCTTTAAACTTTTTATGGTTTTGGTGATGTCAGAAAATACATAAGGAGAAGAAACACTGCAGCAGTCCATTCTGGACCTTCACCAGCTTCTAGTGTTTTTTGGTTTATATTACAAAAAGGAAAAGCAAAATAAAGTGAAATTTTTGTGAGTGCTGTAGGACTGTTGGCACTACTAGCCCACCAGCATCCTGGGACACAAGTTAATTTGAACAGCAACTCAAATGCACTTCAAGCTAACAGTGAATGTAAATTAATCATGTCAGGCTCAAGGGCTGCTCAAGTACTTAGTTATCACTAACTAGTTAAGTTAGGAGATGATTTTGCAAGACTATGTATATGCAGAGGTCATATTCCCTGTTGGCTTAATCTGTACATTCATAATTGCGTTCCTATGGCCTTTATGGATTGAAAATACAATTTTTTCACTGCCCAGAGTGCCCAAATGGCAGCATCTATCATTATTCAGGCTGTGATTTAGCACCCTGGTCATGGTGGTGTACAGTGCTTAGTGCCTGGTGGCGACCTGCTCAAAAGAACCAGGCAGCAGAGGTGCAAAATGAAGATATTTTTTTTTTTTAATAAGGGAGCTGAAAATGGCAGCTGGTAGTTTCATCTTAGGTGTGTCTGGATAACCCAGAGGCAGGCTAGAAGCATGGCAGGACAGCATAAGAGGAACTGGCAGTAGTGGCAAGCTGGAAGAGCTGTTCCGCATACATGGTTTAAGGTCTTAAAAAATGAAGATTTTCTATAGTCACACAAATCTACTACTTCTGTATGGTACTTCTACAGATTTGCAAAGATAAAGAGACTTGCCAAAGATTTGCATTACATTTGGTTCATAGAACATTGTCTAGAAATACATAAGGACTTGCCCTTTGCTTAGTATATGATGTAAGGAAGTTGGAAAAGAAAAAAAAGAACATGTTAGCAAGTACTATTTTCTGAGGCCAAAAAACAGACAAATTTGGTTTTCCTGCGTTACCATTTTCAAAACCAGTGCATCCAAAAATACATTAAAAAAAAAAAAAAGAAAAAAGAACACAGAGGTGTAGAAAACACAGTGGTCCTCCCTGTTGCTCCTTTCACTAGAATTCAGAACTCAAATTTTGCATGCCTTGACGCTAGAGGTGCAGTTCAAAAGCTGTGGTCCTTGGTTGTGCTTTAACGAGCATGCATTTGAGGCTCAGACTATTATCATCAGATTATCCTACAGGTCTCTCCATGGGTCCACAATGAAACAATTCACTGTTTCTTTTACAGCGAAAGTTCTCCCTGAGCTTTGCAGTTGTTTTTGATAACGTGTACTTAAAATATGTGTTTGCAATTATTTTAGTCCTTTATGGATTTTATTATTGGGTTTTAATATTAGTAAAGGATTGTGTTTGTGACAGTGGCACACATACTTTTGCTAATGTCATAATTTGTGCATCTCTTGCTTAAAATCTTTGTTCATTTATAATAGTTAATTTGAATGAACAGATTCACTAAAATTGGGAGTGTTTATTAGTGACATAACTGAGTTTTATGATGTAAACGCCTAGCTGCTTTGAATTAAGATAAACCCAGAAATGTGATGTCACCAGTTTCCTACTCGGACTCTTGTGCCTCAGAGTCAGTCCCTAGATGTATTAACCCAATGTACCCCGGTCTAGAGTTTAATAGACATTCTTACCCTCCTTAATATAGAGCCAACCATTGGGCTTTCATTGTTGGAGAGTAAGTCTGATACTCCCCCTCCCCATCCTGCTGTATCTTCTGTTCTGGTTGAGGTGTGTCTTTGGATATGGGTATCTCAGCGTGCTGCCAGAAGCAGCACTGCCGCTCTTGCATGGCACCTTGCCTGGATTGATTTACCCTGAGAGGCAGAGTAATGAATAATGGGATCAGGATGTTTTCTGCTTCTCAGCTTTGCTTCTATTGTGCAATGCAGCATTCTTTCGTTATGAAAAAAAAAAAAGGAGTTACATTACATGAGATCTATCTATCTGTCATCTCCTTACTTTAAAATATGGTCATGTATACAACACAGACACACCTGTATCAATCTGAGAGCAAAACATCATACTAACTAACAAACCTTTGCTTTATTGCAGAAATGCAGATGATGACCCAAGAAAACATAGTTTCTTCAAAACAATCAATTTCCACAGGCTAGAGGCAAACCTTATTGACCCTCCGTTTGTGCCAGATCCATCAGTTGTCTATGCCAAAGATGTTGCAGACATTGCTGACTTCTCTGAAGTACGAGGAATTGAGTTTGATGACAAAGATAAGAAGTTCTTCAAAAGGTTTGCGACAGGTGCTGTCCCTATAGCCTGGCAGGAAGAAATTATTGAAACAGGACTGTTTGAAGAACTGAATGATCCTAACAGAGTAGAGTCTGGGGGTTATGCAAATGGAGGTGAAGCTAAGTCAGGAGTTTGTTTGTTGTTGTAAATACCACATCATCAACAAAAGGAGTAGAAACCACCTCAGAACTTCTCATATTCTGACACTTTCAGAAACTCAGTGCATCTCTTTAAGAAGAACCGATCAGTGTAATATAACATTGACAGGCTATGTAGGACCACCAGCTGTATAGACGATGTTATTTTCCTTTGCTCTGACAAAGGAGACAATATTTTTGTTTTATTGGAGATATATCAAGATGAAGAACCATATATCTCTAAGAAACTTAGAATGATAGAAATGTTGTAATACCAAAACCAGTAATAGAGTGAAGAGGCAACACCTTTTGAAAATGACTACCATTTTGAATACAATGATTTGTTGGTTTTCTTCCTATTTGCTTGTTGTTTCTACTAACATTTCCTCTTTGTTCTACAGTTTTCAGGAAAGATTTTAAATTTTCAAGTAATATTCTAAATTAGACAATGGATCTCATATACCATGTCAAACTTCGAATCTTACCGGTTAGCCAGTCTGTCTGTTTTCTTAATTTCTGTTAGGTTTTGGATGGTTTGATTGTAATATGTTAATTGTCATAAAATGTAAAAGAAGGCTCTGCATATCACTAGGAAATAGGACTGACAGGGTCACATTTTTTTCAAAGTTGGTTTTAACAGAGTGAAGATAAGATTGCACCAATTTAACTCAATAAAGCATTTATTTATTAAGTGTATTCTTTTAAGTGGTATTACCATATACAAAGAAAATGTGTTTATAAGTAAATCCATGTTCTTTTTGACAATCAATTATAAACTTTTATCGGGTTTCCTGATAATTTTTCTGTATTCTGGTGATAAATTAAGCTGCAAATAGACCAAAGCAATTTGTAACTGGCTTTTTACAAGACATTTATTTCAGTGCAACCTAAATTTTAATTCAGTAGTTGCAAAATGCATTATACTATTAAGTGCTGATATAATGGAAAGGTTATGTGTGCAAGTTGTCACTATCTTCAAATGTTCATCGATTCTTATGCAAATTTTGATGTGTTTTATTTTTCAATTTAATGGCAACATAAATTGAATTATTTGGAAACATTTCTGTGAATACTTGCTACTGCTGAAGTGTATTACTGATGAGATGCACCGTGCTGATTTTCTGTGGTAAGAAAATAGGTGGTAGTTGTTGGCAACAACTTTCAAAACTGATTCTGCATGCTGTTTACTGTCATCTATCTATCCATAGTTTCCATTGACTCAAGTGGAAGTTGAAACTGCTCTATTCCTTGGAGTCCTGGAGGCTGATAATACTTCATTTCCTATTTTTCATATAGCAAACCTACTGAACTCAAAGACTTCTTTTATCTAGATACTGGGACTGAACTCACACATCTGTTTTAAGAGGAAAATGAATAGATACAGTGTCTTCTATAGTCAGGTCTGTCATGCAACACATAGATTTAGTATTTATTTATAATCTTAATAGCTTATCCCAAGCATTGCAGTGATTGAAAATCTTTAGTTTGAAATACTCTTAAGTGATTTAGTCACAGCTAAGTAATACATTGGTAATACATTGTGTTGTTCTAAATAGAAAAAGAATTGTTCCTTTTTTTCCTTTTAAATTTTCTTTTCCAGTGCTTTATATACTTAATTTTCAAATGAAAATTTTGAAGAACAGTGTTACTTAGGATTAGTGGATAATTCTGTTCATGAATTATGAGCATATAATTGGCTGCCTTTTGAGGGGAGACTTTCTGTCAACTGGTAAAACAATATAAGCTGAATTCCGACTTGGGCTTTTTATTGAGGAGGATGATCCTGAAAGACTGTGAAAAGCAGAGGAGGTTGAGAGGATAGAGTCATGTGGTTCTGGCATGGATTTAAGAGAATGCTTCTACTGCTGACATCCAGTGATTTTATTTCTCATTGCTCCCATCTGTATAAAGCTCTCACAGAGTGGTCTAATATATCTGTAATATATTTATAATATATTAAGCTAATATATTTAAGAAACCCAGACAGAAAACTTTATTATGTATGCATTAAAACAACAACAACAAAAACACACACACACACACACACACAGAAAACCACCCACCCCACCTCTCTTATTACAGCTGCGAGAAACCTGTTGGTGCTAGTGGCATCAAACTTTTATCCTGAATTGGTACACCTCAAATCCATGGAAATGCCATTTCACAAATCCTCCAGAGGCATAAAGCAGTACTCTGAAATAATTGTAGGTTTTCTAGTGCATAACTGATTTTTCAGGATATCCATGTTCCCATATGGAAAGAGGTTATGTATAGACAGAACCAGAATTTAGTGTCATGTTCAAATTGTATATCCCCTGTGATACCAGGTGTTACAAGTCTGGGTCTTTCAACATGTATTACAATACTGAGGTCTGTGAATTCAGGACATGATAGGTGCATAACATCAGGTTATATAGTTTTAGAAATGTTACACTGTTGGTAGATCCCAGTAGGATGTATATCAGTGAGATACTGTAATGTTAAGTGGTCCATGAATCATTCAAAGAAGCACATCGCAAAGTCTGATAATGCACAGTTGGGCACAGTGTATGACAGAGAAGAATGTGTTTGAAATTATTCATTTTAATTTTCTAAAATTCTCTGTTTCAGAATGTAGACAACTGTTTGCACTATGAAGAGGTAAAGCAGAGAAAAGATTATTTCTGTTAGCATTTTCAGTGTGTATTTTAAAAATTAATTTCAGTTTCTTTTAAGAATTCTGTGAAATGCTTCATTCTTTTCTTCTTCCTGCCACTGTAAAGTTCCTTGTTAAACTTTCAGGAACAAAGTTATTTTAACATCCTGCTTCACCTTAACAAAACAGAGCCAGTGATCCTAAAAGATTTACGTGTTTGATGGATTATCTTACTGCAGCCAATGATGCTACTTATGTGAGTAAACTTAAATGTATATGCAAGTGTGCAAGATCAGGGCCCAAGTCAGAAGTATTGACCAAGTCATTGTGTGTTTATGATAGAAAATGAGGGGTGAGGCTGTGGGAGGAAAATAACCTTGTGGTTGTGGGACACTGAAGTTCTTGTGGCAAAAGAAAATTACGTAATTTGAAACTGCTGTTTTTTTCTTCTAGCTGTCTCTCTTTTTCCTCCTTTGCCAACTTTGTGGCATCTCATTTGCCTGCCTCTTTTTCAGGCAGACAAGATCCATGCAAGTGTTAATCTAATCTCAAAAAGTGAATTGTGAACTCTGTTGCATTAAATGCCATCTGTGAAAGGGTACCGAGTGCCCTGGCTGCTCTGCAGTGATTGTACGAACAGCGCTGTCTTTCCTGTCCTCTTTTACTTAGTACTACTGTTAGAACTACTTGATAATTTTAATGGAAGAAAGATGAAATCTGAGTATTTGTAATGGCTTGAAATCTATTCTTGTAAGAGCATCATTTAAAGTATTCTGGACAACACTGAAGAAAGGCTACACTGGGGAGGGTATAAAAGGAAAAGCTTTCCATTGTATCTGAAGTCCAAATTTTCTTTTACACCATCCCTTTTACCCTTACCCCGCCAATTTCACTGAGCACAAAGAGAGAAAATAAGGTGTAGTTTTAACCAAATGGAATCATTGTTCACAGAGGTTATTTATCAGTGGCAATAAAGCTCTAGCTGTGTACCTCCAGTTGTATCATGGCAAAGGCTCATTTAGTCAACAAACACCTTATGTTGTACCAAGTCGTTCACTTCTCTATTCCAGAATGAAATAGATTTAGTAATTGGAACCTGCGTGCAACTTCCAGGCTATCAAGTAGCATCCGTATTAGGGAAGGCAACTTTACATGAAGTTAAGAGCTTCTTAGCAAACAGGATACTCGAGATAGTTATTTCACCAACAATAAACAAATGTCAATACAGAAAGCAAAATGGAACTAAAGTGGGATCTCTAGTTAGACCAGATGCCTGTAATTGTGCGGTGTAGTTATAAAGTGATGCATGGTTTTATATACTTTTAATATCAACATTGTTAGTCAGAAATAAAGTGCCCATAATACTGTATTTAAAATATTGTTGCTTTTACAGCTTTTAATGATATATATATGTAACATTTTTCCTATCTGAGTATTGAGATCTATGATTAAGATAAGTAAGTACGCTCACATCATTTACCTTAGAAAGTATAAATTGCTTCTTTTACACCAGAGACAGAAGCTCGCAGCTAGGTGGACCTTCAGCCAGATTCAAGGAAGCTAATAGGCTTCCTAGAGAGGTGGTTGATGCCCCAAGCCTGTCAAGAGTTTAAGAGGCATTTGGACAATGCCCTTAATAATTGGCTTTAACTTTTGGTCAGCCCTGAAATGGTCAGGCAGTTGGACTAGATAATTGTTGTAGGTCCCTTCCAACTGAAATGTGCTATCATTAGATTTCTAATACCAAAATACTTAAATTCCTTCAACCTATTTATGCAGTAATGAATTGTAAAAAAATACTTTAATTATGCGCAGTGTTTTTTCTCTATAATGGGATTTAAATTAAGGACTAAGATCTTAACAACTGTGGCTTATAGCACTACAGAAGCACTGAAAATTTTACCAGTTCTGGGACTTCTGCTAAAAGCAAAGCATACGTTTTTCCCAAGTGATAAACACATCAATTTTGAAATCTATGGATAGCAGAAGTTGCTGGCTTCTTATAGTATGAAACCTTTCACTTACAATGTTATGGGTAAAGGTCAGCTGTGATCACTGTGGCTTAGGGAAACATTTCAGTATGATGGCCTTGGGGAGCTTTGTAGGCACACTAGGAGATGCATGGACAGAAACTGAAAGCAAATTCAATTAAGCATATAACTTTTTATAATTAGGCATTGCATTATTACAGCAAGTAACTCTAAATCGAGTATTTAATTTTAAAAAGTAGACTGAAAGATTAATGTTTATTAGGAAATCATTGTTTGGTTTTGTGGTTTTTTTACTTTCATTTATGTAAGTCTGAACCTGAGCAGAGCTAGTATAAAATTCCTACCAGTAAGTCCTCTGCATCTGCAAAAGCATGAATAAATACTTAGTGTTCTTAAGGGAGTAGAAATCTTTTAGGCATCTCTTGCCTGGAAAAGAGGAAGAGCAAGCAAGAACTGAGGGGGTTGTCACTGTGTCTCTTACAATGCAAGTACCTACATCCATGGGAAAATACAGCTGGTGACATCTGTAGGTAGCACTATTTCACACCATTCCCTCAAGTTCATTTCCTTTATGTGACATAGTATGTTGTTCTTGCGTTTATCCCACATCTGTACCTTCTCCTGGCACCTCCAGAAGGCTGGCACAGTTCTGGATGAAGCCGCTTCAACTTTCAGGGAAACTTAATTCTGTAGCTTGAACAGACAAAAGATGCCGTACAGAATAGCTGTCAACACCGTTTCAGTCAAGCGTTACTCCAAGTGGTGAAAGGCTTTGAGGGGGGGGAACATGGGAAAAACCCATGAGTTTGTTTGAAAGGGCTTCTGGATATGTTCTATTCCTTTTCCTCTGACAACTTCGGGGCAGCTGCAGTGACTAATTCCTCCCTTTCCTGTTGACAAGTGCAAGTACAATCTGTTTTAGCAGTTATTTTATCCTGTTTATGCTCTTTATCCATGCTTTTCAATGTCTGAGCTTTGTTAGTATGCCAATTTCTTCCAAGCGTTTTGTTCTCTGATTAAGGTACACCAATGTGGTGCTATTGCAATATTTGGTAGAATGACTAATGAAGAAAGAAAGCGTTTACTTTTTTTCCTACATGCAAGCATTACTTGAAGCTAAATGTAACTAATTAGTTTTGGCGTGTGTTTTATCAGAGTCCTTTACCAAACCTACATGTTGGCCTCTATGATTCAACCAAGTTGTTCTGACAGTTACATTTTACAGAGTGGAAAGGTACAGCAAGGCTGAATGACACACTGTATACATGTCCTTGTGATGGGAGTTCCTCATCATGAATGTTTCTGTGATTCAAGTTTTTATAAAGAATGCCAAAGGGATGACTATGGATATATCAGTTGTCATAACTTGTAGTTCAGTTAACAATAGTGGAGTAACTGTTTAAAAAAACAGCTATTGTAGAGGAATGTTCAGTTCTGTTTGCTTTGCAAGACTTCATGCAAGCATGACATGGGATGTGCTAGACATGTCTCGTGACTTTCCAGTCGCTGGGGTAAAAGGTCTATTGCAAGTAAGAAGAAATTAGTTAATCCTGTCTGCAAACGTTCCTCCAGTAATACATACTGTTGTGACTGAACACCTTTTCAACAGCGGTGAAAGCTTCCTTTTAACTACATTGCTAGTCTGCAGTGCTGCATTACATGTCAGTCTACAGAAATACATTGATGGAACTACAAAGAGGTAAATTGTTCTGATATCCTGGACTTCTTGGGAGGGCGGAGAGCACTCTCGCCGTGGTGGTTGCTTCTGAGAGCATGAGCCTGCTTCTGACAACATCAGCATGTAAGTCAGAAGTGATTTTTTAGTCATATGAAGGCAGAGAAAAAGAAGTCACGTTGCATGATGCATTGAGTCAGTTCAGTCAAACTGTTAGGAACTGCTTCTCTAGATAAATGATAGTAAAGCTGTTTCTTGATAGAAAGGGATGATCGGAGTGTGGAACCAGCGAGAGAATGTCTGCAACAATACCAAACAGGGTGGCCCCTAAAGCATTCCTGCCTGTGCACTTCCTTGTGTGAAGGAATTAAATTAATAGTAAGAAGTATGGATAATTTTTGTCATTATCAGTAAGAATAACATCGTGTTCATAAGGAAGAGCAGCTAGTACCAATTACCAGTTTAGCCTGTTCCTCTGTCATCAACAGGAGAGAGATGCCCGATTTACAAAAAAGCCCAAGAAAATGGTGATCCTATTCCCAAAACATAATACCAACAGGATATCACGAACAACGGGAGGAAACTCTCTGTTGAACTCGTACAGAAGGACAGTTGACAGAATAGTAATCTCAAATGTGGTATCTGGCTTGTAAATCTGTTTTATTCTACTCTAATTATGCAGGAACTATGAAGCTGATTTGAAAACATTAGGCAAAGAAGTTTGATGAATACAGGAAATTTTTCTTTTTGTTCTTTTCAAGGTATCTGTTTCCTCCCTTCCTCCACACTGACTTCTATGCCATCCTCCATAAAGACTTGATATATTAATGCATTTCTGCAAACAGATAAAAAGACTATTTTTGACCACAAAACCATGATGGAGTTGGTAAAAACAGAGCTACCTTGAAATGTAATGAGACATCAGCAATTAACTGGTGTCCAAAAAGATGAAAAATATGAAATCAACATATATTGAAAATTAGGCTATAGTTTAAAGAACACTTTTTTAAGGAAAGAGGGGCTGATTTTAAGTCACGTCAGTCCCTTAGTATAATTACTGTACATGTCTGTAAATAAACTGTATCTCTGGTGCAGGCTATTTTAATCAGCATCCACATAGAAATAAATATTCATCCTAACATTAAGTAAGGTTTTGAGGCGGCCAATTTAAATATCTTGCTGCCCAGAGTGAAGGCAAAGACTTAATTCTGGATATTTGATTAAGACGGCTAAGCTATGCTGCCAACGCTATGTGCAAGTACGTAAACTTCTGCTTTCCCACGCTAACGTACTGAAAGTGAGAAATAATCATGCTGAAATCTGGAACCTAGCATCAAACTGATGAACTGTCAGAGCACACTTGCCTAAAAAAATTAAAGTTTAAGTTATTGCATTAAAAAGGACGAACTCTCTGAGAGGCTGTGAAAAGGTTGTGTAATGATGAGATATTTATCCATCTATTGATACTCAGATCTGGTTTTATGTAATAAATAGTAAAAGCAGCAGTATTCTCAGTGCTTTTTTAAGCAATATGGGCAGCTGTTTTCTATAGCTGTATTGCACAACTGCATCTTTTCATCCTATGTGGAGGAAGAAATCAGAAAATGTGCTCTCTACTAAATGGCAAGGATACTTCGTATGCTGCTTAAAGTAAACTAATAGTGATACGTTGTCTGATACAACCTAAGAATCACTAGTTTTGCATGTTTTCATCTTGGTATACAACACTGCATGATGAGAATTCTCTGTGACAACAAGCAGTGGATAGATGTTCAAATACTGGTTTTTCCTGAATTCCCCCCCAAGGTGATTTTTCTCGTTTCTGCAGCTCACATTTTTGCTTCTCTTGCTATCTTTCTGTGTGTCTCAGTGCTAAATCAAAACATTATGTTCTTTTTGATGTGAATGAAAATGTGGTGACAGATGCTGGATGAAAAGTCCTGTAATTCATTAATTCATGATCCTAATCCGAGTCCATGAGAACTAAAACCGGGTATGTACTGCTATATTCGGTCCTTCTAAAGACTGTTACGTTATACTGGTTCCAGGCAGGGGAGGGAATAAAGCAATGGATAATCTCCTTAGAACTTTCCATATGCCTTGTACAGAGAATAGTGGATCAAGTGTTTTAAACAAAGGAAGGAAGGAAACTTTGATTTCTTGCCAAGAGATTGAAACCTCCTGATCTCTTACCAAGCTAGTTTATTTTGTTGCCAACGGTTTCCTCACCTTAAAGAGCTGCTTTTCATCTGTGAAGCTAACAGCGGTGAGGGAAGCGGGCCCCGCAGACGGCAGCGCTGTAAGAATCTGCTCTAGATAATGTAAGGACTGATTCGCATGGAAATGTAGACATGGACCAGAAAACATACACAGTTCCAGGTGTGTGGTGTCCTCAGATGACTGGTTCCTAACCAAATCTTACTTTTTTTCCTCAAAGTACGTGAAAGTTGCTGGCTTTGGGAAAGTTGATCTCCTGCTGCACAGAAGTTATTTAACTGCCTTTGCTATTGAATAAAGTGTGACCCTGATTTTCAGGATTCCATATATTCTGGGGTATTTTTAAATGTTGAGATTTACCAAATTTAAGAAATTGAACTCCTTTTAAAGTGAACTGAATGCATCAGTTCTGAAACTTGGCCTCCCTCAAAACTGGTGAGTTACGATGCAGTTTACACCGTATCCTTAGTGTTTATCGTACTGATTTCAGAGCACTCCCTAAGCAGATGTAGAGCGCAAGTTCTTAGATATTTTGCATAAATTTTTTTTCGGTGAGAAGGAAAAAGATGAAGATACCTGGTAAAGTCTGAAGTCAAAGGCTGCCCATGGGTACCATACAACAAGGTCTTTAGTTTTATTATGCTGATAAACCCAAGAGCAGACGTGTGATGACATTATCTTCTGTGTAACAATAGAGCATAAATCCTGCGCATCCCTTCAGTTTTTTGTCCCAATCATATTTATGCAGGGCTAATTAGTTGAGGGATTAATCAGCTACAGGTATCTTTTTAGTCCTTAGTTTAGAACTAAAATAGAAGGGAAGCTTTTAATTTGAGAAAATTGTAAGTTAAAACAATAATGGCAATTACTAGTTTTGAGGGGAGGAAGTTGTAATTAGCGAGCTGTATTAGCAAACATCTTCCAGGTTTTGTCTGCATAGATACAGGGATAATTTGTTATTCTGAGATCCATGGAACAGGCGCTTGTCCAGACTGTAAACCGTTGTTCTGAAACGACCGTGCTCTTGACATTATCTGAAAAATAAACATTTTAAAATCAGTTTAAGACAGGATATACAGGGCTTTGAATCTTCATTTTAGTCAGGAATGGCAGCAAATGCATTAATTGTGTTTTGTTCCTGCAATCTTCCGGTAAGGAAAAAAAATAGACTCATTCTGTAAAAGCTATTATTTTAAATGAACAATGATTTATTTATTTTTTTTTCTTTACAATAGCAAGAAAGGAAATGCTGTCTGAATCTTTTTTTTTTCCTTGCAAATACCTTATAATTCATAGTAAACCAAGTGAACAGTCCTCTGTTCATTTTTCTCCTTTATCTAGCTAGGAGACTGCAATTAATGCTTTTACCAGCAGAACCGATGAATAAGAGAATGCAGCAATCAGGTTTCAGATTTTGATATATATCTTTGGGTCACCTAGATGATACGAAAATATTTGGGCTGTTTTGAAGAAATTAATTTATTTTCCAACAATAAGTGAAAAACACTTATGTAGCCTAAAACTATCAGGTTAGAACTACACTAACTTAACCGTGCGTACTGAGCTAACTGCAGTGAAGTTCTGTGTATTCATCTCCAGAGGGATGGTTTACCTACCAATTTCTCAGTTGCTCAGTGTATGATTTAAAGATTACTACATAGCCCTTAGTATAGTTTTCTGCTTCTACTGAAAACAGAAATGGTTTTCTCAACTTAAAGGGCTTTTATATCATTAAAGCAGCAAAGCAATGGGGAGGGAGACACAGAAGGAGACACTTGAACAGCTTGAGAGCATAGTACATGTGCTCAGTAGAACTCAATTAAGAAATCTTTATTACAAGAGTCTCTTTGGTCACAGATGCTTATCTAATTGTAAGTGATACCCTAAGGATTTTTTTAAGGCTATTCTGCTGCTTCACTTTCAGACAGAAATTTATTTTGTGCTTAATGTCAACCCCTTTTTGGAGTATGGAAGAATCTTACAAAAGAGAAGTTAGAAAAAAATATTTTAAACTACATGGTAGGAAATGTCTTCAGGATTGTGCATACTGTTACGAAGAAACACAGTTCCTCTTTTCTTATTTGAGCAACAGCCATGAGCCTTAGTGAAAGAATACTTCAGATTTCCAGATGCCAGAAGGATTTACTCTGAAAGATGTTCAAAACATGAAGTGCACTGAAGCCAGCACCACTTGACTCAAACTACACACAAACTTAGAAAAGTGAGTAGTATGAATGAAGGAATTTTTGATTAATAGGAATCTTAATCAGCTAATTGTCTCTAGAAACTGATTTACTATGTATGATTTGACCCAGAAGAAGTGGAAATCTTGCGCCTAGGAAAGAGCAGAGTATGTATGTCACAATGGGATTTTATCTTGCTGGGATTACAGAAACCAAGTTAGACAGTAAGAGACACTAATTTTTTTTTTTCAGAGTTTACAATTCTAGCATTAAAACTAGGGAAAGTTTCCGTATGATTAACAATGGAGATCCTATTTGACTATTCAAGACATCCGTTCCTGGGAATTTATCTCCTGGGTTTAGATTTTAAATGAGCCTTGCTGCATTTCTGCTGCTGCTAAACGGCTGTTGAAGAACAACCCAAATAACAGGGGACGTGCTAAAATAGAAAAGAAAAAACTGCAGCTGAAGAATTATGGCTACATTAATTTCAGGAATTAAATTTACTCGTCATGAATGTATATCATAATACATCTTGTGTGTCATTTTTAGCTGATTGTTGCATTTACGTATTCATATAGATAATTTTCATACAATGTATCATATATACACATTTATCACTTTTAGCTGACAGACCTCTGAGTCACCAAAGGCTTTAAAGTAGACCTACTCAGTCTTTTTTTAAAGCGAACATGCTGAAAGAAACCAAAAGCCTCCTGTCTCTAAAGTGAGATGGTGTTAGCACACAAAATTGCAAACAAGAGCAAGAGAGATCTTCACAGAGAAAGCTGAGGCTTGGCAATGGAGTCTGATTTAAATGCTTGCAAATAACCTCCTGCCCAGTGCGCCTCACAGGATCAATCCCTCTGCTCGAGTTTTGCCTTCCATTGGGCAACTTTCAGCAGCCTCCTTATCTGTATGTAATTTACACAGCTCCCCATCAGGTTCCTATAGAAACACCCTTACTTCTGGGTCTGGTTCGGAGCCTTTTACCTGCTGCAGGCAAACCCTTTTGTTAGTTTGGGCTCTCCTGCCTGCTGTTCCCTGCTTGCTGTGCCTGTCTCTGCTCCAGAGCTGCTTCTCCAGGCAGCTCCCCTCTCCTTGGAAGGCTGCAGCCAGAGTAAGGGAAAGGGTAGCCTACCGCTCTGCTCTCTATACCATTTATGTATGTGTAGAATCTCAGCGTAAGCCAGAAGCAAGTTAGTAGAAGAAATCTGATCTTTGTCCCATCATTAACCCTTCAGTGTTATTTTTTCACCTGCATATTAATCACAGGATAAGAAATCTGCCCCAAATGTAATTAAAATGGAAAGACAATGATGGTAACAATGGAATACTCACAGCTTTGTAAATAAATGCAATGCAGGAAATTGAAATTGATTTTTGCAAAGATATAAATATTTTCAAAGTTAATGGCTGAGGATTGCAAATGAGGGTTTGTGTTTCCACTACAGAAATGGCACTAATGGCAAAACCTGCATCCCCACTGGCTTCCCCTAAATCCAGAATTTTTTAGGTCCGTGTTCAAGAACACTGTTTAACAGTAATTACTGACAGTTCCTTATGCCGCATGAACAATTCCTCCTCCCATCTAAATACAGTTTCCAATACATGGCTTATTTGTCTCCCAGTTTACTTAAGGGTATGTATGTAAAATGAACTGGGTTTGTACCTTGGTAATTTAAATTCTTAGTCATTAAGTGAAGAGGCCTAATTTAATATAACAATATAAAATTAAGCCTCCTTCTAAGAATGTTTTAAAATACTGAATGCATATTTACACGACACATTATGGCTGCCCTGCCTAGACTTCACTGGGGGTGTTGCTGTAATGACCTAGGATACTAACAAATAATCTGCTCTTGTTGAGATCATCTCAACCACTTGACAACTACGAAAGGGGAGGGAACAGATATAATTGTATTTCATGGTCAAATTTAAGGCAGATGTTTAGTGTTTCCTGGTGTAGTAGTTATCTGAACACTGTTTTGGGCAATATAGAATGGATTTGAGAAATCTGCTGTATAGAATACGTTGTGTTAAGAATATGAATTCATTACCTGCTGTCCTCCAAAACAACCTGTGCAAGTAACCATTTCCTCTTCAGTCACTTCTGTGTTTTACATGTGATTAACTCTTTGTTTTTCTGCTAGTTACACAGGGCAACAGCAGTCATTCCTCTCAAGTATCGGTTAATAACCTTTAAGAACCTTTTTCCATGTGCCAAATTTCAGTACTCCAACTTGACGCGAAGTGCAAGGACAGTAACCTTATAGCAGCCTTAACGCTGTAGGTGTGTTCGACGCAGTGACCAGCTATGCGTGCTCAGTATTTGTTTAAATGCTAAGAATGCAGCACTAGTCTTCGTAGCACATGTGAAGTACGGTTCCTTCATCAGCTTCATAATCATCTTCCACACAGGGAAACTGCACTGTGACTGCTGCCAGAAATCACCACCGTATGTGCTCCTTAGGATGACTGTAAGTACTTTGTTTTATTTGTATTATGGACTTATTAAAAAAAAAATCCATTTCTGTGGTTCCAAATTTGTTAACAAATAGATCTCTTAGATATAATCAATATGTCTTCGGACTGAATGTTAGAATGTGCAATTACGTTTGCACAAATCTACGCAGATAGGCTTTCATTATAAATGATCTCCTCTTTCTTCTCTTAGCAAATGATTTATCATCAATCTTCATTTTTTATTTATTTGCTATTGTAACAACAAAGTACTCATTACAATTACAGCAGCAGAGAACTGTGATAAAAAGGATATAGAACACTTCAGTCTATTTTTTCATACTCAGGGGTTTTTGTAGTTTAAGATTTTATTTTCTGATAGGCTCTGATTGTAACCGCTCACATTTTGACAGGGCAGATCGCATTTTAATAGGGTTTTCTTTTGGTCTTTCAGTGGACTAAATCCTGCTCCTCCTATTCAAATGCTTCCATTTCTGTATGGGAAGTATCCCATTCCTGTACAGGTATTATCCCTCCCTGCGCAGGGGAACAGCATGGGGAGAAGGCACAGCAGTTTTACTTATGAGCACATCAGTGTGGATTTTTCTTGTTTTTATCTGCAGTATGAATCTGAAAAAAACTTTCTCTGAGCTGCTATGTATTTAAAAATTTGTATTTTACCATCATCTGGTAGTAAGCACTGTTTGTTGCCCTTGAAGTATATAGAGGTCAGTTAAATGTACTGGTTTAAGTACAGTTTTCTTTCAAAGGATTGCATTTGGCTGTAGGAGGTAGAATGAACATTTTTTGATTGTATTATGATGAGGGAGCAATGGAAAGGGAGGCCTGTTGTATGTGCTTGTTCAAATGTGAGAAAAATTGGAAAATACAATTTAAAAATAATTAAAAACCTTTATAGGTTGCACTTTTGGGAAAATCCAGTAGCATTTACTGGGAATTAAACCTGCAGGAGCCTGCAGAATCAAAAGAAATGGGCATATGGACCCTATGTAGCTCTGATCCTCTTTAATATTATTCCTACAGTATTCATTTGTAAAACTGTATTATAGACTACAAGTGTATCTACTGCCCTTTCAAAACCACAGATAGTTAAAAATCAACAAAAATCAGTTGCTATAATTTTGTTTCAAATTCTTCAGTAATTTGCTGTAAGGGTAATATAATCTTACAAAAAATGCTGTAAAAAAGTCAGACCAAAAATAGAGTAACGGTGGAATTCCCACACATTCAGACTAGAAAAAAAAACCCGCTGACTGTCATTTTCCATTTTATTTTCCATTTTCAAAAGTTCTTTTTTACCAACTTCCTCTTTTAAAATCGTATAAATAAACAGATTGACTGGATAACATAGAAAGTTGACACTGTCTCGGTTTGTAGGCCTTGTGACTTCGTGTGGGCATTCCACAATTGTACTTACTATAGGGATACTCCCTACAAATGAATCGATCAAGAACAGATGGATGTAGGACTCCACTGAAAAAACGCTGAGCATCTTCAGTATCATTTGTGGTTAGAGATGAAGGTGGTTATCCTTTTGGATCTAGCCCTCACAGAGTGGCAGAAGTGTTCACAAAGAGTTAGTAGAACCTCAGATGAATATAATAGTCGAGCTGTTCCTGCACCAGCTGGTTAAATATTTTTATAGCTTCAGTTTGGTGCCACCGTCACTAAGGTGTGTGTATGTAACGCACAATTTGAATTAGGAAGTAAAATGAAACATACCCAGAACAAGTAGGTTACGATGTATTTTTTAACGGTTAAAGGAGAACTCCATGGCAATGGTTTATATAATACAGTGAACTTTCTGCTACACAGTCCATAAAAGCAAGCTTGCTGTATTTTTCTTTTTTTTTAGCTAATGTATGCTCAGAAGGACTAATAATAGGCCTTATGAGTCACAAGCATTCATTAAGTAAGCCACCAGAGTTTTAAAAACATAACAGTTGAGATCTAGTCTGAAGTGAACAGTAAATTAATGCTTTAAAAAATAGTGTCTCTTTTAAAAACACTATGATAATATGCTTCTAAATATTTAAGATCCTTTATTCTATGCAAAAACAACATGTTAATTACTGGATTAGCAAAAATGTCTTTCAAGGCCGAATTTGAACCCATCTTCTAGGTTTTGAAACACATTTGGAATGCCTGACTCCCTCACAATGGTCCCAAGGGAAAATGTGTTAATCTCACCCGTGTTTGTTTACTGAAGAAGGCACAGTTCAGGCACAGCATTTGGTTTTCAATGAAGAGCTGCTTTTTACTTTAGTTATCCAGCTGGCTTGATACGGGTACAATTAAATCAAATGATTTGTTTAAGATCACTAAGGGAATCAGTGACTTGACCGGGAGAAGAAAGTTGGACTGGGAAAACTGAAAATACTAGTTCCCATCGCGGAACAATTTCTCAGTAGCATTTAAGTAAATTAGAGGGGCAACCTATTGTATTTCACAGTCGTCTGCACAAACTACCATTGTATAGACTAAATTTACATCAGTAGAGAAATGTAGATGCAGAGGAAAACTGAATGAAAAAAAAAAAAGAACGCTTTCATGTGAGAGAGATCTAAACAGACATACAAGACAAAGAACAGGAAAATCTAAATGAAAATTTGTCTTCCAAAGCTTTTTGGTTTTGTAGGTATCACTTTTAGGGGAAAAATTTGGCTGTATCATGAGTTTCTTCCTTCTCTTTAGTCATTTGTTAACCAATATACATGAACTGTAATTCTATGATTTTTCTAATTTACAGGTGTTCAAAATTCCTTTGTCTTTTTTTTAATTTCTATTTTCCTTCTCTTGTTTTTTAACAACTTAGAGACGTGTCAGTAAGATCATGAGACAATCATGTTGGTATGATACCATTGCTTTTATCAAAAAGATTAGAGTACTACAAGAGACTTTTGCCTGTTGCATGTGCTGATTACTGGTAAGAGCAAGAAGTTGTTGTCATCTGTGATAACTGAAGGCAGTGACATATGCACATTGGCTCCTAATTGGCGTCACAAAATTTGGTGGTAAAGGAACAGTGAAATTTTGCATTTTCTAATGTAGTATCAGGGGCAGGACATGGTGCTCCAGCAAGGACAGAGACTCCTGCAATTTCTTTCTACCTTGTTCTTCCTTCCAAACCCCACCTCACTCCTCCAGGCCTTTCCTTCCCTCCAACATCAATTTTTCAACAGTTTTCTGTCTTCATAGAATCTTCATCTCAGCCTCAGTCTCCTGGCTTAGCCAGCGCTGGCTTTCTCCTTGGCTTGCTGCCCGAGTCCCCTGCTGAACTCAGGATGTGGTTCTGCCAATCTAATTGCTGCTACTGAAAGAGGTAGTCCCATTCCTCCTACTGCCTACCCTGGTCTCCCTTGTGAGCCGAGTCAGGGAACTAAACTTGTGTGATTCGTTTTCTTTCAGTTCAGCTCTCTGAATCAGGTCATCGTGGGGTAAAATGAACACCAATGCTAAAAGTCCCAACCAGGCTTGGAAGGGACAGTGGAATAGGGAGAGGAGGGACCATCTCTTTCAGCAGCACTTCACAATTAATGAGTTTCGGTCATTAAATTTCATCTTCCTTCTTTAGCCCCTCTTCCTAATGGCTTCCCATGTGCCCCTGCCCCCAGAGTTACCCACCAGCTAATGCCAGCTGTCTTGCCCGGCTCCTTTTTCTGCCTTGGTCCTTGTACTTTGCCGGTCCCTTGCAGACAGACCTTGTCAGTACCAGTGCCTGTGGTCCCTCGCTCAGCTGCTGCTCACAAAGTGTTAGCTCAAAATGGGAGAAAAGTGTTTCAGCAGTTAAGGCAGATACCTTATTTTTATAAACTCTTCTCAAACCAGCTTTAATTAAGCTCTTTTACTTGTCCATGAAAACAATCTGAAACTTAACTCTGACTGCATGTGTTATAAAATGGATAAAACCCCTGACAGCTGTGAAGTTAAAATTCCTACAAATTGAGCTTTCCTCACTTCAAGCCCTTTGTATTAAAAATGAGCAGGGAAATAGTTTTCAGCAATAGTTAGAGGCTCTTCTTCCTACTGTAAACAAATGCTGAATATCTGCACAAAAAGTCTCCTCTGCGTAATGCAAGTCAACTCCCATTGACTTAACAGGAGTTGTCGTGCTATATATGAGAGCAGAATCTTGTCTCTGTGAATAAAGGAGTTTTTTCAAGAGTGAGGGGGCTCTGCACAATGACTGCCTTTTTACCAGCCCTTTCTGATTCATTGGCAAACTACCAAACACAAGAACTGTTTCTGTAGTCTTTCTACTCTCACAATGACAGACATTTTCTTTTTCATTTTTAGTGGGAAGTCTTTTGTATTTTATTTTTTTTTCTCATGAAAATGTGCGTCTTATGTTTCTTGGTATTTTGTACAACAAAGTAGAAAGTTTTTCTCAGTCATAGTATTTTTGAAGTTGGTCCTTCCTGAGTTTATCATGTACGTTCTAATTCCAGTTTAAAACTTAGCTCAGGATAAAGAAGCAGATTTGAGTCTAACTTACGCATACATCTCTTGCCGTTCAAAAGCTGCTTTGAAACTAGCCTGGGCAGACCCCTGTGGAAGCTGCAGCAGCCCCAGGCAGCTACCCAAGTGGTGCCAGAATTGTGTCTTGCTGTGGTCCACCCTAGACCCGAACTAGAAAAGAAGGGGATGGATTTCTGGTCTTCAGGAATCCTCCAGTGGGCCAAAGTGAAATTCCCTTCAGGAACTCAAAAGAAATTCAGCTTGTGCTAAAGAACTGCCCTCTGTAGAGTTTCTGTACTGTAAATTGCAGCAATCTTGCTTCCTATCCTATTGTACTTTTTTCCCCAGAGTTCGGCAGGACAATTTTAAAAAAGAACTTGGCAGGTATCTTTATACAATTAATATTTTAAAAGTGTGGCATTTTTTGTGTTGCATGGTTTATATTCTTATCATCATCATACGTTATTTTGTTGATAATGAGTCAAGGTGGTTTTCTTCCTGTTGTGCTTTGGAAAACGTATATTACCAATTACACCATTACAAAGATCAGCCATGCAGATAAAACTGCCTTTCCAGAGAAACGGGACATTGTGAACTGAGGACCATTCCTAGTGCTGAATAGTCTGAGGCGATAAGCCCAAACCTGACAGTCGTCAGACATCCATATTCAAAACTGCCAGTGTCACTCGTCCATTTCTCTCTGTGGAACCGACTCAATTATTTCAGTAACCATCTGACCGAACATGGGCAAAATCCCTGTGGACAGCAGAGACAGTTGGTCTGGCTTTCTGGATGGTGTCTGCAAGCAGAGAATACTGCTTCTGACCTAGAATGTTGCATTGCAATGTTTTTTGACGGGAAGTGAAGTCCTGCTGCCTATCTGCACACAACTGGATTTCTTCCAAAGCTGAATTAAAACCTGTCTTTAAAAAGCATATCTAATCTCATGTTTAAAACCCAAGGAAAGGTGCACCTGCTATCTCTCCCAATATAAACTATGTAAATATTTAATTGCCCTCACAGTCAGGAAATGTCAACACTAGGTTTGTCTAGCTACAGTTTCCAGCAAATGAATACCATTGCCTTTGTCAGCAAGGCTGAAAAGGTCATACTATCAAGATCTCTTTTCTATATTTAAGTACCTATTCAAAGTAATCCAGCCGCCTTGTCAGGTTTTTTTTCTTTCAGAAGCTCAATAAGCTGAAATGCGGAAGCTTTGCAGTGTAAGTTAGCTTGTCTTCTGCTCCCTGGATCATTTTTCAGTACTCTTTGAACTATCACTAATATTTCCATTCTCCTGTTAGTGTAAATATCAGAGGCTGGTGCAGGGGTTTTTTTTGTTTTGTAGCATTTCTTCACCAGTGTGCACACAGAGATCTTTCTAGAAGACAGTTTTTATGGACACTAGGCTGCATTAGTTCTTTTTGCCACAGTGTTACTTGTGCTTTGCTGAATGAATGAATATACTGATCTTTCTGTCTTTTCTAAACATCGTCACCAAAGCCTTCGTACAACCACCTAGACTGCTAATGCAAAATTCCATCAGCTTAGGAATCAGCATCCTGAAGGATGCGACTAACAACACGTCAGCTCATTGGTATCTTGCCACTGACAATTACATTTTGAAATGTCAGTGAGCCAGTTTTTAGTCCAGTTATTGCTATGCAAATCAGGTATTTTGAATCAAAATATCTTGTGGCACTGAATCAATAGCTTGGAGAAATCCAAGTTTAAAATGGAATTGCAGTGAGTTTTATCAGCTGAACATCGAATTACTTAAAAAAATGAAGATGCTTGCTCCTACACATCAGGGCCCTGTGTGCACTAATAGGCCTTAATTGCCCTGACCAGCCTGACTTCACCCTCGCCCACCATGGTCCATGGTCGCGGAGCCCCGTTTCACGTGACCCGGCACGGCCAGAGATGTGCTGCTCTGCAGCCCCAGCTGCGCCTGCCCCTGGCTGTGGGCCCTGCCGATGTGGACCCTGGCGCCAGGGCTGGTGTCCAGGCCTGGGTGCATCTGCCCCTCTGCCGCTGCCATGTCCTGCCCTGTTCCCCGGCCCTGCGGGACGCACCGTGTCCCCCGGCCCCCAGGGAGCCGCTGGCCTGCGCCCCGATGCGGTAACGTGGGTGAGGAAAGGATGCAGGCTGTCAAACACTGCGCTGCGATTGCAGCTAATCGTATGGCTGGTCATGCTGTCACCGTTCATTACTTTTCATTAACTGCACTATGGATGGACCTTTCCATTATCTTGCTTGGAATCGGTGTCTAGCTAATGGGCTTCTATGTCCATGAGTCAAAATATTTACCCTCCTGCAGCTCAGAAACAGTTTGAGTTTTCAATGGGGATGAGGATCCACCGCTTCCTCCAAGTCAGGCTGGGCTGCACAAGACTGATGATTTTGAACATGAGTATAATAGTTATCGTAGTCAAACTGCACCTCTGAACTCACTGGGGCAGAGCACAGAAAGATTTCTACGTTTTATGATGAGCAGACTGAAGAGTTTCAGTGCTTGCTGGATAATACTAATTCCTCAGAGACTTCGGTTTACATTTGCTTGAATTGTTTTTTTTTAGTGAATATATTTAAACGTTGACATTTCATCGCATCATGTAGGGTATGGTCATTCCGTGGAGGCAATTTTTTTTTTTTTTTAATCTGTGTTAACTCCCCCCGTCATTGCATCTAGTGAACTTTACTGTTATTGGATCAATACGGTGCTCCATCCAAAAAGACGGCTATGGGCACATTTTGCTGATATGTTATTCCTTAAGAGTGTGCAGTACCTATTTGAATAAACTGGGAAAAATAATTCAGCAAAGCAGTTGTTAGAATGGAATGACATTCAGTCTTTTGCTTGGTGACATTTAGAAGAAAAAAGAAAAATGGAGATGGCTTATTTTTGGCCTGAAATGGAATATATTAGCTGATCAATGTGACACAGTAATTAGTGAGTGCTGTGTTATTTTCTGTTGTTGTTTTACAGCAAATGCAGTGTTTTAGATGATGTACTGTAACAGAAGAAAAGAGACTATTGGAATCAGACATTCAGGAGGCAAACAGGTTTATTCTATTTTATACTTCACATTTACTGCTTTCTGGCATAAATAATACTGCAATCATCATAAAGATTTAAACTAACCATGCTGATAAATACTGAATTCCTCTTGTTAAAGACATCTTTTACATTAAGATATAGACTGTCTTAGCTTTTTCACTTGGGTTTGATCTCTGGCATATTGACTATTTTAAGAACTGCTCTGATGTAGTAACTTTCCTGTTACACTGGAGTTTTGCGAAGTCCCTAGGGAAGGGATCATTACTGACACTAGTGAGCAACACACGGTGATGACAATGTTAGAGGCGCCCCACCGGGCCGAGCGCTGGGGCTGGGGGTGCCGGGGCTGGTGCTGCTCCGCTTGGTGCCAGGGAAAGAGGGAATGAAGGGGGAAAGCTCTCGATCCACGCCGGAGAGTAAATGGAGCCTGTTCCTCCGCTGTCAGCCGAGAGATGGAGAATGATTTTATATTTTTTTTGGTGCTACTGTTCTTTTGACCTGTAGGAGTGTGATGGCAGGTGAGTTCTGGAGGTCTTCCGCTCGAAGATGGCGTCATGCGCC